>JAOXXN010000395.1:76469462-76486539 GCA_026770055.1 Myrmophylax atrothorax
AGCTTGTTTTTCCCCTTTGAACGTTCAGATAGTTTTATTTGCCCCAAATTTAAGCTGCTCCTTGTACGCTTCAAGAAATCATTTTGCAAGCTGAGAAAAAGTCCCCTGTAATTAACGCATTTGACAACAGGCAAAAGAGAGATTAACAGCAAAAGACTAATAGCAAACACAGAGCAGGAAGGATTATGCTGAGTTGCTTAAGTGCTTGGTACTGTTGATAGCATCTGAACAGTATAAAAGCAGGGAAAAAAAAATTAAAAAGTCATACCCTTTGAAGGAAAGAGGACAATAGTGACTAATATCAGGACAGGCTGACAGATGAAGGATTCAACCTTTGGAGTACAAGCCTAAGAATTGCTTTGAAGGCCATTCGAAATTGCTAGGTTCCAAAAGTCTTCTCCTGTCAATGACACCTGCTGTTGTCCTCTGAGTTTGTTTCTGCTCTGCTTCATATGCAGAGCAACGAGGAACAACAACAATGTACTCCTTAAGGGAGCTATTCCCCATGTGTGAACCAAACCTAATGGTCAAAGTTACATCCATATATGATGTTACTTAACCCAGTTACAAAGTTCCACAGCATTCGCTTTACTGTTTTCAAAAAGTACACATTGATTTTCATTTTTTTATAAACTTTTGCAAACAAAGCTGAGCTGCTAAAGAAGAAAATGTACCTTCTCTAGTGTTGTCTTCTATTGCCTTAACTCCAGCTATGCCCTACACAAGAGCTGCCTTACTAGTCCTTCTGTTAGTTCAGCAAGATACATAACCAGGGTAAGTTTACTTTGCCACTCTCTGCAATTAGTAGTCCTGTCCTATAAAAAGACTCTCTTGCAAGAGTTGATTGTTTCAACCATACTGTAATTCAATTCCCATCCTTGGACTGCCAAGAATGTTAATTTCTAACAAGACTGGTAGTGTTCTTCCTTCATTGATCTGACAGACAGGAACTGGATTTAGGCCCAGACTCTAAGGTTATTTAAATATCTCCAATGCTCCTAGTGTAAAGGACCTAAAATGTACTTGAGAATTTTGTCCCCATGTTCAAACAGGAATTCATGAAACTGAAAACAAACAGCTTTTACTCATTGCCAGTCAAAACCCAAATTTTTAATTGCAGTCTACTGATAACTCATCATAAGACGATATTTGACCACAGAGATTGTTGGGTTTAGCTCTATTCTACTGCACCAGAAAAGGGAAATGTCTTAAACACATGGAAAATGACTATACCAGGCTCAGCTACTCCTCAGAACTTTTTGTCTGAATTCACAATCTATTCAGAAGATCCTGAGAGCTATTTCTTTCAAAATGGAGAGCTAAAATATGTACCACACATGATTCTCTGAAATTTCCTACACGATCCAAAGCACTATTCAAGCACACATCCCAGGTTCTAGAAGGTTGGACGCTTACATCTGAGAAGTGCTAGGGTTGTGTTGAACACCATTGTCAAAAGAGTTTTGTTGCTTGATCACAGTACAGAGGTACATGACCATCCTTTATTTCCCTCCTTTGTGTTTTATAATTTCCTTGCTCCAATACAAATCTGCACTACACATAAAGAAGGAATGATTTAGGTCTACGACTTGCAAATTCTACCTTAACATAGAACAAACAGGTAACATGTCTGTCTGTGCGGTGAAGGGAGGCTGGTTCTTACCATACAGTTCATGGCAAAGTGATTGTGCTGTGTCTGAAGTTCCATCGCATGGGGGTGACTGGTTCCAATCTCTGTGTAGCTGTTTAGAAACAGACCTTTGTTGTGTGTGATCCAGTCAAACATCTACACGAAAATATTAAGGAAAGAAAAATAGTTCAATAATTTGCCATGGCAGAAATTATATACAAGTAATGCAAGAAATCTGTGAACACAGAAGACAGAGTCTAAGGCTATAAAAATTAACACTAATGCTCTTTCCATTCTAATAATTACATGATTTTAACCCCATCATTGCTGAAATCTGGGGGTTTTTATCAAACAGCTGAGGCTGTTACTGTTACCTTTACCATAGGTGTTTATCTCAACAAGCTCCAGTAAAGTCATAATTGTAAACTTCATTATTACAAAGTAATCATAGTAAACAAACAGACTTGGAGCACGGCCCTGAGCTGCCAAGCTTATACCTTCCCTACTGTCAGCACTTTTTGACGTCAGCAGCTTAGCAATTTAAATGAAAACAGCAACTCATGGAAATTAAATATAAATTCATTCTTGCTGATCAAGTACTTCAGCAGCAAGTTTAGTATTTTTAGTTCATAACTTCCCAGCAGATTGAAAAACAACTATTCTTTTTCTAGATGAAGTAATAAAAGTATACTTGAGCACAGAGTTACATACTACCTTCTTCCAAGGAAGTTTAAGAACCACCTTTAAATATGTTTGTTTTTAAAAAGAAAAAAAGGAGATTTTAGGAAAGTCCTTATCTGGCAATGGCCATCAGCGGAGGCACATAGGTATGCTAACAGTGGCACTGAAGACAAAGTTTTTGAAGACCAAGCAACACATCAAAAGCTAAGTTTAACACCCCATGCGCCAATAAGGGCGCATGAAATGTCTTGCTATAAAGCAAAAAAGACACACCTATTATTTGGATAAGCTGAAAATGATTATTCAGGAAAAACGGTAGCAATAAGCAGTAAACACTCATTTGAAGATGTTTCAAAATATGCAGGCTAACAGAACCAAAGCCAGTATTCATCCCAGGTCCATCACAAACCAGATTATAAGTAGACCACAAGATGGTAAGGACTGTAAGTCCAGCTTCTAAAAGCTTAGACAACTGAGACAGCGGATCACATACTCCTAAAATTTTCAGCTTCCTGTCTAGAACACAGCGTAGATATGTTAGAACATTCAAAATAGAGATTGATCCTGCTCTTGACCACCCTTCCCCAGGTAATCTGAATTTGCTGCCTTCAGACACCGACAGGGCGATTCCCATCAGATTCCCTCCCACCTTGCCCTTTTTTTTGTCTTCTCTTCCCCTGGACCAGCCCAGATTTCTCGCAAAGAGTTGAGCAAGTCCGCCAAAAAGAACATCTTTATTTCTCCCCATACAACACCCTTTATCTTTAAAACAAAGATCCTATCCTTTCCCACATCTAAATAAAGCACATAGGCCATACACTAATAAAGAAGCCATGAGCTTTGAAATCCAATCTGACACAAGCAATAAAAATAAGGGCTGCAAGTAGACTAAGGCAAAGGCCTTAATCCAAAAGTGAGTTGGGATACTACACAAACCTTTTCCATCTTTTTTTACTGACTAATGAGAGAATAAAGTTAATTTAGTATAGACTTATTCCTGCAACCAGAAACCTAGAAAACACAGATAGGAGCTTATGCAACCACATGACAGGACAGGGGTCAAACCCACAAGCTCGAGTATTTCACAAAAATGTTTCTTAAAGCTCAAGTTATGTAAGCAACTTGGTAAAAGATGAGTAAAAGAACAAAATACATTTTGATGGTGCTCACATGGTACTGAAGGATATGCTATAATGCAAAATGAAGTTGCTGAAAGACTGATAAAAAGCATTTGGGCCTGAAAGAGCAACACGACCAACAGCTTGCTATTATCTAAATAATGTTATAATTAATAATTTTATATAATTTTCAACTCTTTACATCTTCCTACTACTTTCAGCTATATCCATTCAGTAAACTTTTGCTTTAAATGTTACTTTAAAAAATTATTTATTTTTTAAAACACAGCACAAAACACTAGAGTAGTGTAAAGAAAGTCTCTGATGAGGGTATGGAAAGTACAGGCAGAGAAAACAAATGAAGGAGAAGGAAGACATTTTACATATGTTTGCTCTCCTTTAACTCTTCTTCATGCATCTGCTTATGACCACTGCTGGAAAGCAGGATACTGGTTTAACACAGACCTTTGGTCTCATCCAGTTCAGGCAATCTTACATAAAATACTTTAAAATATATGAATACTTTAAGAACTCCGACAAAGACCATACTGGCCACTTGACCACGTAGCCTAATTATAACTTCTCACAGAGAAAAACTCCCCACCCTTCCTTAAAGCTATTTGCTCCATGGTAACAAGTCAACAATACGTGATTGCAAAACCATTCTATATGAAAACAGATCTTATTTGAGCTCATCTGAGAGTGAACTGTCTGCCAAACCTCCTCTTCAAATTCCATGACAATCAAAGGCCTTCTCATCTGAAGGGACTGGTTAGCCTGAAACATTCTGAAATCACTCAGTTCCCTATTAATGACATATGCACTGTCACAAGAGATACATCAGTTTTTAGCCTGGGACTTTAAACTCTGCATCAGTGGAACAGTTCCCCATGTCAACCTCTTCAGACTTTGTCGACTGCCTGTCACTCACTGTTCAAAGATCACTAAAAAGAAGACCAATGTAGTCCTTAGTCATCTGTATTTATAAAGTATACAGCATTTATCTTCACTTGATGCATGTAACAGCACCTGTCAGGAATAAACACTTAACAAAACAAAAGCTTTCAAGTCAGTAGCAGTTAATATTTTCTTTACTGAGAGCACTACCTGTGCCCTTTACAGCTTTGAAGTACGATCCCATATCCTTTACTCGAGAAGACTCTTTGTGCCGCTCAATCAAGAAGATCCTTATTTCTCATTAAAAGGCTAGTGAATAAAGACAAAAATGACTATTTGCAGTTACCCTTGATACTTCTTTGAAGTCCATCAAGCAGCAGCCATTTATACTCCCCTCTCCCAGTGCCTTACCTTTTCAGCATCCTGCTCAAACAGCCTGAGCTGAAAACATTGGTCCAATTTCAATTTCCGCACATGCCACATCTGATGCAGATGCTGCCGTGTTGAGTGCAGCCTGTCCAGCATGGTGGATACTTTGGGTAAAAGGTTCTGTAAGTCTGCATTCCCTGACCCAGAGTTCTTTTTGGGAAAGCTATCACTGCTCTGTATCCGCTGGAGCAGCTTCTGTCCTTCCACATCAAGGTCCTCAATAGGGGCCTTAATGACTTTCTTTTTTAATTGTGAATGCTCCTCTATCATATTGCGAGCACCTTCCAGATCCTGAGGCATTTCTTTTTTTGACAATATATCTTGCAGTTCCTCCAGTCTGGACAACATATGGGTTGCATTGCTAATGTAGTCCTCAAAGGCAACTCTGATCTCTATCCACTCCTCATGGTTGTATTCCAAACAGCCATCAAATTCTGGGGTTAGCTGAGAAGGATCAACTACTTTGGTAAGGCCTTCCAGAGATACCATATTTGTCTAGAAAATAAAAGTGGAAATAAAAATTGCTGTTACTGAAATTAATTTGAAATTTCCTTTCAAGCTTTTGCTTTTCTAATTGTAAGAGTTGATAATTTTTCTCACTTTTCTCACACATTTCTATTCAAGTATCAATTCTGAACAGCAGAAGACAGGAGGTTTTGCAGGTATTTCCCCGCATCAGAGAAATATTTTTTTTACTTTCTTACCTCACTACACTTCAGAAAAAAAACAGCAACCACTCTTTTGATACTGTTTCGATTAAGCTTTGACTTTGTGTATTGCAAAGTAGGTGGAGGATAACAGCAAGGTTCAATCAGCTGCTTTCCTCTGGATGCTGGAGATACCACAATTGCCTCAATGAAGACCAAGATAACAAACAGATGAAACCTTTTTACCGGTAAAGGTAAAATCCTAATTCCATCTTTCTTGCGCTCAGAAAAAGAATATAAATAACAACATGCACAACTACTTAGTCTAGTAAGTAGAAAGAAAAAGAAGAAAACCACATTTCTTCTAGCACCACTGGCCTAAAGTACCCCTTCCTTAATGCAGAATACAATTTATTTGAGAGTTTTCAAGGTGCTGAATATTAGTGAGCACTTAAAACCATGACATAAGTATAAATTTATATACCATGGGGAAAATTACCTCAAACTCAAACTTAGAACTGCCAAAGTTAGTCCTCTGTTTCTGCCAGAAATTGTCTGGCTTGATTATCAGTGCAACATGAATACAACATGGGAAGGATTCCTGTAAAATCTTCAGCAGAGGCTTTATGGAGTCCCATTTTGACCCACGCATATCTACAATGACAGTGAATCCTCGTTTACAAACTTCCTCACTGCAGAAGAAAGAAGAAGAGGTTATCAGGCAACTGTTCAAACATAGCACTCTACTGCACCACACTGCCTAATGAGCATGGTCTCCTCAGCTAACTGTAACACCCTATGGTCTCACTGCTGACTAGCTGACACTTACAGCAGATCCATGAACCTCTC
This sequence comes from Myrmophylax atrothorax, assembly GCA_026770055.1. NCBI lineage: Eukaryota > Metazoa > Chordata > Aves > Passeriformes > Thamnophilidae > Myrmophylax > Myrmophylax atrothorax. The sequence goes on from JAOXXN010000395.1 coordinate 76,475,714, forward strand.
AAGAAGTTTCCCTGACCCTCATGCCAAACTCATGAATGATAGCCTTATACCTGTTGCTGATTTGATTTTATCCCCCCTTTCATTTTCATTGTTTATATTCACGATGATTCAACATCCAGTCTTGCTTCTCCCTCACCTTACACACACAATAAACATACCATTTCCTGAAGCGGCAATATGTAATTCATTTACAATTGACTCTCTGGAACACACACACACTTAATTGGCTGATTACAATATTCATGCCTTTCTAACAATTGAGGGGATCCACTAAAAAACAGAAGATGGCAAATTATTCTTACCTACCACTTGGCAACTTTTTCAAACTGTCTCATATTTAGACTCATCTGAGAATTAAAGAGTCTGTATAGAAAAAAAAACATTTATGACAATTTCTTTTTTAACAGGATCGATTTGTGGATAGTTAATGGATGAGACAGTATTTTATGGTTGTGAAGAAAACCACTTCAACTTGTTTCTACAAAATTTGAGCTCAATTTTGCTGTCCAAAAGTCAACAGACCTTACACTCAAATTCTCTGGTACTTCTTTTGAGAATGGAAGATTTAATTTCTTTTCATCGATATCTTCTGTGCATTTAGGGCTTGTCATTGATCAAAAGTGACAATCACACCACCACCAGCAGAAACTTAGATTTTATTCCAGCAGAATTTGCTACGTGACCTTGTAGCATGACCACGGAAAGGGAAACATTTCAAAACCAACACATCATAGCCAACAGATTACCAAAAAGGCCCAAATGTTCATTGTCTGAGTACAAGTCACTTTCAGGGATGTGACTAATGCAAATGCCATTCTAGAATTCATATGGTGAGGTTTTCAGAGGGTCCAAGAAGCCTGGAAGCTTCACTGGCATCCTTCACACAGCCTCATTGTCCACAATGTAGAAAGACACATTATGACTGATACAGGAGATGATCTGGAAGAAGTGATAATACCAGTTCCTTAGAAGAGGAGGGGTTTTTAAGTTTGAAAACTTTAAAGTTAGGACGAAGAGAAAAAAAAAAACAAAAAGAAAAGCCTGCAAAATTTAAGAAATGAAGTTTATCCTGATAAATGCTGGCTGTCCCACCTGCCCATAGAAACGCCAAAAATGGCAATGGCAAAAGCAAAATATATTAAAATTGACTAGCTTGGAATACATGTAGGCTACAACATACAATTTAACTGACCATGGTGAAAACGTTTTCTAAGATACAGGACAAAAACAACTACTGCTTTAAAGAATGAGCCATTATTGAAAGGTCAAATGTTATTATAGAAGTGCTGCTCAGCCCATCCCTATTCTACCATCAAACTGAGGACTGCATGAGTAATGTTTGCCACTAATTCACACAAGGCTTACATCTACTGGCGTGTACAAAGCGAGCCCTCATCATGTGATACAACAACGCAGATGTGCCCTCAATCATGTGGCCCTGTCATCTGACACAAGTTGTGTCCCTTTTGGCCAAGGATCACAAAAATTAAGTCTAGGAGGCTTTAGTCAGTCAAAGTCATCTGTTCGCAAATCTGAACTACACTAAAATACCTGGTCCAGGCAGTGGTGATGACTTAAGTTTCGCTATATTTTTAAATCAGACAGATTGTTAAATTAGTGAAATTGTGAGACTGAAACAACTTCAGTTTTTAGATATCTTGACAAACAACTGTGACTCTTCAGATACATCAAATAACAGTACTGCAATACATAACAGATAGACCAAATGTCTGAGGCTACTTGCACCATTTGGGACTTCTTAATCAGCGGGAGTTGCGTGATCAGTCTCTAAAACATGGCTTGTATGAAAACAAGTTGTGTTTTTAATAAAGTTCCCTTTATTCTCGAAGCTTTGCCATGCTAAAAGAGAGATAAAACCTGCACTAACTTTCTTTTAGTTTTAAATCTATTGATGCTAAACTAATATATGCCTTTTGCCAAAGGATCATTGTATCTTGGCAGATTGTATCTAGAAAATTCTTGGACACATTTTGATGCATATTTCTCTATTAACTTCCCTAGTAATTTGAAGTTCTCAATGGCTAGCATATATTCTACCCTTCAAATATGAAGGTAAAAATTTCAAGCCTTCCTCTACCTCTCCCAGGGCCTCCAGTTAACTTTACAAAAAGGCCATATACACTGTCAGCTGGATGTCTTAAAGTTATTTTTATGAAATCCCTTTTGTCAGTCTGAAACTAACATCTGATTATATCATATGAAAAGACCAGCTGTAAATTAACATGTTACAGAAACACAGAAGACATTGCATTCAGGGATGTTGTCCAAGTGAAGTTTTTTGCAACTATAATGACAACTGCTCCTTGAGGTCATAGGCAAGCATAGTGAAGCACAGTAAGCATTGTTCCAGCCTGCAACAAATGCTGGCGGATTCCAAGATGGACCTGAGGTCAGGGTCTTAGGATCATTTTTGTCCCCAACTCAGTTAATCCTGGAAGCTAAGTTATATATGAACAAACTTTTTTACACATATATAAAATACATAACTTCCTTTAAAATGCCTCATATATATATATAACTTTATATACATATATGGGAGTTTATACACACACACACACTAGCATTGGATTTGACTTCCACTGATTTATTTAAATAGCACATTGCAATTCATACCTTAAATTGCTGATAATACAATGCTATCAGTGCTTCCACAGATCACCCCACAGGTTTATCTGAGACCTTTACATGCAATTTTGCATATCCCTCTCGTGGTTATTTCTGTGCTATATCAGGATACTATGATTTACCTAACACAAGTAACAGCATTAGGAGTGTTGTGCTGACTCCACTCGACACAAGGCGTATTGTGAATGATGACCAGCATGTTCCTAATTATTGATGAACTGAAAGCCTTTGAGCTGTACTTGCGATCTTCAACACAGAGACAGCAATATGGCATGGCAGTGCTATTTCCAAGACACAAACTACTTCCAGCTAAAGCACACCATCCATTCTGCCAATGGCATTCCTTTTACAGGGCAGAGTAATTATTTCTCTCCGAAAAAGCAATTTGAAAATAGCAACTGACAAAACTTGGTATTGATTTGCTTATTCTATTAACCCATACAGTCTTCTAGTTTGTGGGTGTACTGCAAACATAATCCATTTATTTTATTATGCAGCTTTAGAGCTTATCAGACCATTACTTACCTAGGAATACATGCTAGATATGAAATTAATCTTCTAAGGTCTTCTTGCCGTATTCTGTCATGATTACTACGAGCTGGAAACGTTAGAATGGGACCTCCACGCTTATCTCTGCCACCTGAAAAATTAGAAATGTTGAAAGACCCCTCAGTGTAACATTATTCTTCTTAGCAGAACTAGTCTTTAGCATCTACTTTTAAAAACCTGATTTCAACTTAAATGCCAACACTGCCATTTTAAGACCAGCTTACGCTTGGATTTTAGGAGTATTGATCAGCACACTGCCACAATTCCTACAATGAGAAAATACATGTAAAAAAAAATTGCAAAGAATAACCAGAGCATTTCATTTACACATTACAGTCATGTTTGACTGGCAGTGTTAAATCTCCAGCAATGGTGCTTTGTTATGTATTTAATTTTTGACTCAGCAACTGTACATATTAAATTTAAATACACAATTATGCTACTTTGTAGGCAAGTATTCAGATGATATGGCAGCAGAGAGCACAGCTGTGGGAGGTGCGCCCAGGTAGAGGAGCTCCTTCGCTTTGTGACAGGGCTCTGGGAGGAGGTGAGTAGGTTGAAGATCAATGGATCACTGCCATAGGAGACTCCCTTCCTGAAAGGAACAAAAGGCTCAGTGTGCCAACTGAACCCACTTTTTCATGAAAGTTGCCTGCCTGGGTCCCAGGTTAAGATGCGATGAGAAAGCTTCCTACCCTGGTATGGCCTTTGGATCACTATCCATTTCCATTATGAGTTTTTCAGGTAGACAGTGATGACATTGAAACAAGAAGCCCACGGGCAATCAAGAGAGATGTGACTGAAGTCTCTCCCTGAAGGCCTTGGGATGACTGCTTGGGGGATCAGAAGCACAGCTGGTGCTTCTCTATCCTTCCAGTTGCAGGGAATGCTAAGGGAAGAAATGGGAGGAACTAGCAGACCAATACCGGGCTCTGAGCCTGGTGTCACCAGATTTTTGGTTTTTTTTAACATGGGTTGGTTTACATGACATTAAGCTTGCTAGTGACAGACAAGGTCCACCTGTCTCAAAGGAGGAAAAAGATCTTGGCAGAGGAGTTACCAAAACTCACTGAACTAGACTTGAAGGGGAAAGGGATAAAACTGTGCTCACTAGAGACAAGCCAGGGGCTAGCACACCAATGTTTGAGGGACAGTGCGCTAGCAAGGTCCTTCAATCTGCCATCTCAGTGGAGACAGGAATGGAAATCCATGTGACAGCCAAGATGTAAAGGTTATTGATGTGTTTGAAACTGTGGAAACGCCTGAGAGTGGTCAAGTAGAAATGAGGGCTTCTGCCCCAGAAAAGGTGATGGAATCAATAGCCCAGCTGAAGTGCATCTACACCAATGCATGTAGCATGGGCATCAAACAGGAGGAGCTGGAAGCCATTGGGCAGCAGGAAGACTGTGACATGGACACATGGTGGGATGACTTGTACAACTGGAGTGCTGCACTGGATGGCTGTAAACTCTTCAGAAGGCGCAGACAAAGAAGGACAGTCAGTGGGGTAGCTCCATATGTTAGAAGTGCTATGATTGTCTACAGCTTGATGACAGTGACAACGAAGTGTTTAAGGGTATGAATCAAGAAGAAGTTTGCAGACAATGTCCAGTTGGGCAGGAATGGATCAATGGGCCAAGGCCAATTGTATGACGTTTAACAAGGACATGTGCCAGGACCTGCACCTGGGTTGCAACAACCTGATGCAACTCTACAGGCTGGAGGCAGAATGGTTGCAAAACTACCTGGCAGAAAGGACCTGGAGGTGCTGGTCGACAGCTGTCTGAACATGGGCCAGCGTAGCCCAGGTGGCCAAGAAGGCCAGTGGCATCCTGGCCTGTATCAGCAACAGAGTGGCCAGCAGGACTAGGGCAGTGATCATCCCCCTGTACTCAGCACCTCAAATCCTGTGTTCAGTTCTGTGCATATCACTACAAGAATGACATTGAGGTGCTGGAACATGTTCAGAGAAGGGCAACAGAACTGGCGAAGGGGCTGAAGCACAAATCTGATGAGGAGCAGCTGAGGGAGCTGGGGTTGTTTAGCCTTGGGAAAAGGAGCCTCAGGGGAGACCTTATCTCTGCAACTACATAAAAGGAGGCTGCAGTGAGGTGAGTCTTGGTCTTTTCTCCCGGGTAACAAGTGACAGGGTGAGAGGAAGTGGCATCAAGTTGTGCCAGGAGAGATTTAGACTGAATAATAGGAAAAATTTCTTCACCAAAAGAGTTGTCAAGCATTGGAATAGGCTGCCCAAGAGAAGTGGTTGTGTCATCATCCTTGGAGATATTTAAGATTGTGTAGATGAGCCACACAGGGACATGGTTTAGTGGTCAACTTGGTGGTGCTGGGTTAAAGGCTGGACTTGATGATCTTAAAGGTCTTTTCCAACCTAAACATCTTATGATTATATGATTAACTTCATTACAGCAGAATTTAGGTATACAGTATTTCACACTCAACATGTATGCTAGATTGAGTAGACGGAAACTATTCAAGCATTTAACTTGAATTTTTATCCTGTTCTGATTTGCAGATGTGAAATTTTTAGCTTATTGTTTTTAATTTTGTTACAATGCAGTAAATTCTAAATCCATTTACTATATAAAAGGCAAAAAATCTTACTTCAAGTGGTTCTACTTAAATTTGTTCATCTCAGTCATAAAACTGCACAGACTTATTGTAGTTAAATAGTAAAATGCAGTTTTATATCCAACCCCCTGCTACTGACAACAAAATGTTACTATCAGTAAAGGCCAAATTCAAGCCAGTAGGATTTAACATATCCATAATAGCACAGACATTTTCTTATAAGCTAAATTTCACATACATGTTCTCAACCACAGATGTGTGGACTGTTTTCTCCTGTCCCATGGAAACGTAGAAAAACACTATCTTCAGTCCGGAATTTCTCGTTTTAAATCAGCTCCTCATTGTAATTCCATATTACTAAACAAAGGTTTTAAACAATTGCTTAGAAAAGAAGGCCAAAAGAAAATAAAAATAAATAAAACCAGTCACTCAAAAACTCTTCACAATCCTGTCCAACAGCCTGCATTAGCCTGCTAGGGACACTAAGCCTCGCTGTCAGAGTTTCTAGGGACTGTCTGCAATGGACACGTCCCCTGTGAGGCACCAAACGAAACTCAAAAATAGGCAAAAGCATCTTTGAATCTCCATCAAGCTGCAATGACAGAAATCTAAATTTTAAAGGAAATCCCTATACTTATCATCTTCCATGACTCTCTTAAGTAGGACATGAGATGAAAAACTTAGTTGTCGTTTTCCAGTGGAGAAAGGCAAGACTTGACTCACTTGCAAGCAGAGAGCTTTGAGGATTCTTACATAGCAAGTGACAGGAGAAAAACAAGACAGAAACTGTAAGAGAAAGGAATGATAAATGACAAGACAGAGTCCAACAGCCCAAGCCCCCAGTGAGCTCCAGAGTGATCACTGGGCTCCAAAGCTACCAAGCTTAGTTGAAAGTTTACTGCAGTCCTCAGTGCTCTTGTCATTGCAGCACAGACCATCACACACAGATCTTAAACATTTATGCTTCAACTGGTAAGTGCTACTGATTCCAAACCCCAGAAAAAGTAACTTCATTTGCTCAGGGTGGATATTCTTCTTTAAACAGCAGCAGGTAGCAGGGAAGAACATACGCTGAATTGCCTTTAACACTCTCTGGGCATTTTAAACAAATGCTTTGTTACACACAGTCACCTCAGACCAGTCCTCCAGGCCTTTCCCACACTGCAACTCCTTTATCATGCAATTTTTCCATATGGCAGAGGGAAGAAACCCTTATTCTTTATGTCATTCTAGATACCACTTCAGTTGGCTCCCAGCTCCACAATTATCACAGAGAAAACCCATTTTTAAAAACGGTGCTTAACTTTGTCATAAAACTTATCCTGAAATTTTTGTACATTGGAGACAAAATCTATTGCACAAATTCCAGGTCTAGATGTGTAATGAAGAAATCAATACAGCCTTGATTTTTGATGAAAAGAACTTTACTATTCTTTTCACTATTCTTTCACTTCTTTTTATTCAGTCTTAAACCAGATAGCAAAGTTGCAAATACTACACAAAACAGTCCTTAAGACTTGAGTCTTTTCATCAGCTATGATGACAACTTTCTTAGGCCTTTTCCAATAAATAACTCATTTCCTTTGTTCCTGATGCTCCTGTGTCACAGACAAACAGGAAAGTTAAAAGCAACAATGGATGTGAGCCATCAGGTGGGAATTTCCTGTCAACAGTCTTTATCCAACTCAGTCCTCTATTAGTCTTGGTTTAACAAAAATATATTAAGCTACTACTTTCAACAATGAGACTTGAATTTTTACCCCTTTCCTTTTATATAATCCCCCCACAGTACTGATACTCTCTGTTTCTGCCAAAATGTGTCACATGAATATCTGATCAACTCACATGAGTCAGCTAACATGAATCACTTCTGTCTAGTGCACATCACTAACAGAAGAATTCTCAATGGCCTCCAAATGGCATTAAAATCCAACAGGCTGAGTGAGGTATTTTAAGGAAATGTCTTTCTACCTAGTTTCAAAGTACTTGGGTAAAGTTAAACAACGGGCTTCTGTGGCAAGACAAGTTACCAAGGGTTATTTCTCCACAGGAAACCAAGATAATTGCACCTGGTAAGAAAATACTCTCTCCATCTGTGTTGAGTACCTGTACTTGGACAGGCTTCTGTTTAGGCTTAACAAAAAAATTGCATCTGAGACTCTGTTTGTACTTCACAGAAAAGCCAAGAGATGTAACCATTTCAGGTGGTAAGACACCCAATACACAAAGCACTTTATTTCTCAGCTAGGTCAAAACTGTAAATCAACAATCTTCCTTACCTTTTGTTCCCAGGTATAAACCTTGACAGTGCTACTTCCACAATGGTTAAGCCCTAGTGGTGGTGGCACTTTTGTTGGGGGAAAGGGAAGGGGAGGAACACACTGAGTGTTGTTGTGGTTGTTGTTCATAAAGTTTTCTTTTTCATTTGCACTACTAAAGTATCTCATTTCATTTGAGTTTCACTTGCAATGGAAATGTGAAACTCTGGATTTTGTCAGCTCAGTTCTGGCCAGCCTTGCTGCCCACAGCTGTTTGCTCTATTCTTCCATCAGAAGTTGCTACCTTCTCACAGGCAAGTTGGCAACAATTTATTCCTGCCGACACCTCATCTGCTCTGGTTCACAATCCATCATCTCCCCTAAATTTATCTGCAGCTTTCATTTGGCCCATTTCACTTACACTGAATTAATGCTTTTTGAGAATGCCATCTGCTTAGAAATTAACATCAGAAAACACCAGTTATTTTTCAGATCCCCTCTAAGGGGTCCAAACTAAGTACAGGACAACCTGGAAATTCAGAGGTTTTTAGAAACTGACTTCATTTTCATTAAATTCCATAAAACAAGGTCAAAAAACAGTAATAAGGGATTGAAAAATTGTGCTTATCTCCATTTTCTCACATCCTTTCCCTCTGGAAACACAGTTTTAAGCAAGCTTTCACCAGCACTACAATTCATACACAGAACTGTGAGTTACCATGATACCAAGGAAATCAGCTCTGGGCATTCTGTTATTCATTACAGTTGCCAGGAACTCTAAAGGAGAGAAAAAAAAACCCCAAGCCCAAACACACACACCTTTTTGCTTTAGACCTCTACTTGACTCTGCAGAGTGGACAGGATAAAGTACTATGTACTACATAGTGTACTTGCAAGCTTCAGCATCCGTGCACAGCAATCTCCTAAAGAGTTCCATTTCAGGAATCACTTTGTGTGTTTTAATGTTTACATATTTACAGACAAGAGCTTTATTTCTGACATTCTTGAACAATTATTTATCAAAAAAAACCCTTTCAAATATGAGACTGTCCTCTAAATTGTGTAACAGTAAGATTATGGATGAGGGAATGATGGTGTTTAATCCCAGAAATTCACACCAAAATGCAGTTCTCAAGGATAAGCACCTCAGCCATCTTTCCATCAAGTAGTGTTACTTTTCAAGTTATAGACTATGATACTAACTCATATAAACCTCACTTTTAAATCCTCCACTATTCCTTGTTCAGTAACCAATAGGCACTGCAAGTTCACCTCTGCAATGAAGGTATTTCTCCAGAATATGCTCCAGATGGGCCAATACCAAAGGCATCTCTGTAAAACTCCCCAGGACAGGAACCACAAACAAGAAAAGGAATAGGACTTTGGTACAGCAGCTTCTAGGTTGCTGCAAACAATGCTGTTAGGAATGCAGGGCTGGGGGAATGTAGGACATGGCACGACCAGGACAACAACCAGCAACGCTCTACATACAACAACACACACACTCTTGTTATTACAGATCCTTTGAAAAAGCTTATGTTATGTTTGGGATATCCAACTGGAATAGGTGCTACCCTTGCTCTCCATGACTTTTGTAATGATAATTAAAGTATTTAAAATACCATTTTACGTGCTACTAACAACACAGTTGGGCATTCTACAACAGAAAATAACTGTACCTGAAAGGTATGCAACTTTTTCCTTTAAAATTGGCAATACTTCCATAGCCTTCATTTCATCATTTTTGCGAAATCCTGAAAAAGGGAAAAGACAACTAGTCAGACATTCAGACAAGCTCAGCATCTACATTTAATGAATGCACTGTAAAACATTTACATTTGGAATACATTGTGAATGTTATGATTACAAAAATTAACATAACCTTATAATAAAAGTCTGCCAAAAAATAAATTAAACTTTAAACAGATTAATAAACAAGTCATCACTTTGACTAACTTAACACAAGTAGCATGGTCTGTTAGTAAGCCTCAGAAGAAAACAGGATACTAGAATTAGCCTTTTTCATCAGTAAATAAAAACTGTCAGTTGGATTCTGTAGCTTTTAACCATTCCAAGTCTCATTTTCACTTTTTGTTCAGAATTAAGGAGGAGTATCAAGCTTTTAAGAGTATGTACCTTTAGAAAAATTACCAGTAAAAAAAAAGGAAACCAACCCAAAACCACCAAAAAACCCACAACAGCAAACAAAACCACCTAAATAAAAAACCCCACCAAAAAAACCCAACTCCCCAAAAAACACCACACAAAAAGACCCACTAAAAAACCCCAACACTATTTACATACAACTTTCCTTAAATCACTTCTGTAACCAGAATTCTTTTCTGCTGCCTGGCAGGCACAGCATTTTGTAACTGAGAACACAGTCTGTCACATTAACTCCATACACACGTGGAGTTTGAAATGGTCCCCAAGGTGAGTGAAGCAAAGCAGCTTGTCCCTCCTCTCTGCTTCCTACTTCTACTAGTCTGTTTCTGCGGCCAAATTCTAAAGTTCTTCCTGCTTTGATAAGAAGATTTTGTACTTTATATTGCATATTGGCCTGTACAGGACAAAAAAGGTCACGTTTAAGCCAATCTGGCTCATCTTACAAGAACTGTGATACAACACATCTTCAACTACCTGTATGACCCTTCCTGGTCTATTTGAATTCACGTGTTTTTTAAAATAATCTCATTTCTGAAGAAAGTACCTCTGCTGGCACTTTACTTCTCTATCACTGTTGAAGCACAGAAATGCTTTTAAGATGGTCCAAGCAGCTTGCTG
>JAOXXN010000395.1:76523157-76542665 GCA_026770055.1 Myrmophylax atrothorax
GGATCATTTCCTATTGATTTCACTGTACTACAGTCCAGACATAGCATATCTGAGTATATATATATACTCCTATACACAATACACCTCATAAATAGTAATATACTTAGACCAGTTACTACAGTCCTGATGACCTGTAATTCTCACTTCTAAGACTTCAATGTGAACACAATAAAAGCCAGAATGTTTCTTAACAGAAAGAGAACCATAAAAGCACAGAAGAGGAATTGCACACACTCCAGATCAAAGACAATAGCCAAATGAAGAGACAGGTTTAAAAAGCAGACAAAAGTAGAAATAAATACAATTGTATTGGAAATATAAATAGGAAAATATCAAATTTAACACATAAAACTGGGAACTTTTAAATTCATTTAATAAATTTCATTAATTTAAATTAATTTAATTAATTTAATTATAAAGCACAAAACCTAAGCATGTATATGATGGCTGAACTTCAAGCCCAGATTCACCTCTCGACTTCATTATGAGCACAGAAATCGAGCCCCAGAAACCTCCTCCCTATGATGAGGTTGCTGCATGGTCATCAAGAACCAGGGCATAGTTTTTCTCTCTTGTTCTGGCTAGGGTTAACTTTTGAAGCAGCAACAAGGGGCAGGGTCAAGATCCTGTGGTTATTCCCACCTCACACCATGCATGGGGGGATGGAGGGAGGTGGCATTTGCCCAGTTTTCCAGGGTGTGGTTAGGTAGCGCTCTGTTCTGTGTGCTTCAAAGTCTCCTCTCCATCCTTCCACAGGGGGAGGTGTGGAGGAGGGAAGTGAGTGAGCAGCACACGGTCTGGGTTGTTTCAGTGGGAACACTAGATTCAGAATACCATTCCTAAACTAGGGCAGTGTGCTTATCCATCCTGGAGACCAGCTGGAGCCCCATGTGGTACCACTGTCAACAGCTTTTCCATACAAAGCCTGTTGTCCATGCTCTTAAAAGACTATAAAAAGACTTGGGGTACTGCTTTGGCTCAGTTCACAGGCAAGTTTCACTACAAGATTACTGTACAAGGACAGATGTGTTGGACTCAGTTTCAAAAATTTGGTAACTATTACCCGCATTGCCAGAATACTCTATGAAGAAATTCAGAAAGTTCAGTATTCCTTTGGTACAACCATGTGTATTTGTAGACAGTGTACACAAAATGGTGCTGTCTGAGAGACAACTACAGGAGCAAGTTGTCTGATTACAATTTTCAGATCTGCCTTTATTGAGTCTAACTCCTGGAGGTATGCTCCTTCTGCTCCCTCTTAAAACTAAACTTTGTCTCAGTCTGCTGCCTCTCTCCAACTCTGGACTGCTTTCTGCCCTGAAGCCCACACAGCAGTATCAAGCCCATAACCTAACTTTTGTGTTTATCACACAAAGACCACTGGGCCATAAGACTCAATTTTTGCTAAAGGTTGCCAGGCTAACTACTAATTACTGTTTTGTGCAGCAGTTTCCTTCTCTTTCAGCTCTCACTGCTTGCACTGCCTTACATCTTATTTTCACATAGACTAAAGAAATGACAGAAAGCACGCCCATGATGCTCAGCCATATTCACAACTTGTGGTGTCCTCCATATTGCTCAGAACAGGAACATAGAAAATAAAATATTCATCTTTACTCAGTCTGTAACATTGAGCAAGTGACTTGAGCTGAGGCCTGAAAGTTATGAAAAATAATGCATAATGCTACCAACTTTTAAAATATCTCTAAGTACCTCTATTATCTAAAGGAGAAGTTGAAATCCTATCTTATAGTTATGGCAAGGAGAACAGGACACTGGGACCAGTGCTTGATATATCTGTAACCAGCATGCACCCAGGGCAGGAGGATTGCAGAATGACTAAAACCAATCTGACTAACTCACCAGGAGAGCATCCTCCAAGGCCTGAGGTCAGGCTCCTCAAGAAGCAGCAGACGAATTAGCAAAGCTCCTAGATTTTTATGGCCAGGCATCAGTACTCCCAGGCAGAAAGTCTTTGAAAGCCTGTACAAAGGTGGGGGGAAAAAAAAGGAAGAAAAAGGAAGCTCTTGGAACCTTTGACTTTTGCCCATTAAGCTCAGCCTCTTTAAGCTTAGACCCAGCTGGAGGACATGAGTTAACCACAGAAAATGCCCTTTACATTTCTTCTCCTGGTTACATTTCAGGTTTTCCTAGACAAAGAGTCATGAGAATAAACTTGACTGAGTGAGGCCATTCTTTGGCCTCAGGAACAAAAGGACTCAAGGAAGTGATCAAATCTAGTAAGAAATGCATTTTAAATACTCACAAATTATTTAGAAGTAGACATTATGTGAAAATAATTATTCCAGAGCTGAGACCAAGTGTAGTAAATGTGAACATGAGTGTCTTAGTTTTGAGGGGAAGAACCAAAATGTTTACCCACAAACAGAGGAGGGGATTCTTCCATAATAATCATGTCACTCTTTATTAAATTTAAGAAAAGGAACTTTAATCAGAAAATGGATATAAGAAGGATAACCGTTCTTAACTGATATATATATATAGATATATATATGCATGTATAGATATAACTGCAAACAGACCAGAGCAAACAGCCTCCCGAACACAAAAAAAATGAAACACAACCCCCAAACCAGCAGGTTTCCTCCCAGAGAAAAGTTATACTTATGGGCAATGTCTGTGTCACAGCCTGGCTAACTGCAGGTTGAGCTCCCAGTTCCTCTCCAGTGAGACAGACAAGCAGTGAGCACTCAGATGAATTCTGTCTCTCCCTCTGTGTCCCTTGTCCCAAACGAAGAAGGAAAGCTGGAAAACGGAGAACCGCAGCGTGTCCCAGAAAGCAGCCGCGACCTCTCCCTCCCGGGTCGCTGCTGCAGCCAGGGCAGGCAGGCCACGACACTGCAGGCGGCGGTGAGACTGGAGTGGAGACCAGGACCCCAATGCCAAAACCAGGAGCAACAGCCGTGGCAGGGAAAACTGGCTTACTCCATGGTAGCAGCAAGGAGCAGGAGCAATAGCCTCTCTCCCACCGCAGCACACACACTGCCAGAGCCGTGTGTAGTCCCCAAGAGCAACAGAGACAGTCCAAGCCCGTTTCCCACCACACCTTTCTCCATCTCCCCCACCCAAAACGATCAAGAAGGAATTGGTAGTAGTCAACTACTTCTTCTGTTAACTAATGGCATGGGGAGTTACTGGCAGGGAGAGAATCTACATCAAAACTACAACAAAAATAAAAAAAAACAAACAAAAAAATCAAACCTCAAACAAATAATAACAAAAATTATAAAGAAAAAATACATTTCTTCACAAAATGTGCTGTAAATTGCAAGAAATCTTTGCCAATCAACATCTGAACAGGCAATCTGTATTGCCAGATCCATCTTAAGTGAGTCCAATGAGCTTCCATTGCCCCTGACTAAAAGTCCTACTTGTGGCAGCACCTAAAATACTGTTTTCAGACCTATTATATGTGAGGTCCTCTTCTGAACACTACCCATTCCAACCACCTGCACTTCAGTACCAACAGGAAAGCGAAGAAGCATTTCTCTTATGGCTTTAACTTGTCCAAGTCAGGCAAACACTGACTCAGCACACTACAGTATATTTTCCAGAGAAAGCATACAGGAAATTTCCAAGTTCTTTTTTTTACAAGGTTACCAACCAACGTCACTGCTCAGTTTTAACACTTTACCTTTCACCTGCTCACAAGAACCACCTTGGAAGAATAACGCACCTTTTGAGATATATGGTGGTTCCTTTGGGCAATCAGCACAGGGTGCTGAATAGGGTTTCTTCAATGTTTTTTCTCCTGCTGGCTACAGAACCCATTTACAAGGCAACATCCCATCCTGAGGGTCAACTTCTTCTATTCAATTCTTTCACATAATTTTACACCTTAAGCAAATCCTATCCCACAAGTTAAGACTATCCTCAGCAAATCCCTTCTGCACATGGCTGGTTTCTATGCTGAGGAAAATAAAGTTATAAACTTAAGTTCATCATTACGTCTGTAAACACCTTTAACTTCTCAAACTCCCAGTTCATTGAGTTATCACAATTCTCACGTTAAAGAAAACAAAACACACCTCAACGCACATATGTGCTTCTTTTAATTTCTGTTGCTTAACATTAAACATAAATATTTTTCTTCTGAGATGATCCAGATATTCCTAAGCACCTTAGTACATCTAGTTTGTTTTCAAGTTTGTTCCTTCTTTTAAATACTCACAGCTCAAACGTAAAATGTGACACTTGAACTTCATTCACTTGCCAAAGCTTAACAAATGTTTTCTAAATGCTTTTGATTATTATGAACACAGTTAATAATTCGGTGGCTCCAAGTTCACTGTTCTACGGCAGCAGCTAATACGATATTCAGGGAGCAACTGCACAAGCTGAAGAGGAAAGGAAGTGGGAAATTTAATCAGCTTCAAGTAACTAAGCCTAAGCTAAGCAAAAATTTCTTCTTAAAGCTTAACATTAGAGTATCTGAGAGATAAATAAATAAAACACAACTATTCAAGTCACTTTCAGAATCTTGCACTGTATTCATCTCCCCTAAAAGTATGGATTACATTTTACAAAAATTCTGCACAGTTCTTTTTCAGAGCTGCTACACTCAAGCAGTCCCAAAGACATTTTACAACTTTACTGAGCAGTACGTCAGTACTGTGAAAATTTAGGTTTGCCAGCAGGAAATACAGGTAAGGCATTCAAAATCTGCACGGCTTTCAGTGATGCAAAGAAGCCCTCATTCTGTGCTTTAAGGGAATTACCTATTTTCAGTAAGTATTTTGAATCCTAACTACAACTTTTAGACTCTAATTATGTCATTTACTGACGAACATCACAAACGGGTATTCCTGGTGCAATAATTAACTTTCAACTATTTTCAAAATTACTGCAGTATGCTTTTCTCCTAAAACAGGAAGTATCTTCTAAGTGTATCCTGTTTTTTGCCTAAACGTTCCAGTGCTCCAAAACAACAACAAACTCTGTAACAATGAAGAGGAATTCTTACCTGCTAACCACTTTACTTGTCACTCAAATCACTCAGGAGTTACACACCAGTTGCTGCGTTTTGTGCTTTTACTAGCACATATGAAATAACTGATGATTAATTTACCTTGCAATCCAAAACATCTGGGTTGGTGTTTTCACATCATTTTAATTTCTTCATGCAGTCTATCTTAAATTTGAATATTTGGAAAAGTAATTGAAACTCATACATACTTATATTAAATTTACAAAAGTTCTTAGTTATGGACAGTGTGCTTTTATTTGTGTTAACTATACATAAGCTTCTTAGTAGAACACATATTTTAGCCACGAGCAAAAGGAAATATTTAGAAAGTACGTATCTTTTTTTGGACTGAAATGTAATTCCTCTTGTGTGCCTCAAACTGGTTTCTGGGGTTTGGACCTTCATGTTTAGGACAAGAATTTTATTGTTGTATATAAAGATAAAATTATCTTCAGAGTAACAGAAAGAATTTGGAATGTTTAGAACACTGATGTTACCAAGTGCTTTTCAAACTTCAGTACAAAACACAAACTTTTGCTGTTTGAGTCTTTAGTAAGAGCAGTACTTATCCCAACTACAACAGCTCTAAGAAACTAACATTTTTGCTACCAATCCAACCCCTAGAGCAAACTCGGGAGAGGGGATTAAGTCACTGCCATTAAATGAGAACTTATCCACTCAGCAGTGTTATTTGTGTGCTGGTACAGCAGTGCCATTGCCAGACAGGCTGCACTAAGCCACTGTGCAATTAATACAATCAACTGTTACACCCACTGCTAACACACTAAGCAGTAGGATCAAGGACAAGTACTAAGGATGTCCTAGTTTTCCCATATCTGGGAACATGAAAAATGCAAGTTCATAATTCCAGGACATACAACACAGCCTTTTTTCAAGGGGTCTCATCCTGTAACATGGAACACTTAGATTAAAAAAAAAACAAACCCACTACTTCTTGATTCAGAGCATATTCAGGTCATTACTTGTTAGTAAAAATAAAGACAAGTTCCTATCCAATCATAACTTCTACCAGCTTTTGGTATGCCCACTCAATTGCCAAGCTACAAGGCCTGTTACACAACTAAGCAGGGCACGTTCAACTCCACAGCTGTGTGTCTTGGTGCCAGTGGGGTTTGCTCCCCTCCCCTGTGGTGATCTACCATATCAATATGCATTTGTGCCTTCTAGATCTCAGTTTTAAGGCTGACTACATTTAAAAATAGAGCATTTAGTTCACTTCACTGAACTGTCCAACCTCTGGACTTGTTCCAAGCCCTCTGCTATGCTCCCACTCTCCCTCACCTGGGCAATTACAAAGGGATACTCTTTGCTCCCAGTCACAGAGAAGTGTTTGTAGTAACACACGGCACACCCGTGTTCAAGACACTTCCCTGTAATAGACAGTGCTTTAAAGGCAGCATAGACATTATTCTAATTAAATAGCATTCAATTTGGTCTACATACATTGCACCTGATCAATAACAGCCTTTCAGTTACTTGACTTCTTTTCACCAATTAGAACCAGCAAATACATCATGACAACACTGCCTATTGCCTGGAGAGTACTCAACCACATCAACAAATCACTAACTTCATTTGGTATTTAAAATTTAATATTGGATTTAAACAAAGCTGCTTACATTTTCATGAAGTGCAGTTAGGGGCAGCTAAGAAGTTCAACTAACAGCTAAAGCCTGACTGAGATGATGTCAGAGGGAAGGGAAAGACTTCATCAGAAGTTCTCATACTGAAATAACATCCAAACTAACAGTATATGTAGAACTACATATATACCCAGTTTTTACTCAACCTTATGCTTGAGTTGTTCAGAACACTTTTCCTCTGAGGAAGCACATACTTGTCCTCTTTTGTTGTTAAAAAAAAAAAGGGAAAATAAAATGACAACCCCTCTCCCCTGCAATGTTGGGAATTAGGAGGTTTGGGGAGTGGTGTGTGGCTTCTCCAAACAAACCTTTATGTACAACCATGACTCATATGAGCAGTTGCTGTACTGCTTAAAAAAGCACTTTTATTCTGGAAGATCTGGGAACAATTCTCTCACTTTAAAAGCACTTAAACAGAATGCTCAGCACCATTTATTCTAACTGGACATTTCCTGCAGTATTTTGAGTTATCTGGCATATCTAATTAGCTAAACCCCTTCTTACAAAAACTTCAGTAAAGGGGATTTAAAATCACACTGTGCTTAACCTTGCTAATTCCAACCCAGATACAGATATCATTACAAGCTTGAAGCAAATATTTAAGAAAAACACTCACACCAAAAAAAAAATAAATGTAACAGACCCCTTGGTAACTGTGCTAATTAATGACACCTTATCTACTTCAAATTTGAGATGCAAGTGCTTTTTAATTCAGGTGAAAATCTTCTGACTCTTTGGGTAGATGCACATTTCAGCAGGGGCATATACAAGTAACAGGACACCGTTAGGAATACACTGGGATACCATTACTAGGAAGACCTTGGAAGTCCAACTGCCATGAGCACCAAGTATTTCCTAAGAAAAGCAGCCTTGAGAGAATGAAGTCACAAGCCCAACAGCAGCAAATCTAAACTGTCTTAACAACTCTTATTTACATAACCAGTAAGTTTCCCAATTTCCACAGAATCAGAGATGGCATTTCCCTTTATGTAATTATGTGCATTCACACTCAAGCTTAATCCAAAAGTATTCTTTGGCAACCAGAGCAGTAGCTTTGATATTAAGCTTATTTTATGAGGACCATGGTATGATTAAGGATAATACTGGAATTTTTAAAAGTACTTTGTGAACATGTATTTAAAAGCAGAAATAGCTTGTTATTTGCATCTTCCTCATAAAGCATATCACGTTGGCCTACATCCAGGGTAGAAGTATGAACCCATGTAGTAATTTTATACCTGCATTCCAAATTATTTTGCAATGCTATGACTCTGGAATTCCAATAACCTGTACATTTAGTTTACTGAAAAAAAACCCCAACACTCCCCCCTCCCAATTTAAATCCTAATTACTACTAGTTTACAAGTGTATTTTCCTTATTGGTTTTGAATTGTACAGTTTGCAGGACTAAACTGAATATAGGTTACACTGCCTAGAGGATATACTATTTGAGCAATCTAGATTACAGGTGCCCTTACCTCTCTGTTGAAACTCCTTGTATTTTAAAGGCCTTTAGACTAAAATTTATCTTAAATTATATTTACTGTTATCAGTACAAATTACATCACCATAAAAATTATAATAATTATAAAATTATGAAATAGTGATAGTCTATACTTATCATTATTTGTTGTTGTAAATACCAAGTTCCTCAAATAATAACCAGTTACTTCAACTGTTGCAGAAAAAGTATTGTCTTGCTAAGATGAATAATACACACAGCATAAGCTCCAATATTATTACAGGATTGTCTTGTTATATTAATCCTTGGAAAGAACTCTATTTTCACATCTCTGCATTATAAAGCATTATATCCAAGTGGAATTTCTGTATAACATCAGCTGTTGAGTCTTCAAAAAAAACCCCCAACAAATCATAAACTCTCTTAGAAGTGTCTCTAGCTGCTAAAGAATGGCCAGCACGGCCTTAGGGCAATTCCTCTCAGAGCTTCTGTGGCTCCTGCTGCTCTCTGCTCTGCACCACCCCAGGGCACATATTCCCAGCCATTCATGGCTACTGGTTTCATGTGCTTCACCAAAAGAGAAAACGTTTCACTAATGCAGGTTTGACATTCAAAGTCCAAGGAGTTATCTCAATATGAAAAAAATAAAATAGAATGGAAAAATCTTGCAAGTTGCAAGTGGATTGGACCAAACTACTACTTCTACTTTCTTCCATTCATAATAATTCCTCAAAGACGTCCACATTTCTACATATATTTATATGCATAGATGCCAGTACTCATAAAAGCTCCATTCAGTCTCAACAATCAAATGACCTGTGATACATGAGTATACAAAGATTTCACAGTAAATCCTTCTAGAAACTGAGGCCATTCGCAACGATTTCAGTATTGAGCAGTGACAGAGCTTAAATACAATGTCCACTTCAAGAACCATTTGAATGTCAATACTAATTGCACTGCCATATGTATCACCAGGCACAAGGGCTTCACCTCACCCAAAACACAGAAAGGAAATTATGATAGCATTTGTCAAAACCAAGTTAAACAACAGCCATCTTTGTATGTAACATTTTGTCTTTTTTTTGTCTTTACAATGAATTAATAAGCTTATTATAGAATGAATTAACATCTTATAATTCTTTATTTCTATGTTCACTAAAAGCATCCTCATCTTGTTCATCAACTCCACCAACAGATGCAGCATCTTGCACACCCTTAAATGACACATTAAACAAAGCATTCTATGTTAGAGCTACTAAGCAAAAGCAATGAGAAGCCACACCACCCCTTTGCCAGTAAAAATTCATACTCAAGTCCCAAAGGTTTCCCAAGGTCAGTCACTTCAAACTGGACTTAACTATGAGAGAGAGGATTTGCAGACAGGAAAAAAAATCATCTTACTTCTAAAGATTTAGAAACTAATTTCAAGATGGTCCCAGACCTGAGGCTCGTTGTCCATTATCAGGCAATCCAAGGTCATGGACACTTTCACTTACTTTCATGAAAACTGGCTTATCAATACCAAACCTTTGTTACACAGGAGTGTTGTTTAACTCAGGTGCCTAAACTGCTGTGGCTCTGATGTGGTAGTGACATCAGCTTAATTTACAAGTTAACAAAGTATATTAAAAAAAATCCCAGACTAAATGCTCTGAATTAAAGGCAAAGGAAAAGAGAATGACAATGAAAACACTATACAATTGTGTCAAATTGCAATGTGCTCACATTTGCAACACAATCTAATTCCACCTTCTCACATGAGGTAGAAATACCTGAGAAAGTTCCACGAAGAATAACAGGGATAAATAAAATTAATTAAAGGGATTGAGTCCACTCTCAGCAAATTTGCAAATGACACCAAGCTGATGTAGCAGTGCAGCTGACCCACCTGAAGGATGGAAGCCATCCAGAGGGACCTAGACAGGCTCAAGAAGTGGCCCACAGGAATCTCATGAGTTTAACAAGAAGACCAAGTTCAAGGTGTTGCATCTGGGTCAGGGCAAACCCTGACAGCAATACAGAGCAGCCCTGCCAAGAAGGACGTGGGGGTGCTGGTGGATGAGAGGCTGGACATGAGCCAGTAACTGTGTTTACAGCCCAGAAAGCCACTTGTATCCTGGGCTGCATCAAAAGCAGCGTGGCCAGCAGGGCGAGGGAGGAGATTCTAGCCCTCTACTCTGCTCTGGGGAGACCCCACCTGGAGTGCTGCATCCCCAATACAGAAGGACATCAACCTGCCGACCAAGTGGAGAGGAGGGCCAACAAGATGATTAGAGGGATGGAGCACCTCCCCTATGAGGACAGGCTGAGAAAATTGGGACTGCTCAGCCTGGAAAGCAGAAGGCTTTCGGGTGACTAAATTGGCCTTCCAGTACCTGAAGAGAGCCTACAAGAATGATGGAGAGAGACTATTTACAAGTCCATGTAATAATAGGACAAGGGAGAATGGTTTCAAACTTTAACAAGAAGTTCTTTACTGTGAGTGGAACAGGTTGTCCAGCTAAGTTGAAAATATCCCATCCTTGGAAGTGTTCAAGGCCAGTTTGGATGGAGCTTAGAGCAACTTGATCTAGGGGAAGGTGTCCCTGTCCATGGGAGAGGGATTGGAACTAGATGATCTTCAAGGTCCCCTCCAATCCAAATCATTCTATGATTCTAAGATTCATTCCGTAATTCTAATCCTTTTGCATAAAAAGTGGCTAACCAGAGCAAGACTCTTCAGCACAGAAATGTGTAGAAACATGAGAAAGGTTTATAAAATCATGAGTGGCTTGGACAGGGCAAAGTAATTGTTTGCAAACTATTCCAACAGAACAGATGGAGGTCTCAAACAAAACTAGAAGGTTGTAGGCTCAAGAGATGATCCCTCAATCTATGTGTGGTTAAAGTGATGAAGTTGTCTACTACTCGATTTCCAAGATAAAAGTGTACATGAGCCCAGGGGGACACTGAACATGTTGGTAGAAAAGCAAAACTTGACCGGTCACTGAAAATACAGAAATATCATTTGGCTTTGGAAGACCCTGTTGCATGCTGGGACAAGGCAATGGAGAAGCTCCACAGATGATTATGCAGTCCTTGTGAAGTGTTTCCTGGGCATTTGGTTTGGTCACTGGAAGAGGTAAGTTAATGCGACAGATGCACAGTTGGTTTGACCTGTAGGGACAATAGTTCTTCATGTTTCTGGAGCTTAAGACATTTCAAAAAATGTACAGACAGGAATTTCAGCTGCTAGTAACAAGTTTCATAGTTAACAGCACCTGTTGGGATACACCAGTATTCTGTGATAACTCATGACCACAATTTATCATCTAAAATGAAAGCTGACCAAAAGATTGCTTGACTGATTGTTCGTAATTAATATGAAAGCAATGTGTAGTCTTCTATCCATATGAACTTATCAGTCAAATAAGCAACTGGAGGTAAGGGGTACTTTTGAAAGGGACAACACCGAATTCTTCAAAATCTGTAATAGCAATTATACCAGAGAGGCGGAGTTCAGCCTGAGTCAACATTCCCACTGGAATTCTGTATATTTCAGGAAAACCTCTCCTGCGATCTCCTGCTTGGTAGTAACATACATGTCTGCAGAATTCAGTAGCTCTGTCACCAGGGACCTCTGCCCTCATAGCACTGGCTGCAAAACGGAGTGGTAGTGTGGGAAAGAGGCAGTAATAGGAGAGAGGAAAACTGTACCACAACAACTCCAAATACAGCAATTCTGGGTTTTCAATCACGCCTGACATTTTTGAGTTTACAAATGGTCTGTTATCAGAGTCACGCCAATGATTACAACTCCTTATGAGTATCCATTAGAGAGCAAAATGCACCAAAGTTCAGGACACTGGAGCTATTCAAGGGCATCAGAATTTCATGCAAGCTGAGGTACCCTTTTCAGGCCACAGATTTCTTTGACATGGAAGCACACATGGGAAATACTATTTCCCGTTCTCTGAACACAGAGGTGCAGTAACAGACTGGGTGAGAATATGTTCCCTTCTGAAAGAGATCCATGGATATGCACCCATACAAGCCACTTGTCCCAAGACTTTCAGTCGCAACCTTATCTTTTCTCTGAGAAGGGAAGAGGAAGAGATGTTCCTGAATTTCCGCATCACCTCAGATAGTAACTATGCTGTTAAACAACACGCATGTCAAGTCCAGGTTGAGTTCTACAAAGATGTTTATAAAACCAACAGGTTCAATCTGCAAATGCAACCAAGGAAAGCAAAATAAATTAAACTCTGTCCTAAACCAAGATTTTCTCCCTCCCTTAGTAAATGTTCCTTCACATCTCTGATTCTAGGATGACCAAAGTATGCCATTTCATTTTTATTCCACAAAATCATTGGTAATAGTGTCACCTTAAATGTAATAAACATTCTTTTCACAAACGCTATTTAATGAATACTCACACAAAACTCAAACCAAGTCTACTAATACAAATACTTCTCAAATATCCACTAAGTCACACCGTACTCTCAGGAAATGAAGCTGCACAACCAGATCTCTTCAGAGCTGACAGGTTAGGGTTAAAGTCCAGTAGGAAACAGATGGCTGCTGGTTGTTGATGCATCAGGGTTCAGGCACCAAAAGAGTCACTAGAGGACCAAGGTTTGCATCATCCTCCAGCAAAAACTCGTCACCATTACGGCACTAAACAGAAGGCAGCAAGACACGCGTTATGCACAAATTTCAAAGATGCAAATGTATTGCCAAGCACATTTATAATTCTGACTGGACAGGCAATCTTACTGGTAGTACCAGAGACTTTGACAATTTTTCAATTTCAAACTCTTTTTTCATCAGAACTAAATATGAAACCTACATCTGGAATTTTGAGAGACTGGAGGACTTGTCTAAAGTGTCATCCATTCAAGCCTTAGAGATTAAGTGAACTTTTTCTAAAAACCTTTTCTGATAGTGTCAACTTACAACTCATCACAGATTTAAGAAGGTGTCTTGCTCACCTTCCAGAGCTTACCATCTCTCCAGACCAGTCTGCAAAATTAACTCACTCACAGTAGGTCTTCGGAAATCTGAATTTTCCTGTCCCCACTCCTGGGCAATGCAAACATGCTCAGCAGCCAAAAAAACTGAGGGCTTGGAAGGTTTTCCTTAAGTTGGCAGCATCCCTTAAGGAGACAGGATCTCAGCAAGTCCTTACTGCCAGGAGTGACCTTCACTAGGCCCTTCAGCACATCTTCATCAAGTGCAAGGGCTCCACACCAGAATGTTTAATCAAACTTGATCAATGCTGCCAACAGTTTCCAACATTACCTTTCTTCTGGAATTATCTCCTGATCTGTTTCTGCTCCAGATGCCACCCACAGAGAAGACAAATGGGAGTGCTGACACCTCCACTGAAGTGCAACCTTTCAAACCCTAAGCCAGCAACATTTGGACTAAGCTACAATGATACTGCATTTAAGCAGTTGAAACTCCAGAAAATATTCTTCCAGATAACTCTACCACAAAGATGAACATTCTGGCAGGAGGGCAAGTAAGTAAAATCTAACTACCATAGCAGGGCAACTTGAGCTCTAAGTCTTACATGATGGGTCTTTCACTGGGCCAATTAGTAGCACTCAACCCAAATATTTACCTAAGAATTAGGAGCTAACAACTTATGCTCATCATAAGAAGTACAGTGAAAGGACAACATTATCCCCTGGACAGTTATACTTCTCCAAAGTGTTGCAAAAATACTTCCACTAATGATGAATTCAACAATAACAATTCAAATTTTTCAAAAGGTATGGCCAGTGCTCAGTTAGTCATGATTTAGTTACTGAATTCCTTTTCAAATAAATTATTTTGGAGCAGCTTTGGGATGAGAAGGATTTCTCCAGCCTATCTGCATCTGAGAGTCAGTTCCCATGCTTGCTTCTCATTGTCTTCTTCCTACAGCATTTCATTCATTTCTTGGCTTTAGGCAGCTCTACATAGAAAGAACCTGCCATTTCCAACAAACAGCAGTGGGACATGTATGGTTATCTTCCCATTCACACCTCAGCAATGTTTGGAGGAAGAAAACACCCTCCATCCAATCACACTTTTAGGTAGAAAGGAACCTTGAATGACTGTCCCTCTCTATCTCTTCAGAAGTTGACACACAGGGCCCAGGTTTGACTGGGACCTGCATTAGGGTGCTGCTGACAAGTAGCCTCAGTGCTTTGCAACAGGAGAAAACACAACTGCTACAGCTGCTCTGTCACATGCAGCACTAAGACCTTCATCTCATACCTGTAACTTGCACAGCCACTTCTTCCCTCCCTTCAGCTCTCCAGGTCCCTGCAGTCCCAGGAGTATTCTGATATCAAGAAAGGTTTCAGAAGCACAATCCACTTCTTTAGAGTGATCTTTCAATTCACACAGTAAATAAACACTGTCACAATAAGGTCTTTGTCACTTCATTAGATCATCAACTGAGTTTCTAAACTTACCTGGTGACCCTCTTTCCTTGAGTCTACACTTGCTTGTTGCACAACACAACAGGAGAGAGTCAAGCAAAACCTTGGTGCAGAGACCTCAATGGCCAAACTACATATTTCAAATGAAGTTTTACAGGAAGTTTTACTTTTGACTGGCTAATGTCTGGTTCTGCACCCTTAATATCTATTTGCAACTAGTGTATGTCTTCCAACTCAATTTCATCCGAAAAGAATTCTATCTGTGCACCTGAGATGCTTCACAGAGAACAAAGAACTGCAAAATGGAACAATCAAGAGATGCGCTCCAAGAGCACACTTTGATCTTAACTAAACTGCTAATGCAAACAGCCATGAAAACACTCTAGATAACCTATGAGTCCTATCTAGACTGTACATAGTTCCAGGGCCACAAAATGAACGGTAGAGTCAGACACATTTTCCCCCATTTTTTTTCCACTGAAGAAACTTTCTTGCCTTAGATGCTATCACTGAGATACAAACAATCTGAACATACTGTAATGTTCAGGTAGGTACAGATACTGCATTATGGTTGACCTGAGGTATGAAACAGAACCATAGAATCGATTGGGTTGGAAAAGACCTCTGAGATCACCAAGTCCAACCCTTGTGCCAGCTCCAGCCCATGGCACTCAGTGCCATGTCCAATCTCAGTTTAGAAACCTCCAGGGACAGTAAATCCATCACCTCTCTAGGCAGGCCATTCCAATGCCTGAGCACTTTCTCTTTAAAGAATTTTTTTCTGATCTCCAACTTAAATTTCCCCTGGCAGAGCTAATAATGTAGTTTGAAGCTTTAATTGTGTTATCATCCAGCTCATGTAACATATAGCACCAAAAACTAGTTTTTCAGTGGCACCAACTATGGTACCAAGAGTAGTTTTTCTGTGGATGATGAAGCCGAGGATGGGAATGAAGCATGTCACCCAGTGACAGGAAGCCCTACCAATCTGGAACAGTTCCAACAGCTTGAGTCTATCTTGCAGTCCTCCAGCGGACTAAGATGCCACTGAGCTGAATAGCAAACAAAGCAAACCAGACAGTTTTGAAAGCTGGCCTTCTCACTACAGAGTGCAAACCTAAAAAAGCAAACAAATCTCATACATTAAAATAGATTGCATGGTGCTTTCCTTGCTCTACTGCATAGACAGTTTGTGCATGTACTACTTAACTTCAGTTATTTTTGGAAAAGGTCACATCAAGATGGCAATCTAATTCAGCTAGGGACTTCCTCAAATTGCAGGCACCTGGAAGTTGTTTGTATCTTCCAAAACTGGCATCTAGAATGTTCTTAACTTTAGAAATAGGCTACACAAATCTGAATTTTCAATCCGCAGAAATAGAAAGGAAGCCACAATCTGTCTCATGAGAAAGCCACAATTGAAATAGTTCCCAAGGGACAACTGTAATCATCAAGGTTATTTTTCACTCATTTTAATTTTCAGTTTCAGCCAGCAACTGTAGAACAAAATGGATATGTTAGACAAGGCCATTAAAAAGCCAGTCTCTTCTTTATGAAAACTTACCAGGTCAAGCTACATGCAGTATTATTCCTCATACTGAGACAACTGTTTATCTGCCTTTTCATGGCCTTCATTCAGTTTACTTACTCTTTTTGTCACACACAGAGCTCCAGGCATTTCAGAGGCACAGGGAACCAGTAAACACCTTTAACTAAAATAATCAGCAAGCTTTTCTAACTGCGTATAAGCTCTTGCCATTTCGATGCAAGCCTTGCTGCTGCTGACAAAAGGTCACAAATGGAGTAAGCAAGAACAGTTTCAGAGAGGCACAGTTGCAGGATGACTTTGTAAAGGAAGAGCCCCTAAGTTATCTATCCCTGTTAATTATCAGTTGGGGACAGAGATCGATTATCTGTGCAAACACAGAAAAGGACAGCGAAGCTTTTGAAAAGCAGCAGTGAGGCAAATAAGCAATTATTGATTTGTGTGTTTGGCAAACATTTTCACCCACTCACAAGAAGGAGAGTTTAAGAGGATTTTCACTACACAGTAATAACAGAGACAGCCTCTCCAGCTCATGAAAGGGAAGTCGGAACACAAGCCAGATGCAAAACTCCAACAAACACTGATTCACAGCTCCAGTCACACTCACAGTCATGTATGAAATGAGCAATTCAGCCATCCAATAAGCCAAGGAAGGGAAAGAGAAGGCAATTATGTCTCTGTTCAACACAGCACCATTTAAAGTATTCCTTCTGATTCAGCACCAACCCTTGTGATCAGTATTCTTGGCCTACCATCAATGAATTTAATTACACAATTATTGAAAGAAATGCAGAGTTCTCCATTCCCTACTTGCCCACAACCAGCCCAATACAAGTCACAGAAATTAGTCAGAAAGAACGTGTAGAATAGCTACCTCCACTTTTACTTTTGAAGTTCAAGTCACAGAAATGACTGGATATTTGCTGAAGCATTACTGAAAATTACGTGCTTCCTTAATTGGGCAAATGGAGCTTCATCTTCCATATTAACTGACACAATGTGAGCGGCCATGAAAGGTGCATTGAGTTACTTAATACCCATCAGTTACTTATTTAAGATTCATCTGGGATATTTAACTGACAGCTGTATGTTTGACCCATGTTATCTAGCATGGTTTCACTTGATTGCTGGACCTTCCTCTCCTGTAGAGCATCCAAAGGAGAGTTGAGTTTCAGCTTCTCCCTGGTTCTGCCTTCTTTTAACTCCACACGCAGCTTTAACAGCTCTGCTAACAAATCACTTTGCTGTCTTGTAGCCAGTGCCTGCTTAACTCCTTTGGTTTTCCCCTCGAATCAGCTGCACCAACCAATTAATACAGATACTACAGCAATAAGCACAAAGTTCCTACCATTCAAGCTGATATAAGTGTACTTTAAAGCCAATGTTCTTAAACAGGAAGGAATTCAATACAAAGGAAAGAACAGGGCCTTAGTCACGTTAAAACAATATTGTTCTACCATAGACTGACGCATTAGTCACTGGTTTGGGAATGAGATGCCCTCTTCCCTTTGTGCCAGTTTTGGACTTTTTCCTCCTGTATTTGGGAGCTGGTGGAGGGGAGGGAGAGCACAAGAAGGCGGCAAGTAAGGAAGTTCTAACACTCCTCTTTCAACTTGTGCCATCTTCAACAGACAAAATATTTATTTGCTTTTGTTGTTAAAAAGTGAAAACGTGAAGCAGGATTCAAGACAAATACATTCCTTAACATAGTAAGGATGTGCCTCATTTTCAAAGCTGACCATTTCAGAAAGCTTTTGAAAGAGACAGTGTTCCTTCTTATACCCTCATGGCACTATCCATCCCAAGAGGCAATTAATTTTGGATCCTGACCGATGCCCTGATATTCCAAGCATATCAGCTACGCATTAAGCAAAGGACTTCATTAAAGGGCAGAAATTTAATTGAGTCTATATTCAGGTACGTCTCTGAAAGCCTGAGGGTAAGGCAGAGATATAGTAACTAAAAATGTTTTGAAGAACACACGTACGACCTCTTTCTCATCAGGAATTTAAGTTGTGTAGCCTATATTCAACTCTCCCCAGCTCACAGGAGTCAGACCACAGGTTCCCAGTTCTAAGCCCAGTAAAGTCCATCACACAGCCACTGCTTCAGGAAAAAACTTTCACATCAGCTCTGTGAAGTCATGGAACAGGCCAACAACTACAGAGCCAGGAAAAGAAAAAGTGTGGTATTATCAGACAGCACGTCTCAGTAAATCTAGACTAACCTTTTCCAGCCTTAGAAACAACTACAACTTAAAAGTCAGACCAGAACATGTTCACAGTGAAAACCACTGGCAGGACAATGGGTGCAACAGTATTTATTTTCACATTTTCTGTCCAAGCTAGGCTCTTAAGGATTTCTGTGATCCTGTTTAGAACTGAGCATTATATTCACAAGAATTCCTCCTTGTCAGCATGGCTGTCCTGTTACAGCATTTTTATGTCTATTTTTTTCAACTGTATATAAAGACAAGTCTCTTTCTACTTGTCCTCCCGTTCCATTAACCTGTTTTTCCCCTCCCACCTTTACCAGATGCCATTGTAAAGCCTCTTTGGCAAAGCCAACTTCAAAGGAAAATATAAAACTACGTCATTAATACACAGCTGTCTTCATAAACTTATCCTGTTAATTCAGAACCATTTTAAAACTATCAGCCACTTACTAGTTTCATACCTTTGGCTGACAATTTCCTCCACCAACTTGAAATGTCACAGTACCAATTTTTATTTTACCTTTAAGACATGAACCAAAATACTTCCAATGGACTCAGAACTCCAGCCAAACAAGCCACAAAAGCAGGGCACCCAGTACTAACACCATACTTACATTAAAAGCAGCAAGCGAAGTGTATGAGTAGTGGTTTGCTTGTTTCTTATGGCAATATATTCCTAATTTTAGACACTTGAATCCTACTAACACTAGATAAACTGCACAGATAGCAACTACTGAAGTAGATGTCATTTGAAAAAAACACTCAACCATACTCATTTTCTGTGCAAAACTCAAGGCAGCATTTTAAATATCACAGGGAATGACAATTCTAATTGCATACTGCAGGATTAAATCCAAGACTGCTGTCAAAGCAACATTTCAGAATATGTTAACTTTGAAATTACTGTTAGCCCAGGGAGCAAACTCAAGTTAGCTCTTCTTTAACCCCACTTGAGTTTCTCAGCTATATGAACTGCCCTTTTTGGAAACCTATCTTTACATTAATAATGTTAGGTTTTCTTTCAACATACTTTATTAGAGGGGAACAAGCAAAATTTAAGTGATTTAGCTGCCTCTTTATAGATTCAATACAAAGCAATTTATGCTTCCCATCTGTAGTGGTTTTAGCTAGGCATCCAATTAGCAGGCTCAGAGAATCTATGTGGATTGGGAGACAGCTATCACCTGACTGGGTAACCAAGGAAATATTTCATACCAG
>JAOXXN010000395.1:76560343-76573680 GCA_026770055.1 Myrmophylax atrothorax
GAGCTCGGGAGTCTCCCGCTGCGTCCGCCACCGGCCGGGATGAGGCGGGGCTGGGGCCGCAGGTCGGCAGGGCAGCCGCTGCTGGGACCGCACGGCCACGGCTGGAAGCAGCGGCCGGGCTGGCGAGCCGGCTGCTGGTGCCTGCGACCCGTGCCGGCGGCTCCCGGGGGCGGCAGCGCGGGCTGGGAGCTGCGAGCTTGTTGTTCAGGGTTTGGTTCGGTTATTATTTTTTCTTTTTTTTTTTTTTTAACTGCTTCCAACTGGCTTTCGCCCTCCTGGCAGCTCACCAGTGTGCGGAGGTCGAGCTGGGGAGCCTAAAAACATGTAGTGTGTGCGGCCCAAGGCGCGGCGGGAGCGTGGGAAGCGCCCCGTGCTCTGCCTGTGGCTCCCCCCGGGGCTCGCTGCCAGAGACCCCAGGGCTCCCAGCTCGGCAAGGGCTCCCCTTCCCCGGGCCACCGCTCCGAGAGAAGGGAAAAAGGGGGCACCCCCAAATTTTTCAGGGAGGTGACTCTAAAAGGCATCCGTTACATTGTTGTCTGTACTGTGGATATTTTTTCTGCAGTGATAAGCGAGACATTTCAACATGTTCGGTGCTGTGGACCGGTTCAATTAACGTGAAGTAAGCAAACAGCTCATGATGGGGAGGGCAACTGCGTCGCACCACCATCCTACTCCTCATGTAAAGCTGCCAGTATGTTTTTGTCCAGGTAAGACTGAAGAGAAGTGCCAAAGCAGGAATCTTAGCAATTGCACAAATTAATGAAGCTAGTAACATGTCTCAAGTGCTTGTGGTCCATAGTAAATTATTAACACACTGGCAGCACAGAAATTCAGCCTCAAGAATTAAAAGCCTGAACCTCTGATAAGTGTTAAAAGCAAAGGTAAGTTCAAGAGATATTCATAGAATATCCTGAGTTGAAATGGACCCACAAGGATCATCCTAAGTCCTGCACAGGACCACCCCAAGAACCGCACCAATGTGGCTGAAAGCATTACCCAAACACTCCTTGTTACTCTGTCAGGCTTCGTGCTGTGACCACTTTTCTGGGGAACCTGTTCCAGTGCCCAGCCACTTTCTAGGTGAAGAATTTTTTCTAATGTCCAACGTAAACCTCCCCTGACACAGCTTCATGCTACTGCTTCAGGTTCTAAAGGAACCCTGAGGAGTTCTGTTAGTTTATTACAGTCAGATGATGAGGAAGTCATCCGCAAGGTTCCCGAGGTTTGTATTTATCTGAAGTTCTATGGCTTGATGAAAAAGCTTTTGTGCAACTACGCCTGCCCTAATTTCTCTTACAGAGAAGAGATTAATTTGACTGAAAAGAGGTTTTTTTATTTTTTTAAATGTTTTTCTTTCAGGCAGCAGGCAGAGGAAAGAGTTCCAAATTAGCACCCCACTGGCAGAAATGGTTGCAACATGAATTCCTTTCTGGCTGGCCTAGCACCATCCACTTAGCAAAAAACATGAATGGGACAAAAGCTGCTGTTCCCTAGCAAGCAGTCAGTTGACCTGGGAGTAGGAATAGAATATAGTATATCTGGACAGAAAAAGAATTTTGCATAAGAACATGAGAAATGCAAGGAGTTAATATAAGGAGTAAAGAAAAAAATAGGAATCTCCATAATTTGTGCTTTCAGTGGCTAGAGAGCAAGAAGTGCTTGAGATTACTTGTTTTCTGAATTTGAAATAAGACTTTGATGTGCTGTGCAACACTGAAAAAACCTTTAGAAGGCTGTTCATTAGTTACTGAAATAACACACTCACTGTTTCCACGTAGTTGCTCATCCTGCATCCTGTACAAATTTTAAGTGGGTGCCAAAACTCCAAGGTTCATTGGAGCAGTTTTGAAGGCTGTGTGACTCAAGTGCGTCTCTTCTCTGTCCCTTCCATCTACTGAATGTAAGAGATGCTGGATTTGTTTTCTTCTAACATGTGGGTGCCCTGAGCCATGTAACCCACTACAGGAGCCTTTTATCACTGTGAAAATTATTGAGGTCGACTAGTTGTAGTTTGAGTTCTTCAGCAGCAGCAAAGGTGGCCCTTACAGAAAATCCTTCATGAGCCGAATATGTTAATATCCCTTACAGCCTTCATAAGGATTATGACAATACATAGTGTTCATGCCAGTGTTCAGGATGCAATGTTTACTGAAGGGCAAGTTAGAGACAAAGATAAGAAAATCACATTGTGACTCCCTAATAAAGCAAGGATTTAATTCACAGTTATCCACCTTAGATATCAAATACCAGATTTAATATTGTGACATTAGGAAATTAAGTTTCTCAGTCTGGCTCTTCTTGATCATTTTAGG
The DNA here is from genome assembly GCA_026770055.1 of Myrmophylax atrothorax. Taxonomy (NCBI): domain Eukaryota; kingdom Metazoa; phylum Chordata; class Aves; order Passeriformes; family Thamnophilidae; genus Myrmophylax; species Myrmophylax atrothorax. The sequence continues at coordinate 76,562,656 of JAOXXN010000395.1, forward strand.
CTTGAAACTGAAACAAACAAGCAACCTGGATATAAATTGTCTATGCGGAGAGCCCTGCACATTGAAAAGTTGTGTGATTTGGCTACTTTGGAGGCCTGTCATTAAGGGAATAATTCTATTCTCCATCCGCAACTCCTAATTTGCTTGTCTCGGATTTTGTCAGCCTGCAAGTGTTTTTACACCACTTGCAATGGTAAATGCAGGAAAGGAAAAAGTATTCATCATGTAAAAGTTACTTTAAGGGTGCTGTGACCTGTGAAATACCAATAGTGTTAAGGCCCAGATTTGAATTAAGGTTTATTTAAATTGTATACTAGGAGTTTTAAAACCTAATAATGCTTAATTTCTCTGCCTTTGTAAATGTATTTATATATGAGTATATGTAAGTTAATATATGTATACATATATGTATATATGTGTATATATGTAAACATTTAATTTTATGTAAGCAAATGGTTCAAAAATATTTAAACCTGAGTAAAAATAAATGCCCAAACAGAAATGTTGTTTCATTTGAATGTCCTTTATTTTTATTTATATTGTGTCTTACTCTGGTTGAATGGTCACTTTAAAATCAGTATGGCAATGCACAAAAAATTTTATTCCTGTCAAAGAGGTGTCTTCTGAGGGAAGAAGCTTGCCCAGTGCCTTTTGTATCCAGGCAGAGAAGTGTCACACATCACTTCATGTTTCATCCCTAAAGGAATTTGCAGACCTCATACTGCTTGAGTTCTTTTCCTGCAGTATTTGCTGCCCACTTAATCAAGAAAACAAAAAAAACCAAGATTCCTGCATTTCTGTAAGATATTAAAGAAAGCAGGGCAAGCTTGATTTGAAAATCAATGATATTTACCAACTTTCAGGAGAAGTAAACTAGAAACTCATCATTTTGGACAAACTACAAGAAAGGAGATGATACTGACTTGGGGCAGTTAGTCTGAGCTGTCTTCTTGCTTAGAACTAAGAGAGACTTCAATTATGAGAAAAAACCCAACAAACAGTTGCAAAACACCCAACAACTAGATTTTTGCGATGAAGGTCTCTTCTCATACTTGTTCACAAGCTTCATTCTTCATTTCACAAACCAAAACACAGAATGTAGAAGATAGTGTGAGGCAAGACTTTGACACGGAAAACACTTCTTCCAGGGAAAATGCACATGGACTTCAGCCTAGCCAGCTGGTAGGAACTACTTTTTACAAACAGTATTTTACTACAGCAGGCTTTTGGGGGACTCTATAAAACAAGTTTAAGCACTTATGGCAAGTGGTCCAGGAGGCCACACCAGGTGCTACTGTGCTTTTAAGATGACAAGGCTTCTTTCAAGTTTGCAGCAGTTAAGGAAAGCATTCAAAGTTATTAATGTGTACTGTCTCCTTGTTGCTATCTGGCTTCTGATCTAAATGGTGCTTGTGTTATAGCAACATTTGTCAATTTCAAATTATTCTCCAAGCACATTATGCGTCTCTTTTATCTGTAGACTAGCACTGAGGTATTTTCCAGGCATTATCATTATTATTGCCCTCTTTTCCACAGAAGCATCCATGTTGTTTTGGCAAGTTGTCTTGAACAATATTAAGCCTATGTGTTCCACCTCCTTATGCTATAAAATCAAGTTCTTGTTTTATTTTATGAGTTCTGGCAGCTTTGGGAACTTTGCCCCTTTGCTGTTTTTTCTACTTTTCTGCAAAACTAATTTTTTTAGTATCTTGATGGCAGATGACCTACCTGTCACCTATGTACAATATTACCACTCTAATGGAAAACATCTTCTCCATACTTCTCCTGGTAAGACCTCCCTCATACAAACTTGAGAAATGGGCCCATAGGTATCTCATGAGGTTTAACAACACCAAGTGCAAGGTGCTGCTGGTCAGTATCAACACAGGCTGAGGGATGAATGGATTGAGAGAAGCCCTGCCAAGAAGAACTTGAGGAGCTGGTGGATGAGAGGCTGGACATGACCCAGCAATGTGCACTTGCAGCCAAGAAAGTCACTTGTATACTTGGCTGCATGAAAAAGCAGCATGGCCAGCAGGTCAAGATTCTGCCCCTCTGCTCCAGTGAGATCCCACCTGGAGTGCTGGAGTGCTGCATCCAGCTCTGGGGTCCCCAGCACAGGAAAGAGGTGGACCCATTGGAGTGAGTCCAGAGGAGGACCCACAAGATGATTAGGGGGATGGAGCACCTCTCCTATGAGGACAAACTGAGAAAATAGTGTTTGTTAGCTTGGAAAAGCAGCGGCTTTGGGGGTGACTAATTGTGGCCTTCTAATACCTGAAGAGACCCCACAAGAATGATGGAGAGAGACTACTTAAAAGAGCATGTAGTGACAGGACAGAGGGGAATGGTTTCAAACTCTAACAAGAATAGGTTTAGCTTAGTTATTAGAATGAAATTCTTTACTGTGAGGGTGATGAGACACTGGAACAGGTTGCCCAGCAAAGTTGTGTGTACCCCATTCCTGGAAGTGCTTAAGGTAAGGTTGGATGAAGCTCTGAGAAACCTGATCTAGTGGAAGGTGTCCTGGCCCGTGGCAGAGAGGTTGGAACTAGATGATCTTCTAGGTCCCATTTCAATCCAAACCATTCTATAATTGTTACATTTCCTTAGAGCAGCACTTCCAGCACCCACCAGGACATAACATTTCACAGATACTGCCAGGACCTGGAAGGGGAGGTTTAGTACACCTCAGTCAATAACTGTAAAGGAACAGGGTTTGGTGGTAACTACAGCTGAAGTTTTACTACTTATGTGGTCATGACTGTCAAATCTTAAGCAAAGAACCAAGCAGGTTTTTAATAGCCTACAGACCACCTTGTGTGGTTTCGTATATCACCAAAACTACTAACTGCCCTGATTTTATTTATAACCGAAATTTTTTTTAAATTCTCACCATTTTAACCATGTGATATCTATAAAAATCCAGCTCCCAGTTCTGCTGTGTGCCATGTACTGACTTGTCAACGTCAAGGACATTTATGTGTAGAAATTATACCAGATGTTTGATGTTTTAGAGACTATTGGTGGTCTCTATGCCATCTGTTGACTAACTTCACTCTAACGAAGTGTTAGTTTTTTTCTGTTTACACTTAGGCACTCATAATTCCACGTTATTGTACAATTAGTGGCTGAGCCACTCGACTGAATCTCAGATAAGTCATTACCTCTGCTATCCAGGTTTTCAGATAGCAGGAACTCCCTATCAGGAACTATAATGGACAGACTCATGCATACCCTCATTTCAGGTTTTCTATCAGTATCTTTGACATCATACTGGACTTACAAAGAGTATTTTCCTATTTGCCCAAGGTTTTCTAGGCAGAAATGTGTGCAGCACTTCAGAAGCTTTCTGAAAGAATTGAACTTAGTATGCCTGGTTGAAAACAAGATGCACATTCATTACAAGATCACAGCCTAGATGGAACAAATCCAGAAATCCTAATAGTAGGGCAATGCATGCTAAAGCCTCTATGAGTGATTCACTCTTCTTTTTTTTCAATCAGTTATTTTCCAGGTGGCATGACCTCTTATTCTGCTTTTAAAAAACTTTTCTCTAGACATTCTGCAGTGTGCTCCTCAGTCCATGACAAATCATTTGACATTGTTATCCCTGAATTTTTTAAGACCTTACTCTGATAAGGGTATGGTTCCAGGTAACTAAAGAAGAAGGATGTGATTTTTTTTCCCCTGTGTTCATCTTGATTGGCAATGAGTGAAATACATCTCCATCTTTCTTTAGCTTTAAGAGCATTTTAGGAAAAAAAGCTCAAGAGAGAAATTCAGCATTTTCCTTTTCTTGTTCAGTTCCACCTTCTACTGTCTCACATGTTAATCCTTACAAGGAAAACCACCTGTTTTGAAGTCTTTGTAAGTTTAAGTTAAGAAATTGGACTCCAATGACCTACATCAACTGAAACAATTAAGAGTTAGCATGACTAGCTTCAAAGCAAAAGCTGTAGCACAGTTTTTGCTTACACTTCAGAAAGTATAAAGAGCTTAATGCGGTACATATTTCCTCCTTAGGTTTCCAGAATCTTGTTTTCCTAGTTTTGGCTCTTTAAACTAAGCAACTGAATGGTGCAACCTACTCAGTGGCATGTGTCATGTCACATTATTCCCATTGTTCTGAACATACCATATTGCCAAAACCCTCTGCATACAAACCATGTTAAGCCCTAAAGAAAATCTTCTATATCAAGCCTGGCATCCTCCATAGATTTGCCCCTTTCTTGCTCCTGTTCAGGGGATGTTACAGACTTAAAGGTTGCCAACAGCAAGGTGGGCCCCTATCAAGCTTATATTTCAACAATTATGCTATCAACCGTCTGCGTGTGTATGATTACCACTGGACAGTATTCCAACATGAGGACATTTTATGCATTGAAAACATCAGTGATATCTTGATCATGAAATACAGATGACTTGTGTCAAAACAATCTCTGCCCTTCATGCCAAAAAAGCACTAGCATGTCCATAGGGAAAAAAAAATGCACTATACATACAAAAAATACCATATGTATCTTTAAAGAAAGATCACTATTTTGTATTATCACAATGGAAACTCAGAAAAATAGGTCACCAATTAAGCTAAGCTGTTATGCTAGTGATTGCCAATAGGTTAGCAGACACCCTTACATTATGCCACTTATTCAGACTAAGCATTTTAACACACTCCTTACTGCATTTATGAGAAAACTCTTCACTTAGTATCAAAGTGGCATTAAGTCCAGTTGACTATGATCCTTCTGCCTTAATGGTAATAGTCTGTTAATTGTACTGGCTTGCCTACAATTACTAGTCAAAATAGTGTTCAAGAATTGACATAGAGCAGCACAGAGCCATGTGTAAATTGTAATTTGTGAGCCTAGAGAAAGTGAAAAGGCAACCAAAAGTGAAGCTTAAAACAAATGGCATTCTGTTTCAACAGTTACCTCTCAGAGAGGTCATTTAAATCAGTTCCACTGCTTGTGTGCTTCTGTGCATGTAACTACATCCACAGGCTGGTTTATAGTTGCCCAGATTGGAAAGCATTTGTATGACAGCCTATGTCTGTAGCACTCCTGTCAATCAATATCTTGTAACAGGGATCAAAGAAATTTAAGTAATTGCTTATGCAACAAGCAAACCAAAAATGCATAGTTCCTCTTCTATACACAGAACTGAATTGCAGTTTGAGTCATTTAAAAACAATAATTTAAAAAATCTTTACAATACTTTTGCATCCTGTGCTAGGGAGTTAGCCTTGATAGCAATCTATATCATTCATAAGTTTGTTGGTTTTATGTGACTTAAGTCTTCATAGCTTGGTGATTCCCTAAGAATACATTCAGTTCTTGCTGACTTTTTGCTATGAAAGAGGATGATATGTTTTTCAGGTAGGTAATATTTACAATTTGACCTTGAGTTTTCCAGGTTCATTTGAGAGCTCAATAAAGAGACACTTCCTAACAATACAGGGTTTTCAGTCAGGGCTGATTTTCAGTAAAGGCTGTTCTGCTGTAGTGGGTCTAAATTGCAGGAGTGCCCAGACACCCCAGATTTTTTTTTTCTTGGAAAGAACAGATTTGCTCAGAAAAAAAGATTTTCAGATTCCCAAAGAGTCTTCTTGACACCTATGGCATGGTTCCCCATCACTCCTTACTGCTGCAGGAGTGACCTCTGGTATCAAAGCCACATTTTACAAATGTGTCTACTTATTTCTAGGTATATACATTTATAATGATTTCTCCTTTCCCTTGGCTTTATCAAGGCTTTGCCTCCAATTCTGTCTTTTTAGCATTCCTGCCTGTGGTCTCTATAAATAATACATGATTTATTCAGATCAGTGAGTAAATGGTACTGCTTAGGGAGGTCAGCTTCTAGGGGAGCATTTATCATTGTTTAGTACCAGTTGTTCCACATTGTCCATCCTAGTTTGTTATGCTGTTATCTGGGCAGTGGCAACAGATGTCATTTCTGACATTGCTTAGTCTTAATACGAGGGTGCACAGCCAGGAATTGCCAGCCTTGCCTTCTTCCAGGAGTTCCTGCAACGGGAAAGAACTGACCAATATGGAACAAAGTTTCCTAGTGTTTCCTTTGCTCATAATCAGGAAGTCAAATTCCTTGCCACGCCTGGGAAGCCACTTGGCTTTCAGCAGCAAAATAGCAGCAGCTGCAGCATTGCTCTGTGGATAGAGGGCAATAAATAAACTAGGTTTAATTTTTTATCTTCTCCAATTTTACAATTAAAAGACAAGTCCTCTTTGATTTTCCTTCATCCTACTCGGTATATCCCCTTTTTGCCATTGTACCACAGTAAGCTAACTGAGCAACTCTCTTGACAGAGTTTTGCTCCTCCTGTGCTTGCTTTCTTCTCTTTCCTATTTAGCAGCTGATTTCAAGGGTAGTCCCAGCTTCTTATTTTTAATTGAATACACTACTTGGAGTGAAAGCCTTGGGCACAACAATGGTAAACTTTTGATACTGATCCTGAAAGGTGTCCAGCACGTACTGTTATTGGCATGTTAACCCCAGCTGGAGCCAGTTGCTTCCTTGAGACACTCAGCAATTGGGAGACCATTCAGGACCTGCAGAGGTGCATGGTGTTCTACATTCTCTCCAGGGTCTCAGCTGCTTCTAAAGTTGGAAATGTGGAAGGACTTCAACTTTCAAGTCTTTCTAGTTCATAGCCCCTTTGCCAATACTTGTATGCAAGACTGAAGACATCATCTGTGCACTTTCATTCTGGAATAAAGGTCTGTCTGGTTTCTACACGAAGCCAGTTTACAGATAATGTGTTCAGCAGGGCTTATGCTATATCCCTACCTCCCAATCCTCACAGAAGAGGAACATATCATGTGGGATAGGAGCTTTATTCAGTTGGCAGAACTCACTGGAAGTGCCCACAAAGTTCTGGATCTTAGCATAATTGTAGGACACCAAATATTTTTGCATTTTGCTATAATAATTCTGCCCTTTTTGTGCAGATTAATAATCCAAATAATCTTTTTACAGGTAGAAAGCTATATCCAGTCATTACAGTTGTCACTGTTGTTAGTGTATAGACTTGAAGTTTTACCAGTGGTCTTATTCATGTCAATCAGATGTGAGAAAAGGCTTTGTGTCAGTAAATCTCCAGCAATAGAGCAGCCAGATCAGGAGCATTTGGGTTGCCATAGACAGACATTTCAGATAATTTACTAAACAAATATTTAGAGTTTTTACTTAAGTCCTAAAATTTCAATTATCAATATTCTTTGTGAAAAATTTTGCTTTAGGTCTCAGGAAATAATGACTTGAAATTTTGCTATTCTAATGATGTGCCTACATTTCTTTCCTATTTACTGCTTTCATGTGACAGAAATATTTCCTGCATGACACCCACCAACTCCATTGGCCTAGATGTTCCCCTAGACTTAGACACTTGTCCATTACGTTTGGAAATTTGCACAGCTTTTAAGAAGGTTTTGATTTGTCATGACGGCAAGGATTTTACAAAAGTGCCTTCCATAAGAAGTACAGCATGTAGCACAGCTCATGTCATGACTTGTCTTTGCATCATTCAGTGAAGATTTTGTCCAAATTTTGTCCTCTAGCCAAATATGAAATTTTAGTATCTTCATCACACTATGGAAATTGCATGACAAGCAATCACATCATTATAAAAGCATCTTTTCATTGCTTGGGTATATTTCAGCTACATGTTGCTTCAAGCTCTATCTGCTCATTTGGGACATTCTTCATAGGCAGATTGCTGGGCTGAGCCATCAATCAATACCTCTGCTATCACAACCTGCCTACACTTTGTTAGAAGAAAGCCATTCTTTTTGAGCTTGCTGAAATACATACTGCATTTAGTCACTTTTCTTGCATTCCGTTTGTGTCTGTTGTTGGAATTTCATTGCTTTGATTTATTGTCTATTTCTGCTGTTGTTTCCAGTGACTAATTTCCAAGCTTCTATAATAATTAAACATTAGGCCTAACAACAACGTGATATGAAAACTATTGTTATGTTACAAGAGAGGAGCAAATCCAGTCAGCCATCTTGGAGGTAGAACTAGTTCTATTGAGGTTTCAGTTCATATAGAAGTAATAATTTCTGAGTTAACTGATTAACCATTTTAGTAGGGTAAATATCAAAAGATACTGCACAGGTCTGACAAATGTATCATACCATAAAATATTTTCTTAGGAATGAAGATAATGTTAGGCTATAAGAATCTAGGATTGCAAGGACTTCAGGAGAAGATCCAATATGATTCTATTTTCACCAGCAAGTGTCACTTGATGACTAACTAGAACACAGGTGAACTTTTATGGTAGAATTGTAGTACAGTGTAACTAAAGTGTACTTTAGTTACCTTATTAATTACTGTATTTATAAGTCACTGGCTTAACTTTTGTCATATTTCATAGTGTGCAAGGAAGAAATCATGTGGCTTTATCCTTTTGAGGTGTAAGAAAGTGTATTTCAAATCATTTCACTCTATACTAACATCTACTGCATGGATTATAATTGCTCATAAGCTCTCAATTTCTGTGCTTCACCATGGGTTGTGTTTTTCACTGTGCTATCTTGTGCTGTATTTGATAAATATAACTACTATGTAACACAGCTACTCTGTTTAAAAACTTTTATATAATATCTAAAGATGGAAATATTTATACTGACTTGAAAATGTCCGCTGGGCTTTTTAAGGGCTTTCCCTAAATATGATATTAAGACCAACAATGAAGGATTCAAAATAATTTCATATATCTGTTAATGAAGATTTATATACAAGGAGTTTTTCAAAAATATATTCCTTGTTTTTTTAGTAAAGTAAGAGCAATCAAGCCTTTGCTCCTTTTATGCCTATTTTTCAGTACCAGCTTTAAGCTATCAGTTCTATCCAATTGTGATTGCTTTAGCAGGACTAAAATCTAGTTTTCTCTTTTTTGATACATGACAAAATGAAGTAACTCCTTCATCATTCATTAGTGAGGCATATTTGTTCATTGTAGTACATTTAGAAACATTATTGTTTCTCATTGATTTATCATGAGTATTTTTATTTCTAAATGATGTTCAGAAAATAGTTATATCCCAAACACTAATATTTTGGTGTATCTAATAATATTAGTATTGTAATTCATCTGAGAATATTAATATATTTGCATCATAAGCATTTTATATTATATTAAACCAGGTAATAAACTATTTTGTGATGAAAGTTAATATTGCAAACATCCTAGAGAAGAAAATTTTGCTTTTATTAATACTGAGCTTTTGGAAACAAGGCCAGTCAGAGCACAATGAAATGAAACAAAACTCTCCCAAAAGTGTTGCCATTGGAGCACTGTGGGGGCAGCTGAAGCTGAGACCAGCAGGTAAGATTCAAAAACCTCAGAAGGCTGTTGTCAGGCTTTTCATAACATGCTTATTGAGTGAATTAATACTTGGATGGGCAAAGAGATGGGGAGAAGGGGTAGTTTGCTGTGCTGGGTTAAATACACAACTAACTGATATTTAAGTTTTCTATAAAATGAACAGTTATAAATGGCAGAATTCTCTGGGTTTTTTTGGTGACTGGTGACTTTCAGGTCTGAGAAATTGTGAGCAGTATGATTACAATGGAAACTTTTCTATTCGCTAAACACAAGCCAAGGGCCTTAAAATGAAAACGCTGATCTGAAATCAAAGTAGTTCCCTGTCTTATTTCAGAGAGCAATAGCAGCCAAATGCTACAGAGAAACAAAATACCATTTTACTTATACTGGAAGTTCTTTCTCGTCTCATACTGCTGTCATAAATCCTAACCCACAAATACTGCAATCCTTTAACATATATATCCATTGTGACTATTGTACCTGTAGGTGATAAAAGTTAATTGGAAAACTAAGTAGGAAAAGTGGTATCTTTGATCAGAAGAGCTGGTACAACTGGAAAAGCCAGACAAGCTTTTAGACATACACATTCTTCAAACCAGCTGAAGTAGTTTTCTGCTAGCAACATTAGTTGGCTTAAAAGACTCACTAGAACTTGACTTTCTCTCACAAAGTTAGAAAATCATGGCTACAAAATGTTATGTGGTCCTTAAATTAATTGTTTCTTTGGAATGATTTTGACCATACTGCTTCTTAATTAAACAGGTTATTTCCTTTCCTTTTTGTGTTAGATGCAATTGTAGAGGTATGAAAGTCCTCCTTACTCTCCCCATACCACATTAAACTTGGACCACATTTGCAGTTATCATTCTCTCTCTATTAAATGGTCTTAATTTTTATGTGCATTTCCACGTGTACAATATTATACTTCTAAAAAATGTTGTTCACTATTTCTCAACCCTGTTGCTCCTTTATTTTTTTTTATCCGACAGTGTACTACAAGCTGAACATATTTCATATTTCTTCTCAAGGTGAGTGTTTGCTATGCAATAGTATTAAAAATTCTGGTATTAGTATTATATAAATTGGTGTCATAATCTTACTTTAGTCTAAACCATATTTGTGGTCAATCAATCGAAAAAGTTCATGTAATGGAAATACATTTATTGCCACTTTATCCTTATCTTATAGTTGCTCAAAAGTGGGGATTTATTACATTAAGCTTGGCAAAAAAAGTGAATTTTACATTTTTCATAAGTTTTGGTTTGGGTGAATTTTTTTTTTTTAGTTCTGATATGACAACACCAACGAAGTAAGAAATCTTAGAAATAAATAAATAAAAAGAACTTATTTAATTAGAAGTATGGTCATAAATCTGTACTTATATAAACATATAAAGTTTGGAAAAAGATTGAGCAAATAAGCACAAGCAGTGAAACACAGTTAGTTCTCCCTGCCCTCTGAGGGTGTTTTAAATTGAGTGATCTCTTAAGGTGCCTTCCAGACCTGTAATTTTACAAAATGAAATACGTCACTGACATGTTTAGACCTCCCTGCACATGCCTTAATCTAAGTAATTTATGAATATTTACAATTTAATTAGTTAAATAATTTAATTAGTCTCTCTCTTTCAAATTGCTAACAAATTGAGTACGTAACGGTGGTCTTAGTAC
>JAOXXN010000395.1:76588937-76601614 GCA_026770055.1 Myrmophylax atrothorax
CTGCAAGCAGAGAATGAGTGATTTGCTATATAACATACAGGTAAGTGATCATAATATTTGATACACGATTCTCTGAATGATAAATATAATATTAAAACCACTAATTATGCCCTAAAATATAGTTACAAAATGAGGTGCCTGTTTAAATGAATGAGCACTCCTGTAATTAAATTTTTATCTAATTTCTGTGTTTTCCTTTGGCCAAAGAAGCCTTTCTGAAATAAAAAAGTGTATTGAATGTATAGCCCTTTGTCCAGCTTTCCCTTTTTTCTTCAAGTTATATTACATGATGTGTATTATGTGATATGTGTCCATCTAATTTAACAGCTTAAAGAAATAAGAGAGCTTTCTCAGTTGTGCTTAACCATGTTGATATTTCACAGTCTATGAAATTCCACAGGAATTTTTCTCTTGATGTTAAAACAAAGGCCTTCTTGTATACAAATGTAATATTTGTAGTTGTAGAAGGACATAATAATCTCCTAAATATGCAAATCAAATAACGATTTTAGCCTTGCTTAAGGTACAGAAAAGATGGGATTAGAAATGCCTTTGTACCTGTGTGTCCCCACTGATGTGTCAGCATCTCAGCACAAAGTTACTACTGTTAAAATAATCTACATTTCTCTGCAGTCCTTCAGGAGACAGCAGAGCCAGAGGAGGGATTTATGTCTCTCTGAAAACCTTGTACTCTTGCCTTTATCAGAAATTTTTTTTGAGCCCTTGAATAAATTACAAGGCTTTAATTATTCAAACTGTTTGGTGTATCTTTTTTTTTTTTAAGTTAAACAATTTTTTCAAGTTTTACCATACTAACTGAGCACTAACAATCATCACACTTAAATATATTTGCTCCCTTACTACCAGGCTGAATGTGACATGCACTGGTGTGGTCCTCAAAGGTAAGCAAAGAGAACAGTAAAGGCATAGACTGTGGACACCAGCTATAGAAGAAGGGCCATCTCAATGTAGCTTTCTTTTTCACCTGCTAGTTACACGTTTCTCAGCGTCTTTGATCAGTCATAACAAAGCACATCTAATAGCATGAATATTTGTGTCTCATACGTCTTCATGATTAGATGTTCAGGACTTTATTTACTGCCCTATCTCCCAAATAGTGGGGTAATTTCATGTTAATATAAAACGATGTTCCAAACATAACATGAGTACAAACTTCTAACTCAATATTGTTCTGAAAGCTTGCATGGGACAAAACAAAAAATATAACTGATAATTTAAACATTCAGTGCTTAAGTACAGGCATGAAGGTTGCTGAAAGTCAGCAGTAAAGATGGCACAGAAAATCACCATTTTCTCATTTTTATCCTAGCTTGATAATTGGATAAGAAATAAGCCTGACAAACTATCTCTTCCTTTGAACACTGAGACAACCTTTGCGTTTATAAAAAGGGTGATCTAAATTATGCCATTGACAAAAATGAATCAAAGAAGTCATGATTAAGTGTAAACCCAGCAATTTATGACTCCTAGCAATCTGCAGTGCTGTTAAAAAAGGTAATAGCAGGAACTGGCAGACAGGGTCAGAAAGGGCAGAGTGAGATTATTCCAGCCAGGAAAGGAGGTGAGGTTGTTACTACTTGTAAAAGCAATACACCAAGCAAAAATGCAAACTGAGGTGATTTCCTCATTTTATCATCTTTAGAGAATCAGCCTAAAGAAAAGAGCTAAAATATGTAGGTTTATTTGATACAGCAAGGACTATTTCAACTTTGAAAAAACCCTACAATATTATGAAGCTGATATATGAGATACTTTATATGTGTGGCATTCTTATTGTTTGTTGTTATTATTTTAAAAGTATCATGTGAGTAACTGCCTTTGCAGCATGGCAGACGAGGACATGATCCAGCTCTGAAGATCACAAAGTTTCTTTTCTTCAGAAACATGGAGTTCCTTGGGATATCCCACTGGAGCTCAGGGAGGTCCGACAGCCTCTGACGATCTGCAGCAGCCTGAACTCCTCACCTCTCCTGTCCCTTCAGTCTTCTCCACTAATTTTGAATAGAGCTAAAAAGGACATATTTTGAGGAGGACTCATCTAGAGGCACTTATGAACTATGACTTTGATAATTTTGGTTTTTGCTTTTCAGTAACTTCACTGAACTAAGCACGCTTTATACATCTAACACACAATTCTTTTATAAAGAGAGGAGTTACTGATGGATTTCAGCAGCTTCCAGAAACAGTACGACAAAATGTGAATATTGCAAGGAAAGGTAAAAGGGAAAAAAGATGTGACTTCGTATCATCCTCTCAGTTGCTGTAAACAGGCTGCAAATAGTCTGGTTCAGCATGCAAGCAGTCAGAGATTTCTTTCCTGTATTGTTCCTCTCAGGTGCTTCTGTTTTGTGTCTTATCGAGATAGTAAGATGTCAGTTACTGTATTTCTTTCTTACAAAAATCAGTCTCTCAACATGAATCATCAACCTACAGATGAATCATTTTAAGCATATGGCTTTAAAAAGGCCACTGGAAAAAAAGAAACTTTTAGAATCTGGGCCATTTTGTTTTCCAAACTGTATTTTGCCACAACAGAATTTGCAATGAGTCATGATGTAATATCCATTTTTTACTTGATTTGTTTTCGATGTCAGTGTGAACCGAAGTTTCTGCTCCAATATTATTGTTAGGCAAATGTTTCCAAACCAGTCATAAATGCTGATATGAATGGCCAGGCATTTTTTCTCATCGTTTGTCACCTTTCAAAGGATGAACGAGAAGGGCATGTATGAACACCTGTCCTGTTTTCTCTGTAATTCTCTTCAGTGCCCCCTCGTGAGAAATTACAGATTGTCTGATAGAAAACTTAATTGTTCCTATTTCAGGTCCTTTTCCTTACGTAATATCCTTAGACCCTTTCTAAAGGAATCAGTCCACTGTCAAAGCAGGTATCTGGGATCACAGTGACTACTGAATCCATTTTTGTGGCACCTTTTGTACTTTAAAACAAGTATTGAAAGTAGTCTGGACTTTACTCTCAGTGTGAAGGAATTTCTTTCTGTTTGTAATTTCCTGCCATGAAAGATATCATGCAGATAATGGTTTTCAAAGAATGCAATTGCTTGCACAATTTGAGATGATAATTTACTAGTTTTTGTTTACTGTCCCAGCCAAAGAACAGTAAGGAAAGCTTAACGGAAACTTAGCCAATTCACTGCTTTATCCTTCTGCTGATGCGAAACAGAAATGTTAATGTAGAATATAACTTATATGATCTCAGTCAAAATAACTTTATTAATCACTGCCTTGCTTTCCTTATCTGGCATGTTACATATTCTCAGAATACTTCAGATCACTGGGTGGGGCTTAATGTAGTGTTGGGATTTCTATAACAGTGCTTCTGGTCAGACTGAAACACACAGACATATGACAGATGTCAGGCTTCAAAACAATTCTGGTTAACGCTATATTTCTGTCAGGGACAAACGCTGGAATCAGATTTTTAATTTTATGATCAATATATGCATTTTCAGCTCTATAAATATATTAAGTATTGCTATTTTCCTACAGAAGTATTTATATACCCAAGTGTTTTTGTATTCAAAGTCTGTGTTCCCCTCAGTTTGAGATATTGCAGTTCAGTGAATAGTTTCACAGGTCTACTCCTGGAAAATCAAAGAGAATTATGAAAAGGAATTGTTCATAGATTTCAGTTCTGCATTAGGGTTTCATGTGAGTCTTTTGTCAATTCTGCAGTGTTCGACACTTCATTAATATTCAAGAACATTTATGCAACACATTGTGGCCTCTAAACACTTTCTATAAAATATAATATAAAATAATTATAAAAATATAATCAAACATCTACACATTTTACCCCCAGGTACTGTCCTGTGAAGATACTCTTATATTTAGTGGAGTGTTTTATTGTGATGATAGTGATTTCCTAAAGGTATACTGGCATTATTAATATGCATTTGTATTCTAGACAAATAAAGAAGATCTTAGCTGGTTAATAATAAGGAATTAATATTAAATTCACTAAGACTCAATTTTTATTTTCAAAGCTGTCTTAGTCTAGGGAATAACAAATTATTCAAGTAGAAAAACAGAAGTGATGTTAATAGCAGCAACCATAAGACAAATTGAAGAAACAAAGTAACAGATAAAATAACAGAAAGAATCACCAATTATTATTCATGTAAGCTTTGTTCTATTATGGTTATGTACTTTGTATCAGCAATCCTGAGTACTAGAAACTGGTGACATGTGCGCATTAACAGTAGGGTTTCATACTTACCCAGCTTTCAGGAAAAAAATTGCAAGAAATACAAACTTTAAAGAGATTGATACACAATTTTAGCTTCCAGGGAAGTGTTTTTATGTTCTTGATATAGAAAAGGTACTGTGAGTGTGGAAACTACATATCAGCAAGTGTTTGATTTCCAATGTGTTTACAGTTTGATGGTATGGAGCATCTAAGATGTTTTCTTCTAAATATGAATCATGAGACACGTGAGGAAGGAAATCTTTCCTTCTCAATTTTTGTTTCTGATTTCAAGCCTTTTATTCCCTTCTCGAACGACTTCCCCCCGTTTCAAAAAATATTTTCTATAAATTTCCTTTCCTACTAGACATGTGTCAGATGATCTGCAGTCATTAGCCCATCAGTTTCCCTTTCTGCTGGACCTCGAAGCCTCCTCTCCCCAGGTCACTGCACTTCTGTCTTTACACACTCAGCAAAGGGAGAAGCTGTGAGGGAAAGCAGGGGAATTTTCCACTCCCAACACAGTCACAAAGGAGGCAGAAAGACATGTGGGTCTGCACAGCCAGCCAGTAGGAGTTTCTGTTTGAGCCCTGAAATCTTGTACCCAAGGGGAGAAGACAGCAGGAAGCTTGAGTCATTTGTTGAGGAACAAAGCCACCATAGCAGGGGAAACAGCTGCCTTTGGCTGGCTTTCCAGGGGATACAGGAGAAACAGGGGAGGTGTCAACCAGGAGTTTGTCCAAATCCTTAATAGATTTATTGAGGGATCTGAAAGTTCAGAATTATGAGACACTCCCAGTGAACCTGGCCTAATTGTAGCCTGGTTTTATATCAATTACCATCAGTGGTGGGGGCCATGATCTGCAACAGAGGCAGACAAGATATGCATGTCCACATACTGCAAACTAACAGCTGCCTGCATTCATATTAGGGGTTTTTCCCTAGAGAATTATCTCATCCTTCTGTTCAGAAAGACTGAATATGTTATACTCATTATAGGTGGAAAAACTCACTTGTAAGCATAATATAGTGCTTGAATCACTGAATATAAACCAAGTCTGCAAACAGTGTTTTAGAAGAATTTCTACGTTAAAACTCATTGTTTTCTAACCCACGACTTTCCACAGGATTTATTTTTGAGATCATCCACATTTCCCAAAGCAAGCTGTGGGGGTTGAAGTCTTTCCCTTTATGTTGACTTCTCTTACACTAAGGGAATTCAATGACCCACATCTAAATGATCTGCATGGGATAAAGCTTTCAGAGGTCTCTCTTCTGCTCACTGCCCTGACTGTGGTATTGTATTGGGTTTGTGTGGCAAGGTTTTGGTATTGGGCTGGGGCACAAAGGGCAGCTTCTCTGAAAAGCTGCCACAAACTTCACCCATGTGTGAAAGAGCCAATGCCAGCCAGCTCCAAGGCCAAGCCCATGAGTGATGGTGGAAGAACCTCTGGAATAACATATTTAAGAGGGCAAAAAATTTGCTGCACAAGAGCAGCCAGAGAGAGATGTGAAAATATGTGAAAGACACCCCTGCAGATTCCAAGATGAAAAAGGAGAGGAGGTGCTCCAGACAGTGGAGCAGAGATCCTCCTGCAGCCCATGGTGCAGACCATGGTGAGGGAGCTCTGCCCCTGCAGCCCATGGAGGTCCACAGGTGAGCAGTGACCCACCTGCAGCCCATGGAGTACCCCATACAAGAGGAAGTGGATGGCCAAGGGAGACTGTGACCCCACAAGAAGCCTGTGTTGGAGCAGGCTCCTGGCAGGACCTGTGGACCCCTGGAGAGAGGAGCCCACACAGGAGTAGGTTTGCTGGCTGGACTTGTGACCCCACAGGGAACTTGCCTTGGAGAAGCCCATTCCTGGAGGACTGCACTCTGTGGAAGGCACCCACACTGAAGCAGTAAATAAAGAACTGCAGCCCATGGAAAGGACTCATGCTGGACAAGTTCCTCCTGTGAGAGGAACCCTACACTAAAGCAGGGGAAGAGTGTGAGGAGTCCTCACCATGAGGAGATAATGTGTGATGAACTGACCACAGTCTCCATTCCCCATCGCCCCACTCTCCTGGTGAGATGAGGGAGAGAAATCAGGAGTAAAATTAAGCCTGGAAAGAAGGTAAGGGAGAGGGAAAGGTGTGTTTAATTTGGATTTATTTCTCATTCAAGTTAAACTAATTGCCTCAAGTCAAGTTTGTTTTGCCCACGTCGGCAAGTGGTGAGTGACCCATGAGCCTTTTGTTATTATTTTTTCTTCTCTGTCCAGCTGAGGAGGGGAGTGATAGAGTGGTTTTGATGGGCACTTGATGTCCAGCCAGTGTCAACCCAGCACAGTCGCATGACATGGTCAGGGCAGCTCTGTGGCAGGTGCCCTCCGACGGCAGCTCCAACATTCTATGAGACTAAGCAGGACTAAAGAGACTAAGGAAAATTTTGGTTCAGAAGCATTTCTCAGCATAGAGGGATTTTGTATCAACATGGTCAGAAAAGAGGAGCACTGCATATTTTGCATTGCACACACAAAACATTGCAGCCATTGATGCAGATTAGGCTCTATTAATTTTACAATGTGTTGCTCCAAAATATGTTAAGCCAAACTGTAATTCCCAATCTGCTGAGACAAGAATTGAATTTCAATTCCACAACTAGACAAGATGAAGACAGGAACTGCAGGAAAAGTTTATGAACAGCACAAACTACACACCACTTTTCAAATTAATGTTGCATAATTGCAGTAAAGTGTGCTGGTTCCCTCAATATTACACAACCTCTCTGGTAAGGGAATCTCCAGCAACAGCTTATCAGTGACCTGTATCCCACTGTGAAAGACAGAAAGCTGATTCCCCCCGAGTCTTTTGTAGATCTCTAATGCTTCTGGCGACCAAGAGAGTCACTTTTCCAAAAGCCCTTGAGAGCTGTCTGGGGGTGGTGAGCTGCATAGCTTCCACAGGCGTCAGAGGCAGGGCAGCATTCCTCTGCTCCCAGCCCTCACCCATCTGTCCCCCATCAGCTGGGGCAGACTAAAATAAATTGGGAGTGGGCTGATGCAGAAGCAGCATTACAGAAGGTATGTCCTCCACAAGAAATGTGTACACAAATATTTGGAAGATTTAAAATATGAACAAAGATGCCTCTGTGACACAACAATGAACTCGAAAAAGTCCACAGCACATGCTCTACACAGAGTTGTTAAATAGCAAAGTTAAATTGCTAAATAAAATTAATTTCATACAGCCAAATATATAAAATCTTCAATCTTAAGGTAGCTTCCTCAATATCAAGCTTTTAGTTTAACATCTTGCTCAGTTTTGGTGTAGCCTCATCTGAGTAATATATTAGCTACATAAAAAATAAATTATTACTGCAAAGTGTCTGATGAGAACTTGCTCATACTCCTGCATCATGTTTACTCTTGGTCTCGCCTTTGCTACTGAAAAAAAATTAGGCTTACCTCTGAAATATTGTTCAAAAAAGTTGGAAGCACTGCTGTATCTGCTCTGAGTTGTGCCTAGTGCAAAACACTTGAAAACTTCCTGCCTCAGCACCAGTAGTCTTGCTCTCTCACTATAGTGAGTCAGTAAAACATCAGTAAGAAGCACAATGTCAGGGATGTCTGGTCTCTAACGCTGTTTCTCCCAATTCAAGCACACTAACTCATATCCTGTTGCTCTTGCTGTGTTCAAGACCTTCTGATGCTTATGATTCTTTTCCCTTCTGCTGAATCTCTGCCCAGTTATGTGTCATGAGCAGACTCTGCTCCCTTACAGCCGCATTCCCTTGCCTTGGCCAGAGATGTGCATGTGAGCAATGAAGTCACTCCCAGCCATTACTGGTCTCTGTGGCACACAGCTCTTCATATTTCTCTAGCCCAAACTCTTATTTTATGCTAGTGCTCTCTGCCTTCCATAGCCAAGCTAGTTCTTTATCTGTGCAAATAATTTACCCTTACAATATTTAATTATCTACTTCATAAAGAGGTCTTTAACAAGCCTTTTAAAAAGGTTGTAAGGCAATGCTCTAAAAGACCAGGCAAAATAGGAGCATAGTTACCCAGCTATATTTTACAAAAGCATTCTGAGTTCTCAAAATGAACTCCTTTCTGTGACTTTCTGTAAATTTTATCTGGTTAAAGTCTAACTTTCTGCAGGTTTCTTGATTTTCAGTCTAGCCAGTACCTTGCCCTCTTTTCTTTGGTCTGGTATGACCTTCCTCGGCAATGAAAATCTCAGATTTTAGTGGTGGCTTTTGTTTGCATGGTCACAGCCATGCAGATGTTTAAATCATTTTCCTCTGTTAAAATCTGACGTTACATTTTTAAAGATTTCCTTCAGCAGCTGGAAAGCAATTGCATGCAGACCCTTATATTATATAAGATTAGCCATTACAGCTACCAGACAGTTTTCCCAATTAAAAGGATCTCCACCCCTTATGAACAATACTGTTTGATTTCAAGTCTTCCTCTCACTTTCTCAGCATGGACACTTTTGGATCAGTCCTCCCCTGCTGCCCCCATTGCTCCACTGCATCTCCTCCCTCAGCTGTTTGTTCCTCCTTTGCAGAGAATTCATAAGGAGAGACAGAAGAACGTGTTCCAACAGCACTGCTGCTTCTCTAAATTGTTATCAATGCTCTGCACTCCTACAATGTCAAATTTACCCAGCATAGCATCCATCACCACCAAAGGGCATGGGAAAACTGGTCACTTGATCTCCTGCCTTCAGAAAACTGGAATAAAGTTTTCATTTGTTGCTTTTTTAAAAAAAATCAGACTGATAACTAACAACAGCTTAGTTTCCTTTTCTTTAAAGTATGTTCTATGAGTTATCTCCCTGTAAGCCTAAATTTTCTTCATTGAAAAACTCGTGTTTCTGAGGTTGACCACTACACCTTCTATTTCCAGTTTCCCCTTCTTGCCTTTTGATCTATATCACAGTTATAATATCTCTTTATGATGACTACTTAGACCTCCTGTCTTGATGTGTCTTTTTTCTCTCCTGAGAAATGAATGTACACTAGTTTTTGTTACCTGGCAGCCATGCCCAAGGGAATATATTTCTATAGTGTATTTTTATATTTACATGTATGTATTATTTAATAATATTAATCCCTCTGTAAATTACTGGTCTATGTCCAGATAGAACACAGAGTAGCTTACATCACCCAGGAAAAAAGTCACAAAAACCCAATAACAATTCAGTTTGTCCTTCTTCCTGACCACCCATGTGCAAGGCTGAAAGAAACAAAATGTTCTTTTATTTTTCACCTTGGTTATAATTGCTATTGTGGTGGGTAATCAGTCTCTGCAGGCCTGTCATTTCCCCTCTGTTATTGGTGGGAGAAACAAGTGAGACCAGGGAATTCCTGGAGCTGGCACAGAGATGTACAGGTCTGTGATGGGACACATCTTCCTCAGTTTTGCTTGACAGATTGCCTTTTTGGAACTGTAATAACATACTATCTCATCCTGGCCTCACAAATTTGCCTAAGAAAACACAATGAAATACAGAGTAATTCCTCAGGTGTGACCATGGCTGCCACAGATGAAGATTTTTATCATAGATGGATTGTGTTTGACAATGTTTATTACATCATAGATGTGGATAATGACTATGTTCCTCTCCTATGGACATCCATTGGTTTTGATTGCTTTGTGATACAACACAGTATAAGTTTCCCTTACTTTGAGTCTGGGCTACCAACAGCTGTAGAGACACTGACCTGAGTGAAGGTGGAGTGATCAGTACTGTCACTCTGATAATTAACAGATCACTGGGATTTTTTATGCTCACAATGGAGAGCAGAGATTGATTTTCTGTTCAGTTAATAAATTGATATTTGCTCTAAGTGTCATCATCTAACTGCTTGAATATGTAATATGTTTTCTTATTCTCTCAATAGAGGGTAGTAGTGTATGAGTGCCACATACCATGGTTTTGTGATCTGTCATAATTAGTGGATGTAAGATTGTTGGCTTTCCTACAAATTTAAGATTCATTAAAGAAAAATTGCTGAACTTTATGGTCTCAAAATTAGGTCACCTTTACATAGAAATTACAACTTTAAAATGATCTGTTGATTCCTGAATAAATAAACAGAGGAAAGGCCTTTGCTCTGGCAAGGCACTGCTGATTCATCTGCTGCACCTAATAACAAATAATAACCTAATAACAAATAATTTACTTCAGTTCATTGTAGCTGAATAATTGTACTGTATAAAAAATAAAATATTTTGGACTTGTGGGCTCAAATGTAGAAGTTCTGCTACCTAGGATTAGATATATTTGAGTGTTTGGGATTATCTCCCCCTCTAGTGGCTGGTTTAAGCAAAAATATGAAAACTAGGATTATACAGTTTTAGTATAATTTTTGAAGGGATTCATAGAATCTTTTAGGTCAGATAGAAGTGACCAAAGTGCTTTGCTGGATTTGAGTAAAAGGGTCTTACTGTAAATGACAATAAGACTTGAAATTCTTGATTTTCTCAAAACCTTGACAGTGATTTCAATACAAAATCACAGAACTAATTAGGTTGGAAAAGACCTCTGAGATCTTTAAGTCCAGCTTTTGAATCCAATATGTCACAGGCTAACTCATAAAACTATGAACTTTAGGGTTTTGATGTGTACAATAATGTATTTCTTTTGTCCCACTGTGATCTACTTTTTTATTTGGTACTGCTCAAACTTTATCTGCACTGCTTTACAAAGACATGATAGGTGTTGATATGGGTTTTGCCCATGTTGGGTGAACAGTGACTGCTGCTGGTACTGCTAGGGGAAGATGAATGGATTTCAATGCTACCAAGTGAGGCAGTAGCCACCGATATGTTACTTTTGTGTTATCATGTCAGAAGACTTATCTGGCTGACCAAGATCAGTCCTTAAAAACATTTTGGATCATAAAACATTATCAGAGAGAACTAAGAGCCTGCAATTATAATAAAGAGTTGCACAAAACCACCACTCAGTGCTCAGTAGCAGAAAGCAAAACAAAGAACAGTGTAATTTATTTTTCAGGAGGGAAATAGAGAGCAAAATGGAAAATGTAGTTACAACACTGTATAAATTGCCCACATCTTGAATATCCTGTGTTGCTATGGTTCTTCCATCAAAAAGAGATGGAAGAACTAGAAAAGGAAAGAGAAGGGCAGGAGTGTGATCAAAGAGCTACAATGGCTTCCATGAGGAGAATGGCTGAGTTGGCAGGTGAAGGGTGTTTCTGTAGAGCAAGATATGGTAGATGTCTACAAAAATATGAGTGGCATGGAGAAAATGGATAGGGACTGAATGTTTATGTTTTTCAAATCCAGGTATGGGGACCATCAGCTGAAGATAGTGGGAGCCAGGTTCAAAACAAACAATGGAAAGATATTCTTCACTTAACAGGTGGAAAACCTGTGGATCCCTTTGCTGAAAAGCACTGTGGATTCAAAACAACTTTGCATAGGGTTAGCGGGAGGCTGGAGAAGGATTTGGAAGAGACTTCCACTGTGATTTTCTAAGTAGACAAAACCTGGCCTTGGCCAATACCTGGCCTTGGTCAATTTATTTTGGAGGTGCCCAATGCCAGGACTGGGGGTGCCTCAGTGCTCCTGGGCTGTCCAGCCCCTGGCTGAAGCAGCAGGATGGTGTTTGGCTTCCAGGCACTGCCATCAGCCTCCCAGAAAGCCCTGGTGTCCTGGCTGATGTGTCATGTGGCACCATGACAGCTCTAAAAATTGCCTAAATGAAGATCGTCAGAGCTTGGAGTAGTATTCTGCAAAAATATCTCATAAGCTTGCCCTCTTCTTTTCTCTCCCAAGGTATCTTGTGACCACTTTTGGAATCAGAATATCAAACTCTGGAGATAGTCCCAAAAGCATTCTCCTGAATTTATTTAGACAAACAAGTAAGAGCATGACATGTAAATAATAATTTTATTCCTCACAGAATTAGTCAAGCAACAGCTGGAATGCTGGTTTTGCTATAGCTTAAGTTGGGAACAGAAAACACTGCTATGCTAAATTTTCATATAGCTAATACCTGTAAAAATGCACATTAATCTTCAGTTATGGAAACTTGTATTAGTAACTATTTCAATGAAATGGTTTTCTATTTTTATAAGTATCCATATTTTTTGACAATCTGAAATTCAAAAGAAATCCTTGTACAAATTGCTTCGGACACCGGTTCTATCACACACTTTGTCATTAGTGGGGCTGAGGGAGATGCTGAGGGCAGTAGGTGACTGCCCAGCAGGTCCACCTGAAGGAGCTGAATAACTCGAATGCTGGTAGAACTGAAGTGGCTACTGAAAGTGACAGACAGGCTTGAATAAGTGACTGAGGTGAACAGTGTCAAGTAAATAACTGATGTAACTGAAGTGAAAAGTGGCACAAGAAAACTTTCTGAGGTACTCCTGAACACACTCACCTATATAGCCCTCTATATACCAAATGTAAGTACCAAT
>JAOXXN010000395.1:76605100-76626020 GCA_026770055.1 Myrmophylax atrothorax
CAGTGCACACAAAATGTAAATCCCAAATTATGTGTTGTTTCTGTTGAAAAGAAGATTTTATTGCACACTTTACATCACTCCCTGTGAAATTTTCTTCTGGAAGAAGAGTGAAGAATGTGTTACTAGAGTGGTTGCTAAGGCAACTCTCATGGAAAATTAAAGCAAAATGTCTTTGGGACTTCTCAGAATTTTTGCTGAGAAGAAACATATTTATAATCTTCCTTTAAGCTTTCCTCTCCTTTTATGATGGGTGAGAAGAAATCAGATAAAAGCTTGAAGCCTTATCTGCTTCTTTTTCCTTCTTACAACATTTTAAGATAATCCTTCATGAACTTAATTATATATATACACACATATATATGTGTGTGTCTGTGTGTATATATATATACACATACATATATATTTATATATATATATACACATACACACACACACACACACACACTTCTTCATAATCTACCATGTCCTCATGGGGCTCCATGATGGTCAATCAGAGGGCCAGATAATCCCAAGGACTACTTGGAGGTGCTGCTGGAAATCAGAATGGTTGAAAAGATAAGGGTCTCACAGCATGTAACCATTGGATCACTTAATGAGGTTTATTTCCAGGCCTGAATGCACCCAACCACTTGTTGGTACAGAAAAAACCAAAATTTTGTGGGAATCCATGCTTACTGAAAAAAAATAGACAAACAAAACCCTAACAATGAACAACTGAACTTGGCAGCAGCTTCTCATTTAGGAACAATCTAAAACGAGGCACAAGCTTTGCTCTGTTTTACCTCATATGTCCCCTTTGTAGGAAACCCAGAGAACATCTCTAGAGTGCTTTGTCAATAGATGCTGATCCCCTGTGACCTGAATTTGTTGAGTTTTCAGTAACCTCAGTGTGGGTAGTGGGGAAGCAGCTCTCAGTGCAGACAGAACTGGAGTTTGCCAGGTCCTTTGTCACTCTTTCTGAAGCTGGACATTTCAGGAATTATAATGCCAAAATTTAACTAAGTGCAGTGGTGAATAAGCTGTTTATTCAGTTATGTACAATGAAAAAGAAGCTCTTGTCTGTAATTCCAGGTGGGTTTTTTTTCCTTCTTAAACTCTTCCAATCGACAAAGAAAATCAGAGGTAAGACTCTTGACAGTCCTAGATGAGAGAAAATCTCCTTAATTCTATACATTTCTCAGAACATGGCATCCTTTCCATTAACTATTATAACGAATGTCCTTTCTTTTAACTGGTATACTAAATGCACAGTCTATGAGTTTTTAGGATACTGTAGATTTTCAGTCAGTAAAAAATCCCTGGAGTAAATCTGCAAACAAACCAGCAAAGATGCTGCAAAACTCTTCC
Organism: Myrmophylax atrothorax; assembly: GCA_026770055.1. NCBI lineage: Eukaryota > Metazoa > Chordata > Aves > Passeriformes > Thamnophilidae > Myrmophylax > Myrmophylax atrothorax. The sequence goes on from JAOXXN010000395.1 coordinate 76,606,448, forward strand.
AGCTAGGCCTTGCCAAACCTAGATGAAGCTTTCTATAAGAAGAAACAGGGAGTTCAGGTCTGTTTCTTGTTGAGACTATTGATTTTGTGCGAGCGACCAAGAATGGTAGATTTAAGGCACAAGATTCCATGGTTCCCAGTTCCTGGATGATCCAGCTTAGGAAGTTTTATACTGATTAAAAATTGGCTGGCATGAAGCCTGTTGAACAAAAGCCATTTTATAGTGATAGCACCTGCTTGAGCAAATTCAGGCAAATACTTGGACTTCATAGATGATTCACATCAAGCAGAAATGTTATTATAGATCAAAGTAGAACAGGAAATTTAAATGGGTCTTCTCTCTCAAACAGAGAAGGCAGGCTTAGTGAGGATGGCACAGTTGGGTTAGGGGTCAGTAAGGTACAGGAACTGGTACAGGGAAGAACACAGAAACTGGGTTCTGCTACTGACCTGCTGAGCAATCGGGATTCTTTCATCACCTCCTCTGCCTTATTAATTCCTGTAAATGGTTAGTAATGCTATCCTCTTAATAAAGCAGGTTAAGAGTAAGCGCTGGATCAGAGCAGATCTTAATCCTGTAACTTAAAGACTTCATTTTGATTTGGGTCTTATGCTTAATTGTGAGATCTGACTGAAGATGGTGTAGTTAGGGTGACCATAAAAGCTCTCTCTTGCTCAGCTAATGCCTAAATCTGGAAGTAATCAAGTTTCAGAAAGTTTTCATGTGGAAATTTCCCCAGATTGCACATTTGTATCTGATTTTTTTACATTTGTATTTCTGCCCCAGGTTGTCTTGATGTGGGTTGATTATTTTGCATCTATTTCATGACTTCTGCAATATCCCCTCACACAGACTCCAAAAGGGATTCAGTCTGTAAGCATTCTTAGACAATGCTTATTGGTGTTTTACATGGTGCCTGTGCTCCCAAAATTCACTATACCAATTTTCAGGACATTCTAAGGAAAACAAGAGAACTGAGGGCTTTTACCTCCAGTCTGGAGGAGAAGGGAACTGCATTGGTTTGCATCTGCAAAGGATGAGTATGTTTCTGTATAAAAGGGAAGAAGGGGCTTGCATTATATACCTTCCCATCCTTCTAGGGGGAGGGAGGAGAGAAACATAAAGAAACGACATCAGGGACCCAGCTATAGAAGAGAGTTTTGTACTGTCACAAAGACATCTTGCTTTCCCTACCTAGCCAAGTGTTCGATAAGGTACTGTGCTCTACGGGCAAGAGAGTTTGAAAGCACACCCGGCACAAGGCAAAAGCCCAAGAAGGAGGTGACGAGTGTCTAATACTCCAAGCTGTCAGTTGTTCTGGTTCCTTCCACTGAAGACAATTCTTCCTGTACAAGCTGAGTATGTTCACAGTGGCTGGTTTTGGGTGGAGCAGCATTGGGTAAGCTGGTAGTTATGGATGTCATTGAGGTATCTACCTTTTCCCAGGTATTGCAGGTGATTGTGGGAGAATGGCACAAGGTTATATGCTGTGGCAAACAGGAACCTAAAGACTGTGTGTTGCCATACTTAATTATTAGTCACCTGAATTCCTTTTGCGTCTAGCTCTGTGTGATTAGGAAGCAATGGTAAATATTTTTTAAAACCCCCCCAAAAAATCCAAACCAAAACAAAACCAGGGTTTTAAGCTTGGATATATAACTAACCTATGGAAACAAATACTTACCTGACTAATTGAAGAGAGTATGATGTATTAAAGGAGACATCTCTCTGAAATGGAGTTTCTTCAACATGTATCCTCAGGGTGATGGTCTCTGAGCCCATGTTGAGTTACAGACAGGAAAGGATTTTGAGAATGGAAATCTCCCAGAATGGAAACGGGCTCCCCATTAGAGCTGTGGAATGCTCTGTTTCAAGAATATGCAGACACACACACTTTTTTTGACTTTTTTTTTCGATCACAGCCCAAATCTGGATTTTAAGACTATGGAATGAAAATATCTCATCTCTATCTTTTTCCACCTCAAAAAAAAAGCCATGAATGCCACATAGGGTTCTGAGTGAGAGCTGCAAAACCTGGGTCCTTACAGCACTCCTTACTTGAAACAGTTGTACCTTGTGCTTAGCAGCTCACTCAAAACACTGTGATAATCTGGTCTGGTTCATTTCCAGCATCATCCTACTGAATAAGACATGAATCCCACCATAAACTTATTGATTAACAGAAGAGCATAGAAAGTCTCCTCACAAATCACGTTTTTGTTAAATTAACCTGATCCAAGTAAATCTCAGTGGTATTGTTTCATCTGAAAATGGAGGCCATATCTGTTTCCCAAGGGCGTTTGCTGTTCAGCTTGGACTATTTCTTCTCACTTGCTATTGCAAGCTGCCACCCTCATGGGTCTGTTTTGATGGTAAAGCCTCCTCTAATCCCCAAGGATCATGCAACAGGAAAAGAACATAACCATTAATTCTCTCAGCCTCTGACTCGGTTCCCCTCCTCTTTCCCTCACAGACCTAACACAGTAATGATTCTTTTAATGTGGCACAACCCATTGCTTCTTGGTGGACTCTGTGAGGGAAGACACCATTTGGATCTCTGCCAAAGCAGGACCTATATTGTTAGGGCTGTCCTTTTTGTTACCGTCCCTCGATATTTCCCAGGCTCTCTCCTGCCCTGTATGTTTTCCATTTAGTGGGTTGTTATTCTCCTTGTTCTGTGGCTCCCTGTTCCTGTCCTACGCCTTTTCTGACCAAACAGACAGACACTGGTTGATGTGGGATGTTGCAGGCTGCAGCTTGGGTACAGGCTGTGTGATTTCCTCAATCTTACAGCCCCACTACATGCCGTTGCTGGCACAGCGGAAGAGCTGTGTCCCACAGGCCGTTGCCCATGACTATGTAAATACAATGTGCTCTTGTGACCAGCCAAGCAAGGAGATGCTGTGGGAGGCCAGCAGCTCCTGGCAGATGCCATGTGCAGGAGTGCATTGCATTCATGGGTGAGGAGGGAGAAGGAACAAGGGACAGGCACACGGACTTTGTCATCTTTGTATGCCTATAAATTGTCACTTGCATGAACTTTTTTCAGCTTTACAAAAAGTCAGAACCAACTGAGGTATACTCTCTCCTTTGCAGTTTATGAGTTTAGATGGATTTGCAGTTTTCTCTTTTGCTGCCATTGCTGAAAATGTGCTTACACACAAAGCAACCATGTGTTTTGTCAACTAATCACGTTTTCCGAACTCGCACTTCAAGAAACACAGCGACTATTACCGCCTAGCGCCAGTGCCCATCTTTACAGACACCTGGCACTCTTTCTCCCCTCGCCGGGGCAGCGCGGGCTCGGTGAGCCCAAGCAGGGCAGCCGTCCCTCGGGATGCGCTCCCTGTCCAAGGCCGGACACCTTTCCCCGTGCCATCCGCCGGCCCGGGCAGCCCCGGGGCGGCTGGCGGCAGGTGCGGGCGCGGCGGGGTCGGCCGGGCTCCCTCGGCGGTGCGGGGAGCGGACCGCAAAGGCGGGGAGCGAGCGGGGAGGGAGAGCGGCCGGGACCCCCGGGACAGGCCACTCGTGCGGGTGTGGAGTTCCCTGCGTTCGCAGTCTGCGTGGGAAAGGGGGTTAGAGAGTGGCTGCTGTGGTGCCTTTTGCTCCGTGAGGTGCTTGCGGGGGAAGGCGCCGCGAAAGGGCTGCGGCGACGGGCACGGACCTGCTGAGTGCGGGGTGGCCGAGTCCGGACCCCGCTTTTTTGGGAGTTATGCGCTCACAATAGAAGGCAACTGGGGGCAGTTCCCCTGCTGCCTCCTCTGAGAAGGTATTTTATCTGTGGTAAAATTCACAAACTTTCGTTGCTTATGACCAAACTATGCGTTTAAGAGAGCAGCTGTTTCCAGTGGTCATGTCTTGTGACGAGACTTCAGGTATGAAAATACTTAAGGTTCATCTGTCAGTATCGGTGTCATAGGGTGCTCTTGAGTCCTGCGGTAAAGAAAAGCAGTAGTATATTGTGCAGATTCCCGTTTCCTGCCTCACACTGGAAGTCTGTTGCTTTCAGCTCCACTCTGATCGTTACTAGTTTCGTTGAGTCAAAACACACAGTTTTACAACATTATTTCAGGGGTTAAATCAGTTAATGAAACTATTTCTTGAAAACTACTTGTTTTCCCTTTGTTTTGGCTCAGTCCTCAATGTGTCTAAAAGCAAGGAGGCTTGCAATATGGTCTGTCACTGCTCATGGAAGCGAACTTAGTTGCCTTTTCCTGGAAGGGATGTATGGTTGATATATCCCAGTGATGGTTGGATTCCATATAGGTTTCCATAATGTTAAAGCAGTAGGAATGCCCCTCACTGTTAAATTTTGCAGTACTTACTAGGACATGGTCCAAAACCATTTGGGCTGATATTTCTGTACAATTGCGAATATAACAAGTTTTTATGCTTATCTCTTATGAGAGTAACTTGTTTACAGGTAGGGCTGTCCTACCAAAACTTAACCTTTTCAAGTAAAGAGAAGCAGCCTAATGCTGTGGTAATATAATCCAGAATAATTTAATCTTTCATAAAAAGTTATTATTTAGTTTACAAGAGATTAATTAAAAACTTAATTGATTAGATATTTGATATGTGGAGCTAAGGATAAAAGATGATGCCACTCTCTCCTTATTTCCATTTCTTTGAATTTTGATCATAATATTATTCAGTTGTGAATTTGCTCCTTTTCCACTTTAGCTTTCATGGATGCATGGATAGGAGATGAAATATTCATAACTTTTCTAAAAGTGTATAGTTGATTACATTTATCATTTTACACCTTCTTGGGCTAGAAACTTTTACTTTTGTGCAACTTGGAAAAGAAATTATAGTAATCAGCATGTGTGTTTTAGTTTTTTTCTTTTTTGTAGAATGGGCCTTGTTAATTTAACTTCTTAATGATCAAAAATGTCCAATGTCCTACATTTTTGGAGCATATGTTTTGCAAGGAATGGGGTGGAGAAAGATAGAGATGAAGCAGAACTTCTTCCACACTTGAGCAATTCGCAGTTTAATGACTAAGGATGAGAAAGTAGCTGTGTTACTCTTGTGCAGTGTAACTTGCCTTAGTAGGAGTTTTTATTACACAGATCAACATAATTGTTATCCTGTTCACTTCTACCTTAAATTTGGCGATGTTCAGGTGCAGTAGCCCATGTGGAAAGATAGATTCCTTTTCTACAGCCTCCCCAGTGGATGTACAGTGGATTTGTAAAATGATAATGGAAAATATGTAACAAACATCTCTGAAGTGTTGGCATTTGCCCGGGAAAAGAAAATTAGGGCTCAGTACTGGTTGCAGAGTAGTTTAAACAGGGGAAAATACTTGATGTGTCAGTGAAAGTGTGGGAAAATGTTTGACTGTGACAACTGCTTGACAATAATTTTATTGAATTTATTGAAAGAAGCAAAATGTTCTCCTCTCCAATATGATATAAAATTTCAGCCTAATTCTATATGCCATGATTTTGGTATCATCCTGATAGAAAAACCATGCTTCAATTTTATTAGTCTTTCTTTTCTTAAACAGGCAAAAAATAGAAGTGGCCATGGGCTCAGCTTCTGCCTGAGGCAGATCGGTGTAAGTCATCGAATTCATGTACACATGCTTGTAGCAGTTGTAACCCAGCAAGTCGTTGCTAAGAAAAATCCTGCGTTGATCAATATACATAAAAATGAAGAGGGCCAGAAAGTGAAACATTTGTGTTTTTCTGAGGAAGCATGCAAAGCTGCAAGGAGACATGGTTTAAGGGGTAGGAACTAAAGGAAATAGTCTATAAAAAGGTGGAACTGGTACTTGCACGTCCAATGAAGAGAGAAATTTTCTGACTGTTGGGTTTGAATTTTTTGAGTGGTGATTGGCTGTCAGATTAATCAGATGAAAAAGTATCCACTTCTTATTGGTGACAGACAAACCCTTGGATACTGAATATCGAACCAGGCAGCATATTGCATGAACAGGCTGTTATTGCAGTGTAGGGTGGCTGAAGTTACCTCAGAAAAGGTTAGATAGCTAACCTGCTGCAAGACAGAAAAAGCTGCCTTTTGTTTTCATCACCAGTAGAATACTACAAGAAGTTAAAAGAATATGCAGCAATGGAGAGAGAAACTGATGCAGTCAGATGAGAACTAGGATTAAACTTAATGAATTTTTTAACGGGCCTTTCTAATCAAAAGAAAAACCAGAAAGCCAGGGATGTTGTCTTGTTCAGAATATGGGGGCAATTGAGCAATAAATTAATATGCATTGCTTTTTTAAAATATATTTGGACAAAGCATGACATCAAATATTTAGCTGGGAAAGAAGGATTTTTCTTAGGCACAATCAGGCTGTGATTGGTTAAAAGAATGTCATAGGTCCTTACTAATTACAATAGCCAAATAATAAATTTGAAGCTGCTTAATAGACATAAGGAACATTTCCAAAGAACTGACTGATAATGAAGGAGCATGTATGTCATCATTACAATTAATATTCAAAGGATTTACAGGTAAGGGCGACATCTGTCACTTAATCTAGATCAGACAATGTGTCGTGCTCCAAACACATCAAGAATGATAACATTTCATGACAAATAACAATCATGTTCCACAGCAGCAGAAAGGGGTTTAATATCCAGCAGCTACAGGGCATCATGTCCAACCTCCTCCACTATGAATGTGCAGGGGAGAGATGGCACGCTGGGGACACAGCAATGGCACAGCTCTGGTTGCTCAGCAACAATTCCTGCTTTCTACTGTGTTTGTGTTTAGCTGGCAGAAGCAGTGGCGCTGTTTCCAGAAAGGTCTTGTTTAGCACCAAGGAGAAAATTCCTCTCTGACATGGTTGGAAGGTAGACCACATGGACATGGGCTGCCCATGTATAGCCCAGAAGGCCCAGGGTAACTCATAACTTTGCATTATTGCCACTGAGATTTGAAATCTATACTTATTCTGTCAAACTCATGTAAGGAGAAATGCTTGGTTATGGGCAAAGAGCTCTTTTTATTCCTTGGTTTTTGAGTAGACATTTCAAATACCTGAAGGGTGTGTTGGGGTAATGACCCGGGGTTGAACTGCAGGGCAGGAGAAGGCACTGAATGCTTTCTGGCTCTGTGCAGTTCAACTGCTGAAGCTGAAAGGCTGCAGCTGGTCCAGCTTAACTGCGCAAGAAAAATGGACATGATACCTCCAACAGTTCTTGGAAATAACAGTTCCTGTGATACTCCATGGATTGTTGGGCGTTATGGTTTAACCCAGAAAATAAGCCCTGCACAGCAATTCACTTCCTTTCCTTTCTACATTGGTATGGGGAAGGGAATCAGAAGAGTAAAACTTGTGGGTTGAGGTTGAAATAGTTTAATAGGGCAAGTAAAAGCCATGTACACAACCAAAGCAGATTAAGAAATGCATGCACCCCTTCCCATAGGCAGGTGAGTGGTCAGACCTCCTCAGGAGAGCAGGGATCTACCATATGTAATGGTGGCTTATGAAGACAAACACCATCACTTTAAATGTCCCACCACCCTCCTTCTCCCTCTGCTTTATATATTAAGCATGATGCCATATGGTATGGAATATCAATTGGGTCAGCAGTTACGGCTGTGTTCCCTCCCAACTGCTTATGGTCCCCCAGCCTATTGCTGATGGTGTAAGAAGCAGAGAAGGCCTTGGTGCTGGGTAAGCACTGCTCAACACTAACTGAAACATCCTTGAATTATCAGCACTGTTTCCAGCACAAATTTAAAACTTGGCCCCATACCAGTTACTCTGAAGAAATTTAACTCAGCCAAACCCAGCACACTGGGTAGTACGAGGACTGGATTAAAAGTCAACAAAAAGTTCAAATGCAGAGAATGACACTTGGTATTGCTTATGTCTTCTAAGATCCATAAGGGTAGGCTGAGTTACAGAACACTTCTTGGAGGTTATTGTAGGAAAAAATCCCAACCCTCTTCACTTCCTTAATATTTTGAGTACAGATTTGCCCTTGAGTATTTATTCCATTTGTATTCAAAGTGGCTGTCTTCCCTGCTTGACTGAGGAAACAGAAAGGAGGTGCCCTCTGTGAAAATGTCAGAAACATTCAGGATTCCTAGAAAAGCTGAAGACACTGCTGAAGTATCATGACAAAAAATATTAAAAATTAGTATGTTGTATGAAGAATATTAGAAACTTCAGGTTCCTGAAGCAATAAATCCTTCATAATGTTGAACTTGGAGTTGTGTCTTTTAATCTGTGTACCACAACTTATTTTCCTTTTGATGTTTCTGTGCTGTTTTCTTGGGCCTTGCACCCATGAATGTAGTTGTTACAGCAGGTTGAAGAATGGTGTAAACAGCAAATTTTAGAGTAACTTAATTGATTTCACTTTCATTAGTGGAATGCAGAAGAATCTGGTGTTTTGTGACTGAAATAAGTGACTTAGTTTATAAAAGAAAATGTATCAAGTGTTTCTGTAGCACATATGAACACTACCAATTTAAAGAACAATCAGATTTTTACTATGCAAAAAGAAGTGTTTTATTCAGCAGATAATAGACGGTGGAGTATTCAAGCTACAACCGCTGAGGTTGATTGATTATCAGACCATAACTTGGATGAGCCATCAGGTGCCAGTAGTTCAAGGCAGTAACAAATATGTTCTTTTTCTTCACCATTTGATTTCTAAAAATCTAATTACCAGAAGCATTTTAAATATCTAGCATGGAGAAAATATGTTATGCCTCTCATCAAGTTCATTTGACATATTTTAAGGCAAGAAAATGTAAAATTGGGAAATTGGGATTTCTCATGTCTATTTTTAATGATCTTGAGTTAGAAAAAGAAATAAAACTTGCCTTCTTCCTGCCCTGAATTATTTTTCTCTTTTTGAGGTTTTTGGCCTTTCCAAGAAAAATGCTGCTTATGTGTAGTGAAATGTTTATTAGTATAGATCAGGTCAAGAAGCACAGAACTCCTCTGCCTTAGATACATTTTTTATGCTTAATTTTTCTACAAAATTTTGAGTTTGTAAGTAAGAAGTTCATTTTACAAGGACTTAGTAGCAGAATTTGTAGCTGATAGCATTCATTGCCTCTAATGGTGAAAGATTTTTTTTTGAGGGAAAAGTGAAAACCAGCATGAGGGGGCTCTTTTCAGTGTGGCCAGGTAATGGGTCCCAGCTGAGCACACTCTTGGATTGGCCTGTCTATGGCTTCAGTGCAGTGAGGAGCAATGCTAAAGATGAGGAAGCTGATAATGACACTCTGTCTTTTCCCTGGGACCTGTTCAAACTCCCTATTGATTATTACTGCTTATTGGAATATGCTAATGAAATGTAAGTGTTGCTCACTGGTTGTTAAATCTCCTTGCATGTATGTTATCCAGTAATAGTTCTTAAGCACCTCTGTGACTATTTTCTACTTCATTATGTGTTTTGTTTTCTCTAATGAAAATTAAAATCTTCAAAGACAAAAGGCAGAGAAAGGAGGAAGTGGGGAAGGATGATCCTTTTGCCACAGGCAGTGGTTTCCTATGAGAAGCCCTGTAACAGCACTTTAGCGGTTTGCAGGCACAGGCTGTAGGGAATAACAGCATAAGAATATCAGTACCAGAAGAGCAAAGGGAAAAAAACCTGCCTCAGAGGCTCTGGAAAACAACTTGGGTGCAAGGGTACAGAGCTGCAAGCTTTTAGCATTAGTGAGGTGAAAGAACCTGGAGGTACTGTGTAGTAAGATATTTTTAGGTTTGTTGGAATTTAAAAGCTGAAGTTCAAATCTACTGAAATACATCAAGGGACTATTACAGCCTCAAGAACAATGTGAGCTTTACCTCCACCTGTGGTGGGGTTATTTTATGTTCCTCCCAGATGATACCAACTGGCTGCTGGACAATTATTTAACTATGGTGAAGAGGAAACTCATGCCAAAAGTTGAGGAGCTGAGGCTTCAGGAGTGTTGATTTAGCCACATGCAAACAATGCAGTAACTTCAGGGAAAAGGCTTTGAAATCTTAATTTGTTTTCTCAGGAGCACTGTTTCAAGAATATTCAATTAAGTGTTCTTTTAAAGTTTGAGAAAAATGTGAATAAATGGAGTTTGGACATTAATTTCTGTCTGCCCTGGCTTGCTGTATAGCAGTCATAAGAGCGTACTTGGGGCAGGGGGGGACAGAAAAGTCACTGGAAGTGCTAAGAAAAAGAGCAAGAGTCTTGATACGGTAGTATGTTAAGGAAGACCCTCTGAAGGTGCAGTAAAAGTAGTTATCTAAATTTTAGATTAATCAATAAATAAGTGTCTACAGTCTTAAAGCAAGAAGTGCCTTGTTAGAGAATGGTTAGTTTTGACTAAAGTCAAAAATTTTACAAAGAGGGGGGGAAAAATTCATTACACTGTAGAAAAGAAATCCAAATCTATGGTCTGTGATTATTATCTTTTGATTTTCCTGGAGAAAAAGAAAAGGTATGAAAGCCAACACTACTGCATTGGCTGGTTGGCAAGCATTATGTTTTTCATGCCATAGCTACTACTATTAAAACTTGCCAGTGGGTGTTTTTTGTAACTCATCAAAGAACTGGGTAGCTTAGATCAAATATACTTAGTTGTCACAGCTCTGCTTCATTGAATTTTTATCAAACTTAAATTGTAAGGAAATGAGTAGGTAAAAGTTGCATTAAATGGAATCTCATTTGCTGCTAAATAACTCCAATAGACTGAAAAATGAGTAACGCATTCTTAAAGCCTACTTGGAAATAAATATTGATTTTTAAATGTCATAACCCTACAAAATAGAAACACTTCCCCCATTTTTCTATGTTTTGAAATCTATGTGTTGAAGGAGTTAATTTCCTTGAATTGTACATATATTAGTAAATTATGAGGAGGGAGAGGAAACAAGATGTTTTACTTTCAGTGTTTTCAAACTGAAGACTTCTTGTGTGAGCTAGTAATACAGCTGAACAAATAGCTCTTTCTGAGTTACTGTGGAAGAAGTGAAATGCAGCTTCTATTTTTAGCTAATGCATCTAGCTCTTTTCAAAGATAGTGTGGTAGGCCCATCTCAAACTAAGATTACTAGGAATGATCCAAAGAGCAGCTGGAGATTTACGTAACCTCTAAGTGACTGGAAAACCCCACCAAGCTACTGAACTGTTTTAATGAATGTGTTGCATATAACAGAGTGATAGAGTACAGTGGAAATACCTTTCTACTGAAATTTGTAATGGCATAGATACGTTGGGCACAAGTTATTTGCATCCTGTTTGCTATATAGTCAAACTTAAAGGTTTGTGATTGGATTTTTTCCTTCAAGTCTTCCCCAGACTAAATGATTCTATACCTTTCCTGGAATGAGTGCAGCATGTCTTAGCTGCATAGCTGGCATCTATATCTGAAGTGTAAGAAGTGCTTTTCTGATGACCCACAGGTCAGATAAGTTACTCCTGTGAGCTCACTGCAGCTGTGAGTGGGGACTTAAACAGCTCTAGAGCTATTTAGTTCAGCTGTGTCTGAACAACTGTAATAACAGTTGATTGCAGTGCAAAAGTACTGCTAAACAGGTGTAGTGAAAAAGCCTGAATTCAGCACAGGCCATCAAAACCTTCAAATGTTAATATTACTTATTAAAAAGGATGAAAATTTCTGTATGTGTTTAGTTGCTTCTGAGTGAATCCAGGTATGCTTTTGGTGCTGAAAACTAAGCTTAAAATAGTTTTGGGACATGGAACAACTTGCAGGGCTTGAATCAAACAGCCTTGTGTGATTACCATTGATTGCCAGACAAAACGTGAGCGTTTAATTGACAAATGTTTTTGTTGGCTATTCCTTGGAAAACAAATTATCCCAATGGAAATTTTGTTATTAAGCTACCCAGAAACATCTCAGGTTAGTACAATCAAGATTTTTATTTACTTTTTTATGTAGTTTGCGTATGAGAAAAAAATCAGATATGAATCTTTAAGACTTGTGCTGCTGAATTTCCTTCCAGGTAAAGTAAATAGAGAGCAGAACAGAAACAACAGAACAACAATCTGGAAGTTAAAACTATTTATTATGGGTATATTTTTAATAAGTTACAAATACATTTTTTAACCTTTGCATTTTTCACAAATTTGTATTTCATCATCTAATTTGTCTAAAATTGAAACACTGTAATTTTTGAAACTTGTCTCCTGGAATCTTTTACATTTTTTAGACTGTGCATTTGTCTTAGGTTTAATGAAAGAGGGAATTTTTAACTAGTAGTGACCATGAGCCCATATCCAGGATGATCACTAATTTCTATATGTTAGCCAGTTTCTCACAAAGATAGAAATAGACTTCATGGTCAGTTCAGAGACCATAATTTAAAGTGAATTTAGGTTTAGGCTTTTCTTTTCCCATTTGCCTATGCAGTATTTTCATTTGCCATTCTAAGACATCACAGTTGCTAAGTCTTGGAAGGTTCTGTAACTCTTTGTGGTCATTCTTACTGCCTTGAATAACATGGTTTTGTCTGCAGATGTCACTCTTGTAGCTTTTCCCTTTTCACCTGACTATGCAGATGCCTGGAGAGCTCCACTTACACCTTACAACTCTTCCTGTAGGAACTAACTATTCATTTTATTCCAATCCTCTCCATTCCTACATTTAATCAAGTCTTTATCTTTGAAGGTCATTTCCCTTATGCCTTTCCTAAAAGCATTTGACAGTGGATCTTTCTGAAAGCTTTTTTTGCAAATCCATATTATGTAGATCAATCTTCTTTACACTAATGCTTATTAACCCCTTTGTGAACCTCAGCAGTTCATGATGAGTGTTTCTCCCTTTCACAGAAACCTTGTTGACTTTTCCTTTGGAAATTAAATCATCTGAGTGACCTCTTAATTCTGTTCTTTAATATAATGCCTGTTATTTTACCTTGCCAGGCTTCATCATCAATTGTTTCTCATTCAGCTAGCACTGAAGGGTGTGCATTTATTTTATTAGCCAGTGCCCAGTCCTCTGATACTGATGCAGAGCATATGTCACATTAAGAAGCTTTACTCCTTTGTCTTTGAATTCCTTTGCAATTTTTGGGCATCTAGCCATCTGATGCATTGCTTACCATTGATTAAAAACAAAAAAAAAAAAAGGAAAAAAAAAGAAGAAAGGTGGTTTTTTAGCTTATAAACTCATCTTCTGGCCCTAATATATTGCTGACCTCCTTAATGGAAGATTTCTATGAAGAAAGTATTAAATTTTTCAGCAGCAAAAGTGTATACAAATTTAGTACTCTTCTACTGCATTATTAAAGAATCATGGAATGGTTTGGGTTGGAAGGAACCTTAAAGATCACCTAGTTCCAACCCTAGTGCCATGAGCAGGGAAACCTTTCACTAGACCAAGTTGCTCAGCGCTCCATCCAGTCTGGCCTTGAACACTTCCAAGCATGGGGCATCCACAGCTTCTCTGGGCAGACTGCTCCAGTGCTTCACTGTAAAGCCCTAGACTTGCTTGATGACTTTCTTACAGGGGCTTATGAAGGGGGAAGGGAGGGGCCCCCTTCCTCGGGATCTATATCGTGCCCCCACGCACCCTTGGCGATTCCCCGGGTTCAAGGCTTCCAAAGTCAAAGACCACTTCTCATAGAGATAACACTTTGCTTCAAGTTTATTTCTTCTTACACACACACGCTTACTTGGGAACTAACAGGGTTATTATAATTTCCCAAGGGGTGCACACGACCAATAACAGCTCCTGATAGGCTAGACAGAGCGGGACATGTGCCAGCAGGCTGTACCCCATTGGCTAGAGGGTGCTGTTCGTGTGGTCTGCCACAGGGAGCTGCAGGTGAGAAGAGCCAATCAGCTCTGGCTCAGTTCTGGTCCAGAGTTGTTTACTGCCTGTCAGCTCTTCCAAGGGCACAGCGTCCTTGATCTACCTGTCAGCATAGGGCTATAGGTGGGTTGTGCATATGAAGGCTGTGGCTGGGGCTGTGAAGCCTCTCCCTACAGACTTAGGGTTTTTTATACCCTGAGAGGGCATGGGTGCAATGCAACAATGTTCTCAGAAGGTTAAACAACTTTTATTGGCAAACTTTAGGAAATAAGGATACTTGACAAATTTTAAAGCAACATTCAATTGAAATAAAGCATTTTACAAGGAATTGACTTTGCAAACTCTAACCCATCCAACTTTAAGTTACCCAAATTTAAAGAAGAGGAAATTAGGAGAGGAAAGAGAGAGAGAGAAAGAAGTGGAGCAGAAAAAAATAATAATCACTGCTTGAATTACAGCACAATCTCTGCTACTATAAAATCCAAATGGTGGGCTGTAAAGATGTTCATCTTTGTGCTGTGGCCCTGCCTCCCCTCCTTCCCTGCCCGCTTTGTTTTGAGGTAGTATTCATTTTCTCACGCTCACCACCCTCACAGGAAACAATTTCTTCCAAGTATCTAATCTAAACCTACTCTGTTTGAAGGCATTACGTGATGTCCTGATACATGCCCTTTTAAGCAACTCCTCTTCATCATTCTTATAGATGCTCTTCAGGTATTAGAAGACCACAATTAGGTCACCCCAAAGCCTTCCCTTTTCCAGGGTGAACAAACCCAAATCTGTCAGCCTTTCCTTGAAGGAGAGGTGCTCCATGACTCTAATCACCTTGGTGGCCCTTTTCCGGACTTGCTTCAACAGGCCATGTTATTCCTGTGCTGAGGATCCCAGAGCTGGACGCAGCACTCCAGATGGGGTCTCACCAGAGCAGAGCAGAGGGGCAGAATCTCTTCCCTCCACCTGCTGGCCACACTGCTTTGGATGTAGCCCAGGATACAATTGACTCTGGGCTCCAAGTGCACTTTGCTGGGTCACGTGGTCACATCCAGCCTTTCATCCACCAGCACTCCCAAGTCTTGCTATGCTATGATTTTTTTTAAAGACGTTCTGAGAAGTTTTCTACTTCTGTGGTGCACAGTGAGAGGGACCTTATTATCAGCACTTTGTATTTCTCTGTAGCTGTTATTCAGTCCACTTCAGCTTCCCTTATTGTAACATTGTCTAAATTGTCAGGATAAAATTCATCTGGATTTTTTCCATATCATTGATGTTCCAGCTTTTTGGAGGATGCCTGCTGGCTTTTACTCTTCTCCTTAGCTCTGCTGACCGGCTTATGAGTTTTCCCAAGTTTTTCATGGCAGAAGCTGTGTAGTTGCTCTGCATTTTCAGTATGATGTTCTTAAATAGTTTGTATGTTGTCCACAAAGATTTCTCTCTTTTGAGTGGGTATTTTTACCTTTTTACTTTATATGGTTCCTCATTTTGAAGTAGCATTGGCTTTTTTTAAACTTTGTTAGTGCTGTCGTGACCCACCCTTAAGGGGAAGGAGGCACCTAAAATTTGTAAATGCTTATTGTTTGAAAGGCATGACAAAAATCAGAGGGTCCACAAACAATCAGAAAGTTTTATTAGTATATTACATACTTGGCAGGGACATTGGTGTGTTAGTCCCTGACCTACTGTATAAGCACATAGCAGTGGGGTTTGGATAAAAGGATAGAGTGGAAGGGAAGGGAGAATTTAAAGAGGGAGAAATGAATTGCAGGAAGAAATAAGAGAAAAAAGAGAGAGGAAAATGAGAGAATGAGATCACCAGTCATGGTTCCAGCATCGACCCACCTGAGGGATGCTGATCCAGCTGATAAACATTGATCCAGCTGCATTGGTCCAGCTGATGAGACATGTAGGGTCCTTGGGGACACTGCCCAGGCTTGGGAGGGTACCTTTTTATGGGCAGATAAAGACAGGTTTCTCACTTTCTATGTAAATTAGTTATCAGTTCTTTCAGGCTTTTCTGGAAATAGGTTGGAGGGCTCAATCCCACCCTGTCATCCATGCCCACTTCCTGCCACCATTTTTGCATCTGTGCTGTACTGTGTTGTGGTTCTTTCTCATGGAAAAGTGCTTCCCTATCTCTACCTGGCCCCTGTTCTCCAGCCAAATTGTGTTCTCTCTCACGGTGCGTTAATACCAATAGTCCTTGGTTATTACCAAGAGTTCTTGTCTGTTTTTAGTAATGGTCCTTGGTTGGCTCTAGAGCCATCTGGCTAGAGGTGTTTGAGACACACACTTTAGCACCTTATAATTGAGAGCTTGGAGGGTCTCACTTTGGACTGCTGTTTAGATAAGACAGTGGCCTTTAGTCACAGTAATTTTCCATCCTGGCCACAATTTGAGTTGGTAACTTTCTTTGAAGGTTCAGCAACAAAAATATTTTTCCACGTGTGTTGTTATTCAAGCAAGAAAAATAAGTTTCCAAGGCTGTTCATTGAAGAACAGGTGTTCATTAGACAGCTGTTAGTTCCTGGGAACAGATAGCATTTCTGAGAAGCTCAAGAGAGGTTTAGTCCAAGTGCAGTTTGTCAAGGCTGAGGCCTAACAAGCATTTCTCAGATCATAGTGTGGCCTTGGTGGGGATTAGGGAGGCACCACTAAAATGCATCCTATCACTAAAATCAGCTTCTCTGGGCCTCTACAGCTATGAGGGCGTTAAATTTTGTATTTTATTTGAATTCTAAGATTTCAACCTGATATGGTGCCATTTTAGGGATTGAGGTAGTAGTCACTTGCCCTTATGCAACTTTTCTTTTAATTATAGACTTTCTGTTACTGATGTCTAAGAAAATTAGTATCAACATCACTATCTGAAATGCTATTTCCCTAGTGTGTGCAGAGATAGCTGAAGCTACTTGCCGATTCTGTTCCCTGCCATGGGGGCCCCCCTCATCATTATCAGCATGTCACAGTCAATACTTCCAGCCTAATTAGGCAGACAGTAATATCATATGCTATGTCTATCTTGTTTTTCACTGAAACTTCATGCCATTGGGCTCTGATTGGCTTGCTAAGGTGTTTGAACACTGACCTCTGTTGCAGTGGTGTGAGCTTTTCCATCTTTACTTTGTAGTAAATACCTTGATGTATGGCTCAGGGTACCAATGATACCTTCTTTATGCTGAGTCTAATGTTAGCATTACAGCAGTGTCTTTGTTCAAGGGTAGCACTCTGTTTCCCCCAACTTTGTTTCTAGGACTTTTCCTGCTTAGGTATAAGCATTTATGTACTTGTTTTGGTTTTCCTATTTTTGTCTTTAGTCCTTACCCTGGCTAAGTTGATGGGCACAATAGCCACATAATTGGACATAGAAAAGGGCAAAGAAGGTGTGAGATTAGTAGTTCCTTAAAATGTAAAATGTATTACTTGCGTGGTTACCCGATCTCCAATAGTCTGTCCTCACAATAATGTCTCTTCATTTGCTAAGACCCACACATCCTGTCAGTCCTGGTAAACAGAAGGCTGATTGTGTATCTGTCAACTTTATAATTGTTTTATCTTTAAATTTTATTTTCTTAGCAGTGGATCAAATAGGCGAGCACAACCTGGAGAACAAATGTTTTGACTAAAGCAATATGGAGAATAAACTAGGACTTGCTACATCGCAGGTTAATTGTCACCATAAAATTATTGTTGGACAGCAAGATAACATTGTTATAGATTAAAATCTGTTGCATATATTACCTCATCAAACAAATAAGAAGTGTAATAAGTAAGAAGTGTAAGTTTCAACTATGATAGCTTTTCTTTCTTTTTCGTTTTTTTTTATTTGTTTGAAATGAAGACATTAGGTGGCTTACAAATTGTACACTTACTAGATTTTTTAAGACAAAAAAGCATTTTTTGGAATGACAAGCAACCCAAATGCCTGCTAGTGAGGAAATCTCTAAATATGTTGAAGTTTTAGTTTGTCTCAGCACATAAGTTAAAAATCCTTGCCTCAAAGATATTAGAGCCTCAGTGTCATGCACCTTTAAAAGCAGCTCAGGGTAATAATGTCTGCCCTTAGTTTTGCTTGGTCTCATTGCAGTTGTATCAGGACAATGCAGCAGAGTAGGATATGCATTTAAGTTCCTCCACTTCTAGTCAGAGTAGATTTTCAAGTGATTTGTACCTGATCATCTCTGTAAAGGATGATTTAAATTGCCAAATTTTATATAGGCTCTATTTTGTGATCTTGTGAAAAAGAGCATGAAAGTCATGTATGCTTTCAGCTTTTAACCACTAGATGGTAGCTAACTACTGTCTGCTAGTACTAATTGCCTGTAGTAAAAGAAAGCTGGTTGTCAAAGCTGCGCAATGTAATACTAAAAAAAGGTCATAGAATCGTAGAATAGAATCATCAAATATGCTGAGTTGGAAGGGACCCAGCAGGATCATCGAGTCCAACTCCTGGCTCTGCACAGGACCATCCCAAAAAGTCATACCATGTGCCTGAAAGCATTGTGCAAATGCTTCTTGAACTCAGACAGTCTTGGTGCTGTGATCACTTCACTTGGGAGCCTGTTCCAGTGCCTAGCCACCCTCTAGGTGAAGAACCTTTTCCTAATACCCAACCTAAGCTTCCCCTGACTCAACTTCATGCTGTTTCCTTGAATCCTGTCACTGGTCACGAGAATAAAGAGATAGCTTCCCCTTGTGAGGATGTTGAAGACCTCAGTGAGGTCTCCCCTCAGTCTCCTCTTCTCTAGGCTGAACAAACCAAAGTGTCTTCAGGCCATACTCATAATGCGTCCCCTCCAGACCCTTAACCACCTTTGTGGCTCTCCTTTGGATGCTCTCTAGTAGCTTCGTGTCTTTCTTTTACTGTGGAGCCCCAAACTGCATGCAATATCCAAATTGAGGCTGCAGCAGTGCGGACCAGAGTGGGACAATCCCCTCCCTTGACTGGCTGGTGATGCTGTGCCTGATGCCTCCCAGGACACGGTTGCCCCTCCTGGCTGCCAAGGCACTGCTGACTCATATTCAACTTGCCATCTACCAGGACCCTCAGGTTCCTTTCCATGGCACTGCTTTGTAGCCTCTTGTTCCCGTCTATACACACAACCACAATTTCCCCATCCCAGGTACAGAATACGGCTCTTTCCCTTGTTGAACTTCCTATGGTTGGTGATTACTCAGTCCTCTGTTTTGCTGAGGTCTCTCAGTAGGGCCTCGGGGGGAATCGACAGCTCCTTGCAATTTACCATCATTGGCAAACGTACTGAATATTCCTTCAAGTCTTGCATCCAAGTTGTTAGCAAAGATGTCAAAGAGAACAGAGCTGAGGATGGAGCCCTGTGGAACCCCACTATTGACTGACTGCCAGCTTGATGTAAACTCATTTACTACTTTTGACGTGGTAAAATGAATTTTCATAATTCCTAAAATATTATGACAAATCAGTATTTTAATCTAAAAGGCGTTTTTCTAATGCAGTGCTGTGTGGTTTTACTGATCTGCCTAATGGTGATTTACCCGAAATCTGACTTAATGCTTTGTAGGATGCTGAACAGGGTCAAGACTAGCCAGGGACATATGGCAGACTGAAATTATTCTGACAATTTTGAGTTATATTACAAGATTATGTATTCTCATTATATTACAAGATTATGTATTCTCGTTAATGTATAGATTGAATTACTAAAAATAGTGCAACTTCACCATGGATCTTGCACTCCTGAAGCATCTGGAGAGGAAATGTATTCTTCAAATCACAGATCTGATTGTGAATCACCAATAAAATAAAGGGTAAAAGAGCAGGTTTTTTAAAAGTTGGTTAAAATCTGTGGGAAACCTT
>JAOXXN010000395.1:76626260-76639776 GCA_026770055.1 Myrmophylax atrothorax
CCCCGCTCCCCCCCCCCCTCCCATTATAAAAATGTTTATGTAAGTAAAATCTGATACAAGGGTAAAACAAGAAGTCCTTATTAAGTCCTGCCTCAGGAATAAGTGTTCTGGTCAAAAATCTTAAAAATCAACCTGGATTATTTGACCCACCTGCATAGTCATTTTACCCTATTCAATCTAATACTCTAGTAGATGTAAAGCAAATTCTTAAAGCAGTCTTTTGATAACAGTTTAAACAGATATCAACTATACCATATTTAAGGCTGAGCATTATTTGTTTTTGTGGCTTGTGTGGCAAAGAAGAGGTACAGGTTATGAGAGTCTTGCAGATGGTTGTTGACCAAAAGGTTGCTTCTTAGCTTTCTGGGTTGGTTGCATTGATGGTGTGCTAACTTGGCTCTGCTGGAAGCCTCACTTTTGACTTTAGGACTGTGGTGACTTGATAGTGGCAGTTAAGTACGGTTTCAACCAGTTAGTTATTTTCAATTTTCCTTTTCAACAGTTAATGAGATGGAAGATCACAGAAATTTGAATTTCATAAATGTCAACAGTCTTTGGATGACTCTAATGAGTATCAGTGTATTATCCAGTGCTATAGACATAACCTATTTAAAATGTTCTGACTGGGGATATAGTACAGCTGCAGAGAGGTTTTCTGTGTAAGTTAATGATTTGAGATTATTTGATATTAACATATATATGGGCCCACTCCATAGGTTAGAATACTCCCTGTCATGATTGCAAGGAAGTTTAATTTTTGCAGCCTTTAATTAATGTAAAAATGTCCCTTTCCAAGTTACTTAAATGACTGAGATTTCTTGAGTTTGGAGATTATTTCTTTTTGCCAATGATAAATGAGGTGACAGAGATGCTCTGCTGGGCTTGCCATTCACAGATTAAAAAAAAAACTAGGAAAAAAACCTTGAAAAAGTTGAGAGAAGACTTGGCTGTGATCATGAGATTGTGGAACTGAAAGAAGTGATCAAGACAACCAGAAGTGTCACAGTCTTAGACTTCAGGTCAGCAGATTTTTGACTTCTTCTGGGAATCTGCTTGGTGGGATTCCATGAAGGATCACTACAGGGTAACAGGAATGAAGAAAACTGCCTGACCTACAAGAGTAGCATCATTGGAACATGGACATTCAATGTGCAGAAGTAAGAGGAGGGGGCCTTGTAGAAGGCCAACATGAATGAACACAGAGAACTTGTCTGAACTCAAACATGCAAGCTTCCATAGAAGTTTGGGATGAAATCGGATCTGGGATGGGCCACCCAGAAAAGATTGTAGAGACAATGCCTGAGTTTCCAGAGACAGTTAAGAAGCTAAAGCTCAGCTGGAGTTCAAACTTGTGAGGGGGGTGAAGGGAAATGACAATGTCATTTCTAAAGTACGCTGGCACCACAAGAAAATGTAGGCCCACTGCTCAGCTGAACAGGGAACTAAGGAGCAAGGAACATGGGAAAGGCTGAAGTTTTCAGTGCCTTTTTAAACTCAGTTTTCATGAGTTGGCCAATCTCATCTTTGAAAGGCCATGATGATCTGAGGAGGTTCCTAGTGACTGGAAAAGGGAGAAATGTCACACCTGTCTTCAAAGAGGAGAAAAGGGAAGATCCAAGGAATGACACTCCAATCAGCTACACCTCAGGCCCTGGTGAGATTATGGGGCAAACTGACTTTGGAACGATTGTATGGCACATGAAGGGCCAGGAAAATGATTGCGAACAGTCATTGCTATTTACGTCCTTCATGGATTTAATCAAATGCTAATACTGTTTAATGTTCATAGATGATGTGAATAATGCAACAGAGCTGGCTCTCTGCAAGGCTGCTGCTGATGGGGAGAGAGTGGTATGTGTGGGGGAGGGCTGCTATTCAAATAAACATGAACAGGTTTGAGAAATGCACTGAAAAGAATCTCAAGAAATACAATTAAAGAAAAAGCTAAGTCCTGCAGTTAGGATGGAATAACCTTGTATAACAGTACACGCTGGTTTCCAGCTTACTACGTATCAGGTTTACGGAGAAGAATTGAAGGGTTTTTTTCCTCATGAAGTTGAATGGGAGCCAGTAACGCACGTCACAGCAAAGAATGCTGATCACAGACAGGGCTGAAATAGCCAGCAGATTGACAAAGTGAGTTCAGCAGCAGGTCAGCAAGATGTACAGGAGGCCAGAGTGTGTGATGTATGAGAAGATACTGAGAAAACTGTACTTGTTCAACTCCAGGAAGAAAACGGTCTAATGGGAGGGTAGAGCAAAACCAGAACTCTTCAAGGTGTATGGTAATAAGAACTAATGTACACAAGCTGGAACGTGAAAGATTTCAGTTAGATGGGAACAGTCTTTATGTTGGATGGCTCAAACCTGTTATAGTGTCCAAGAGGTTGTGGAACCTATCCTTACGGATATCGTCTTGGGTTGAGCTGGCAAAATGCCAACTGCCCAACACAGAGTGTTAGAGCCTCACTCCCCCCTCATAGAGAAAAGGGAGAAAGGAAAAACTGGAAACTCAGAACAGGTTTAAACATAAACTAATTATATATATTTATACAGAAAAGAGAAAATTAAAAGAAAACTACAACATAACACACACTTACACAAGTTAGATATAACAACAATTTTCTACTTCCCACCAAAACCAGATTTCATTACTCTAGATTTATAAAACACTCTAAAAGACACCTAGCAAGGAGCAGAAAGAAAGAATAACAACAAAATGGTTTTACTTCCCTGAACTCAAACAAAATCAAAGTAGTGGTGGCAGCAGCAGCAAGGCCCAGGACAGCAGGACAGCTGTAGCGTGTCCTGCCTCCACTGCAAACCTGGTGGCAACTGGCAGAAAAGCTCTTATCTACCTCAGGTTTGCGTCATCTGGTATGAAATATTTCTTTGGTTACTTAAGTCAGGTGATACCTGTCTCCTAATCTATGTAGATTCCCTGAGCCTGCTAATTTGAGGCCTAGCTAAAACTACCACAAACACTCAATTGCAAGCATTTCTAAGCAACCCACTGTAACTGGGCTTGCTTTGAGCAAAAGAGTGGATTAGATGACTTTCAGATATCTCTTTAAATTCTCCTAGCTTTGTGATTCTCTAAGTTATTTGCTATGACCTTATATCATTTTATGAAAAACCTCCATGATTTCTAGATGGCTCTGAGAGATTTGTTTAAGGGTTTTTCTTCCTTATTTTCAGCTTTTATTGCTGCATGGCAAAGTTAAGTCTGTTGGGCTGAGTTTGTACATTAGAAATCACATATATCATGCAAAGAAGTATAGAGTCATAGAATGGTTATTGTTGGAAGAAATTTTAGGAGCAGCTAGTTCTGAGCCACTCCTATCAGGGTCGGGGCACCTTCCCCTAGAGCAGGTTGTTCAGAGCCCCATCTAGCCTGGCCTTTGAACACCTCCAGGAATGTGGCGTCCACAGCTTCTCTGGGCAACCCATTTCAGTACCTGACCACCCTCACAATAACGACTTTCTTCCTAATTTCTGATCTAAAGCCACCCTCCTTCAGTTTTAAGCCATTCCCCTTTGTCCCATCACTACATGTCCTTGTGAAAAGCCCCTTCAGCCTTCTTTCAGGCCCCCTTTAGAAACTGGAAGGTGCTGGAAGGTCTCCCTGGTGCCTTGTCTTTTCCAGGCATAACAGCACCAACTCTCTCATACTGTCTTCATAGGAGAGCTGTTCCAGTGCTGTGATCACCTTAGTGGTTCTCCTCTCGACTCATTTCAAGAGAATGTAAATAATCAATTCCTCAGGGGTTTGAATATATCCAGGAATTAACTATATGTGTAATCTTTAATAGCATTTTAAATTTCAAAGAGTATGCTGTAAAGGGTTCAGAGGAAACTATGAATGTTTACTTTTAAACTAAATGCAATTTTTCAGTCTTTCAAACATGAATGCACAACTGGCTTTGACTCTAGTATGTGGGGAAAATTGTATAGAGAAATCAGAAAATTTGGGGAAAATGGTTTTTATTCATGCAATTTTTAGCAATGCTAAGGTTGTCAAGTGATTTTAGACATTATTCACATGGATATTAGTGGAAGCAGAAACATTTAGGGGCATTTTAAGTCAGAAATAGCTGTAAAAATGTCTTGTTTTTCTCGTTCCTAATATTGGATAATTATTTTGTTTTTCTTGGCATTTTCAAGAGGAGATCAGATTGTATTCTGTCACTGAAGTGGAAAAAAATAAGGCTATTTTAAGAAGAAAAAACGCAATATTCCTTGCTGATGAAAAATTGCTGTATTAGGCAACTATTGTATGACTGAAAAATAAGTGAGACTGAATGTACTTGTATAAAAAAATATGAGTAGAGAACTCCATAATTTATTCTGTAGGTAAAAGTTGCTTGAATGTTGTTGCTATATATTCAAACAGTCATCTGTGACAAGGAAACAATGATGTCTGTTGACATGAGGGTTACTTAAGAAAGGTAAACACAAATCAGGCAAGTAGTTATAAAATTGACTCCTGCAAATAGTTATGTTGCCCTTGAGCATGATGAATTGTATCCAGCCGTGTTTGTATGTAAACAGTATCACCTTAACAACACTGTGGTTGGTAGCAGGAGCTTTCAATGCCTAATCTATAGGCAGTAAAGGCTGGTGCTTAGAGACCTCTCATTTCTAAAGTAGTGCAATTTAGTTTTCAAGCAATTTGAATGCACATAAGAACTGAATTTTAAATATAGAGATAAGGTTAACAGTTGCTGGCTTTTTGGGTCCTTACTCTGTTTTCCAGAGTTATCTTGGTGTTCTTATGGAAAAGGAATGAAACAAATACAAACAAAAGGTTGGGGGAAGAGTGCAAAATGATGCATCTAGAAGCTTGCTCCATGGTTTAGGGCTTGTTGCTGAAAACCAGTACTTGATACTCATACTGAATAGTACAATGTTTAGAGCTGGAAGAAAGCGATTGTGGAAACGGAGCATTGGCAGAGTGATAAAGGTAAGGAAAACCAAATTTTGGACTAGGTCTAGACTAGTAACTATGTAATTAGAATCAAGGTGTGAACTGAGGGTGAGAGGATGTAGAAAAATGTCTGTTTTGAAAAAGGTATAAGTGGATGATGTTAGTGGCACAATTGTTTTTTAAAGGCAAATTTGCATTGGAGGGTGTTTGTGCATTTGACTAGTTGTACTTGCCCAGATTGTTGCAATGGTCTGGTAATGGTATAATTTCACAAATGTTATATTAGTACAATAAAGAGTTTGATGTTAGATCTGGCAACAAAACAGGTTGGGCTCTACCACCCAGGAAAACAGAAGTGTAATTTCACTCTTCCCATATTTGTAACACGGGAATAGAATTTGAAAGACAATACTCAGTATGAGAAACAAAAACAAAACATAGAAGTCATTAAGTTCCTTAGACTAATTTCAAAAACTGGTTATTTGAGCAAACTGCTCCTGAGTTAATGCAATGTGATAACAAATGTGCAGAGCTCTGATGTTTGAGGTTGAAGAGGCAGCTAAGGGGACTGCCTGAATTTTTTAGGGTATGGATATTTTTAGAAAGAGAAAATAAAAGTGTTTGTTGAAAACTCAGGGTGCTTGAAAAGGTGTAAAATGATTTGCAGTTTACTTTTGCAGGGAAATTCATGAGTAAGGCTTGTACAATATAAAACATTAGCAAGTTAAAGGAGACAGAGGAATTCCACGTTGGTCAAACCAGTCTTGGATAAGACAGTAAATTAACAAGCGAACATTCTTACTTTTTGACTCTGTCACTATTGAGCTTCTCAGTAAACTATTGCTCATCCATAAGACTTTAATTTGAGCATGTCTAAAATCAGCAATGCACAGTATTCTGACAACAAAATGCGTCATTTGCTGGATAAATTGTGTTGAGGAAAAGTTTTATCTTGTGTAGTTATGACTTGCATGCTAAATAACATTCATGCTAACTCTTTTCAGAGTATCTGGAGACACTCAACAATTGCAGTCTGTAACAGAGAAACTGGTGATAGTCAGTAGCTGACTCCTGAGCTTGTTGTTTCCAGGGAAGGACCTCTGGAGTCTCTGACTTGTGCTCTTTTAGTACCTGCTGCCTAAATATATATACTTACACTCCTGTAGCAGTTAGAAAACTTTTTTTTTAGGATTTCAACTTATTCCCCATTTGTTGCTTCAGATTGCTAGTGAAATAGTCATGGTTTAGGTACATATGTTAAGATGGATTTAGCTATCTCCCTTTTATCTTGTTACAGGAGAAGATATCTTTTGAAATTAACTTCCTGTGCCAAATTGTTGGTATTTAGGTATTAGGAATTTTAAAGTTTTATGTAACATAAAATAAGCTACTTGTTATAACTGGACTAACCATCAAAGAGGACTTTTTAGTTAATTATTTTAGCTTTGACCTGCATCTGTTGTGGAACTGTGTCATATAACCTTTTGTACCTTTGTAACTAAGAGTGGTAAAAGAAACCCAAAACTAAAGTTGGCTGTGTTACTTGTTCTTTAAATGGAAAACTGAGGTAAGGCTGTGCCATATAAAAACCTGGACAATCCTTCCAGATAGCTAAGTGAGACAGTGATTATCTCTTCTAAATAGTGCTCCCTCTGGATCCTCCTACATCATGGGACATTGGGAAAAGACTTAGATTATGACCTTGATCAGAATGGCTGCTGATACTTTTCAGGGTTTGCATGCATGTTACTGCATGTAACAGCAATTTCAATCTTACCTACATAAATGATAGCTTGTGTGTTTTAGTGTCTGTCCATGTTCCAACCTTGCTCTTTCAGTGTGCTATGAAATTGTGAATTACATAAAACTGCCTATTCTTTGGTATTTTTTTGGTATAGATGCTGTTTAGGCCTCTGTACTTCTGTAGTGAGTCCTGCAGGATGTAAAATATACAGAAACTCCTAGGCTGTGACCACTGTGCTGGTTGGAAGTAAGATGTGAGTGTAGCTAAATGGGGGAAGGGAAGAATGAGAGGTAGAAAGCTCAATGTTGTCTTGTAATTCACTCTCTGAGATTCCTAGTCATAAGTAAAGAATGTCTTAAAAATTTATTCCTCTTGTAGTATGCCAAGGGAAGCTGAGAAGCTAGACTGGAAGACAGTTTCCAGTCTAGTTTCTGAGTGTTTTTAAATATTTAAATGGATTACATGCTATTGAAAGCACTGGAATTAGGTTTCTTCTATTTTTCTGATCCTAAAAGTGAGGCAGAAGTCTCTTCTGATGACTGCAACAATTGATATGAGTGTTTGTGATTGAGCAACACTTCATTTGGGGAGGAGGAGAAGTCTGCAGAAATGTCAGATCATCAAAATATGGAAGCATGACAGGCATGGTGTATTCTTGAATTGCACTGTAGCAACTATCAGGAAAAAAAAGGTGTGAACCTTGCCTTAGTTACACAGATATCCACCATAACAAAGCAAATGCCTTCCAGAAGTGACGCGTGATAAATGCAAGCCCATGTCTTAATCTTCATGAGGATATAGCTTTACCATTTAGTTAATACTTTTCTATTTTCTTTGGGTATGGCTCATGAAATAATTTAAGTTAATTAGACTTTTAAAGTTTTGTGACATATTAGTGAATACTCTTGTTACTGGACTTGGACATCAAATATTTTTCCAATGCTGCATGAGCAGCTATACACTGTAGTTAATGTATTTGTTATACACCTTGAGATACAGCAATTAAGGAATTGGAAAGCATTAAAAAAACCCTGGAAACAAACTTCAGGTTATGACTGCTCAGTTTGAGAAAAAGGTGCTCATGATTTCAGTCCACTTAAACAGCAACTTGCAGAAGAAGTGGAGGCTATGAACATATCAAAATTGTCTGTATAAATGGAGTTGGTAATTAATAACCAGTGTTGAATGAATTTCGTGTAGCAAAATATCAGGAGTTCTATAGTGGAAACACGAGCGGAGTACAAAAGTGGTCTCTGTAGTTTATAGAAAACAAAAGGCTTTTTCCTGGATTAAATAGAAACTTAACTGGTAGAATATTGGTTGTATTTTTACTGTTAAGGATGCATTATCTGTTGTATTCAAATTACCAAAACAAGAGTTTTGAGGATTCTAGTGTTATCATGTAGTGTGAATGAAACTGATTCACCCAGAAATGGTTGCTTTTTGCATGTCTAACTAGGAGGAAAATTTTTACTCAAAAATATACAGGAGAGGTGAATCCTGTGATGACTCTTCACTGGAGACCATGTTAGGAGATGAGAGAAGCAAAATAGCATAAAGGGCCATGAACAAATTAGTCTGCTACTGTGTTCTTCAAATATATCTGTGTAAAGAGCAGGGTTTGTGTATTTGTCTTTTACATGGAAAAATATTTCTAATGTATTCAGCATTTATGAAGGCATACTAGTAATTAAGAGTTGACCAAATATTTGAACATTCTTTCAGAAAGTAGGAAAGATATTTACATAAGGGTATAAAGTACATTATGCAGGTCCTATTGGCTCTGCAAAAGCCAGTGGATAAATCACTTGTGCATACTTTATAGAGTTACTTGTTTTCTCATAATCACTGGGGAAATAAGGATTGAATTTACCACCAATGAAACATAATTCTAAATTTCTTTTGAAAATGAAATGATATTAAATCTTGTAATCTGAAAGCACAATAATACCAGTAACTATTCCAGAAGGCTATTTTGTCTATAATGTAATGAGGTGTGTTACATATGGGAGTTCAATTTAATTAGAAGAGTAGGCATACTGCTTGAAGAATGGTATAATAGCTATAGTTAAGCACATTTGTAAACACTTGTGTATCTTGAGGCTTGTGGTTTGTTTTACTTCTCATTATATTAAAGAGATAATGTATAAAACCCTAGCTTCCTCCAGCAGCATCTGTCTTTATTAGAGAATGCTTACAATATCTTCCATGAATAACAAAGATCAGTCAGAATCTTGTCTTGACTTGATGGTTGTGCGTGACTAGACTGAAAACCTGAGACTAAAGACAGGGTGTTGAAGTCAACTTGCAGCATAATGGAGCTGTACATATAAAATACATTTCTTTTCCTACAGATCTTTTCAACAAATTAGTGTTTTGTATAACATTATTTATGATAGAAATGTTGTGATATATCTGAAAATAGAACACCAGAATCCAACTGTAAAATCATAACACAGGCAGCTTCTAAAATTTTCATTTGAGTGCCATACAAACATAAATCACAAGTATGGAAGAACGTAATGGCCTTTATTTTTTAAAATAAATTTTAAAGCTTTCTTTATCTTTGTCTTCAAAATAGATTGTGACTTTTTCATTGTCCACTTTGTGTTTTTATAACAGCAAAAGCTCAAGGAAGAGAGGGAGGCTAAACGTGCTGGGCTGGATGGCAGGCATCATTACTTACTAGACACTGTCGCCTCTTGTGTGAATCTGGACAAAGCAGAAGTCGAAGATGCTGTTCTTGATGGTAACCAGGTAATCTGATGAATTTGAAAGTGAAGCTCATATGATACTTTAGAACTGATATTGGCATTAAATACTTGGTGAGATAGTTGTCAGCCTTGGTGTCAGAGATTACTGTAGTTTTCTTACTGAAAAAATATTTTTCAGCATTTTGTGATTAAGTTGAACAAAAGCACTCTTGCTTCCAGGACCTACTGTAAAAATATTGACTTTTAAATGGGTTAGCATTTCTGCTTTCCAATGGTTATAGATAATATGGTAAAACCTGTGACTGCATTTCATAGTGGAACCACAGTGTGAAGTCTCCTAGTCCTTGAATGTACAGCATATATAGATTCAAGAGTCCTGTGCACAGCAGGTTGCAAGCCATTGTTTCTATAAGGCTGCCACGAACATTTGCGAGACTGCATTGCAATCTAGTTTAGCAAATTAAAATAGATGGAAACTACTTGACAAAATAGAATGGCTTCTGTGATCTGACTGACTACGTGGGGTTTTTTAAACCTAGGTAGCCAGGAAGTAGATCTTGTTTTACTTCTTTACACTAAAGTAAACATGATTGTGTTTGGGGTTTTTTTTGCTATTCTCTTTTCATCTCTGTACCTTCAATTTCTGCATTTCCATTTCAGTGCTACTGTTGTTGAGAAAATGAAGAAAGTCCAGTGGAAGACTATGAATACAGGCAGGGATGTAGGGCATGTGAAGTGTGAGATGAGAAAGAATGAGCGATTGAGTGGCAGTCAAATAGTAGCCTGTAGTTCTTGAAAAGTAGTTACAAAGGGGACAGGGCTGAATTATTTCCAGTGGCTGCAGGTGATAACAAAAAAGACAGAGCCACAGCTTGCAAAATGGTCATTAAGAGACTGTTCTTTACCGGCAGGGTAATGCAGCATGGAAATCAGTTGTGGAATTTCTATCCTAGTAATTTCTGACACTCAGCCTAGGAAAAGCTGTGGATGACCTGAACTGTTGTTAATAATAGAAGGCTGGCCTTGAGATCTCCCAGAGGTCCCTTCCAACATTTCTGTGACACCATGTGATATAACCAAATAAACTGTGCAGAACACGATCGTACATGTTAAAAAGCAGAATTTGTTTCAGCCTTTGTGCATTCTATTTCTGGACAGGTTTCTTGGCAAACTACATTGCCTGAGAATAGCTGTCAGATGAAGAAAATATTGGCAGTTACTATACTTGGAAAGAGAAAAATGTAATAGTTGTTTTGACCTCATCTTGGAGGGCTCAGCCAAGATTTTTTGGAATAGCAGTTTATGACATCTTGGTGTAACTAGGCCTGTTATTAACGGATGAGGGGCAATTGCAGCTTTCTTCCTACTGCTGGTGATCTTTTAGTCTTTTTTGTGCACTGGGAAGCACAAATGGGGTGAGCAAATGTTTCTGAAGATGAACTTGAAGAAGCTTTTCCTGCTGAAGATAGCTATGTAGTTAGAGACTACTTGAAACAGTGATTCTTAGATCCAGAAAAAATAATGGATTAGGCCAGATTTTCAAGGGCTGAAACATGGATCTGCATACTAACATCGAGCGATTAAGTTTCTTCCTCAGCCTGTATGGCCTATACATGAGATCTGTGGAGTGCACTTCCAATGCATGCTTCAGTGATGCTTTGTAGCAGCCTTGAATTGATGGAGAACTGTGAAGTTGTCCTGAGGCTTCAAATATAGACAAATATATTTCCTCTGGTACTATGATATGAATTGTAGAATCAAGATTGCAAAAGACCGCCAAGATCGCAAAGTCCAGCCTTTGACTGAACACTACCTTGTTAAATAAGCAATAGCACTAGTGCCACATAAAGTTGTTATGGAATAATTGCAACTATGTGTTGTCTGCTTTCAGTTAGTTAGCTGAATGGCAGTAAGAATAACATGGGTGAGGTACTTCGGTGAGGTGCTGCTGTGCTTCCGTACATGTAGAAATGTCTTGTTCCCTCAGGTTGAGAGAATACACAGCATCTACAGTAAGTGGTTTCAGTAAACTGAAACATGATTTGGCTATATTTAATTCTGTTTTACATGAAAATATTGAAATGTTTCAATTAAGTAGGTGTGTGTTTCTAAAGGAAAATGCAACCCAATTATTTTTTGAGGAGTAGTAACTGGGCCTGATAGGATTTTATTATTGAGTAATGATGAAGTGGTGAGGGTTTGTCAGACATTTATTAAAACTCTGAGCAAGTTAAACTTTTCATAGTGGGAATGCTATATATTATGATCTCAACATGATTTCAAACAGATAGAGCACATTGACAGATTCCTGGCCCCTGGAGGTCTGCGTCATCTGATGTTCTACTATCAAGATGTGGAGGTAATGGATACAGGTAAAGCAACTTAGGTTCTCCTGCAACATGTTATAGTTGTGCTGAGCAAATGTGCAAGGGAAAAGCAACCAATATAAACTAGGACTTAAAGCAAGTCTAGTTTGGCCTTGCTGGGGCATCGATCCCTGCTTGTGAAATGAGGACTGATAAAATTACTGAAGCTTATCAGTGCACTTCTGCATATTGCTAGTGTGAAGCAGCAAGGTGAGCTCACCAACTCTTGCCTGGGGGCCTGGAAAATGGTTTTTGACAGTTAAGAGATGACTTTTACACAAGGTCAGCAGTGACAGGTGCTCTGCCCCCTCTCTTCCAATCACACCACCAGTTGGCCCTAGAAGCCATCCACATATTTTGGCACAAAATCATCCTGCCAGGAGATCCTGTTACATGACAAATACTGTGTGAGCCCCTTATTATGGGTAGAAGGGCTGTTATCTCAGAAGTATCTTCTGCACATATCCCTTTCCTCAGCACACCTGTGTTACCACACTTCTGGGGGAAGCCTTCTTCTCACTTCCCTGAAGCAGCTCAGGACCCCTGTGACATGGACATCCTCCCCTTGCCCATGGCTTCTGTCCCAGAGCTGCCAGTGCTGCTGCTTCTGGGACTACCTAAGTGTTTTGTGAGCTTTAAGAGCCTGTTACTTGTGGGAGTTCACCCCACTTGTTTACCCTGGTTGTACACAGAGAGCTTTGTAAACATCTCTGTGTATATTTGTATAATGTGTTTATAAAATATACTGAGATGAATGTACAAATATGTATTTATACTTCATGTATTTTCAGTATATTTATATGTATATATCTAAAAGGGATGGAAAGACTGTTTAATATGACACAAGCAACTTTAATAAAACAAGTTTAAATGCACGTATAAATAAAAGTAAATGAAATTACAAACTCGGCCACTGATTTAGAAATCGGAGCCAGTTTTAACAAGCCTGAGCTGAAGTGGTGAAAATATGATGGGGAGAGTGTGAGGCAAAGGTCAAAGCCTAGAAATCTAATGAGAGTTGCCCTTGCCCACCCCCAAACCAATCAGATACCTTACATTATGATTGTGGTAGCCTTTGGCCTTTGGATTGTGATGCTAAATGCAGGTGATATGGAAAGCGGTAGATAAAAACCATAAGAGGCAAACAAAGTCTCAGCAACATGTGCATTGGGTGAATAAGCAAAAGTCCCTAAAAGATCACACACATAGGAGGAAAAAGAACAAAAAGGTGGTGAAGGAGAAGACAGTGGGATGAAGAGAGTGGATTGGAGACTGCCTTTGTTCACAGCTGTAAGTGTAAAGTTACTTGTAGTACCATCAGAGTGTACAACTTTTGCTGTATGTTTTACCTTTGCAGGTGGAAAAGAATTATTTGTGCTGATTGGTTAGGGCTGTGGCTCACAGGCTAGGAAAGCAAAAATCAAGGTTATGATAACAGTTACTAATCCGTAAAGCTAAGTGAATTTTTGTGTATTACATGCATCTTGTTGGCAAGGGCACTTACTACAGCCGCCTCATGTACAAGCTGGTTTTCTGACCTCTACTTGGATCAGCGAACACTGCTGCTCAGGCAGAGGGTGATCCCATGAAGGGTACCTACAAGATATTTTGTGTGGCCTCTCTTTCCTTGTTTCCATAAACATGCTATTTCTTTTTTTTTCCTATGTTAGACTTATGTCTACATATTGTTAAGGGGCGGTCCCGTGGTGTAATGGAGAGCACTCCGGACTCCGAATCCCAAGGTCGTGAGTTCGAGTCTCAGTGG
>JAOXXN010000395.1:76668827-76680570 GCA_026770055.1 Myrmophylax atrothorax
AAGACTTGGAGCTAAAAATTAATTCTGAGCCTGAATACATCTGTGTGGGAGCTATTGCACTATACACTGGTAGAGTTCCACTTTTCACTTCTCTCTAGAGATGTATTTTCTGACTCTGGTAGGAAGAAGCGATGTGGCTTAGTTGTGGATGGGTGAACTATGTTAAAACAGGAAGAAGAAAGAGAGCTGTTTGGGCTGTAAATACATGCAAACAAAACACTAACTCAAGGATATCTGTGATGCTCAGCTGGAGTTGCTTCCCCCACTTTGATACTTCTGCTCACTTATGGGGTGGAGGGTAGAGGTTTACCTATCCTTCTGTCACTGATTGCCAGGGGTACATGTTTCATGGTGGTAAGTTTATGTTGCTTTTCTCCTTGCCTGGCTGCATGCAATAAGACAGCTGAAACCCCTTGTATTTAACAGTTACTTGGTTCCACTGATGCTACAGATAAACTTAAAAAAGCTAAGTGGTTGATGGACCATTTGATTTCATTAAATATCTGATCAAACTTTTTGTTTCTTCAGCTTCCATAATCAGACTATTAATTTTCCCCCACATTGTCTTTTGAAGATTAATTTCTGAAAATATTTTAGGCTTAGATGAGAGTATTAATCAATTTTTTAGTGATGTATAGAACAGAAATTTGTATAATGACATATGAACAAGACAAGAAGTATGGAGTCCAGCCTCATCTTTCCAGTAGGTACATCCTAAAAAACATCTGGAGTGTCTAATATCTGTTCATCATTCAATGTTTTTAGCTGATCTTTCCAGTATAAAAGATCACAAATTTTGAGAAGATTAGGGAAAAAGTAATCCTGAATTACAAGGAATCTTATAAGCCACTCAGAGGTGTCCATATGATTTCATCTTCTCTATACATGAATGGTTAGACTGAAAAACCAGAACTGGCACCAAAGAAAACACACATTGTGAAACAGATTAAAAGTGCATCTTAAAATTATCTACAATAACTTATATCTATTAATTGTTCAATGTTTTCAGCTGATCTGAAGCTAGCACTGAGATCAGAAACCAAAGCCTGGATGACTTTGTTGGGATATCATTGTAATAAGAAGTACCGAACAGAGATGGAAGCAATTTTGACCTTTATAGAGGAAACTGGAAAGAAGTTAAATCGCAGCATCACAGACCTGGATGATATCAGAATTGCCATGGCAACTTTAAAAGAGATCAGAGAACTAGAGATCTCTATAGACTCTCGAGTTGGGCCCATTGAGGTAGCTAGTGGGAATGTTGCATCTATGGGTACTGTTTCAACAGAGCAGCTATTTTCTGACTCAAAACTTAACAATGCACTCTGAAAATGTATGGTTTAATATGTGCTGACTATACAGTGATAGACCTGTTTTGTTCCTGTAAATCTTTTTGTGTGAATTTCTGATTTGGACAAATGTAAACTTGCTGAGGTGAGTTGTGGTTCAGTGAACAGTGCAGAAATTGAGTGATGTAGGAAAAAGGAAGATGAAAATACAGTTATTTAATGCAAGAAAGCTTTTCATGCTTTGTAGAAGTCTGTGTATGAAAAGGAATGAGTTTCATAATTTATTTTTTTTTTAGCTTAGCCTACACAGGAGGATAATCCTAATGTTAGGCAGACTATACAAGAATGTGCAAAAGTGATTGCTTGAAACAGCTATATCACAGGTTGAAATAAACATGAGCAATCGTCTTCCTTAAAGAAATTAATATGATAGAACATATTTATGAACATGTGACAAATGGCAGAATTAAAACCTGATGGTGACTGTTTCTCTGCATTCCTGACCGGAGTATATATTTAAGAATGGCATCGTGTGGCAAAATGCACTACTGATTAGTTGCTCAGTAGAATTCTTTTTTTGCTAAGATGTATTCATGATTTCTGATTGCCCATAATTTTCTTGTAAGCTTCCGGTTCTGCAATCAGGAGCCTTGAGTCCCTAGGCACAAGAAGTCATACCTCAGGTTTTAGAAAGGGAGATTGATGTATTTTGCACACAGTGGCATGACAGTCAGATAGTTATGTTTCTATTTTTGCAATTTAACTGCAGTTTGATCAAACTGTAAAATATAAATGAAAATAATTCCACTTAATGCAAAATGTTTCCAATGAAACTGTTATGCCACAGATTCATTGCAAGCCTACCCTGCACTAATTTACAGTAAGTGAATTTCAGTTCTGTTTTTGTGAAACTTGACTAAGGGTTTCAATATGTGGAGCGTTCATCCATTTTCTCAATGTTCTGAGAAAATGTTTCTTCCAGTTTGATATTAGTTTGCCAGATTGCAATAACAGGTACATAAAAAGAACAGATTTTCTAACAGATCATTCTTTGTTCTTAAAAATTTAAAATGTTAGCATACATGTACTTCAAGTTAACTTAAGTTACCATTTTATGTATCTTGATACAACCTTGTGACAGGAATCCTATGCTATGTTGAACAAATATGGTCTACTTGTTGCCAAGGAAGAGACAGAGAAAGTGGACACTTTGCGTTACACTTGGGAAAAGCTGCTAATCCGTGCAAATGAAGTGCAGAATGAACTCATTGCTTTGCAGCCAAACTTCAGAGGAGAGCTTATTAGTGCTGTGAAGACTTTTACCGAAGACTGTGCACAGTTCTATTCAGATTATGATCGGGCAAGTGTTTGTATTTTATTGTATTAGAAGAGGTTTGGAGGAACAGTAGGAGCATGGAAAGATTTTGGATTTGACTAATTAATGGATTGACCTCTGCTGTTGAATATGTTTATTCTTGTTAATGTGGTGTGTGTGTTTCAGTGCAGGGCACGCTTTGGTTATTGTGTTTTATGTGACTGAAGTATGTAATGCTGGTAATCAGTTCTTAGGGGTTAGGTATTGAGATACCTAAGGCTTATGATAAATAGCTACTTAGCATGAGCAAATGTGAAGGCTGGGATTAATGGGAAATTATTTTACAATGTGAGAAGTGTTTTCTGATCCTGAATATAAGTACAAAATATAAATGAATGAAGCTGAACTAACCTTGTATCATCTTTTCAGTACTGCTTATTTATACTTAAGAAAGGAGCTATGGTTGCCTAGGTTTTACACTATAAAGACAGTTGGGTTCTTTTTTTTTTTTTTTTTAATTTTTTTTAGATAAGTGCTTGTTCTAGTAGGCAACTGTGGTTCCTTGGTTCAGTTATCTGATGCAGGGAAGGAATATGGAGACTACAAAAATATTTGAGTTTAACATTTGTAAAATGCTGATTACAAGCAAGTTGTGGCTATTTTCATCCTCTAAATTAACTTTTTTGTTGTTTTTGTTTCTTTCTTTGTTTGTTTCATTTTAGAATGGGCCAATGGTGCTTGGCTTAAAGCCTCAGGAAGCCAGTGACAGGCTTACTATGTTTCAGGTATTGTTAATTCTAAGGCGTAACTTACTACAAGGAAGGTAACGCTTAAAGGCTCTGAGAAAGATGCACAGTAGTTGAACTAATTTTCATTGATACATAGGATTACTGATTTGGCAAAGTCTGTTTAAACCTAACGAAAACAAAGTTTAAATTTTTCTATGCTTTTTGCAAGTAATGCTGGGTTTTTCGGAGTTAAGAGAAAGGCTGCATAGATAATGATGACTAGATTCAAATATCCTGATTAGAGCCTACTCTCAAGTTTAGAGTATAGGCTATTGTGTTCATTATTGTGTTGGGGTTTTTAAATTTTTTTTTATTGTTGAGGGAGTTTTTGATTGTTTTGTTTTTTTTTTCCCAATAGAATTAAAGGTTTTCATTTAAACTGGCAATTGTTCCTGTTGAAGTGTTTCTTTGTACCATGATTAATATCTATTCCTGTAATGATGACTTCTAATGCTTTTCCTTTTCCCATAGTGCTATTCATTTGACTTCCTACTATGTTCCTTGAGTTATGTTGCAATTGACAATTCAAATGTGTTCTTCTTTGCTGCTTTAATGGTAATAATTCTTACTTCAACCCTTCAATAAAAGATTTGCACAGCATACTTGCAGAGGTAGAGTTTGCCATATCTACCTTTCTTTGCTTTGCATGTCATAGTCTACCTCTTTAAAGTGCAATCTTAGCATTTATTTTTCTGTCACTGCGTTACATGAAGTAAATGGCTTTCCTGTCAACTTCTAAAGATGTACCTCCAAGCTAGCTAAAAGTTACTTTTCTTATGAAAATTGTTGACAAAACTGTCGACAGTGTAAGCTGTTATCTCTGTATATCTTTTTATTATTTCCTAGATTTTAATGTCTAATGGAGCTCTAAGCATAATGCTGGGTCTCAAATTTTTTTTACTTATGTAATACTATTGATTTAATTTTTTTTCTTTTTCTTTCTTAGAATCGATTTGATAATCTTTTTCGGAAATATATTACTTGTACAGGTGGGGAAGATCTTTTTGGTTTGCCAGTTACTCAGTATCCTCAACTGCTTGAAATAAAGAAGCAACTGAATATGTTACAGAAACTCTATAATCTGTATAGCAGTGTCATTGACACAATCAATGGCTACTATGATATTCTTTGGTCAGAATTAGACATTGAAAAAATTAACAGTGAACTTCTGGAGTTTCAGAACAGGTGAGAAACTGCTCATGTGGTAAAGTTGGCTGAAGTATTTTTGTTATTTCTTAAATATGATGGTTATTGGTTAGCACCAATAATTATGTCTCAGTATGTATTTGTTCATTGAAACATGAAAAATGTAAATTTCAATGTAAAAATATATCCTTTACCAGCCTCATAACATAAGGGAACCAGTTTAGATCCTAAATGTTCAGGATTATTGTTGCTTAGGCAGCTCCCTGGCTAACTTTTTAGTGAGTTTGGAATGTATGTTAAAATTGCTACTTATTTCGTTCATGAAGGGAGATTTCACTTTTTTGTTGTAATATTATTATTCATGAGAGACAGACTTACCCTAGATATCTAAGGCAAATTAGTGAACTATTGCCCAATAGTTTTCCTACAAAATGGGATTTATTGCATGCATAGAAGCTGAACTTTTCATCAAACCAGGAATCAAATAAAAGAATTAAACTGCATGTTCTGAGGAACAGGGTTTTTCTAGAACAGAAAGAAGTGCATCTTATGAGCCTCATCAAAAGATTGAATCAAGTGGTTTTGTTTCTTGGACAGAGTATATTAGAATTAGGCACCTACACTCCTTAAGAACCCAGCTATCAGTCATTGAAATAGACTGGAAACAGATTTTCTCACATACAGAAGTTTCAAACTACAGGTAACCTGAATTTGGAAGGTATATGTTCTGCTGTTAAAAACCACATATTCTTTTAAAGAAAGAATATTTGAAACGTTTTCAAAAAGCTCGCATCATCTCTGTGTAGGTGCCATAAACTTCCTCGTGGTGTGAAGCAGTGGCAGGCCTTTTTTGACCTAAAGAAGACCATTGAGGACTTCAGCGAGTGCTGCCCATTGCTTGAGCGTATGTCAAATAAAGTGATGATGCCTCGGCACTGGAAGCAAATTACAGATCTCACTAAACACAGATTTGATGTGGAAAGTGAAACATTCAAACTGAGGAATGTAATGGAAGCTCCCCTATTAAGATATAAAGATGAAATAGAGGTATTGTGAAAGATGAAAAATGGGTGTATGAAATGTAACAATCTGCTCAAATAGTGTAGGAGTAATGGGAGCAAGAAGGAAAACAAAATATGTCTAAAGAAAGAACAGAGAAATGGACTGTCAAGTCAGCTATTTGTATAAAATAACACAAATATATTGTGGTGTCAACTTCTTGTTTTCGAATCATGCAACTTGGCCCAGGAGTTAATTTGCAAGGCTGCCTTGCTTTGCAACATTAAAGATATGAAAAGTAATCACTATGTTATTCTTTTATGACCCCTGAAGTTGACTATATCATGATGTGGTATACAAATTATTTGCTATGGTGTTTGTGTATCTGTAGATCTTTCAACTTGGTAAATACTTGCTCATCAACCTTACCTAGTGTTAAAGGAAATAAAAGTTACATTTGTATATCAAAGACTTAAAACATTCATAGCTCATTTTGACATCCTATCTATTTAAAAGGATATCTGCATAAGTGCTGTGAAGGAAAGAGACATTGAGCAGAAGTTAAAGCAAGTGATAGCTGAATGGGATAACAAAACGTTTATCTTTGCAAACTTTAAAACCCGTGGGGAACTCCTTTTAAGAGGTGACAGCACATCAGAAACAATTGCTACCATGGAGGACAGCTTGATGATTCTTGGCTCTCTCATGAGTAACAGGTAACAGAAAAGGGAGGAATGAGCGGAGAGATTAAAATATTAGCAAAATATTTGTTTTATTGAACGAATCTATCACAGAGGAGAAGGAAAATAAATGTCTAGATAAAAGCTAAGAAATTGCTTGTCCTTCAACTGCTCATGGGCTAGTTCTTATTGTGTATATCCCTCCAGTAAGTTCTTTTGGAAACACATAGGTGCAGTTCAGACCTCCTGCACAAGAACCTGGACAGTTTTCATTGATGCACGAAAGTGGGGACTTAAGAGAACACTACTTGGTTGTGGCAGGCATACTTTGGGCATTACAGGCACTGCTACTCTGCCCCTGTGGCACATCATTGCCTCATGCCAAAGGTGCTGAAAATCCCAATTAATGGGAGCTTCAGTTTGTCTGGTTGTGTATGCCCAGAGCACACAATAAAATAAGAACCACAGAACCTGATTGTCAGGCAGATGTTCAAACCAATGGTTCAAGAGAGTTCAAGAAGTCTGGGAGTGTTGCAGCTTTCAAGATGTTGTGTAGTCCCTTTTTGAAACCATTTTACCTTGGAGTGAAATAGAAATCTTGCTCCTGTTCAGCTCCCGTTGGATCAGAGCTGTGCTATGCGCCATGTGTACAAAGCAGCAAGTTGGAGCTGGTTGGATTTAGAGCTGCCAAGTGGCTGAGTTGAGCATAGATTTTTAAACTTTCAGTTGAAAAAATGTATCAACCAAAATTATTCCTCATCCTTGTGAGTGATATGCTGGCTTTCACAAATCTTGTTTTCTTATTGAAATAAAGCAAGTCTCTCTCTCTCTCTTTCTTTTTTTTTTTTTTTTTTTTTTTTTTAAAAATTTTATATAAAAAAAACCCTTCAAGACACAGATTCAGAAATGGGTGCAGTATCTTTCCAACACAACAGATATCATTGAGAACTGGATGACTGTGCAGAACTTGTGGATTTATTTAGAAGCTGTTTTTGTTGGTGGTGACATAGCAAAGCAGCTTCCAAAGGTTTTTACACATGCCTTTTTTTCAGTTTGGTTATCTACATTTTAAAAATAGAACTTAACTGTGATGTCATATCTGATGCAGTAACATAAACTTCATTTTTTGGTACTTAAGAAAACTAACTTTACTAAGAATTCAGGTAAGCCATGCCAATGGAAGGGATTGTATTAGAAAGAATAATAAAATTGTGCGAGCTACTTGATCCTCCTAGGTTGTAGAACTGTTAACCAACATCTGTTCATATGTTGTGTCTAGTAGTAGCCTAGCCTACATAGGCTAGCTTAGTAGTACCTACCACTAGCCTAGGAATCCTTATCTTAAACTTTCCTATAAAGGATTTCAACCCTAACCCTAACCTAGGAATCCTTGTCTTAAACTTTCCTATGTAGCATTTCAAATTAAAAATTAACTTTTATTTTTAGAAAAACAAAAAGCATCATGTTTGAAGAATTCAATTCAAGCATAATGAGTTTTCTGTCTTATTCTCTAAGAATGATTGTAAGAGAAAGTAGATACCTGGCTGAACAGCCAAATATGAAATAAGCAGTATTGTTTAAGTAGTAAGAATTGTGTTTTTCTAAGCTGAAAAATTTCTAGAAGGCATGGGATTACTAGTGGGAAGATTACTGGTGATATTACTGGGTGCCAATTCTACAAGTGTCTTTTTCCTCTTCTCTCTTCCTTCCCCCATCTCCTTCATTCCATAATTCCTTATCATGTTTCAACAGGAAGCAAAGCGTTTCTCTAACATTGATAAATCGTGGGTAAGGATCATGACACGAGCTCATGAAACACCCAATGTTGTTCAGTGCTGTGTTGGAGATGAAATTATGGGCCAGTTATTACCACATTTACTGGAACAGCTTGAAATCTGTCAGAAATCACTCACAGGGTAAGATTACTACAAGCCCAGTCTTGGCCAGATGGTTGTGCATAGTGTAGCTAGGGAAAGAGCAATTGTTTAAGTACTGTTCCATGAACTTTGCAAAGATCATGTTCTTATTCTGCTATGAATTCAGTTGAACTGAGCGAACAAGTTAGCAGGATGATACACCACCTCCAGAGAAAATGCTAGCAACTCACTGTTAAGTATTTGATTTGTGATTAAGATGCCACTCACTGTCTCTCTGTTGAAACCAAAGCTTTTTTCCGCCTGGTTTCAATCCAGAAGGC
This sequence comes from Myrmophylax atrothorax, assembly GCA_026770055.1. Classification (NCBI taxonomy): domain Eukaryota; kingdom Metazoa; phylum Chordata; class Aves; order Passeriformes; family Thamnophilidae; genus Myrmophylax; species Myrmophylax atrothorax. The sequence continues at coordinate 76,677,242 of JAOXXN010000395.1, forward strand.
GCTCTAGATCTGTACATCCTATTCAGGTCTTTCACAAACCTGGAAGAAATTTAGCATGCAGGTTCTAAATAGCAAGTAACAGACTTCTTGTAAAAACATTTTGATTTAGTTTTTTTTCTTTTTACTAGTGCTTAGATCATAGTAAATAACACAAAGTTTCTATTAAATGATTTCTGATGCTAAGTGAGTAGTATTAAAGCAGATGCTTAACATGAAGATATGATGGATAAAAATTGTCATTGCCACAGCTAAAAATTGAAATGATAAATTTTAAGAAATACCAACTTTAAAGAGAAAAGGATGTATAAATTAACCTAATTCACTTACAATCTACTCCCTCCTGGCTTCTTCACCATTTTTTTAAAAAATGCAGGTACCTGGAGAAAAAGCGTCTTCTATTTCCACGATTCTTCTTTGTGTCAGATCCTGCTCTCTTAGAAATTCTTGGCCAGGCATCAGACTCTCACAATATACAGGCACATCTGCTGAACGTCTTTGACAACATCAAAACCGTCAGGTTCCACGAAAGGGTATGTGCTGCTCACACCTCAGCGTTATGTTTCTTCACATTAACAGCGTGTGATACTTGTTAAATAAGAAAGATACTTGGGTGCAGAAGGCATTCAACTATTTTGCCATGTCTTCAGACAAAGTGTTTACAGATCGCTTTTCTTACAAGAGCAGATAGCAACATTTTTTTCCATTTCTATGTATACATTTTCTTAGAAATTACCTCTTTATGCTTTTGAAATTCCTTTAATTGTTCTTGTTACTTTTCTGTTTCCATTGTTTTGGATTCTAAGGCTGCAAGTCTTGTTAGAAGAGTAACCCACCAGTAATGGGGAAAGGTTTCCTTTATTATTGTGACTGTCACAGAATTGCAGAATGGGTAATGCCGGAAGGGACCACAGTGGGCCATCTGGTCCCACTTCCCTGCTCAAGCAGGGTCATCAAACTGCACAGAATTGCAATTGAAACTTAAGTGAAATTCAGGAATTGTCAACATATTCGAGTTTGTCTCCTTGTTCAGTTGACAGTGTTTTGTTTAAGGCTTTTTTGCATAACAAAAGTAATGATTTAATTGTTTTTACATTTCACTGAACAAGTTGGCATAATTTAATAGCTACCTAAATAAGTTCAATGGAGCGATTGCAGAAAAATATGGCAGTTATTGTAAAGATAAAAATATATCTCTTAATATAAAATGCTTTTGCTTTTCTTTTATTAGATATATGATCGTATATTGTCAATTAGCTCACAAGAGGGTGAGACTGTAGAGCTGTCTAGACCTGTAATGGCTGAAGGAAATGTGGAAGTTTGGCTCAGCTCTCTGTTGAAGGAATCCCAGCTTTCACTGCATCATGTTATTCGCCAGGCAGCTATGGATATCCAGGAAACAAGTTTCCAGATTACTGAATTTCTTTCTTCTTACCCAGCCCAGGTAACATCTTTGTGAAGTTGATGAAGAATTATTCGCAGATATGTATTACATTTTTTCTTGTCTTTACAATCAAGATTGCAACCAGTGTTATAAATACAAGCCCAACATTTACACTTACCTTAATCACCTCAGGCTTTTAAGTTACACTTCACTTTCCTATCTGGAACCAAAAGAAAACTTACCCTGAAGCTCTTGTTTTAAAATAATATGGAAGGCAATAAATTAATGTAATGAAGTTAAGACAATTTTTAACAAGCTTGACTACTGAAGGAAAAGTAGTAAAATTCTATGATTGTTAATATATTCAAGCTAACACATATATTGCTAAAATTTGAAATTGAGAGTAATGTTGAGGGGAAATTATTTTCTTAGAAGCTTCATCACTTGTGACCAGGAATGTTGTTGGAGATGGAATGAAGAGTTTGTGAATTACTGAAAAAATATTTTAATTTGAAGCATTGATTATTCACTGGTTAATTATTATATATAGTATATAAATTAAATAAAATTATAATTACCTAAATACATGTAGGTATTTATATATATGCTGTAAATTATATTGAACTGTTATATCAAAAATGCAGCATAAGCAGTATCCACGAGAATGAAGTGTGGACTTAACTATGCGTTTATGAATGGAGTTGGGGCACACAAAACAAGTGCATAGGTTGAATGACCTCTCTCTACATATACACATGAAAAATAATTCTGTATAAATAGTAGGAGAATCATATCTTTACTTAATTTGTTTCTATGAATGTACGTTTTAGGTATGAAAGAGAAAAGATTATGAAACATATGCTTTTATGTTTTCTAAGGTTGGATTGTTGGGGATCCAAATGATTTGGACAAGAGACTCAGAAGAAGCTTTGACAAATGCCAAGCATGATAAAAAAGTTATGCAAAAAACAAACCAGTATTTCCTGGATCTTCTAAACGTGCTGATAGACATGACAACAAAAGACCTTAGTCCAGTTGAGCGAGTTAAATATGAGACATTAATCACTATTCATGTGCATCAGAGGGACATTTTTGATGGTCTTGTAAGTACTAAAAAATTTACATTGAGTTATGAGATGTTTTCTGTGTAAAACAATATGAAATGATAACAAGAAAATGCTGCTATACCTATGAACTCCTGCCTCATAAGATAAACATTTAATTTCAGGACTGTAAAGATTACGTGACCTGGAGTGTTATAAAAATGCCAATGTTACTTCAAACCATATCTTAGTTTCCTTTTAAATAATTCAGTGGGTTTTCCCTTCCCCTAGGCAGTAATAGAATTTTTTAATGTTTCATGTTGGTCAGGTTAAGTTAGACACTTCTGTTGCACGATCAATTAGGGATTTCTTTTTCCTCACACATCTAGTTACAAGTAATTATCCTTTCTCTGGACTGTATTGTGAGTTTCCATGAGTAAATAAAATTAATACAGAGTTATAGCACAGGAGAAATTTTGAAGTTGGTTGAAGCTGCTATCCCCTCTGTTCTAGTTGCAATAGCATATCTAATTCCTACTTACAGATTTATTTATTCAGTTCACACCTTCTCATGATGACACAGGATGCTAAAAATAGGAAATGAAAGCATTTATCTTAATCAGACTCAAAGGTAGCATCTTCTTTTACCTATACCAAACCTGGACCTGTTTCTGAAACCAAGCTGAGAAAATATTACTGAGTTTTAACCCATGGCTGATAGGCAGGCACTAATAATTTCATTGTATAATCATTTGTTTCTAGTTATAATCCTTTTATGTACAGTATAATATTTAGGAAAAACCTATGCAATATTGTTTAAATTCTGTGTTAACATTCAAATTTATCAACTGAATTATTCCCAGCTCTGAATTTATGAAATAGTGTCTGCATCATATCTTGAAATA
>JAOXXN010000395.1:76681665-76695722 GCA_026770055.1 Myrmophylax atrothorax
GGAGCTCCTGTGGGACCCGCAGGAACTGGAAAAACTGAAACCATCAAAGATATGGGACGGTGTCTTGGAAAATATGTAGTGGTCTTCAACTGTTCAGATCAGATGGATTTCCGAGGACTTGGGAGGATCTTCAAAGGTAAGATGTGGACCAAAGGTAAAGATGTTGTCCAAGAGTCAGCTGTATCTTTGGATAAGCATAGTATAACTAACTGGTCAAAGGAAGGGATTGTTTCACTATATTCAGCTTTGGAGTGGCCTGATCTCAAGAACTCTGGGCAGTTTTGGGACCTGCAATGTAAGAGCATATAGAAATACTAGAACGTGTCCAAATGAGAGCAACAAAGATGGTGAAAGAACTAAAGGGCATGACTTGAGAGGAACAGCTGAATATGCTGTGCCTGATAAGCTTCGAGGAAAGGAGACTGAAGGGTGCCTTCATTGCTGTCTATACCTTCCTCATGAGGGGAAGTGGAGACAGAAGAGAGCTGATCTCTTCTCTCTGGTGTCTCGTAATAGGACATGGGGGAATGGCTTGAAGCTGCATCAGATGAAGTTCAGATTAGATACTAGGATATTCACTGAGAGTGTGGTCAAACACTGGAACAAACCAAGGAAGTAATCAGTGTCTTAAGCCTATCAGTATTCAAATAGTGCTTGGACAACAATCTTAGATATATGATTTACCTTTGAGGTAACCCTGTGTGGAGTCAGGAATCGCAATTGTTGATCCTCATGAGTCCTTTATAACTCAGGATATTCTATGATTATATGATTTCATGAACTATGTCAAAGTTACAAATGCTAGAACATCTTTATAAAACGATGTTGATACATAACTGGCAGATGGTTTCAGCCTTTTAATAAATGCAAGTCAGTAATATCTTGTTATGAATATAAAATACAAGTTGCAGCATTATCTTGAAAAAATAGAAATGTCTAAAAACATAAGACAGTTTATGAAGAGATATATCAAGTCACTTGAAATAATCAGGAAGAAAAAGCTGTGGAATTTATTGCTGAACTGGTAGAATGTGTTGAATTCCAATTTCAGTATTTTGGCTCCTTCAAATGTCGCAGTTCCTATCAGTGGAAGCAAATGCATGAATAGAATATGTGTTAGGCCCAGATGACATCTTTTTTAGGCACCTGTCAGTCATGGCAGATGTCAGATTAGAGATCAAGTGGAAGTTCTTGACTATTGTGTAGTTGCAAATGACTGTGTTGGTGACTCTTTTTGTTTGTTTTGTTTTCCTCAAATAGCTAAGAAAGAATGCAGTTCTGGCACAGACTGACTCCTAACTTCTCTTCTCATGAAAGCAACCTGTATTGTTCATTTTAATATGTGCAATAAACTCTTGACAATGCATTTTATTTTCATAAACCCACTGCAGGATTGTTTTTTTGTGGGTAAAGAAGAACAGGAAAACATTCAAGATACTAGGAAAAAGAGCAGAAATCAAAGGATGTAGTGTCTTAGACAATCATACTTTTGGAACGTTGTCAATTCTTACTTAAAAAAGAATTAAAACTCTTCTCTTTGTCTCTTTCTCAACCCTCAAAAATAGAAACTTAATTTGTCCTGAGGTAGATTAACCTGATTTTTTGGTTTGCGAATTGCACCAAAAAAGGGTTAACAACACAATGATCATATGCTTAGTTACTTTTCTCTTTGAAGGTCTTGCTCAGTCTGGCTCCTGGGGTTGCTTTGATGAATTCAATCGTATTGATTTACCAGTACTATCAGTAGCTGCACAGCAAATAGCAATTGTGCTGACGTGTAAGAAGGAACGTAAAAAAAGATTTATTTTTACGGATGGAGACAATGTGGAAATGAACCCAGAATTTGGCATCTTTCTTACTATGGTAGGTATTCAGTAAGTTTCTAATATGCCAGTGATGATTGGACAATAATGAAGTCTCAACTGGTATGTTAAATGAACTTGTTAACTCTTACATCAGTCAGTTCTTAGAACAAAATCATTGACAGTTTGAGAATGTTGAGCATTACTACAAAGACAGTTTACAGGATCTTGTTTCAATTACAACAAGTGAATACAATTAATAAATTCAGTCAGCACTATAAATACAAGTTACTATCTCAGTTTCAGACTGCTTCTGCACCCCAAGTTTTTGTTCCCAAAGTATACTTTTTGCTGTAACTACAAGAAAATTGCCATGAAGGTATAGGTAGAAGGAGTCAGTAAAAAGAGACCCGATAAAACAAACTCAGATTTTAAGTGTTTTGGTGGAAAATTTTTCATATCTCATAGAGGTAAAAGAGGCAAAAATTCTGTAGAGATTTGGTAGTAAATCTACATGGCAATTCATTTTTATGAGTGATTTAAAGACAAATAAATATTTTTATCTAATCAGATTATACATTGCTTTGTTGATACTTTTGTTTGTGCAAGGTGCAATCAGCTTCAAAACCTGCTTTTCTCTACAGAATCCAGGGTATGCTGGACGGCAAGAACTTCCTGAAAACTTGAAGATCAATTTCCGTTCAGTGGCTATGATGGTTCCTGATCGTCAAATCATAATTCGTGTTAAATTGGCTAGTTGTGGTTTCATTGCTAATGTTTTATTGGCAAGGAAATTCTTTACACTCTACAAGCTTTGTGAAGAACAACTGTCTAAGCAGGTGATTATGTTCATCTGGAAGAAAGTTATTTTTAGGGAAAAACTGTATATGATGTCACATGTAATGTGAAGAAAACGGAAAAGTTCATGTCCACTAAGTAAGCTAAATGACACTTGCAGTTTAGTAATGCAACTCTCTGCTGTGCTGGAAGATTGAGTCCTGCCACAGGTTGCCTGTGCAAGAATGGGACTGCCATTCAGAATACTGGTTATTATTAAGATTTAGCTTTCATGAATGGTGATGATTGTGGCAAATAAAGGGCTTTTTGGTCCTATAGAGTAGATTGAGAGGCGTTTATACTCCCTTGTTTAGATGTTTCTAAAAGTCAGTTTCCAAGGACCACAGAGAATTCAAAATAATACTGATAGAATATTTCTTGATAGTCCTTGTGAACCTTGTTTTGGTTCGAAGAATTATCATTACATTTCTTTTTGCTGTCACATCTTACAGTTTAGTAGATGGTAGCAGAGTTGGAAAGTAAAGTCACCCATAGTCATGCAGTCATAGACTGGATGTTTGGAGGCATTTGAACCACATGTGCCACTTCTCATATGCATCTATATCTTTAATAGTAAATAAGAATTGTTTCATCCCTGTTAACTTGGGAAAAATTTTCCAAAACTTTACATATCTTCTAGGTGCATTATGATTTTGGCTTGAGGAATATACTGTCTGTGCTACGTACATTAGGAGCAGCAAAAAGAGCAAATCCCACAGATACTGAATCTACCATTGTCATGCGTGTGCTGAGAGATATGAACCTGTCTAAACTAGTAAGTTCTGAGAGCCTTATAAATTACTTAAACTGCACTTTGGAGCTACGTGATTACTAGAAGATTGGATGTAACCTTTACACTGAAGATAGCTTGGGAATGTTTCATTCTCTGAGTGGAGTATTTTGGCTGGGATAGAGATAATTTTGTTTATAGTACCCTGTATGGGGATGAGGAGCAAGTGAGTGAGGGCCTGTGTGTTGCTTAGATTCATACTCGGGTTGAACCTTGAATTGTTCAGGTTTATTTTTTCCACATTTCCCCTTCGACCTTTACAAATAAGTGACAAAATAGATATCTTTGTAGTAACTTTAGAAACTTTTACCTTACATATCTACTCATTCTTTTGAAATAATCTGTTATTCACTGTAGTGAGTAGCATCTCACCTGTCTAAACAGCTAACGAACCCTCTTCTGTTGCTGTGATACTTTATCTCCTTTATTATCTTTTTGTTTTATACTGTAGGCAAACAATGTTCTTGCTAAAATCTACTTAAGAAATTCAGTCTGTATGTTAGTGGTGTATTTCGGTTACTGGAAGCATCACGTGATCTCTTTCTGCTGTGTCTTGCTAGTGTTTAGTACCTAGAGGATAACCATACATGGTTCCTTATGCTGTCAAATATTTCTTTAGATCTGCAGGAGTTAGGGATTGTTTTTTAAAAGATGATAGAATAAATAAAATATGTTTTAATCTGTGTGCCTTTTTGTTTTCCCTGATTTTCATTAGGTTGATGAAGATGAACCCTTATTCCTGAGTCTAATTGAAGATCTGTTTCCAGATATCCAGCTTGATAAAGTTGGCTATCCTGAACTTGAAGCTGCCATTGACAAACAGGTGATGTTTCTCTTGATTTGTGCTGCTGTGGCATAGCTATTATGATGTGACATCTAAAGAAATTATTGATGTTGACTCTATCCAGCTGGTAATATTATGTTTTATTTTTTAGAAGAACAATAAGCTTTTCTATAAATATTTACCATTGGCAAATTACTATTAAGCTTATTCTTCAGGAGGTCACTGAATTGGGATTGTGGTGTCCTGTGTTTTCTTGGGAGTCATTTGTGGAGTCCTGTTTGAAAAATGCATATATATATAAGTTTGCCTTATATGACCCAGGATTAAATATTTGTATGAAGTCTAACAATTGGAACATGAACTTGAGAAAATATTTACCTAAAATGAAACTTCTATTTAATTTCCCACTAGATGTTTGTAGCATTTCATTGGGACCAACTTAAGAATGTAATTTATATACGTATATAATAGATATAAATATATCTAATAGATATCTATAATATATATATATATATGATAATATATAAATATATATAATCTATTTTAAATCAATATATCTAATACAGATATAATAGATTTATATCTGGCAGCTAAGCGAACTGCCAGTCACTTTCCCCAGGAGGCTGGGGGAGAGATTCAGGGGAGAAGAGGGTGGAAAAGAAGTACATGGGTTTAGATCAAAGCAGTTTAATAAATGAAGAAAAAAGTAGAAACAAGTGATACAAAAGCCGTTACTGACCACCAGCAGACTGATTTTCAGCCAGTCTCTGAGCAATGGATATTTTGGGGAAACTTTCCTCCAGTTTTATTGCTGATCATGATGTTACCACTGCAGGGGCATTGGGCTAGATGACCTTTAAAGGTGCTTTCCAACCCAAACTGTTCTATAGTTCTATGGTACAAAGTATTCCTTCAGTCAGTCAGTCAGTCAGTCAGCTGTCCTAGCTGAGTTCCCTCACAACCTCTTGCACATCACCTGCCTTCTCATGCATGGGGCAGAGTGAGAAACAAAGAAGACTTTGATGCTGTGAAACACAGCGAAGAAATAGCCAAAACACTGTTTTAATGAATGCTGTTTTGATCACAAATCTAAACCTTGGCCCCATATAGGCTGTGAAGAAAATCAACTCCGTACCAGCCAGAGCCACTACATATTACAACTGTTAACAGGGGATCTTTTGATCCCCCTTTGACATGTCAAGTCTGCTTGTGACCATACTTTTTTATTGATAAAGGAAATACCTAGTTCACAAGATTATTATAAAATTCATGGGTTTTAGAAGTTTTTAAGAAAAGTCTCCACTGATGGTCTTGTATAAGAGTGAAGAAATAACTAATGGGACCATCTTGTTTAATGTATGAAAGAAATCAGATGCATTCTGTTCTGTCAGATTTTGGTCTATTACTCTATATATGGTGACTCTGAAAACAAATCAAAAGGCTGTATTTGATACTGGAAAGAAAGGCAATTTGACTGGTTTAGTGTCAGCTATGAGAGTTTTTAGGATGTACAAGATAAGTTTTATTGTGTATCCTTGAAAATGGGGCCTATGATGATTTTATTGTGTTTTTCAAACTCCATTACTTCCACAATGGTGTTCTTGATGGTGGTGAGTAGTTGGTGACAGCATAGATTTCCTTGTTGCTGTTCCTGAATTCATCTTGTTCTGCCTTCTGTTCTTGGCTTCCTTGCAAAGACAGATAAATAAGTTGAACTGGTATGAGCTTCATTATGCAAGTGAGATAGCAAGTGGTAGTGCCAGTTTGGTGGTTCTAACTGACTATGTGACTAATTGCAAAAGCTGAGTCTTATCCTCTTAGTAAAAAGTTAGACCTCTTTTTGGTGAAAATAGTTTTTTGAGATCTTTATTGAATGGAAATTATACTGGAATTAAAATATGACTTATTTTGAGAGATTCACCTTGATAACATGATCTTGAAGTTTGAGAAATTTTTTGACTGCTAAAAGCATAGCGTGCTATGAATCCTTGGGAGATAGTTCTAGCTTTTCTTTACTGGCTAAATACTTGTTGGTTCACATCAAGCAGAGTCATTTTCACAAGCAAAAGCAATGCCATTATAGGGAGATTACTACTTTTTACCAGTTCGGAACTAAAAGATGTTAACAAGCTTATGATACTTAATTCTAAAAATCCCATAATTTTTCTTGGAAGAATGGTACTAAGAAGCTACTCAAAGATCTGTCTGTATACTAAGAAATATTTAATGCTGTTTTACAGAAAAAGTTTTGGTTGTTTTAAACATTTAGAAACACGAGTCATCATCATCATAAAAAGGCAGCTCTACTGAGAAGCAAATAGAAAAGCAAGTGGAAAATCCTGTATAGCTATGAAAGACATTACTAGCAAAAGTATTTCTAAAATCCTTGACTTTTCCTTGAATTGATTTTTTAATCCTAAGAAGAGGTAGGAAAAGGATGTTTATCTTACTTTTTTCTGAATACATATTTGAGTACCAAATATTTCTTGTTTTTCTAACAGATTTTTTTATATACACAAAGCCTTTACAAAGACTAGTATTCTGCTGAAGATATATATATATATATATATCAAAATATCTTGTCCACTAAAATAATAGTAATTTGGTTTTCTGTCACTGTCTTTAGGTGGAGGAAGCTGGACTAGTCTGTCATCCTCCTTGGAAACTGAAAGTTATGCAACTTTTTGAAACCCAGAGAGTAAGGCATGGATTGATGACACTAGGACCTAGTGGTGCAGGAAAAACTACTTGTATCCACACTTTAATGAAAGCAATGACAGGTATGTATGTGTCTCGTAAAGTCTTACTGAACTGTTATATTGTAAACTTTAAACCACATTGTTTCTTTACAGAAACCCTCAGTTGCTTCACTGTGAGAAAATATTACTGGAAGAATCAGTTTGTGTGTTGAGATATTAATTATTGCAATAGTATCTTTTAAAAAACTCAAAAATGTCTGACATTCAAAGTCATATACTTCTTGCCCTATTGTCCATGTTATGGTACTTATATTAGAAGTTCTTATGCTGGAAACATTGAGCAAGAGAAGTACTGTCTAGGCAGGCAGCTCAGACAAGTGATTGAAGTGTCTCCTGGGTTTGGCTGAGATAGTGCTGAAGCCTTTCCCTAATTACAGAATCACAGAATATTCTGAGTTGGAAGGAATGCACAAGGATCTTTGAGTCCAGCTCATGGCCCTGCACAGGATCATTACCAAGAATCACACCATGTGATTCTCAGAGTGTTGTCCAAATGCTTCTTGAACTCTGTCAGGTTTGGTGCTGTGACCACTTCCCTGGGGAGCCTGTTTCAGTGTCCAGCCACCCTCTGGGTGAAAGCACCTTTTTCTAACATCCAAAGCACCTTTTTCTAAACCTCCCAAGTCACAATCTCAGGCCATTCCCTGTCACTGGTCACTCATAGAAGAGATTATAAGTATTTAGTTATTTTTGAACACAATTCACAAGACAGGGTCTTTATCTGTAGTATGAAAGAACTACTTCTATCATTTGTTGCTTCTAGGAAATAGTCCCTGCTTAAGGCAGTGAAAAAGTCATACAGGGTATTCATTTTGTGTTCTGATTGGAGGCTTGAGTGTGTGGGGTTTTTGTCCTCTGTGTTTCTAAACATAAGTATTAGTTAAAAAAATCTGTTTGAGCTCATTAAACTAAAAGGTCATAGCTGAAGGAGAAAAAAACCCATCTATTTTGAGGTAAGCTTGTGCTGCCCCATTTCACAAGCTGCTTATGCAATTCTCCAGAAGTGGATATCTTCTATAAAAAATAGTGCAGCAATACATGCAGTATCCTACTGTGCTTAAGAAACCCTGTAAAGTCCATATTGCAGCGTAGGTAACTGTTCCATTCAGGAAAAAAAAAGCAGAAAGAACAGATAGTTGCATTATACTAATTTTCTACGTTTTTTTTTCTGACATTGAGATGTGAACTACTATCAAGATAAAGCCACCACAATAATTTTTTCATAGCTGATATTCTCACACAACTTCATGAAATGTTGAACTGCATGATTCTTCATATCTTGTATGCTAGTGAACTCAGTAATAAGATGTTGAAAGAAAGATCTTTTAAAATTTTAAAATTAGTCCTTTTTTTTAGATCTTTATTTCAACATCTTATTACTAGCTCCTGACTAGTTTAATATTGTGTTTTCTAAAGATGTGTGGAGTTTTTATGCTGTTATTAATGAGTAAAAAATAAAGCTTATATGATCATGGTGTGACTAGCTAGAATTCAGCTGCCCAAGAGAATTCACAGGGATATGCCAATATCATATACTTTATCTGTTCCAAGATGTATGCACAGTTGGGTAAAATAAGAAAAAAGCAATCAGTCATGTGAAGTGTCTATCTGTTATTTAGTCATTGGATTTTAAAAATGTGCATCCAAACAAAAGGCTTTAAAGCTCTGTAGTTTAATAAGTCTTCAAAATACTAAGCTAAACTTGGGATAAATTTCAAATTGCTGTACTTTTGTTCCAAGTGAAGCTATGAAAAGTGAATTATACTTTCAAAAGTTTCAGAACTTTGTTCTACTTTGTTTTGATGGCTCCAATTAACAAATGTTGATGTGTAGCAAGAGATAAGTTTTCCAAGTAAATAGCCTTTATCTCATAATTGTGAATGCATATTAAAGCATACATTTGGGTGTAATGATTTTGAATTTCTCAAAATTCTGTGACTGCTGAAAAGAAATACAAAAAGCTAACTGATGATCTGCCTTCATAGATTGTGGACAGCCACATCGTGAAATGAGAATGAATCCTAAAGCTATAACTGCTTCGCAAATGTTTGGGCGTCTTGATGTGGCAACAAATGATTGGACAGATGGCGTATTTTCAGCTCTCTGGAGAAAAACTTTAAGAGCCAAGAAAGGTATAATGAAAAGCACTTCCCAACAAAATAAAACAAGAAAAAAAACAAGGTTCAGGACATCTCTGTAAAGCATTAACAGACTTTTTTTCTTTATTTACATGGAAGCATTGCAAAATTGCTGCAAAAACTTCTGTCCCTTGTATAGTCTCTCTTCTAAATGCTTTGTGTTCAAAGTGTGTATTGTAAGAAATACTACTTCACTGAATTTGCTGAATCCCCTTTTGAATGTTAAGCCCTTGTATGGAAGAAAAGTGGAAGGTAAGAGTCAGTTGCCCCAGTGCTGGTATACTCTATAAAAAATTTTGGTGCTGTCAGGGTTTCTACCTGTTCTCTAGCTGCCACAACGAAAGGCAGTGAGTCTCACCAGTTGTGTCATACCAGCTAGCCCTGAACATGTCATAGTCTATCTCAAGTGGCACTAGAAAATTCGATTGAGGCAACCAATTTCTGCCTAAAATAATACTGACATATATTCTTAGAGTGCTATATTAAGTAAAAGACTGACCTTGGTAGTTTTACTAGACGGATTCTTCCTTGTTTTGTCTGAAAATTAGTATGGGATCTTACTATTAGGCCTTAAGGAGTAAAGGGGAAAAGAAAAAAAGGGAAAAAGAAAACCCTAACATTGGTTGCGCTATTTTGTACAGAAATTCTTAGTTTTCAATAATACAGATACTTTTAAAACAGAAAATACTTTTAAATGTAATTTTGCTGGGGCTTGCCTCAAATCTAGAAATGTAGCGCCCCAGAGGATGTAGCATAGCACTAACTGTTGATTTTTCATTTCAAGATGAAATATAAATTAGCACACTTATGAATTCCTCAGATTCACTCTTGGCAACAATTCTGTAATGTCTCTATAAATCACACTCCAGACTATCTCATGCTTGAGATGCATGAACTGTAGCTGTAAAAAGCCTCTAAATAGAAAAAGTTTATCATCTGGAACCTCCTTGGTTTCATACCTGGTAATACTCCAAGCCATCTAGGCCTAGACAGTAAGGACTCACTCTGATTAAAGGGCTATCTAGCAATGCACAGCGGGGCTGACTCTGCCCTAAGGGATGGGTGCCAGAAGCCAAGGTGGGATTTCTTTCCAGCCAGGGCCTGTTACGCAGTACCCAAGTGAGGTGAGCAGAACAGACCCAGATGCTCCTAGGAGACAGAGATAGGCTTTAAGATCAGTTTCTGTTACTAAATGGAAAGCCAAGGAAAATCTTAAAAGGGAGCTAGATCAAGTTTACGAGCAGAACAAACAAAGAGAATCTTTCCCTAATGCACCTCTTTGTCTTATGACAGTGAGTATGCTGTTTGAAAGAGTGTTTCAAGTGTTCCTTTCTACATTTATTCAAACTCTTTGGAAACAAATGAATGGTGTTTAAATATTTCTATAGCTGCAATCTTCTTTATGTGGTTTTATGTAACTTGAAATAAACCTAATTTATTACTGTCTTGAAGACTGGCTCCATAAAACTCTTCCAGACTATTACAAACTGGTGACTTATGCTGATGGCACTTTAGATAATGAACAATGAATAATTATTATCAGTAGATGACAAAATGAAGTACTTAATTGAAATAGAGTGATGAAAATGGTAATTGTATTAAAATCTGAGATTCTAGCTGCGTGCATAAATTCAGAATTAGTTCAAGATTTCTTTGCAGAGATAAGAAAATGGCCCTTGAAGGAAACTAGAATTTCCTCCATTGGCTTTTTCCTCAATTATTCTGGCTTATAGGTGACCATATCTGGATAGTTCTTGATGGTCCAGTTGATGCAATTTGGATTGAGAACCTTAATTCTGTCCTGGATGACAACAGAACTCTAACACTGGCAAATGGTGATCGGATACCTATGGCGCCAAATTGCAAAATAGTCTTTGAACCTCATAATATTGATAATGCTTCTCCAGCAACAGTTTCAAGAAACGGGATGGTATTCATGAGCTCATCAGTTCTCAACTGGAGTCCTATCCTTGAGGTATAATACCTAAGTGATTGTTTATGTATTTAAAGTTTTGCTGGTTGCTTATTCAGCACTTCATGGTTGTTACTTTAGGATGTATTTCTATTTTTGTGCCTTTTGCTATGAAATAACTTTTACACTGTATAAACATAGGTGAGTACTTAAAATACAATGTTTCTGGTAGTTTATACAAGAGTGAATAATTTTTTACAGGACATTGTTAACATAGTACATTGTAAAATGCATGACTCTTTCACTTTGGGACAGATTTGCAATTTGAATTACTTTATGCAGTTGAAGAACAATTCAATGGTCCAAATACCAACTACCTGGCTGCCCCTAGTAAGACTTCAAACCAAGGAAGAAAAAAGAGTAAACAAATTGATTCAGGAATCTTTAAATCCTCAAGAAAATTTAAGTTCTCTTGATAGTTCTTAAAATTAATTGCATTTGGGATTTAGAACCAGAAATAAAGTCAATGCAGCGCTGAAGTAGGTAATTTTTAAATTGATGTTCTTACTTGGTTATCTGTTAAAATTTCTAGAAGCAAAATAGCTGAAGAACCAAGCAATAGTTGCTTCCTCTTTGGCATAGAATGAATAATTAAAAACAGTAGAACATGTTCTTGGTGTGTTTTGGAGTCAAAACCAGCATATAACATATTGAACTATCAGAGTGATTTATAAAGTCTTTTTCTTTTATATATCATCTTGCAAAAACCAGTGAAAATCAATCCTAATCTTGATTGAATGCTGGTAATAACATAGTGAATGATACATTTTGAGACTTGAGCATACTATTTTTTTGCCATGTAGCAAAAATCTCAGTAAAGATGAAATATGAGTTCCCAAGAATCTACCTAATGTTCCATAGTAATATCTTTCAACAATGCTTTCAGCATTTACTTACAGTTTTCTTACCTTTTAAGAAACAACAGAGACAATACCAGTAAAAAAAAATGGTTTCTGATATTTTTTCCTTAAGCCCTATATTGCCTTAGAACTTGATCAGTGAGGGAGACTCCTCAGGATTAATACTTTTTTAAAAAATGAATTAAAAGAAATATCAATTTATTTTCTCTGTGGTTTTTTTCTTGTCTAGTCCCTCTTGTTGACATTATTTTGCTTTCATAAAACACGAACTGTCTCAAGAGTATCAAAAATGAAAACTTTCTTCTGTGTGGCTAAGACACTGATTCCTGTGATCATGTAGATAATTACTTAATTACCTTCCCCTGAAAACCAAGTTAATATAGCTTTCTTCAATATAATCCCAAATTAAATTACTTTGTATGGGCTTTAAACTTTAATTTTAAGCTAGCAATAATTTCCTGTTTATGAAATTGGAACACCATCCAGCCCCTTGTAGTGTATTTATACCCCTGCTTTTCAGACTCAAGAGAATAAAGCTCTATAGGTTATTATGAGCTAACAAACTAAATTTTGCTGTCCTTCTTTCTAGCAGTTATCACATTGCCAAGTTTTTATAAATAATTTTTTAAGATTAATGTTTCACAATCTCATTCCTTCATTTCACTTTCCAAACCAAATAGAATAATTGTGGTAAATGCAACTGATCCTTACCTAGATAGTGTTGCTTAACTAGCACTATGAAAATACACCTTCATGTTGGCTTTCAGATGTCAGCTTTTTGTTATGGGTACTCTGTGTTATTCTCAGCTTTTTTATTGTTTTAACCCATAAAGGTTCTCATGCTTGTAAGTTTTATATAGCTTGCGTGTTTATAACCAGATTCCTTGTCCATAAATCCTTGATTTGTCTGGCATTGAGGCTGGTGAAAGGACTGGAGCACAAGTCCTATGAGGAAAGGCTGAGGGACCTGGGGTTGTTTAGCCTGGAAAGAGGAAGATCAGGGGAGACTTTATCACTCTTTACAACTACTTGAAAGGATGTTGTAGCCAGGTGGGAATTGGTCTCTCCTCTCAGGCAACCAACAGTAGGACAAGAGGGCACAGGCTTAAGCTCTGCCAGGGGAGGTTTAGGTTGGATATCAGGAAGAAGTTCTTTACAGAGAGAGTGGTCAGACATTGGAATGGCCTGCCCAGGGAGGTGGTGGATTCTCCGACCCTGGAGATTTTTACAGTGAGACTGGACGTGGCACTTAGTGCCATGAGCAAGTAAACAAAATGGGGTTGGATTAGGGGTTGGACTTGATGATCTCAGAGGTCTTTTCCAACCCAACTGATTCTATGATTCTATGATTCTATGAATTCCCTTTCATCTTCCCTGCCATGAAGGCCTGTACCAAGAGTAGGGGCTTCACCTCAAACCAGTTCTTGGGGATGGGAGTGGTAAGTAAGACAATTCTTGACCTGGAGGATATAAAATCAGACTGCAGTTTCATAATACTCTCCCTACAAGACTTAATAGTCTTTAGACTAAGTTTTCTATGCTTGCATTTCAATAGCACTTGCATTTCAATTTCATCCTTTGTCATCTCTGACTGCAGATTCCTGAAACAGAAGTCCCTTTCTCCCTCTAAACTTACTTTTCTTTGCAATTGTGTTCAGGCAATGTTGGCTAAGTTGTGTCAAAGAAGCCTTTTCTGTTCCTAACTTTGTTGCATTTGATCTTTTCCATTATTTTTCAGTTACAGTGGTTCAGAGAAGTTCTTCATTTGATTTTTATTTGCTCTAATTCATACTGTGCGCAAATACAGATGTAATGTGGTCATGTTGACTTCGTGTCAGCCCAGTAGATAGTTCTGAATTTTATTCCCCACTATTCAGTTTCTGCTCCACATCTTCACAGAGTCACTCAAAGGCATTATTACTGGAGAACTCTTTGAACACTTGAAATAACTTCAACACTTTTTCAGTGGATCAGCAGACATTACTTCACATCTCAATAAAGAGTAAGTACTGTTCTGACATTTAAATGTCATTTTGACACACTCCTGTCAATCTTGCCATCTGAGGAAATGATACTTCCCAGAAAGGTGAACTGCTGGACTGACTTAAGCTCTGA
>JAOXXN010000395.1:76726707-76747194 GCA_026770055.1 Myrmophylax atrothorax
GAAGAGAAAATTAAAACCCATGACACTTAGTCCCTTCATAATGATGTCTATTAGAATTTTTATTGTTAGTACTTGTGATTGATTTACAATTAATTTAGTTGAATTAGTACTTATAAATAAGTGTTCTTTTCTCACTCCAAAAATATTATTTAAGCCTATTCTAATGATTGTGCAAGGAAATTATAGAATGGGAAGTTTATGATTAAGTTTATTCTTCTGTGTCTTGCTTGTGCAGGATCTGGTGTTTGGAATAGAGGTGATTGGGTGTGTGTTTTGGGTTGATTCTGGCATGTTGCCAGATGCCCATCTCTTGATTCCTACGGTTGCATTGTAAGGATAAGTTAATGTGGCATCCACTGAAATGTAGCATTGTCTTGTTATGTAATGAGCCTGGGGAAAAAGGTTGGTTTGCCTTCTTTAGGGGTCAAAGTATGTTCTTCAGTTGCCAGCTAAAATATGTAACAACTAGAGAAGGGAACAGCTCATTCATTAATAGAATTTGCAAAGTGGTAATGCTTTGGTTTTTGTTTTTGTTTTTTTTTTCTTTTTAAGGTGATGTACTCTTGGCTACAGCTTTTCTGTCCTATTCTGGACCTTTTAACCAAGAGTTCCGCATTCTGCTGTTAAATGACTGGCAAAAGGAAATGAAAAGCCGAAAAATACCCTTTTGTTACAACTTGAACCTCATAGAAATGTTGACTGATGCTCCAACTATAAGTGAATGGAACCTGCAAGGATTGCCAAATGATGACTTATCCATACAGAATGGAATAATTGTCACTATGGCATCTCGTTATCCTTTATTAATTGATCCACAAGCACAGGGTAAAATTTGGATTAAAAATAAGGAAGGCAGAAATGAACTTCAGGTAATAGGAATGCTGGTGCTTTCATAATCCCTAGAAACTCTTAGCTTACAAAACATTACAATTCAGTGATTCACATAATGCTTAGCAAATGACATTTATATAAAATGTCTAGTCTGGATATAAATGGCATGACAGATATATTTTGGTAGATTTTAGATTTGGCTAAATATGCAAGTGTACATTTGAAGCCTGTTAGAAACAGTGAGTCCATTTGTTTAATGAATTTATTTTACTGAAACATAAACTGTTGGAAAACAGGCTGGATAGACGTTTACCAGATATCATAAGTGTTAGAAAGAAAACACCAACTAGTTGATTAATACCATTTCAGGTAAATGTTTAAAATGAAGGTTCATGACATGGTATTTTTATCATCTTTCAATCAGAAATTATTTTTAATTTGTTTTGTCTTAGTATGGAAGCCAGGTGCTAAGTATTCTGCAAGTGTAAGGGAAGACAATATTACCATAATGTACAGTCTCAGGGAAGAAACACCAATTCAGTGCAAACATGAAAATATGAGATAGAAAGTCTTTACTTGCTATAATTATGATGACATCAATAAACCAACTTATAAAAAAAAAATCCCTGAAAACCATAAAGAAGAGTTTGAGGGGTGATAATAGAGTGGCTCTGAGAGTATTGCGACTACTTTCATGTTGATTTTATCTCAGTGTGGAACCCTTTAATGGCTGCCTAGCTAGTAATGTTAAAAATTATTATTAGTTTGTTTATAGCTTTATTGAAGTCTAAGCTGAACGTGTTATGTGCATTTGTCAAAAACTAATCACAGTTATACTGAGGACTACTTTTTAAAGCAAAGACTATTTAAGGTCTTGTTTGATGTGACCCCCTAATTTTCAAAGAGGAAAGAAAACCCCAGAAGAGTCCTGATCTTGGAATTGACCCTGATGCAGTTTGACTTGGATTTGTTGTCCAAGATAAAATGGAAGGTGCTCAAAGTTTCCTGTGAATTTTTGCTGTGAAATTCTTCAGTAGTTGCACTTTTAGGGTATCAGAATTGCAAGTGTTGAGTTCTGATTTGCTTCTACTTTTGCAGTTGAAAAATAAAAGTTTCATCTTCTGTGAGAGCTGAGGAAGAATATGGTCATTTGATGCTACTTTTTCTTGTGGTCACAATTTTTGCCTTAATACTAGTCTACTAATTGGATCATTGGTTTTTTGAATAAAATGAAATTATTTATAAATATGAAATAAACAAAAAACTTGGTAACTGGTCATAACATAATATATAGGTCTATCTTTATATTTTTAGATCACTTCTTTGAATCACAAGTATTTTAGAAATCACTTAGAAGACAGCCTTTCTTTGGGAAGACCTCTTTTAGTAGAAGATGTTGGAGAAGAGCTTGACCCAGCACTTGATAATGTTTTGGAAAGAAACATCATTAAAACAGACTCAGCTAACAAGGTAAAATAAATCAAAAGAGCAAACAAGTGGAAATATCCATTCTCTTCCCTCCCTCTACCCTTGGCCTTAAGAAAATAACTCCTAATAAATATGGGAATATAAAAGATTAAAGTAGTTTAAATTTTGACTAATACTCATACAAAAAAAAAGTGTTTAGCTTTAAGATCACAAATGCTTAATATATTTAACATATTAAGTTCCTTATCCTTTTGCTTAGGATGATTTTTCAAAATCAAAATAATCTGTGAGTGGACCACTCGAAGTGGTTCAAAGGTATTCTCATCAAATTGTTTACATCAGATGTATAATTTAAAACTGGATTTTTATGCCTTTAAATAGAAAAATATGATCTTTTTTCCAATATGCAGTATCTGAAAGAGTGTGTACTGGTTCTTGATATCTCAAGACTTTTTAAAAAATTATTTTCTTAAGGTGAAAATTGGTGATAAGGAAGTAGATGTTATGGATGGCTTCAGACTTTACATTACTACGAAACTGTCAAATCCGTGTTACTCTCCTGAAATTAGTGCTCGAACCTCCATCATTGATTTTACTGTGACCATGAAAGGTCTTGAAAATCAACTCTTAGGCAGAGTCATTCTCACAGAGAAACAGGTAAAAGAATGACTTGTATCTCTTCTCCTGGCTGTACTTCTTACATTTACCTGTAGAATGTTTTACTTTAGTTCATTACTTTCTATTCCCATATTGTAAGGTAACTTTCTGACTCTGTTGTGATTATTCTTAATGTAACCAATTTGTGATGATTTAAAAGCTGGCACAGAAGCAATTGACTCATTCATGTGGAGGTTTCTATTTCTCTTTATTGTTGCAACCTTACCATGTTCACCTTATTTTTTCTGTCTCAATGAGTTATGACCTCACGAGAATGGCCTGTGAAGAGGAAAATAGCTTGGAATAAAACTGATGTTCTTCTGTCTGCATGGTGTGGAGCTCATGGCAACATAACCTGGTGTAAAGGATTCAGACTTAGTTATTTCCTTGCTCCAAGGGGAAATGGGCTACCTATTTTCTTTGACATTACAGATATATTAGTTGAGGAAGTCTAAGTTCAGGATGATAATCCCAATCAAAATGCCACCAGCAGTTCTAGAGGGAGGCTGATTGGTATTTTTTAAACTATTCAACACCTAACCCCCATAGCTATGAGGTCATGCAATGCTGATGTCTTAAGAGTGTGTATTTACAAAGATTTTGGCAACAGATCCACCTTACCTTCACTAGAGAGGAATGAGAGGAATGTCTTTGTTCCCTTATTTTGGCATCTGTGAAGGTTCTCCCATCCTTTCAACATCATCCCCTTCCTCCTCCCCCAAAATATGTTTCTCATTAATGACCTCAGTCATCTTGTTCATGTCGGGTGGTTGTGTTTCGTTCACAAACAGTTCACGGATCTCATGAGAGAAGCCACACTTATTCTGTGAAGGTCCATATTTTGTCTAATAGGTTCATTGCACCATCAGCTTTGCTTCAACCCACTATGTAATGAAATGATCTCTGTTTATCTGAAACATGCTATGATGTGTATATTCACAAAGCCTTGTGCCAAACTTTGCTTTCTGGGCCTGCAATACAGCACATTCCTTCAGATGATAGTCAGTGTATCAACAAATTCCTCCAGTCATTGTGGTTTCTCTGTTCTTGCTTGGAGGACACAAAGAGGATCATGACTTTTATCAGAGGTGCAAAGCGATAAACACAGGGAATTCTGATTAGATATTATGAAAAAGTAATTACATTGACAGTGGTCAAACAGAGGAAGAGATCATCCAGGGATCCAGGAACAGATTACCCTGTGATTTTGTGGAATTTAAATTCTTGGAGAGATTCAAGACTCAACTGGACATTGCCCTAACTAAACTATTTAGGCCTGCTTTGAGCAGGGGGTTGAATTAGTTAATTTCTGTAGATGCCTTCCAAGTTAAAATTATTATACTATTTGATGGTCTCTTTGCCACTAACAGGGAGTGCCTAGTGAGTGGATATACTGTGGTTTCTGAACCAGATTCTCACTACTGGGGCTTTTTTTTGAGACCACTTGGGGATATGTCTGCCAGGTAAATGACAAGTAGACCACTTGACAGGTAGGGGGAGTACCATAGAATATACTTTACCACTTTACAGTTTACTTGGCCTCTGTTTATGCATCCTGTGGTTTAGGGTTTCCTGGAGAGCCAGTTTGAACATATCTTGCCATACAAACCATTTTTTCCTATGATATCTAATTACACATCTTTGGGAACTTGGATATTCCTCTCTTAACTGTCTGGATTCTGGCAACCTTTTGTAGCCTTTGGTAGGGAGGTAGTGGAATTGTTTAGCTGTGACAGTTTGCCTTGTGATTTGAACTTGGTGAGATGCAGTGTTAGAAGGTATATGAGGAACTTCTGTCACAAAAACAGATTATTTGTCTGAAATTAGTTTTCTTCAAGGTTTGTATGCACATTTCTATCCTTCTAGCTATTTCACTGCCTCTGATATGGTTCTGGTTTTAGAATGAATGAGATTTAGACATGCAAGAAAGAAAAGAAGTGTTTACAGTATGTTGTTTGAAGTTTCTGCGAAGTCTAACTCTCTGTTACTGTGTTGTCTGGTGTGCCCATTAGTAGAATCTGCATCTTACAAAACTGAATTGATTGCTGTTAAGAATGCTGGTACTGATTTCTTCTTTTCCATCAGAATATTAAAGCAATTCCAAGATATGAGTAAAGCATAAGAAGGTCAAAGAGTAGCTGGCGTAACAGTATAAATTTAATTCTACTCTATTTCAAGAAATAAATGGATTTGAGAGGCTTGATATATGTCTGAATGTAGTATAACTTATGATGTTTCAATGATACCATTATTTTGATACATTTGCTTTAAATAATTTGTCAAAAAACTTGTTTATTTAGTGTCATGGATATGTCAGATTAGTAGTGGAGTTACAATATGCAAAAACTGTTTATGCGTTTTTGAATTTTCACATCCATATTTCAAGATCTGTGCTGGACAAAGGCTCAGGTTTTGTAAGGAACGGTTGATGTAAATTCTTGTAATTGTGAATCACTTTGTGACAGAATGATATAAGCTATGTAGCAGCTTTCGTATTTTATGAATAGTAACAAGAACTAGTGTTCTTTGGTATAGACTGTAAAATGTCATCTGCTTGTGAAAGGAATTCCATAAAGCTGGATTTGAAATAGCCTCTTTCATGTAAGTTTCTTGAATTTATGTACATGGTAACTTGGCTTAGTTTTTCTTTATCCCTACTGTTCTGACTGGAAATTTTTGAAGATATGAAGAAAACTTTCAACTGTGTACACTTTCTGATACGCAAAAAGTATTTTAAGAGCTTAATAGAGGGATTTTTTTTACTAAGATTTTCATCTAAGGTTGAAACTTTAGTTTGGTAATTCTCTTTCCGTCTTGTCTCCCACGCTCTTCCTGTGAGGAAAACAGCTTTCTGTTTTTAAAATGCATTGCACTCCAAAGTATGTTTAGCCTTTCAAACTGAACTCAGCAAGACATGAAATTTAATTTGGCTCAGCATGTTAATTATTATCCTTAATGGAATACTAACTTTCTTTTAAGGCTGTTCTTTTAAGAAAGTATTCCTGATTCATCAAACTTGCATTATTCTTTTCTTGCTTCATAAAATTGCTCCCTGTTTTTCTTTAGTTTCATGAGGCATCTGTTGATTAAAATGCAGTTAACTGTAGTTTTTTGTCTGTTTTCATCAGTTTTTGTCAGAATCTTTTGAATCTGTACGCACATGCCAGTTATGTGGCATTTACATTATTCTATAATGATTGTAAAATAGTCTTTTCTACCTGATGATGATTATGATGTTTCAATGTACCTTTTGTACAAGTGACAAGAAACACCCTAAATCTGATACTAGTAAGATGATTTTTCTTTATTCCCTTTTTAAGATAAAAGGACATGCTTTAAAAGAAATGAGTGCTTGAATTATGAAGGAATGTAAGGAGACCATAGGGTTGAGAGGACCACAAGTTTAGCATATGGGAAAAGCAAATAGCAAATTCCAAACTTGTAACAGTGTTGCAATGTGTATAAATGAAGGCTACTCAATGTGGGGGTAAACCCTTTCCTTAAGCCTTGCTAAGGTCATAGATCCATTAGCCCTCTAGTGCTATATAAGAGGTCATGTGTTTCTTAGTGTTATCCCTGTTACTTTGGAATATTAGCGACCAGTCAGCAGTGCAGAAACAGTCTTGGCAAGGCTGGAGTGAACAGACAACTTCCAAGTTTGGAGAGACACTGTTAAAACTATTCACCAGACCTTTGTAAACAAAGAAGGAATATTTCTGTAGGCATATCCAATATTTCTGTGGATTGTCTCACTTACTGCTTATTCATAACAGTCATATTATCCTTATCTTATGAAAAACTCTTAACTCATCATCTCCTTTTTCTTACTTTTTACCTTACTATATTGAAACAATCTGTAATATTTCAATAGAGGATTTTAAGCTTTGATTAATTTGTAATAAGTTTTTAGAGGTTAATTTTAAAAGTATTTATAAGAATGAACTGAAAGTACTATTATATCTGAGGAACATATTTTTCTAGATATTTCAAATGGGTTTGCCTTTTTTTTTTTTGTTTGTTTTTAATTGTAATGTTGATTAACAGTTATCCGTCTTGGAAAGCAAACTAGGTACATAAAACACCCAGACTGTATTACTAAAAGTAATCAAATAAATACTTAGAGTGAAGGAACTCAAGTTCTACATACATTCTTAATCAATGAAACATTTTATATTCCTGTTTGATGGAGTATTTTCAGAGGCACTTCTTGAAATATTTGTTGCTTGTTTTGATGACTGAGGATGGCCATTGTAACTGAGACTAAATTTTCAGTAGGGAAATGGAAAAATAAAGCATAAATAAGGGTAATATTAGATGGAGTGAAAAAAAATTCTATGCCTGGAAAAGTGTTTGCACTTGTCTTTTCTGAAACAGAAAGTAAAGAAAAGCAATTACTGTTCTGAATGTCTTTTTCTTGTAGGGCATTATATGAGCATGTTTCCTAGTATTAATTGAATGATTTGTTACTGCCTTCTTATGTGGTAGGTTCAGAAACTTGATAATAGAGCTTGTGTCAGAAATACTACTGAAATTCTTTCTCCAAATCATTGCAATTACTTGACCTACACTGTTTCAGTAGGATCAGTATTTTATTAAACTGTTTTTATTTTTGATTGCTTTTCTATTTTCCAAGTATTACTATGTATTCCAATAGGAATTAGAGAAAGAAAGAACTGATCTTATTCAAGATGTGACTATGAACAAAAGGAGGATTAAGGACCTAGAAGATAACCTTTTGTTCCGACTTACAAGCACTAAGAGTTCTCTGGCAGATGATGAGAGTCTACTAATTGTATTGAGTAAAACTAAGAAAACTGCTGAAGAAGTAACGGAAAAACTGCAAACTTCTGCTGAAACTGAAGTACAGATCAACTCAGCCCGTGAAGAGTATAGACCTGGTGAGTGAAGGTGTAGTGACAAAAGCAAATGCCTGGACCATATATAAAACATCAATATTTAGAGTAGGAGAAATAGTAGGATAAGATCAGGAAGACCATAACTAGTGGGAAGGATCTTTGTTTTCCCATGAGTAAAATGTATCTAGGAAATGTCACACTGAGTGGTCATGGAGAAAACAGTCAATGTTATGGTTCATGTGGAATTTATAAAATGGAATGATCTGTTCTGTTTGTAGACTTCCCATTGCTTTATAAACAAATGTACCAGTTGTTAGGGTGTTTAGGTAACTGTATGTTTGAGTTCAACATGTTGACATTCTTATACAGGGCCAGTATATTGGTAAATACTCTTTATAGCTGTTCCAATGAATGCTTCATCATTTATCTTTAGGTTATTACAGTCAGCCCATTTCATCTGCCTTTTGGCTTTTAACTGACAGGTGAAAATGTGAAAAAAGTGGAGAAAAAAAAGAAGGCTCTCTGGAATTATCTGCAGTTTAGGAATTGTATAAAATGGTACAGTGGGTGTATTAGACAGCTTAGCAGATTTTGTGAAACCTGTGTATTTAATGACTGCTGAAGTAATTTAAATCAGTGCTGGGTGAGTTAAATCAATATAGTTCATTTGACTTCTATGTGAGTCCTGTAAAAGTCTATAAAGAGAAATTTGCTTGGATACTCAGTACTTCAAACAACTGTAATTTTTATATGTTCTACTGATGATCTGAATATTGCAGTGTACCGTCCAGCTGCTCTCCAGATATACTCATATTTGACAACTAGACTTTGCTTAATATGCATTATTTGCAGAAAAGATTTTTTTTTCCGATATATAAATGAGGATTCAGTTAATGATTTAATTATTTTTCTGGGCAGTAAAGAATAGAACAACTCAAGGAACTTCAGTTATCATTAGTATTCACTGTACATGTTATAGAGATCTAAGGTTTTCTGCTCTGCATTTCTACTTTGAGCGCATTCTTGTTTCCTTTTCTTCAGTTGCCACCCGAGGAAGCATCTTGTACTTCCTTATTACTGAGATGAGCATGGTCAATGTCATGTATCAGACTTCACTTCGGCAGTTTTTGGGGCTTTTTGACCGTTCCCTAGCCAGGTAATTCAGCTAACAATAAGTTGTATTTACTCAGTCCTGTAGATGCTTATAGTACAGTAAAGATTTGTTGTAAGCTAATTCAGAAAGAAGACTGTTGCTTCTTACAATCTTGATCATGAATTGTCAGTTTAAATACACATAAGGCTTTGTCTGTTAGTTACCAATGCAAATAGTCTTCTAATGTACATACAGTCCTTCAAAATTGGGTATTAGATAATTGAAAACCATTACTGCATTCATTTTCAGCATTGTAAAAAGGCTTGATGAGAAAGGGCTTTTTTTTTTTGTTTTGTTGCTTCTTCCATCTGAAAGTTGTTGCTGGCTTGCAGTCTGTTATTCTGTGCTTGTGATATGTTATCTTTCATCTTTTGAAAATACAGAGCTATGGCTTTTTGTCTTTTGCATAGTATTCCTTTTTACAAAGCCTATGCAAATCAACATTCAGCTGCAGACCTTTCTTCTGACAGGTCTACGAAGAGCCCTATAACCAGCAAGAGGATTACCAATATTATTGAACATATGACATATGAAGTG
Organism: Myrmophylax atrothorax; assembly: GCA_026770055.1. Classification (NCBI taxonomy): domain Eukaryota; kingdom Metazoa; phylum Chordata; class Aves; order Passeriformes; family Thamnophilidae; genus Myrmophylax; species Myrmophylax atrothorax. The sequence goes on from JAOXXN010000395.1 coordinate 76,736,170, forward strand.
TTCAAATATGCTGCCCGAGGACTCTACGAGGAACACAAATTTCTTTTCACGTTATTGCTTACATTGAAGATTGATATACAAAGAAACAGAGTGAAGCATGAAGAATTTCTGATGCTTATTAAAGGTTGGAACTATGGAAAAATTTTTAATAAAGCATAATATTAGTACAGATAATATATGTAGTTATATCTCCAAGACAACATACTCCTTTCTTTTGTTCATTAAAAGCCAGTCAATGGTAAAAATATGTTCTTATCATTCTGATCTGGTGACAGACAACATTGTATGGTAGTTGTAATTTACAGCAGCACACTGAATAGTGGTAAATATATCTTTTGAATCATGAGAATTTAAAAAGAATATTGTTAAGTATCTTTTCATGGTTTGTATCTGTTGCTCAAATACCACCAGGTATGTGTTTGACTTAGAAAAATTATTATTGTAATAAACATATTTTGGTTTATCTGGTAACTGCAGCAAATAGGAACAAAAAGTGATGCTAACAGTTTAAAAAGAGTATTAGAATCTTAGCTGAATGTGACAAGTTCATGGTTTTGCTCTTAACTGTATGCACACACTGTTCACTTGGAAGTTTGGATTTTTTTCATATTACATTTCTGAGAGACTTAATTTTCCAGGTAACATTTATTTATGGGTTATAACTGTGAATTTTCCCATGTGAAATCTTCAGATTATCTTTTCCCCAAAAAACATTTATTTCCAGGCACATTGCACAAAAAAACAGTAAGCCCCTAAAAGATAAATTGGTTAAGAAAGGCTCTGTTTAAGGTACATAATATAAATATTTTAATTAACCAAACTAAAAGCTCTACTTACCAAATATGGCATGACTTTATAAAGCAGAAAACCCCTGTAACCTCACAATTAAAAAATCTGGATCTTATATCTGATATTTTCCTTTTATTTTCTTTTTCCTTTCTTTTAGTTTCAGTTGAATTTCAAGGATGGCAAGGGTATATATTGGCAAAGTTGTTGCATTATCAACAAAAAAATCAAAGAGAAAAACATTCAAACGAAACATCTTCAGTTCTTTCTCCATAAACTCAAGCTTATTCTTTTGCAGTAAAAGATAGATTTTTGTTTTTGTAATGAGAAGCTATTATGATTAAAAAAAAGTTTTAAATTAAGACGAAACATAAGATTTGCAAGTAAATTTTGCACATTACCTAACTCAGAAATTTCTTTATGACCTTCCTTATGATCTTTCTCCAGACTGGGAAGTCTTAATCACGTGAAATAGTTTTGCAGTATCTAGTTTGCATTTTCCAAATAAGTCATATTTTATTTATTTGGGTTTTTTTGTTTGTTTGTTTGTATTTGTGCATCTCCAACAGTTCTAATTGTAACTAAGTTCTATTTCTTGCAGGTGGTGCTTCCCTAGACCTCAAAGCTTGTCCTCCTAAGCCAGCTAAATGGATTCTGGATATGACGTGGCTGAACTTGGTGGAGCTCAGTAAACTTGAACAATTTTCAAATATTCTTGATCAAGTATGTAAGAGCTTTTTGAAATTAATCTCTTGTTTGACCCTGGTTGTTTCATAGTGATCAAACTGTGTGGTGGAAAACTGGTTTATTTTCTAGAACAGAATGAAACTGACAGCAGATACCCACAGTTTTGGCCCTGACTTCTTAACAACCTAAGTTGATAAAAGAACTTAAACCCCCCACCATGAAAATAAGAAGAAAGTAGAATGTTCACACTGTACAGAATTATAATATTTTCAGATTGGGATGCAACTTGCTACTATCCAATTTATGTGTTGTAGCTTGAATCTTCTTTTGCTTTTTTAGATTTTCTTGCATCCCTGTTGTGCTTTCTTACACTATGTATTTTGATGCTTGTTCCAATATTTCTCTGAGTACGTGGAGTTACACTTAGGGAAAGAATGTTCAGTAAATTCAAGACTTGTGTGAATAGTTATAGTGAATGCTAAGTGTATTGGAGCTAAGTAAGTAAATAGCATTTGGTGTCTATGAAGACTACATTCTGTACATTGGTGTGTGGAGCAGTTAGGTACCCAGCATTCTCAAAGCTGTGTCTGTGCCTGGGTGTCTGTATTCTGACATTGCTATGCTATTACATCATCAATGGAAAATAGTGAGTAGTAGCTCCGTTTTTCAGAATACAAATGCATTCTACAATTCCATACTTAAAATCTGAGAGTTTATCTGATCATTTTTTAATAGCTGCATTAAATCTGTATATTGCTAAATATTGCTAAACAAATGCCTGTGTGTGGATTACATGTCTCTGACTCTCATTAAAAGTTTGTGACCTAGTGACAGTGCAAATATGACTTGTTTGTTTAGTGAGATTTATTGCTTTGATGGTATAACTGCAGATTTCCAGTGAAGAGAAACAGTGGAAAATCTGGTTTGATAGTAAAAATCCTGAAGAAGAATTGGTTCCTTGTGGCTATGGCCAATCTCTGGACTGCTTCAGACATCTTCTTCTTATCAGATCTTGGTGTCCTGACAGGACCATAGCTCAGGTACTTTTATAAAGCCAAAATGGTCTATTTAGGTATCACTAGAATAGTTACCAGGTTGCAATTCAATGCTATTTTATGGAATGCTAAACACCTTCCTGTAATGAACCATGGCACTGCATTATCTGAAAATTTATGCATTTGTTACAAGGTGAATGTTAGCAAAGTTATTGCAATATATTGAACAAATATTATCTAATAATTTCGTTTTGGAGATAGGATTTCTGCTGGAGTCATGTATGTTTGTCCACATCTGTTTTATCACTTCAGAAGGTACTTTTGACTGTTCTTGCTTACTCACTGGAATTTTAGAAGTGTCTCCATGTTAGGCTGAAGTAAAATATTTTAGTGAACTCCATTGTCTGAGACAAAAGGAAACATGAAAACAGTTTAATTGAGGAATTGTTTCCTTCATGGAAGAATTAGACCCATTTCAGAAAACTCTATGATAAAGTCTGTGCAAAAGTTTTAATTTAAATCATCTATTTAAAAAAGAAAGAAGTATAAAATCAAAGGTTATGAAATGGTTAGACCTATTTTTTTAAAAAAAAAATCAACTTCTAGGAACCTATTTTTAGTCTTTATATTCTCCCCAGTGCAAAAGAATAAAAATGATTGAATTGCTGGCAATTCAGAGCAGTTAATGACAATTTACTGAAATTGGAATGTATCACTAAAAGTGTGGTAATAATTTTATGGATGTGCAGCTTTAGACATTGTGATTGGACTCAGAGAAATCCAATAGGAAGAGAAGTCAATAGGTTAAACAGTATAAAGAATGTAGCTGAGATGTGTTCTGTCTGAAACAGATCATGCGAAATTAGTTTCTTACTGCTGTTAATAGGGGCAAGATACACTTTCATCTTATGATGGTTTTATGAAAATTGATAGTTCATCATATGCTTAATGCTGAATATCTTTTGTCTCTGGGAAATAACCCAGAGATATTAAGGGAAGATTTATCTAAGATGAAAGCATTGTAGCAGGAAAGAGTACAAGAAGCATCATCTCAGGCTGTTTAAAAGAGCCCTTTCTATTTCTTAGAAAAAAAAGAACATTAATCTAAAATTTTTGAAGATAAAGAAATAGGAGAGATGGTCTTCACCTGTTCCTCTGGATCTTCTACTTAGTTATTTTCATCGTTACTACTGTTAATTCATTGTTTGTTCACCATGAAGGTGGGAAAGACCTAACAGCTTTGAAGCCCATCTTTAATCCCTTACTCCTTTTTTTTCTAGATTTCAAGGCTAGAAGTCACACTGTCTAAGGGATATATGATATTTAAAGAATTAAAGTATGTCTAAAGTTTTAGAGGTTATTATTTTTATTATACTGAAATTATAGGTATTATATATAACAGTACATGCAGATATATGTAATATAATAATTATTTTAAAAAATTTAACTAGTCTTACAGGGCTGTAAGAAATAACACCTTCAAAGGCAGTATTATGTGTTGACATGTAAAAATAAACTTGTGTAGTTGTATTTCTTGTATAAATTTTTAGCAGCCTTTGCTCTTTGGGTTGTTTTTGTGGTGGAAAGAAAAGTATTAAATAGTTCAGTCACGGTTTATATTTACCATTTTTAAATATAGGCAAGAAAATACATCACTGACACTATGGGGGAAAAATACACAGAGGGAGTCATCTTGGACTTGGAGAAAACATGGGAAGAGTCAGATCCACGTACTCCCCTCATATGCTTTCTATCCATGGGCTCTGATCCTACAGACTCGATTATTGCTTTGGGAAAAAGACTAAAGACAGAAACGTGCTGTGTTTCCATGGGCCAGGGGCAAGAAATCCATGCTCGTAAACTTCTACAGCAGACAATGTCTCATGTAAGCAACAAAAACCTGAGTGCTCTTTGTAGATGTGTTACACACTTGGAAACAAAAATCCTGTCATGAAATAAAGTTCTTTGGTGGGCAGTTAATGCTAATGCAAGAACCTATATTTATTTATATAAGTGATTGTCCTAAACAATAGAACTGTTTTTTCACAGTTAACTGGCCATAACAAGCTTTTTGATGTTGTACAGGTGGTATGAAGTGGTTTTGATATAAAATGGAGTTTCTGTTACAGATTTCTGACTCATAAACATAGCTGAATTGATTTTTTTTTTGTTTGGATTACATGAGCAGATAATATTCTTCAGCAAGCATTTCAGAACATTTTTCTGTTTTTTTTTTTTTTTATTTTTAGTAATGCAAACACATTTTGTTAAATGAAGAAAATGAATTCCAAATATACTATTGATAGCTGCATAAACTTGAGGAAAACCAAGGTTGTGTAGCACACTGTTTTGTATTGCTGCAGTCTGAGTTTGAACTTGGGAGGGACAATCTGGTAGCACAGGCATTTTACAAGTGAAACCTGGAGGAATTAAAGAACAAAATTACCTCTATGGAAAGAAAAGGTGCAATGATCTAGTTTAGCATGCTTTGCCCATCAGGTGATAGTACTGCTATGCAGGCTGATGTGAAAAGATTGTTTCTTACAATGTGTGTTATGAGATTACAAAACTGTGTTATGAGCTTCATCCCTGTCTGTAAAACCAGTTTTTCTTTGACTTTTGCCTTAGATTCTTATTTGACAACTTCTCATAAAGAGCTAATTACCAGATCAGATGAGAAGAAATTAGTTCTAAAATAGGGAAAAGGAGCACCTTTTATTTAGTTAAAAGAAATGCAGTTACTTTCACTCACTGTCTCACATACCCTCTCAATGAAGAGGTGTATGAGATGTCTGAACTATGGCCATGCCGCCCTGACGATCAATTCCGTCAGATCTCAGAAGCTCAGCAGGGTCCAAGCTTGCTTGGCCATGGCAGATGAACCTTAGGAGTTAAAGGGTGGGACCAGTTCTGCACAAGCTGTCTCAACTAAAAAAATCCACTGCACAGGCTGGAAGGGCACACCCACAGGGGCAGAGCCCTTCCCAAATCTTCATTTGTGAAGCCTGGCCATGATGATGATGATAATCCATATGAGAATGTGTGATACCTATTGATTGATAGCAATAGATTAATTATGTATATTTCACTATTTTCCAAGCCTGGAACCCTTGTGAAGAACAAGGTTTAGCAGCTTGCTCTATGGAGCTACTCCTGAGCATCCTTATGTAAGCCAAAATTTATCAGTGTTTGTCAGCACTACAGTCATGACAAGGTATGTTTTAAATGTCCTGAAATGGAAAAGGTAGAGACTTCTGGAGAAGTCTAGATGGGACAAGTAAGGACCTCTTATTTACATGAAAAAAGTAAATAAACTGCCATGACCTCCAGAAGGAACAGCCCACAGCTTAGCTGACCTTAAAGAGTGCTTTCAGTTTGTTAACAGTGTTGATAACTTTATTTTCTGTCGTTTTAAACTAGGGAGGGTGGGCGCTTCTACAAAATTGCCACCTTGGACTTGAATTTTTGGATGAGTTGATGGACACTGTAATAGAGACAGAGAATATCCATGAAAGCTTTCGGCTGTGGATGACAACTGACATTCACAAACAGTTCCCCATCACCCTTCTTCAAATGTCTATTAAGTTTACCAATGAACCACCACAAGGACTTAGAGCTGGACTAAAGAGAACATATAGTGGTGAGTGCTAGAATGGTAGTGATTTAAAACTAAATTTTGCACTTTGGTGTTATTATATGGTCATGTTATACCTACTGGTAAGTTAGTTAGAGTGACTGATCACAATGATACCAGGACATATCTTGGTCCTTGTTTTGAGATAGAAGTTGTGAAAATTAAAAAGAAGATCTTCTGAAGTTCTGCTGCCAGAACTAATCAGACAGCAAAACAGGAAATGCTTTTTCTTTTCTCAAAAGATGACTTCTAGTATCTTAGTTCAAAGTGTTTGTATTTTTAATCTTTTGTCTTTTGGTAGAAAAATTACTTGTTAATGTTTGTTAGCTATCAAGTGCTCTTTACATTACATAAAATGAAGGACAGAGTCTGTGTAGAAAGCAACTTTTTGTGAATTCAGCTATTAGTAAATTGTGGTGTTTTTCCCCCTGAAGTTTACTCCTTTAATTTGAGCAACTTAATAACATGCTATAAAGTGTCTCCAGCATAGAACACTTTGTGGGACAATAATTAAACTCTTGGGAAAGGCAGAGAGCCAGCTAAATATCTCTAGGATGATATTTTAGCATAGAATTGAAGTAATTTCAAAAAAGACTATCACTGTGATTTTTATTAAGTCCATTTACAATCAATAGGTGTCAGCCAGGACTTACTAGATGCCAGTAAAATGGTACAGTGGAAACCCATGTTGTATGCTGTAGCCTTTCTACACTCCACCGTTCAAGAAAGACGCAAGTTTGGATCTCTGGGCTGGAATATACCCTATGAGTTTAACCAAGCTGATTTTAATGCTGCTGTGCGGTTCATTCAAAACCACCTGAATCGCATGGATACCAAGAAGGTAATCACTGCCTTTGTGGGGAGTGAATGGATTAAGGTGATGGATCTTCCTAGCAGTGGAATGTTTATAAATGCTTCCTAATCACTGAAATACAAGCATGATTTTAACTTTTTTTTTCCCCCACAAACATTCAGTATTACAAGTATGCATGTTTATAGAGCAGCAGACTTAAATTAGATTTTCAATCCAGTGCATGTTGAATTTCTATATTAACCTGTACTTTTAAAAAAAACCCAAAAAAACAAACCTCCCAGCCGTCTAAGAAACATAAATCTTAGAAATACAGACCTTCTTTTGAATGCTAATTGTGTCAATTAGTTAAAAATGGCTGTTTTGTTTAGATCTATTTTGGGTATAACCAGTAAGATTTGTCTCTTCCAATCTGTCTTGGCAGCATGATGAATTTGAGAGTGGCTTCAATTGATTATGTAAGAATTTCTCTTATGTTCCTTCCTTTCATATAGTGAGTTGTCATATAGAGGTCTGTGGCAGATCAATTTATGATTGGCATTTTGAGTGAATTTGAAAGAAGGATTGGACTCTAACTCTACCCCTCTTGTTGTCTTTAAGATGCCCTTGAATTTATTGTCAATGAATCATATTTTGAGAAAGCCTTGAAGGTGTTCTGGTAATGCAGGACTATAGGAAAAAAAATGAGTAGTAAGAAAATAACTCTTCCAAAAGGTATAGACGTGCAGGACTTGGTATATTAGCTGTTCTTACTAAAGGAGATCTAAATAGAGGAGAAGAGGGTTAGCTAAAGTCAGTGCTTTCTCCTTGGTTTCAGGGGATCTCCTGGAATACTGTTTGTTACATGATAGGTGAGATCCAGTATGGTGGTCGTGTGACAGATGACTATGACAAAAGACTCATGAACACCTTTGTAAAGGTTTGGTTCAGTGAAAATACATTCAGTCAAGAATTCAGCTTCTACAAAGGATACAGCATACCCAAATGTACCATGGTAGATGAATACCTCCAGTACATACAGGTTGGTAAATGAAACCTAATCACTTGTTTCTCAAAGTTCCTGATTCCCTGTATTTTTAATTTTGTTTGGTGTGATTTGGGCTGTGACACAGGAAATCAGATATAGTGAGTTATTTGCCTAAGACTGTTTGAACAAATCTAGCTTCTTACTTTACAATATAAGGTTGGTTTGATTTTTTGTTGGATTTTTTTGTTTGTTTGTTGGTTTGATTTTGGAGGGTTTTTTTGTATTTGGTTTTGTTGTGTGTTGGGGTTTTTGGGGGAGATTTTTTTAATGATTAGCTTATAAATCCATCTTCAGTTGTGATCTCTTTATGTTTTACTATGTAGAACCTTCCTGCTTATGACACACCGGAGGTGTTTGGTTTGCACCCCAATGCAGACATCACTTACCAAAGTAAAGTTTCCAAAGATGTATTGGACATCATCCTCAGTATTCAACCTAAAGATAGCTCTGCTGGAGGAGGTGAAACCCGAGAGGCAATTGTAGCCAGACTGGCTGATGATATGCTGGAAAAGCTTCCTGCTGATTATGCACCATTTGAAGTGAGTTAATGAAAATCTGTCAAAAACATTTGTTCCAACTTGCTTTTTATGTGTATATATATATATATGTACATATATATATATATACACACATACAAAAAGCAAACAAAAACCCAAACAACTTTTCTAAAAGCTTATTTGAATTCATTCATACAGGCAACACTTCCAAAACATATTTTAGAGAAGTCTGACCAGACTCTTAATGTTTATAATGAAGTCACTAAATGTGGGCTGAAATGCTTTTGTAAGAACTTTTTCAAAAATATTAAACTACTTAATGCTTAAGTTGTCATTTGTACTATTTGTATGATCATCAGTTTTTAACTGAGGTTATTGACACTATAAAATTTCTGGTTATGTTTGTGCAGTTGTTAATTTGTTGACTTTACACTTTTAATTAAAAATTAAAAGTGAGTTTGGTTAGAATACAAGACTGCCTGGTAATGTGATAGTTCCCAAGCATTGCTGATAAATAATGCTACTCTGTTGAGGCAAAGTAGCTGAGGCAATTTCTCATGATTGATTTGTGCAAAGTGAACCTTGGAACTGTAAAGCTAAATCCCTTGAAAGAGGGTAAGCAGCCCACATGCTCTTTAAATGACATTAGCTCATAGAATGATACACGGACTAAATCATGAGTTGAACTAAAAACACAACCAGTCTCAGCATCATAGATTTCTCTTGGCAAAACCCCCATGTTTCTGTCTTGCAGAGGATTCAAGGGAGGTGCCAAACTGACCATTTAAGTTCACAAATAAAAGTGTTATGTCCTGAAAAATCATATTGAGGCCTAACCTTGACATAAAGACAACCCTTGTTTTTTTACTTATATTGAAGAATCTTTGGTTTTCTACCTACAGGTAAAAGAAAAACTAATGAACATGGGACCTTTTCAACCTATGAACATATTTTTGCGACAGGAAATTGAACAAATGCAGAGAGTTATTTCTTTAGTGAGAAGCACTCTGACTAATCTAAAATTTGCCATTGATGGGACCATAGTTGTGAGTGAAAATCTGAGGGATGCTTTAGACTGCATGTATGATGGAAGGATTCCTGCTAGCTGGAAAAAAGTAGGTGTACATCCCTTGTTGTGGAAAGAAATAAAATTATTTCTGAAGAGCTAGATTAAACTGCTAGACTTGGAGTAAATACTGTTCTTCAATCTCTGCTTCAAAAGTGTTAGCCAGAAGTGTGCAGCTGCTGGAATAGATTTCGTGCTAAAATAAACACAGTCAAAACAAGCCTTCTTTCATTTACAAAAGTAGAAATGAATGTGGGGGTAGCAGGTATTTCCCATTTTAATGGCCTATTGCATGTTGGCAGGATAAAAAGCTGGAGAGAACTGATTAATACAGTGGTGCTATTCTTTAAGGCTTGCAATCATATCATCACAAAATAATAGATGCTGGAAAGGACCTTTGGACATAGCCTAGTTTAACCACACTTGTGAAAGCATGGTCAATTAAAGCAGGTTTACCAGGAGTCTCCAGATTCAAGAGTCCCCAACCTTTCTGGGCAACCCATTTCAGCGTTTGATCACTTTCACAGTAAAAACCAACCAATCAACCACCAGACAATGAAATAAAAAAATCCCCTTAGGTTTAAATGGAATTTCTATCATTTTGTGTTGTGCTCACTGCCTTTTCTCCTGTTATTGACAAGGCTCTGGCTTCATCTGCCCTTCTCTACACACAAGGTATAAATATTTATTTCTCCTTTGAACCTTCTCCAGGCTAAACAATGCCAGCTCTCAGCCTCTCCCCATAGAAATTGTTTCAGGGACAACTAAGGCTGTTAATGGCAACTGATGGAATGGAAAATGGGAAGGGTTTTTTTGTTGTTTGTTTGTTTTTCTGACAAAGTATTTTCTTGGTACAAAACATAGACCAAAGCAGATGCCTCACAGTGCAAGTATTCAAGGAGGCAAATCATTATAGATCTTCACATAGTCTGAGCTCAATTTTCCTTAGCTTTTTTCCAGAGGAATAAAGCCATGAAGAAGCCATGTTATCTTGATGTATTAACCTTGCAATTAAAATGACATGTATAAAATTTTTCTTCCTAGTTTAAACAGGTATTTAACTTTGCAAAAATGTCATAAAATGGACAATTGTCACAGGCAGCATTAAGGAAGTATAAATGGAATGGTAGGCATGAATTTGAAGAGAGAAAGAATTTGATTCATGTTTCAGTATGCAGTGTTTAAGCATCAGGTTAAATTTAAGATATGAAAGATGACCTTTAATATACTTTGCTAATACTATGTTGTTTACTACAATGTGAGGAGTTACCTTTTCTTGATAGGAATATGCTATTTTAAAGTATGTTTACTGTTTTTAGGCATCTTGGGCTTCCAGTACTCTTGGTTTCTGGTTTACTGAACTTCTAGAAAGAAACCACCAGTTGTACAACTGGATTTTTGAAAGTCGACCAAACTGTTTCTGGATGGCAGGTTTTTTTAATCCTCAAGGTTTTTTAACTGCAATGAGGCAGGTAAAGTGGGTTTGAAGTCTCTGTTTATTTTTTGACATGCTTTTAAAAAT
>JAOXXN010000395.1:76765415-76776598 GCA_026770055.1 Myrmophylax atrothorax
ACACAACTTCAGGCCATTCCCTTGGGTCCTGTCACTGGTCACCACAGAGAAGAGATCAGTGCCTGCCCCTCCTCTTCTCCTCACAAGGAAGTTGTAACTGCAGTGAGGTGTCCCTTCATTCTCTTCTCCAGGCTGAAGAGACCAAGTGCCCTCAGCCAATCCTCACACGGCTTCCCCTCAAGGCCCTTTACCATCTTTATTGCCCTCCTTTAGATGCTGTCTAATGGCTTAATATCTTTCTTACACTGTGGCATCTGAAACTGCACACAAATATTCAAGGTGAGGCTGTCCCTGTGCAGAGCAGAGTGGGACAATCTCCTCCCTTGCCTGGCTGGCGATGCTGTGCCTGATGCCCTCAGGACATGATTGACCCTCCTGGCTGCCAGGGCACTGCTGACTCATGTTCAACTTGCCATTGACCAAGACCGCCAGGTTCGTTTCCATGGCACTGTTTTCCAGCATCTCATTCCCCCATCAGTACCCACATGCAGGGTTGTCCCATCCCAGGTGCAGAATATGGCACTTGGCCTTGTTAAACTTCATATTGTTGGTGGTTTGTCCAGGTCTCTTTGCAGAGCCTCTCTGCCTTTGAGGGAGTTGACAACTCCTCCCAACTTAGTATCATTGATAAAATTACTTAGCACACCTTTGAGTATGAAATCTTATTTTTAAACCAAAGTGTCAGAGTTCCATGTCTCTATCATTGGCCTTTTTTTTGGTGACAATTGCACACAAGAGTGTGACAGGAAATATGGTAACAGAAACAAAGGAATTCTACACAATTTTATGGCTGCTATGTAAACAAATATGAAAAAAAAGACAACCCCTTTTGATATAACCATCTCTTAAATGTGTGCTTAAAGGCACATGCTGAAGTGTTTATAAAAATGAAAGTTCTTAATTGTAATATGTTTGAAAATGGATAATATTTACGGTCAGGCTGTATGCAAGCATCCATCTTGTGTTTTCTGGGTACTCATAAAAGCAAGTCCAACCTCTGTCTTGGGTAGTCTTTAATCAAGTTATATGTACTCGAATAAATAAAAAAAAATATAGTTTTCAAATCAGTCTCCTACAGCTTAGCTTCAGCTTATCTCTGAGAGACATATTATGCTGCTGTATCAGCTGAGAGGAACTGGAAATTTAACTAAGGAAAACCTGCAAGATGAAAATTAAAACTGACACTAAGAAATGTAAAGTGGCTAGTGCAGTACTTGAAATCGTTATATTTGGAATAGACACAAGCTAGAAACAAAAAACTGTTGATATAAGCCATAGTGTCTTGAATGTTATATGCTGAAAACTGCAATTAACAGCAGGAAAGTAGTATTTTTAGTAAAAGAAGATGCACAAATTCCTTAAGAAGCACTGCATATGATGACAGCACATTGTAAGGTAATACAGAAATTGAGTGTAGCTGACCACTAAAGACATGGGGAATGTTTGAGTGAAATTGGTTATTTGAGCAAATGAAGACTACACAGCAAGTCTGAAAATTGATACAAATTCTTTGAACTATCTTGTCTGAGTAAGCAATGTAGCAATTAAACATTCTTCTTTTTACCTCGTGCCATTATAGGGGTACATAAGCCATAGCTGATAGCAAAATTTATTTGATACTTCATGCAGATTACTATTTTTGCAATTGCTGGTATCTTGGCCAAATTTTTACAGTTGAGCATGAAACTGTGGTTTACACATGTAGTGCAGAGTGGTCAGGGGTGTTAGCATTTGTGGATAACTTAGTCTTTGGTTTTCCCCTGATTTTCCAATATGCAGATTGGAGACTCTTTACCCACAATTATTTTTTGTGACTCGAAGATGAGAAAAATCTTCTTGGGGACATTCTTCCTTGAAGGCTGGCCTGGCCATGTGCAGGTGGGAAAAGGTACCAGCTGAGAATGTCAAGAAAGAGAAGAATAAAAGACTGAGGAATAAAGCCAAGACTGGCATATAGAAGAGGGAGAGGACAATGCAAGGAAGATCCAGGGTATGATTAAAAGCAGGTGGGAGTAGGGGAAGAAGGAAAAGATATGAACTGGTTGAGGGACATAAAGGTTTAAGACTTGAAAACAGGGAAGAAGAAAGCTAACAGATGAAACATGGGGGGAAATGAGGTAACAAAATATAGGATAGGAGCCTAGAAACAAGAACAGCCTTTTGCAACAGCTGTAGGGTTCTATTGCAAAGCATGTTTTTATACCAATGATTCCTGTATCTTGATACTAATTTATTGGAAGAAGAGTGGAAGTGAGACTTAGCAGTTAAAAGTGTATTCTCCCACATGTTGGCATTACTACGAAAATCCATAAAGATAATTTCTGAGTAGTGAATTACCTGGAAGTGTTTGCTGCTCTTCTGTAGTCTCAATTGGGAGCCAGTAAGCTCTGTGCCCCTTCAGTTCTTTCAGGCAACCTATCCCTGGCTAGTTTCCCAATCTTTTATCAATTTTAGGCTTTAAAATTTTAAGCTTATAAAAAATAAATAGTTTCAAACATTTTTATACAAATAATGTATTTATTATTTTAGACAAAACTGCCTTTTTTTCCTGAAATGAAAAAAACAAAGCAGTGAAATGACCACTTAAAGTGTTTCTGTGGATTTTCTTTTTGTTCTTGTTGTTTCTATGGAGTTGTCACTGTTGCTATGTGTTTTTTCTCTTTATGGTTGCCAGAACATTACTAGCTGGGTCAACATGCTCATGGTGTTAGTGGGGAGTAACATAATTGCTTCTTGATTAGAGGAGGTATTTTAGAAACAGATTTCTGAGATAGAAAAATCCTTATAATATTTAAATTTCCCTAACAATGTGGCATAAACACAAGTAATTAACTAAACAACCCATGGTTTATTGTGATGAGGTAACAACCTTTATATTGGAAGAAAATCAGGCAGAGACGCAAGTGAATCTAAACAATATTTGATATTTTGGTGTCCTGAGCTTTTCTGCTACTCAATGTGCATTTAAGCATATCAGTCTAAAATGTCTAGAACAATGAAGCAGTGATCCTTTAAGTATTTTAATCAATATTATACAGTCAGACAGGTAAAGTAGTTACCTGCCACAGCTGAATAAAATTGACAAAAAGAACCCCCTTTCAGTCTATATTCTCACGGATGCACTCGGATGGATGGATGCACTTCCACCTAAAGGGCATGCAGATGCCTGACAGCAAGGCTTTGGGAAGTATTTTGAGTAATGAAAGTTTTAACAGTTAATGGACTGTTTTTCAAAGATGTGAGAGGAAGTGAAGTGAAGAATGAATCCCCAGCAAAAACTGGCATGTTATATCCTCTTGTCCCACTTTCTGTGTTATATTTGACCACTGAATTTTGGCCATATGTGTTGCCTTTATCATTCTGAGAAATGTCGAATGTAACATAAACTAGCAAAACAGAAATACTGTGCTACTTATTTTCTGGTACAAGTTACCGTCAGAGGTTGCAAAATTTCCAAGTCAGTCCAACCCTACAGCCTTGCAGTTTAGAACATACTTGAGCATGAAACTGAATTTTGTCATCTCAAGCATCATGTTGACAGAGAAAATGCCTTAAGAAAACTCCCAATGGACCCAAGACAGAATATACCATAGACATGAAGAAGCTCAGAGGAGCTGATTTGCACCACTGATAGCTGCTGTCACTGAATTCTGATCCCCACACAGGCACAATTTCAGTCCAGTGAAAGCTTGGGTATGCCAAGAATTTCCTGCAGCAGAAAGAATTCACACTTCCAGCACTCATTTTAATGATTTGCCTCCGAATTACTAGAGATCACCATTTCTGAAGAGAAGACATAAAATAAAAATGTAGTAACTCAGAGCAGGAAGGAGACCTTGAAAGTTATGCATTTCAGGGAAGGCACCGCTCATAGCCCTGACAGTTTTAGTTGTACAGCAGGATGAAAACTCAGCTGTTTGGACAAAGCTAAAGTTTTACAATAGAAATGACTGTGTAGGATCAACTAGGAATAACAGGGTTGTGGAGTATCAGCAAAGGAATTGAAACAAATGCTCGCTGCCAGCTTTCCCAGTGTGCCATCCTGTGCCAAATGTATAATGAACTCCTGGCAATACAGTGGTCACATTGTACTGAGATCATGGGCATCTGAGGATCCTTGTTAATCTGTGAATTCTCCATTTCCAATGTTTATTGTATCACATTTGCTTTAGGCTTAGAAGCTCATTAAAAAGCTACAATGTGACCTTTAGAATTTTGAGAGGTATAATTTGCTACATAACTTCAATATTTTGATAGTTTCTCTCAAATGAGTTCTAAGCTTGGAAGAAAATGTAATATGGACAAGGCTGCTATCATGACACATGCTAAAAATGTGTTGCCAGAAGCAGGTTTAAAAATGTACTATAGTTTTATAGAACCAGTAAATACACACAGTTCCTAGGTCCTGTGAACCAAGAGATGGCAGGAAATTTTTTAGAAAGTTAGAGAAATCTATGAAGATACAGCTTAACTGAAATCCCATTTGAAGTGAGACCCTCACCACGTATTCTAAAAGGAATAATTGGACCCACTGGGAAATGAAGTGTATATACACCAACTATGAAGGCACCTCAGCATTAATCAAAAACTGAAACCGCTGTCAAGGCACGATCATACTTTGATGAAGTGTGCTTCAGAAAATACTTGAAAAGAATAGAAATGCACAAGCCATGAGAGAAATCCGGAACTGACAATGAAGAAACTACAGTAAGGTCAGCAAAAATCTGCTGTTACCTCTAATACTACCTTTTGGTAACAGCAGTGTACTGGTAAGACTAAAAATGGCAGATTTATGTGCCTTTATTCAGAGTGGTGGTAATTAAAATGGAGACACACACACCATTTTTGGTAACAAAAAAGTTATTTGCTTTACATGGTATCTCTGCTCATGGTTGAGATAATTAGTCTTCATATGTCTGGTTCATGACTTAATCTGTTGGCCACATGGATTTACTATGTTTGGTAGAGTTAATCTCAGTACTACTTTTTGCTGGCACTATCACCATTAGTGATTCAGCACTGAACACACATTTTTTCCTTCCTCCTCCCCTGCCCCATCACCAGACATGACAATATGTGACTTCACTTGCTATATGTTATTTCATACTTACAGTATCCTTGCCTGCTGATGAGATTCTGCTCTTGCTTCTCCTCTATGAACTATGGATATTTCATGTCCAGCTAAAAGGGCACATTTCTGAGGTCACCTGAACACTGGTAGAAAGGCTCGTCTTCATTAAAATTTCTCTTTTGAATGGAAAATAGAAGGACAAATTGGGGAAAGAAACAGGTATGGAGAGATCATTAGTTACAACTTTTAAAGGAAAGAAAAATAGCATCAAATGCCAGTTTCATAGGCATTCAGTCTTCTTGCTGATGTATCTTTATGTATTGAATGTGACTGAAGACATCCCTGATGGTGTGTCGTGGTAAGACGGTGAATGATAAAAAGCTGCCAGACAAAACTAGACTAAAATTAAGGTAATGAATTGGTTTATTTGGATCAATGAAATTTTGACCTTTGAGTAGAGAGACAGAACAGTGAAGGATTGCTGTGAGTTGAATATTCAGTACAGTCATACAACTAGTAACTCCATCTTTAAACTTAAGAAACAGAAAAAAGTCCTAAACTGTTGGTAGGTCAGTGTTTGGTAGCAAACATTTCTCAAAATTATTATCACTTTACCTAGATTTCACAGAGCCAAAATTGTAATAGCTGAAGTTTAAGTCAGTACAGCATTTAACATAAAAAAATTCAAATAAACAGATTATTTTGCTCTCTTTCAGGGTCAGAATTAGACAAATTGTCTTGTGAAGGTCTTTGTATAGGAAGCAAGTTGAAGGTATATTTTGACAAGACTGCTAGTGCAAAACTGGGGTTATAACTAACAGATGACAGCATGGAGGGAAGCCAGGTGATAACAGTTTTTGGATCGAGGGGTAACTAGCACATCCTCTTATCCTAACTAAGGCGCACATATTCCTAAAGACTAGAAAGAAACTTGAGTGCCAATATTGTAAGCAAACATTTTAATTTCAACAGATTCTGTAAGTTTATGGATGTTCTCTTCATTTTAACTTTTCTCACTGAAACACAGCAAGAAACACAGAGCAAAAGGTATATACTGTGAATCTGCTACTGAAACTACATAGTCTCATGTAAATAAAATTTATGTCTATTTATATTATGTAGACTTACCAGACAGGAGCTTAGGAACCAGAAGCACAACTTTTGATGTTCCTGAAAAATTTTCCCTGTGAAGCCCTTGTGCAGTTTGAGGGGAAGAGGTATGCATTTACTCTTATTGATAAAGACATTGTGTGTAGATTTTATTCTTTGTACCTTAAAATGTCACAGGGAGTGAAGTGTGTGGGAAAAGATACGACTGCTGTAATACTGCACTTTAACATTATATCCTGAAACCAGCAGTGTATAGCATTCCTCCCTACCTCCTTTCAATTCTTTTGCAATTTTTGAGAAATATAGCTGATGGATGTTACCCTATGGAAGTATCTATTTTTTGGAAATGTAACAGTGTGAAAAGAAGCATGGATTCTTTTTTAAAAGACACAGGATGATTTTCAGTAAAACTTTGTTTTTCTATTCAGAGTACTTAAGGAATATTAGCATATCTCTTCTATCACAGGTGATGTAGATTTACTTATCAGACTAGAAATAATATGGGAACTTCTAACATTCTGAAACTCCACCAGTAAACATGAATGAAAATACCTATTTGTTCCCCAACCACTTAACCAATCTGTAATATTACTTTGCAGCTAAAAAATATCTCCCTTGCAGATCACATCAGCCTGGACACTGCCATTTTGAACATTGCATTTTCCCACTATCATACTTCAGGACAGAGACAATTTGCATTCTTAAAAATTTAACTAGTGTCTAAATCCAGCTCAAATTGGAATGTGCTGGTTAGTTATCAGACTAAAAATCTTTGTTTATAACCTGCAGCCAAGGCTAACAGTGAGGTGAAGATAAAAATTTGTTATTGTTTCACTAGTTCCTCAATCTATTTAAATTTCTACAACTTCTACGCCTGATTCACTGGACTATGTAATTAACAACTTAGAGAAATTCCTTTGCTGATAACCACATGTTAAACATGTGGGACCAACATCTGAGGAGCAGTCTGGAAAAGGGGTGTTGTACATGTTTTGTGCTCAACCTGTCCAACAGCAGGAGAATGAAGAGCTCTGTCACCCTATTTTCTCAGCTTCCTCAGTAGTGTACTGTTGACTTTCAAGTCCTAATCCTCTGCTGACAGACACAGAGACCTGCAAGAATATAAAATGTTTTAATGAGTTTGTGACATAATGTGTGAGGACATGAAGCCGGAAATAGCACTCCTTCAGCCTTCTTACCTGTTGCAGTTCCCGTCTCCTCTAAGTTTCTGATAATGTTGTAACTCGTGCATGCATGAATAGTTTGGCAACAGGAAAAGAGCCAACATTTTTGGAAGTAGATGTTACTTCCCTAGGTCTGTGCTGGAATACATAAAAAGCTTACATGTTAAAAGCTGCTTCTTTCTGTGCTACAAATGTCTTCTTGGTCACTGTCTTTATCCTTCCAAAAACTATGCCTAGTAATAAAATACTGTAATGGAATATAGGAAGAAACAAAACAGCACTGGGGATGACATACCTATGTCTCTGCAGTAAAAGCATGATTAGGATGTTGTATGAGCCGTGATCTGAGTCTTCATGCAATATACTTACACCATTGAGGAAATTCTTGGTGGCTACAGTTTTGCCAGGTAAAGTGTTATACTACTGCTTATTTAAAAACAAAAATCCAGAAATGCCAAAGCAGCTAACTCACAAATATGTCTGTATTTATCTGTCTTTTTAGATATATGTAAAATACTCTCTGTTGTATGAGCTCTTTCAAACTAGGATGAAAGGTAGAGAATAGGCATCCTATTGTATTGGCACATTAATAATAGCAATAGAAGTAGCAGAAATGAGGTTTGGATGCAGAAACTAAAAGTTCCTTCTGCATATTTTGAGATAGTTGTGCTACAGGAAAAATCAAACCCATATTCTAATCAAGCAGAGTTATCTGACCAACCAAAGGCCCATTGTGAGTGAGCAAGGGGAAACATAGGCAGTCTGACAGGTTTCGAATCAGACATATTTGAAGTGTGAAACAACAGGATTTTGATTATTGGGATGCCAGTAACCGCCCTGTTTAATTGAATGTCCAAGCAGGAGTATAATATATTATGAAAGATAATTGTTTGTGGAAGAGCTAGGAGGTTTTAAAGCAATCTGGAATGCTATGCAAATCGAAGAACCTGCACAGACTGTGAAGTAAAAGATTTCAGTGTTTATGGCTGGTGTTCACCCAAATGAGTCCTCTTGCATTGAGGGACTTTTGAGAGGGTGGAGGAATGGAGCAAATAAAGCAAAGATTTTAGGAAATATTATCTTTAAGGAGCTTTACTTTTTAACGAGGTAGTCATTCAGAAGGCATTATCCTCAATAGGAATACGCCAGAATGTCAAGCTCAGAGGTAGGAAAGTTTGAGTCCTACTTCCTTAACTATGACTTTTTTCATTTATGCAAACAAAATACTTAATTATTTGCAGAAAAATGTCCCATCATTTAGTTAACACTGATAGGATGTTTCATAAATCCATTGAAGTAATGTGCTCTAAGAAAGAGAATTAATTATTGGCCTTTTATTTATAAAAATTTCCTTGATCAAAAAAGTGATAAAAAGCTAACTGTGCTTGAAAAAGATGTAATTCAGCACTAGTAGAGAAGATTAAAACATATGATAAGTGTGAGAGCGATTTGACAAAAAGTTCTCTAAACTAATAAATTTCAGGCTAATGCTGATTCTTTTTCTTAATGTCCACTTGTCCTTGAAAAACATGAAGTTTCTGTATTAATTCATCACTTTTTTTTTCAGATTGATTAACTGATAACAGCTTTAGATCCTACTGGTGCATTATTTAGACTCTGTAAACAAGTAATTTGTCTCCCTTGAGGGTATCTCCTGGTTTAGAGAATGGATAATGGCAGAAACAGTACAGTGTGTCAAAGCACAAGATTTTAATCAGAACTGTGATGCTGATAACATCTGGAAAGGGTTTAGTTTTAGTGTGTTGTGATGATTTACTTTTGGTTGAATGTCACACCACAAAAGTGCCTCCTTGTAGAGTCATAATAGCAGAATGGTTTAGTTCACCCAGTCAAAGGTTTCACAGCTGTAAGCTTGGGGAAAGAAAGTAAGAGGTTGAAGATAGGGCTTGTTGCTCAAAAGAGGAGTGGATTTAAAAGCTTCTCTTATATAGGCACTTATTTCTGTCTCCATATCTTGGTACTGTGATCCACACACATGATGTAAACACTTCACAGGTTTCCCCATCTTGACAGTAATCTTTTGGCAGTATCTTTTGGAGATCTACTACAAAACAGAAACACAAAATAAACTCTTTTTTTTTTAATTTTATAGAGATAGTAGGAATAAATGTAGAATGAGACATTTATGACTGGCATAGTGGTAGAGCTTAGAGATATACAGGTCTGCCATTATAGCAGAGGCCTTAAAAAGGGAGAGTACTAAGTGCACTATAGAGGAGTACAGACAGGTTGTGATAAGACTTGGAGCATAGACTGGCACTCCTTATGGCCACAAACAACTCACCAGTGGTCAACTGAAATAATGCAGACTTGCAGCTGGACTAAAGGTCTGTGAAGGGTGACAAAGAAAACAAAGAAGTAGCATCTAAGAGACATAAAATGTAGTTATTATGACTGCAACATGGAATTTCAGACTAGTAAAGAAAAAGATGTAAAAAAAGTCTTCATAAACACATAAAAGTGTCTCTAAATGGATTCTAGGTAAGCAAGAAGTCATCATATTTGAGTAAGAGGTAAGAATGATATTCCAGCCTATGAAGTATCCCAGATGACATCTTGCCATACACTCCCCAATTCCCACCAGCTTTAGGACCCAGAGGAGCAGAATGAGCATAACACTAGGAAAAGGGTGGAAACTGTAAGGGGTATGTGTGCAACAATCTCAAACAAGTGATTTCTGAAGTTATGACAGTGGGCTATTGCATATAACTTCATGGCAACAGTGATTACATACAAGTCTGATTTAGCACAGCAAACTGCTGCAAGGAAAAACAAGCATGAAGGAAACAAGCAATCCTGTTCCTCTAGAAGGCTTTGGTTTGAGAGGGATTCTACCTCGAGGGTAAAAATTCCATTTGCTCTTAATTTTGGTACTATTGTCTTTTGTACTGTAAATTGTTCAGTGCTATCATTGAGTGCTTATCCACCTTTGAGTGTGTCTGTGAAGAGAACTGCTAAACTCACGTTCATTTTTTTTGAGGCCTGGAATCCCTTTTCATCACAGTTAAGTGCTCTTAAGGGAGCAAACCCATCTTGAAACACTTGTAAAAGGCAGCAGTTTCTGACTGTTCCTTACTTCCAAACACTGTGGAAATAGTCTGGTATCTGCACAGTAGCAGCAGCCTCACATTTTGTGAGATGGTGCTTCATAAATTTCCAGAGTTTATACTAATGTTAAGAAACATGAAAAAGAACTGAATGATTTTTTTCATTGCATTTTTAAAAGTGCTTGCATATTTCAGGTTACAGACACAATATTATTTTCAGAAGAGTGTGGGCTCAGGTGACAAACACCAAAAACTTAGTTTAAACATTTGGGTAATATGAATGACAGTAATTTATTTACCATGTAATTCTCTGTGTATATTCATTCATTAATGGAATTGTCATTAATTACAGCAGGAGGAACATTCTGAACACTGAAAGGTATAAAGACTATAGAAAGTTTTTTTAAAAAATTAAAAAATTATAAACATTTAGTGATCATAAGTATTGTTGTTTCTTCAGTGAAACATATACTGGAAATTAGACCACAGTGAAGAATATTTTGAGCTCATAAATAAGTCTATATTTTTCAGGGCAGGGGTCTTGTTTAATGTGGCTACATCCTAGTATATGCAACTGGATAGAAGGACCTAGCTGAATTTCAATCATCAGGTGACAATTGCCCCTATTTAATATTCATTTGCCCTGTTCCCACTGCCAGCTATGATATAGTGGGCTCAAAGCAAACTTTAATCCTCACATTTAAAATCTTGATACCATCCCTTTCCCCATTAGTTTATTCATTTTTATTC
>JAOXXN010000395.1:76776698-76786766 GCA_026770055.1 Myrmophylax atrothorax
TAATTTTTCACATATTACTTCAAAAGTTTAAGTGTTTTAAACTCTGTATTTCAGTCAATTATTAAATACAATAGCTTCTATATAGGAGTTGCTTCCCTTTAAAACAACCCAAGCAGTCCAAACTGCCAAACTTAATTGTTTGATAGGTCCTTAGTGAAACTAAAGTGCTGTAACTAAAATCAAATACTTGTTTATTTTTCTGCACAGTTTTTGATTTGTCTGTTTCATTTGGAATAATTATTTTATGGGACAAATAGTTCACTGTGTTCATCAATATTTTTACCTTTTAGGATTTTGTTGAGAGTAAATCACAGTGAAGTAAACCACCTGCAGAAGAAATATTTCTAAAAGAAATATCTAATGTTATGTTCTCTAAACTTCAAACTAGTTTTCTTTGCAGTGGGGAGGTTTGTGTTCGTATGAGGAAACACCTGAACAGATTTTATAAAGCTTCATGTTTAGGTGCTTGCTTGTGCCTCTGGTACAATGTGCTATTGGTGAGTGGAACAAGACACAGTGCTTAAAAATAAGTAAGGGATGGCAGCCAATCTAACATGTATACATTAGCCAAGGTTCTTAGGTGTATGTATTTGATATCTTCTGGAGAGAAAAAAAATTACCAGATGTCTTTGCGGTATTTTAATGTTTACAACCTTAATATTCAAATTCAGGAGATACAAGGAGTTGGACTGGTCAGTTTTGAACATTTACTCTCAAGTTCTATGTTAAACAGCAGCAGTTGGCAGTAAGAATACGTGGTTTGTCCTGAAGGACTCACCACTACAGATGGACTCAATCTGCTATAAATGTATAATCCCTCTTTCTTTTACAGACTACATAGCTAAACTTGCATGTGAACAACTGGCTTGGCTTTGGATTGGTCATGTTGGAATACAAGATATGAGTCCTCAGTGATGAAAGGTATTTCCTTCCCTTACTAAGATTGCATCAGGCATTTTCATACTTGGATCTTCTTTGTGTGCTAAATAATGCTGACTGTGTGGTAAGATACACACAGGTATCTCCAAAAACACCAAGGCAGTGGAAAGAATCCAAGAAAGTTTATTCTGAAGTTGAGAATGCTAAAAGCTTAGAAACGAAGCTGCACTAGCTGCAAAAGTTGCTGGGCCTGGGCGAAGACACACCTTCAGGTTCTTCCTTGGGCTTTATCATCTCTGCCCACCTCCCCAGCTCTCCCCACTGGATGTGGAGGCCTGAAGCCCCTGCACATCTCTCCAATAACGGATAAAGAGAGCCTGCAGCCTTCTGTGGAATGCAGAAGGAAAAGGAAAGAAAATCTTATCTAACCACCCTTTGAGAAAGGCACTTTCCAGACAGGGAAGGCTTCTTAAGTGACACCTGACTCCTCAAAGTGAATTCTTCCAGCAAAAAGGATATTTATCCTTGCACTGACTATCTTCTAAATTCTGATGTCACCTTTTTAAATTCACTTAACTTGTCCAGCTAGTTCCAGGGAGAGCAAGTCAAACCTTAGCAACAAACAGAAGACAAGATGAAAAATCATTACGGTCACTGCAATGCCAACACATGTTGATGACAAATTCTGTTGATGACCCACCTGGTAAAGTAAACTGTGGCATATTCTACTGAATAAGTTTGTGCTGGTTTTATCAGGAGTAGTCAATTTTCTTTAGAGTGGCCAGTATGGAGCTGTGTTTTGGATTTTTGCTGTACATAGTGATGATAATATAGAGATGTTTTTGTTACTGCTGAGCAGGGCTTATACAGAGCCAAGGGCTTTTCATACTGCCATGCCAGTGAGGGGGCTGGGGATGCAAGAGAGGTTGGGAGGTGATACAGCTAGAACAGGTGACTCCAAATGACCAAAGGGATATTTAACACCATATGACACACATTTTGGATTGATGGCATTTGTCTTCCTAAGTCACTGTTGTGTCTGATGGGGCCTCTGCTTTCGTGCAGGTGTCTGAACACCTGCCTGCTCATGGAAAATAGGGAATTAATTCCTTTTTTCACTTTGCTTGTGTGTGTGGCTTTTGCTTTTTTTATTAATCTGTCTTTATCTTAACCCATGTGTTTTCTAGCTTTTGCTTCTCTCCCTGATCCCATTGGCAGGGGAGTCAGCGAGTGGCTGCATGTTACTTGGTTGCTGGCTGGGGTTAAACCATGACAGTGTTTCACTGGCGAAATGGAACCATCTGCACACCTGTACATACACTAAGTCACTTAACACAGAGTAAGCCAAATAAGGTGAATTAATTCCAAAATTCATATGAGATAATTAGAAATTTTTTATGACTCATAAATGATCAGCAAGGGGAAAGAAAGGATCATCTCTTTTGGAAAGCATAGGGAACATTTTAATTAAAACAATAAACTTTATAGTACAGATTGGAGATATCACTTTAACATACTGCTAATACCTAAGTGTGAAGGCTGCACAATAATTTAAAGGTGGCAGCTTCAATTTAGTATAACTCCTTGCACAAAGAGATAGTGAAGAAAGTAATCAATTACTGCTGAGGGTTACCAAACAAGGCTGAAGTGACAGCAAAAGGCAATGAATGCAGTGGGAACAGTGGGAAAGGCAAGTTTGCAAATTTAAGGGCTTAGAAGCAAGAGCAACCAACTAAGTGAGTAATGGTGCATGCAGTAACGGAAATCAGATGCTGCTGACATATGCCCCTTGCTGTTTGTGCCACTGAACACTGATACAGATGCTGAGTGTTTATTTGTAGTGATGCCCTCAATTGCCACAAGGAGGAAGGGAGGGTTTGGTATAGTTTCAATGTTCGCTCTTTATAACATGTGCATTAAGCTATCATGAACATCACTAATTATTAAATCAGGAATGAGACAGGGATTTTAAAAAGCTGGTGATTAGTGCTGTAATTGAATATCAAATGCAGTGGTTGATTAGGTACCATGTATGTAAGCAGCTACATGAGTGGTTATATTAAAAGTATTGGAAATAGCTACATAAATTCCCTTTTTAATTAATCTTGCTTTCATTTCTCTGATGCAGCAGAAAGTAAGTGAATGGTGGGAGAAAGACTGAAAAATTTTATGAACTTTAAATAAAGGCAGAGTGTGAGGAAATAGTTCTCACAAGCCGACTTTACTCTTCAGTAGCCTAATCTTATCCTCATATATTGATGCTTTGATTTCATCAAAGCTGGCCTCTATCTGTCTTTTACAAGGTTTCATCTTTTCCCTTTTCAGCATCCCTAGCTTAGGAAGAAACTGGTGTGACTGGGGTAAAAACATATGGTATGTACTTATTTCTATGACAGAGTTACATGGTAGAAATTGTGAAAATGAAGCAAAGTGTATTTTGCAAGCTTACTGCATCAAGGAGGAGCTGTTAAATGGGGGTATGTATGCTTGAATCTCACCATTGTTACCCCAGAAGATGAGGGTGGCTGAATTTCTGATGATTTGTGCTATGAAGATTTAGAGACAAAGTATGGAGGATCATGTAGCTCCAAGAACTGCTCCATCACTTCAGATGGACAGAGGTATAATAAGTTACAATTGGAAAGAGCAACCAACAATAAAGAATGAGCATCTTCATTGAGTAGTAATAAAACATACTAAAATGGAAACTCTTGCTATGTATTGAAGAAATTGCTTATGGAGCTTTAACAGGCACAGTATTGTCTGTTGAGTCATGTGGAGCTACATTTCAAGATTCATTAACCTCAGAGCTTACATATATCTAGTTCAACAAGCTAACCTAAGTGGGTGAAATCCCTCTGTAAGCATTAAGCTCCTGATTTAACATTTCTGCTCATAGCACAGATGCATGTTCACACATCCAGAACACCCAGGCTGGCTGCTTTAAATAGCCTATCTTTCAATCAGGAGTTAAGAAATTCTGCCTCAGTCATCTGGTTGTATTGTAGAAGTTAAAGAAAAATACTTCTGTCAGTGTTAAGGGTGTCATGTTTTTGACTGTGGTGGAGATTATCCTTTTGTATCACTTCTGCATGTTATTGCAGAAGAAAAGTAGCTTTAGCTGGGGCTTAAGCAAAAATTTTTCATTCCCACAAAGAACAGAGTATATGTTTAGCTAAACCTTTTAAAAATGACATACTGACTCTTTGAGGTTTGCATGTAACACCAGAAATGAGGCATATGTATTTAAAATGAAACCCAAACACTAGTGTTAAAAATAAAAAGGAGTTATAATTCCCTAATAGGCTGCCTGTAAACACAAAGAAACGGGAAGTAATGAATAAATTATGTAGCTAGCAATAAACAGTTAAACAAAAAGGTCTGTGCTTTGCCCTATTTCTTACAGCTACATTAGCTCTTCAGTCTGGTTGTCTTTTGTCAAAATGTTGCTTTTATTCATATACAGATGCAGGTGTCTCAGAACATGTGTCCAACAAAAAGTGTATGGGGATTGGATAAGTGTTATATCAAAGAGCTGAATCTAGTGAAGAAATTCCATTTTGCTGTCAGCTGGACTGCCATTGCTTACAGCAATGCAGATAATTTCTGAGGATCTGAGCCAGCACCTCATTGTTCCCAAAGGCTGGGATGGCACAGAATCACAGAGTCAATTAAGTTGGAAGAGACCTCTGACATCATGGAGTCCAATGTATGACCTATCACCACTAAGTCAACCAGACCATGGCACTAAGTGTCATGCACACTCTTTCCTTAAACACCTCCAGGGACATTGATGCCGCCACCTCTCTGGGCAGCCTATTCCAATATCTAATCATCCTTTCTGTGAAGACGTTCCTCTCAATGTCCAGTGTAAACCGCCCCTGGTGCAGCCTGGTATAATGGTATTCTTTTTGATGGCAAATTGACCTGGCAGATCAGCATGCAGAGGTCAAGCAGAATGGCATTAAAATTTTCAAAGCAGAGCTGCTGGAATTTTTGGGTGCTCAGTGGGTGCCCATTCCAGAGCCTGGAAAGAGAAGGAACAGAAAAAAAAGAGAACAAAAAACAGAGAAGGCGATAATGAGTGAAGCCCACTCCTCCATCCTGACAGTTCTGTCCATGGAGGCCTCATTGCTGAGCTGGAAACTCCATTCCCAGCTGGTGCTTCAGTGGTGTGTGAGGGGTGGGAGGACCACTTCTCCTCATACCTTGCTTCCAGATTTTGAAAATGGCAAACAAAGCAAGAGTGGGAACTGAATGCAGGCAGATGCAGATGGGTAATGACTGTCTGTTAATTTTCTGAGGATGAAGTTTGAGAAGTTTGACGTATTGTCTGTTAACAGCAAGAAACTTTAGTTTTGCCTGGCCTCAAACAGAAGCCACATTCACAGTGTCAAAGTATATGGTTCGGTGCTGAGATAGCATGAGGTGGCACTGTGATCCAAATATCCAGCTTTTACATGACAGATTTTGAATTTGTTTTGAAATCATGCTTATCTGTGGGACATTTAAAGTCTTTTCTATGGCTCCATACTGCTAAAAGTAGCTTGCTACCTTTTAATTTTTTCGTTCAACTTTGATAAAGTTTCTCTTGCTAGGAAACTGTAGGAAAACTCGGAGAGTGTTAACAAATTGTGAACTTTTAAAACATCCCAGTGGGTTTATAATCCTGGCTGCCAGGCACTGCCATGACCTACCCTGACAAGCCTCTGGCATTCCCAGTCCCAGGGAGCTACAGACCTTGCACTGGCTTGGCACTGGGAAACACAGGATAAGTCTTTGCTCTCTTAGATGAGCCCTTGACCAGGAAGGCAATTGTGTGGAGTGCAGCTTCTGCATCAGGCAATCTTCTGTTCACTAGGTTTAAGTGGTTGTGTTCAGTAGTATTAGCAGAGCCAAGCCCATTGACTGTTTTCTACTTCGACATTTTTTTCCCCTCAGCTGATAATTCAGTAAGTCAGGTCATAATTCTCTGTTGCTATCTAGCTGCATTTAGTCTGAGGATGAGAAATCTCAGTGTGCTTTTTTGATTACAATATCATCACTGAGGAGAGACCATATTTGCATGTAGATGTTGGCCCATCACTGACTCAGGGTAATGGTTCATGACTTGCACTGTAGTGTTGTGGGTTGGTTTTGTGTATGTGTGTTTTAAACTTCACATCAGTCTGTACTAAGAATTTACACCTTTTATTAGTGTTATTGGATTTTGACACTATTTAAAAGAAAGTACTTGTAGGTTATGAGTGACAAGGCTGAGGAGACTCTGAGCTTCTGTATATAGAGAGATTTTGTGGAAAGTGAAGAAAAGTCATTTCACGTAGTAAAGTTGGCACCAAGCCCAGTTTCTTTATGGCAGCAAGATAAATGAAAATCAAGGTAGAGATATACTTATTTGATCATATGCCTTTTTTTTTCTTCTCTATATCAGCTACTAAATAAAGTTTTTAAAGATAATTCCAATCCCTTTACTAAACTGGATTTTACTTGAAGAAAAAGTGCTCTGTGCTCCTGGGAGCAATTTGCTATTCTAAAATGGCTTTCTCTGAAGTGTTTATTGAAATGGAGAAATTATTCCCCATATTCTCTCCATTTGGAATGGAAAGCTACTGTAATACAGCAAATGACCCAAGGAAATGACGAGTGCAGAGCAAAAGAGTTTTTGATGAAAGTGTGGGAGAGACAGGCCCAGGAAACAGACAGTAAAATAATTTGAGGAAATGGGAACAAGAAGTGCAACTGGATGAAGAAATAGTGATGACCACATTTTTCATTGTCAGAGTTGTTTAGGCAAGTGACATGCCACAGTTTTGGCACTTTAACGTTAACATTTCTGTGGATCAACTTCTTGGAGACAGTGTCTGATTCCTCCACTTCTTGAGAAGCTTAAGAAGTGGAGGCTTGAAGGGTGAGGCTTGAATTCTGCTGGGTTAATTCAGGAGGCAGCTGACCTCTCATGCTCAGCTACTGCTATTTGAGTTCTGTTTGTCACCCTCTGGCTATGGCTGTGCCCATCTAGATGCTCGGACAGCCTTCACTGTCCTATTCTTCAGCTATTCTGCATTAGTAACACCTCCTATATGGTACAAGGGCACCTACAATCTGCCCCTGCCAAAGAAACTACCACCTGAAAGAAGCCTCAGCTCCTCCAAACCATGCCTCTTAACGAGACTGCTTTTCAGTTTGATTTTTTGTCTTTCATGTCTGCAACCTATGTTATAGCTTAGGACAAATATTAATCTTAGGCATATTTGGGCATACTTAATTGGCTCAGATGCTCACATACCTTTACAATTATAAATAACAGTGACAATTTCCTTTTAATTTAATTTCTTAGAACTGAATTTCCCTCAAACTCTGTAAACAAAACTCTAATTGCATGTTTTAGACCTGCTCATTAGTCTTATTCCTTTCCCTTTCATGACATCATAGCCACCTCAATTGATTTTCTCCCTTCTCCCCTGGTACTCTGTATAGGACTGCTTTTTCTCTCCTAGGTTTCTGTTAACAGGCTTATATATGACTCTTTGAATGTTTCTCAGAAGAACAAAGAAGCTTGTCCCTAAACTTTCAAGAAGACATATAGCAATGGATATTTATAAGGTATCATCATAACTTTCAGAAGAGGATAAAATCCTCTTGTGGTTAAAAGTTTAAAAAGAAAACCAGAAAGATAAGAAGATAGGTGAAGGTTTGCTTTTAGTGCAGAAAGTAAAAGCTATTCTAGAAGTAAGGCTGAACAATGTGACATCAGACACTGGCTTTTGTCTTCATGGCAATTTAATATATTGTTTGCAATTTTACAGGGCAGAATGCCTTATAAATCACTTTCTTTTTTTCTCCTGAAGCAAAACTTGACTGTTGCTACCTTAACCTATTTTTTCAGTGGCAAATATTACTGAAAATGTAGGGTTACAATAGCTATATGTTTTGCCTAATGCAAGGTGTAATGGAAGGAGTATGTAGCCAGCTTCTAAATACTATGCAGCTTTTGGCATGACACTAACAATATTTAAGAGATAATAGGGTTGTTTTTTCACGTTTAAGTTCACAGACATTATATATGGTTAAGGTTGGTGCTTTCATGATTATTTCATTGATTTAAGCTTTATCTAAAGAGTAAATTGTGTTAGGAATGATTTCAGGTGTAGGGGAAAAAAAAGCACTGTTAAACTTGAAAGGGAAAGATGTTTCATTAGAAATGATTTTTTCATTTTTTTGTGAGATGTCTCAGAATAATAGGGAAAACCCAGGGAAGGAGTTTGGAGAATTTTGTTGTTCATGAGAAATAATTAAGCCAGAAGTCATAGTGAAAGTTGTCATTAAAAACCCCAACTCTTTAGATGCTGACATTTGAAAATGAAATTGAGACTGCATTAATTGTTGCTGTGCATGACTGCAGCATCACTAACATGTGGTTAGCTGTATATTATGCCAAAAATATAAATGGTTAATCAGGTTATTGAGGAAAATCAGGAAAATTTAAGTAACCCCAAGAGTATTTATGTGTCTGAATATCAAGGCTCAGTGAAAGTTAACTGAAAACAGCTGTGTCCTCATGCCCTCATTTCAGTCAGTATCTTGTTGTTCTCTGTCACAGTGACAAATGAAAACATTTCATGGCAGCAACTGTCAAAAGCCCTTGTGTGAGCCCTGCATTTTCTTTCTATTTCTCAGTCAAGAGCTGCCATGAAAAATGACTTCATATCAGTGAGCTACAACTCCATGATCAAATGGGCTAGCTGTTAGTCACTGGCTGGTGGCCATTTAGATGGTGAGTAATGGGCTTTACTTACCCATTTTTCACTGAAAGAGGAAATAAGTCTCTTTTTATGGGCTACCTCATATTACAAACATGGAATATTTATCTGTGACATAAGAGCCTATTCAAACAGTGCAGTGTCAGACTCACTATAAATGGATGTGCTGGCTGATACATAAAAAGGTGCTTGGCCTGAATCCTGCTGGCTATGGAGGTTCCAGCAACTTTGTCTTTCCAGGCATCCATGTTACTTAGAAAAGAAATGTATGTGCAGTTATTACTCTTAATAATTAGCAGCTACCTGCAATCCAGGTGTTTTCCCTCTATTTCTTTCACCTGATCCTCCATCTCCTCTTACCTGACTATTCATTTAATGGAAAATGAGTTAATGAGTTTCTGGTCATAAACAAGCAGTACTATTGGGTGGGAAGTAAAAATCCAGAGTGGTGCATAAAATTCTTCAGGGAATGAAAGATGCATCCTGCATTAGTGATAGTACTTGTTTGGGGTTTTTTATTTACTTGTGGATTTATTTGCATTATATAGTACTTGCCAAAAGTTGATTTCTGAAAAATGAACCCAACATATATCTGACTTGGTTTTGATAGCAAAGATTTGGACTCAAGTCTTGGGGTTTTCAGGTCACTATTTACCTTACTTCAGTATTTCTTTTCAACAGCAGCATTGGGAACTTTTTTGTGTTTGTGTCATCTCACGAAGGGGTTCAAAATTTATTTCATATCCCAATCTACTCTTGTCAATGGAAAGGGAATTTTCTAGCCAAAATATTAAACTAAAATTCTATAGTTAGATATTTTTATTCAATCTTCGAAACTTCTCTAATGGTATCCTATGTATAAGCTTAACATTATCTCCTTTGTTCATACTTTATATCAACCCCCAAAGAAAAGCTGCTGATGAATTTCATACAGTATAGCAAGGTAGTTTTAGCCACTTTGAGGCAAATTCAAAATCTGCAATCTTCAGACTCTAATCCTGACAAAGAATGAACACAATCAATATTAGCTTTGTCTTTGGTAATACCATAGTTTAGACAGGTATAATTTCTACAAATCTTTGCCATTCAGAATATACTAGTCTTATGATAGTGTGCTAAAGCAATCTCTAAATTAACAATACAGACCCAAACTGATCATCAAATCTAGAATGGCTGCAGACAAGACATCACCTGGAGCTCTGCCTTGCATTATCAGTCTGTAGGATAGGGGTGGTTACTTCAAACCTGACTAAATTGTCAGACCTCACAGCCAGTTGTCAAGAGCCTCAGTGCTTTCATGGACACTCACCGCAAACCCTACAGACAAAAAACCTTGCATGTTTATGCAAATTCATAAGGACAGTGCTTAGTCATGTTGCCAGGTTGAGCCTAGATAAGAGAGAAAAGAAGTCTCTGGTGGATAAATCAT
>JAOXXN010000395.1:76786866-76805395 GCA_026770055.1 Myrmophylax atrothorax
GGATATAAAACCCTTCAGTGTTCATTCTGGCTGGGAATGGGATTTGTGGAATGAAAATGCAATGCTGACCTTGGTATTAGAGCAAAGGTAGAAAAGCTTGAAACAGGCCCTGGAGCTATGTGAACTATTTCTAAAGGCCATTTTTTTTGTGTGGCAAAGGGGTAAACTGATTCATGTCCCTTGGCCTTTTCCTTCTTAGTGGTTCAAGGAGAGATACTTTTGCTTTAAGTGAGAAAAAAAAAGGTTTGATACCTTTTGCTCACATTTAAAGGAGAGAATGGGACACAAGGGAAGAGAAAAAAGGGAAAGGCATACAAATTGATCTTCACAACTGATAGTCAAAATTATATATTCATTACTATTTTGACATTACTTCAAGCTGTAGTCCAGTTTGTGTGTCTCAAATATTGTATGTTTAAATTCATATACTTGAGTAGATAAATGCAATTTGCAGAACACATCAAACTTTTATGAAATACTATCGTCTGGACTGATGCAGCACAGAGCTTTCACAAAGAACTTTCACTAACCAGAAGTCCTGGAAAGAAGAGAAAAGTCTTACATCTATCTTTTACATGAAGTTCCTCAGACATTTTCAGTGTTGAGAGTGGTGCCTGTTTGGGTCATGCTCTTAACCATATGATTATTCCATGGGTTAATTGCAAGCAACTGAGATCACTTGAGTTGTTGAGATTGAGGGGAGACCTCCTTGCAGTCTTCAATATCCTCAGGAGAGGAAGTGGAGGGACAAGCACTGATCTTCTCACTCCAGTGACAGGACTCAAGGGAATGGCATAAAGCTGAGATGGGAGGTTTGGGTTGGGTATCAGGAAGAGGCTTTTCACCCAGAGGGTGGTTGGGAGCTGCAACAGGCTCCCCAGGGAAATGGTCACAGTATCAAACTTGTCTGAGTTAAGAAGCATTTGGACAATGCTCTTAGACACACAGTGCAATTCTTGGGGTGTCCTGCAGAGGACCAGGAGTTGGACTTGATGGTTCCCTTGCAACTCAGCATTCTATGATTCTATGAACTGAAACCTTCAGATAAGTGAGTATGAGGTGTATTCATAAGGAATTGCACTATTACATCATGGTTAAGTTTGCTATGCTTTCAACCTGCCTTGCTGACATGCCACATGAAGCATTAGTCTTGAACTCTTTGGTATTGCTTGTCCTTAGGCCTTATTGTTACTGAAGACAGAATGTGTTATGAATATGAATCTGATTAGGAAAAGAAGTCACCTATTTGTATGATCTGGATGTCTGTAGCACTCAGTGATGCAGATTTAGAAATTTCTGTTCTTATTATTGCATAAGAAATTGAGAATAGCATACTGGGCCACGAAATGCATTAAACAAATTCTGGACTTCATGGCAAATATGTATGAAGGAGTTTTCCTTGTCCCTGCATGTGACATTAGCATAGTTATGAAGCCTTTGTAAATCTTTAGCGTATGCTAATTGAAGCATGGCCCAATATTTTATTTTTATTAGCTTAGAAAAAGAAATGACAATCTGCTACCTCAAAAATCTTCACAATTTAATTACATTTAATTTTAGTCAAATCTCCAACCTTTAGTGTCAAGTATTGAAATGTCAGTCTCTGACAGCAGATAATTTTAAAAATGCCTTTGCAAGACATTTAAATTTTTATTTTTAGCTAATGAATTATGTTTTGAGCAAATATATTATTTACTAGCTTGTGAAATTATAGTTCTTATTGTAGCTACTTTTATTTCTTGTCACAGGTGGCACTGAATGAATGATAAATAACAAATATGGTAACTATTTTTAAGCAGAAGCAGTGCAAGGAAAGGAATTGGAGCAATTAAGTACAAGATAAGATGGAAGAACAAAGAAAAAGAGAAACAGTGGCAAAAGTTAAATACACACAAATATAAATTGCATAAGACTAATCTATCATCCGTTGAAATATACCTGATTGTCTGGAGGGAATGAATGATTATCTGGAGGAAAAAATATGGTAGATCTGAATCATAAAGATTTCAATAACTCCAATCCTATTACAAGCAGAAGTGTTAGTTCAAGTTCCATGACACAAAGACTGATAGGAAACTTATTATTGGGTGCAAGTGATATCTACTGAAGAGAGCATGTGACAGATTTGATTGTGACATACACGTGGAATTCCTTGAGAACTGCAGGCTACCCATACTAGGAGAAAAAGCTATAAAGAAAGGGGCTAGATTTTAGAAGTGACAAATTGAATGCTTTTGAGGAACAAGGTACTGGAAATTACATGAAACTAAATAGAAGTAGAATTTTACTAAAAGTGAGATGCTTAAAATTTGGAAACAACTAAATGTGCAAAAACGTGTGCATTTATTTGATTACTTACTGAGTCTGAACTGTCCATGTGATCTGCTTTTGCAAAATGCAATTGTGACCCTAAGGGCACCAGGAAAGTTGTTTCCAGGAAGAATAGCAAAGTATTAATGACATTCAGTAAGTCATTGGCAGGAGACATTACCTAGAACGTTGAAAAAATGAATTAAAATTTCAACAAGTACAGGAAAGGTTTAGAGGGATGGAGAATCTGAAGATATGGATATACTGCTGTCATTGGTGAATGTGGCTTTGGTATGTACATGCCAGTTATTGCATGTCTTCTTAATGTTGGACGTAAGTGTAAAAGAATTTCAGAGTTCAGGATGGAACAGGTGCTAATTCAAGAGAGCGGGTGCTAATTCAGTTTCTCAGAAAGCTTTACAACGCTCATTGATCCATATGACCATGAATAGTTTTAGTCTAGAAACAGAAAATGGTTACCAGCTAATAGAATGGATGGACTCACAAAATTTTTCTCTGAAGAGGAGAGATAAATACTGAATCACTTTTAAACCTAAACTTAATTAGTAAATGGAAAAAAAAAAAGTTCTCATGTTTTGTCTTGACAACAGAGAATTAGATTTACTGGAACAGAAGACACTTCTAATTATTTTGTTTGTGATTTGCAGGATAGCCATTTGGCTGCTTATATGCCCAAAATAGTACAATCACCAGAGATAGAGAAGAAATATATTATTTATCTCTGTGTGTAGTCAATTCTTATGCTGTAAACAAGATGCAAAGTTATTATGGTAATCTTGTCAGCTATGTTTTAGAAATGCAGTTTTACCTGATATGGCAATTTCAAAGTTTAGCTTTGTTTTAGCAGTAGGATATCTTACTGAATCTCCCATGGGAAACTTTTCATAAGGATTTTGTAATAAATACAAACTTTAATCAAGATGATGATAAAACACAAAATAATCCCTCAAAAGTTATTAAAACCAGGAACAAACTCCAAATATTATTCCATTGTTTCCGAGATAGAGAATGTACTGTTGCATAACAAAAGAAAAATAAGGCAGAGTAGCTGTTAAATATATGTATTGAAGAGTACCCTCTATTTTGAGATATGGGCATTTTCAGATACTGCTGTAAAACTCTGTATAATTGCCTACATTTAAGTTTTGATTCTCAGTGGTTCCTGTCATAGCTGAAAAAAATCTGTATAGACTCCATCACTTATGCAACAGTTTATGCCAGCTTTGTCTTCAGTCAGTCAGTTTTGATAATTGGAACTCAACAAACAAATTCTGATCGTCCCCTACCTTTGATGGAATAGAGATCATCAACAATACGAACTGAAGTAGCCACATTCACCAAATAGATTCTACACTATTAAAGATGTGTGAGGTTGAGGGCACATTTAGTTAGACTTGAACTAATAAAAGGAGTGGGTAGGCAAATAAAGTGCTGGAAACAGTTTTATTTCCCATGGTAACAGAGGCAATGCAGCTTTGGCAAATATAAGTCTTAAAGAAGAGCAAAACACAAAAAAAGGAGTAAAACTGAGCAGCTAGTGTGAGGGTACTGATATAGGAATAACTCCATGACATTTTTTATTGTTTGTCAGCTTGAATCATAAAATTATAATTGTACACTACTATTACATTAATTTAATTAAAAAAGGTATTTTTATTTGAACTTTGCAAAGATTTGTTGGCATGACAGTGTAATTCACAAAATCATACTGAATTTTCATCTGTCACAGTTTCACAATATACAGGGGCAGAACATATTTTTTGTCAAATATATAGGATCTCTGAGTAGGAACCACTCAAAGTCTCAATTCTGATGATGTTATACAGGATCTTTGCGTAGGAACCACTCAAACTCTCAATTCTGATGATGTCATCACATGATATCTTTGATTTGGTAGAGAACTGGAAGAATCAAGAGGTGTTTTTCCTTTGTTTATTTTTTTTTAACTTTTCCTCGGATACTACTGAAATATCTTTATGAATGCTTTAATAAATGTAAGTTCTATCAAAGTTCCCACAGAACGGCACAATTGGCAGTTTTCACTGATGTTTGCTGGCACAAGCAAATTGTTGAGAATGAAGAGGAGGCTGTGGTTGAGGAGACCCTGAGCTACATCACATACCTTCTTTGACATGCTCCTTATTTTGTCTGACCTCTTCTGTTCCATTGCTTCCAACACATTCAAATTCTGCCTCTTCTTACTTCCCAGATTTCTCATGACATTCTCACTATAGAAGTCTGGGCAATAAGGAGTTACCGCATTGTTAAACCTAAACACTGATGACCGTTCAAGCTGACAAGTTAGAACAGAATGTGTCTGGAAAAAGAAAGGGCATGAAAACATATCGAACCAGTTTTCCTGTTCAGGTCCACGGTGACTGCATAACATACAGCACAGCTCAGAAGTGGGGCCAAGGAGTGGGCAAAACTAATAGGGGGAATCAAGATCACCAAAAGACCCTCAAAGGCCCCTGACCCATTTCCAGAAAGGTCCAGAAGACTGGCCTGCTCCTACTCACTCACTTACATGAAAAGCAAGAAACCTCAGGGAGGGGAAAACTTACCTATAAGAAGGTATCCCCCTATGTCCAGGTAGTGCCCCACTACCATGGGCAAAATATATATCAATTTCCATGCTGAGTGTGGTTTGCTAATAAAACTTAGTGAACTTGTTTCTGGACCCTTTTGGCTTTTCCTGTTCTTTTTCAACCATGGGCATCTATGACTCTCAGTGCTCTCTTCCATGTAGGAGTGGAATGCCACACACACCTTTATAACTTCAAAAGGTATCTTTACAAGTTGTATCTTCCCTCTTATCTGTTTTCTTGTCCCACTAATTTACTTTTGGTTTAACTCACAGTGGAAATTCCATTTTCCCTCATGCCCATCACCTTTAGACTCATGGATATTACTCCTGTGTTCATCCTCACCAGCTCCCCCAGTCTTTTCACACAGGTTTAGCACTTTCCTTCATGTGGAAGCTTTGTATGTGTTATTTTGGCTTCAGCAGTGCATTGTTGAGAGGGCCAGGCAACCTGCTAAAATTATCTGACACAGATAGAAATGTGGAATGTGTTTTTTAAAGTTTATCAGGATGTGCAAATCTGGCAAAGCTGCAAACGACTGAAGACTGATACCTATCTTAATAATACCATATCCTAGTTGTGACCAAAACATGATGAGATTCTGCACTGTGTTTCATCTGTAATCTTTGTAAAAATGTAGTTAACCATATAACTCAAATTCACCGACATCTCTAAGTTATTCTCAAATACTTTGTTAGCTGTTTTATTGTACCTGGGGAGCAGACTTCTTTGTGGATGCTGGAAGGAGACTTTCCACATATAAATCAGTCTTTATCATTGAAAAGGTCAGTGATCATACAGATATACATTGGATATCTAAGAGCAGACATGTTGTGTGGTTGCAGCATTTCTGTCCTGCTAAAGAAGCTGGAGAGTGCTATTGGTTTCAGTTTTACTGTCTGCAGAACAATTTTTCTTCAGCTGTGACACAGTAAGTGACCAAGTACCTACTTATAAATTATTAAATCAATGATCTACAATGAGATAAACCTAACAGTTTTTTCATTAGGAAAGGTCACCCAGTCTGGTTTGAGGAGCTGGCTGAAAATAATAACTTCCTTAGTTATAGCCATTTTGACCTTTCCATTTTTCTCTCCATAACTATGGTTGCAAACAAATAAAATTTTAGTCAAAGAACATTCAGGTGCTGATGCCTCTTATGATGAAGCCAATACTCTTAGGAAATGAGACACTGATAACTTCCAACATTTAATTTCATTTTGACAGTGAAAGAATTACGGGAGTGAAAGAGTAGCCTGAGGCTTTCTAGAGGAGAAGCAACTGTCCTTTTCTGAGAATTATTAGCATGTTAACCTTAAAACTGCACTGTAATACTGTGCCCACTGATAACACTTCAGTTAGAAATTTGGTTCTGGGAATGTCTGTGAGGCAGGGAGCTACAAGGTGCTTTTAAAACAGTCGCTTCCTGAATGCCTTAATTCTTAGCCCAATCATCTGGGAATCGGAGTTGGAAGTGTTTTTACAGTGCTCTGACAGCCTAGAGACTGAGGGTCTGTCAAGAATAAAGGAAGCACGTTTACATTTCCATGCATAAATACTTTTGGTTCTGGTCCTATATCTGTGTCTTTGGTTAGTTTTACCTAGGGTTTTCTTGTTATTTATCTGCTGACTGAAAAAAATAATGTTGCTTACCAATTTTCTAAATGAAACAGTTCATAAGACTGTAATTACTGTAATTATTTGGAATTTTTTACATAATTCTGCAATAATAGCTAACTTTTTGTCTGATGTATGATGTGTTTTAATAAAAGTTAAGAGACAGATTGTAACAATTAATTGTGGATGGTTTTGGGAAGGCTAACAGTTGTTTCAAATTAAAAATGATGAGAAATTGTCACAAATTGTTATATTAATACCTTTCTTATAATTGCAAAGCGATGTATTTATTTGATGATGTCTCTGATATGAATGATGAAGTGCATATCAGGTAAATTTACTATCTTTTCCTTGAACATCGCTTATTATCAGTTAATGTCATTTAATAGAAAAAGATTAAAGCTGCTGAAACTCATTTGATTTTTCAACTTCAGGGCCTTTTTTTTTATTTGGGACCATTCTTTTTTGGAACCATTCTTTGAAGAAGTCATGTTCTTTTCTTCTCTTTAAAATATTTTTTTTCTCCTGGTATATAAGCCTCATTTGAAAGGAAGCTATAAGGGAAACTTATTTTTCTGGCTCTGAAACGGCTTTCTCTACCAAGGAAAAAAGCTGAATTGCTGCTACCTCAATTGTATTCCTAACAGTATTTGATCTCAAATGATTCTTTAAGCACTTTCTAAATGAGATTCCTGGGGACGGTGTCCTGAAACTACATTTCAAACTGGGGTGAGAGGGAATAGGTAATTGTTTTGCAAAAAAAGAGATGATGAAGAGTCTTTATAAGCATTGAGAGTGAAAGGGTTTTATTAGTGATCATTACTGCCTGGGCCCACTGAGATAAAAAGTGTAGAAACCCCTTATTATCTACTAATTGTCTCACTTGATTTTGCATTCTAAAAATGTCGCTTTAGTTTTACATTGCATAAGAACAAATTCTAAGCATTGAGTTGTAAGATTTCCAAGCACTGTATACATCAGCACATAGCTCTTTAACCTCCAACACTGCAACAAAAATTCTCTTCAATACAGAGAACTAGAAGAAAAAGGAAAAAGAGAAACTAATTTCCATGGTCAAAAAGAAGGCAAGACTCCCTGAATCAGGAGCTTTGTGGTTCTCCACATTTACTTAATAATAACATTTTATGATCGTTTGAAAATAGAAGGAGACTTTACTGAACAATGAGTCCAACTTTGGGTTGCTATTGAATAGAGTAATATGAAAGAAATAGATTACTATCTTGTAAATTTTAGTATTTCAGTGCACAGTCTAGTCCTATTGCGTGACAAATATTTTCTACAGACTTAAAAATCCTGATAATATAA
Source organism: Myrmophylax atrothorax (assembly GCA_026770055.1). Taxonomy (NCBI): domain Eukaryota; kingdom Metazoa; phylum Chordata; class Aves; order Passeriformes; family Thamnophilidae; genus Myrmophylax; species Myrmophylax atrothorax. The sequence continues at coordinate 76,794,726 of JAOXXN010000395.1, forward strand.
ATTCAAAAACATTAAAAATACATCTCATCCATAAATGCATCTGCATAATGTAATGTGCAAGGAACATCACCTTTGCTCTACTTAAGATGCATGTGGTTGCAACTATTTTTCATGTCTTTGGTGGATACAAACTGCAGGCAAGTACTTAGTTGCAGTGAAGAACAATAGGATGTTTTTATGTAACCTAGTGTTTTAATTTGCTTATTTAATTCTTTGCTTATTTAGTAATTTCTGTGATCTCAAAGGGTTACTGAATATCAGCTTATAGCTAGAAAATGGAAATTATCAATTTAACAGGCTATTTTTAATTAGCAATTTCCTTCCCGAACTTCCTTTATAATCCAGTGGGTACATGTCCACAGCCTGAAATGTGAGGTTTGTTCCTATAGTGTTGACTCTGGGCTTTATGACAAAAACTGAACATCTTTTAGATGGCAAGTTTCATTGATTTAATCTGAAATAGTAATAGTGAGTTTTTAAGGATAAAAATTCCTTGGTTTTGCCACAGGTCACACTCAGCCTCTTCAGTGAGGCAGCAATGAGAGTTGTATTCAGTGCACAGAGGTTTCTCTCTGCTGCTCCTTCTCTCAGACTGTTTTCCTATGTGCTGGTATGAGTTCTACAAAGGTTACAGAGCTGTGGGTCTGTGGTGCAGCAACAGGGCAGAGAAAAGGGCATATGTGTTGTGTGGTTGTATGTCAGTGCGTGGTCACCAGTGAGCACCAGGTTAGCCTACCTAGTAAGCAGGAAACTTGGTGTTGATTTGGCTTTCAGATTTGACAAGCCAACAATTTAGAGATGCCTCTTTCTGATCCGTTGTGTGGATTGCCCATCTAACATGAGTAATAGAATCTCAGTCAGTGATTTCACCATGGCACATTCAAGTTACAGTAAGGAAAGTATAATTTTTACAGCTTCTACATAATTAAAACAATTTTTAGAGGAGAAATTACTTTTTTTCAAAGGTTTTACTGCCAGTAAGTTCTCTAAGATACTCGTGCTTTCCTGAGATGCTAATTTATTTTTAACAAAAAAGTTTAATACAAGGACCATCTTTTCTCATTGCTTGTTAAACTTTTCCAGTCAGTTACTCATGTCTCCCTGATCACCTTTCTGCTTCAAACGTGAAAACTTTTTTGTGTTTTCAATTGATGCATTTAGAAATGCACTAAAACAGTTTTAAATATCTGTGAAATACCTGGCAAATGTTAAAGCCATATAATCAGTAGATGATGAAAGAGATTCTCCCCTTAAGTGAGACAGATAAAGAACCATGAAAAACCCTCAACAAAAAATTTAATATGGGGTTCTCCCCAAAGAGGTTGGTTCAGCTGTCCTGATACAGTAACTAGGAGTTCCTTCAGTGATATGAGAAGACATGAGTAAATACTTGAAGCATGAGCTTGTGGATTGTAATTTTGCCTTACTCTTTTGATCAGAAAAAAATAGGTGATAAGGAATAACACTGTAGTGTGGAGTAAATGGGAAAAGAATAGTTTATAAGTAGATTTGCTAGAAGTTATCTGGCTTACTAGAGAGCAGGGTTTTTTTAGTCTTTGAAAGAGATAAAGCTATTATGCAGTAGCATTCCTTCACACTCCACAGCATTCCTCACTCCCACAACCCCCAACCAATCCATGAAGGAAAACCCTATTAGATTAGTGGAGTCCTCCAGAAATTAATTGTATTGTAACTGACTCAGTAAACCTATCAATGAGAAGGTTAAACACCTTTATGAGGGTTAAGAGAACCTGAGCAGATCCATTTGTATTTATCTTGAAAACAGCAGAAACATTCCTGAGATATCATATGTTCCAGGGCTGCTCCTGTACTTCTCATAAAGTTACACAGAAGCTGGGAAAGTGCCATATAAGGGCTGTTCTTGCTTCAGCATCCTCTTTGGTGATTACTAAGTTCAATTTGAATAGAGATATATTTTTCAAGCACTTCTCTGACTTCTGGATTTTGAAGAGCCCTTTCATTTTTACTTTTGTTCATTTTCATTTTAAGACTGTGCATCACAAGAGTAGCATTAATTGATACTGACTTTGACACTTGGACATCACTAATGAAAAATATATGGCTTAACTTGTCAAGGCTCTAGTAGTTCTAGTGTAGTTCTAGGCTATATTTGACAGAATCACAGAATAGTTAGGGTTGGAAGGGACCTCTGAAGATCATCTAGTCCAAAACCCCTGCCAAGGCAGGGTCACCTAGAGCAGGTTGTACAGTAACATGTCCAGGTGGGATTTGAATGTCTCCAAAGAGGGACAACCTCCCTGGGCAGCCTGTTCCAGTGCTCTTCCACCCTCAATGCAAAGAAGTTTTTCCTCATGTTGAGGTGGAACTTCTTGCGTTTGAGTTTATGGGTGCTGCTCCTTGTCCTGTCACTGGGCACCACCAAGAAGAGCCTGGCACCATCCTCTAGACGCTCACCTAAAGTAAACAATAAATACATGGAGGAATAAGGACACCACATAAAGACCAATGTAATCAAGCGAATGCCATTTATTACACAATGCACACGGTTTATACAGGGTTAAGGTTACATTCTATTGGCTAAATTGAATCTCACACCATCAAACTACAAATCCTAATTGGTTATAATCCATATTTGGTGAACTCACCCTGACTGTTTTCAGGAACATCTATCTCCTGTGTCCTGTGGGAAACATGAGGAGTTCTCAGGAGAAACTTCTGGGGAGTTACTAAGAACTCCTCGGAAGTGATTTCTCCTTTACCAGTCTGCAGCAGCTGTGGCCTTGTTTATTCTTAGCTGCTTTCAGTCTCACAAGGTCCATATAGATCTGAATTGTTCATATTTCATTTCTCAGTACCAACACCCACCTTTGAGATATTTGTATGTATTGATGAGATCTCCTCTCAGTCTTCTCTTCACCAGACTAAACAAGCCCAGCTTCTGTAGGCTGTCCTCATCAGAGAAATACTCAAGACCCCATGCCATTATTGTTGCCCTTCACTAGACCATCTCCAACAGATCTTTGTCTTTTTGTACTGTGGAGCCCACTAAGGGGCAAATAGAGGGGAAGGATCACCTCCCTTGACCTGTTGGCCTCGCTTCCTGAGGCACCCCAGAATATCTTTGGCCCTACTGGCTGCAAGGGCACACTGCCAGCTCATATTCAACTTGTCATACACCAAAATCCAGGTCCTTCTCAGCACAGCTGCTCTCTAGTAGGTCATTCCCCAACTGTACTGGTACATGGGGTTGTTCTTTTACAGGTGCAAGACCCTACAGTTGCCTTTGTTGAACCTTATTAAGTTTTTCTCTGCCCAGTTCTCCACCCTGTTCTGTCTATCTCCATCCTATTTCTCTCTGTATGATTTGTTCAAGGCTAATATCAAACGGCAGTCTCCTTGACTACCAATAAAGCTTACTGTTCTGGGATTTTTCCCTTTCTGTTGAACAGCTTTATGCTTTGGATTTGCAGAAATTTATAACCTTAGGGAACAATACTTCAAGGTTAATTCAGTCAGTCTTGACAATCCTCCTCCAGAAAAATTATACATTAGCCTATATAGGAACAGCTGTGATGCGGCTGAAATGTCAAATACCGCAACTATTTCAGATACTCTATGAACTACTTGTGTTTTTATTTTCTTTCCACCTTCCTATCTTCCTTGGGAGAGCTGGTTCCCTTTGAAGTTTTTTTCTGTGTTTTGGGTTTGTTTTGTTTTTTTTTTTAATTGCACTGAACTTTAGCACTGTTGTAGGTAAAGCATGATGATGTGAAAGCAAATTGTTTAATATACCTGGAATTTCCGACATACAAGGAGAAACAGACCACTTTCAAAAGACACTAACAGGATCTGTGCCTTTTTTACCCCTCTCAAAACTGAATGAAAAACATTTATGGCTTTTGGCCATAAAGAATAATGAGGGACAAGTTATATTTGGCTTCTGCAGAAGCTGGGAAGTTAACCTTTGTACTTAAAATGTGCTTAAACAGATTATATTGATTTCTAGGTTAATTGATAACACAATGTGGAAAGAATATTATCAACTCACAACTCATTTGTCTTCTAAAACAGATGGAGAACCAAAATGATGCCAGATACCGTAGCTAACCCTACTCCTGATTCTGGGACTAGCTGAATTAAACTATCTGAGTTTTAAAGAGTTAAAGTGATGAAAAATACTCTCTTACAGCAATTTTTAAAAAACTGTGGGGAAAAAAATAACACAGGTCACTAATTATGCCTGTGAGTTTAAAAAGCAGAGACAGAAAAGGCCTCAGAATACAATCTCTTAGGTTCAGGATGTAAAGTCTACATTCTAAAAAAATCTTTCTCCAAGCTTCTACCTGGACAAATTGGGTAATTTAGGTGCAAGAATGTGCAGTTCTTTGGCTGAAATACGGCAAAAGCACTCTTGTTCTTCAGAACAGAAGACACCCATTGAAATGCCAGTAGCATGCAACAGTAGCATTATATTAATCCTTAAAGTTATGATTAACATCTCTGCAGTCCTCTGCTTGCACAAATGGTAACTAGTGAAGTGGAGAATAACATGTCTTTAATCCTCAAATGGAAATATAGAAATTTCTCTAACCAGTAACCAGTGCTTTTAAAAGAAAACTTATTTTACTTTTTATTTCTATTTTAAGCACTCAAGCTGTGGCAAGGTAATAGCAATAGTTTTTCAAAACACTGCATTTTTTATAAGATTATACACAAAAATCATGTATTTGATGAAGCAGATCACTTCTAGCATAAATGTGGATTAGAATTACCTTGACTACTTCTGGTATTTATTTTTTTGGACTGAACATCTAGAGTGGTATTGTACAATGTAGTGTAAGAATAATTAGAACAGTGTGCACTATGACAAAAAAGATGAATATTTGTGTGATACTTCTCACCACAGTATTCCAGTCCTTCTTTAGAATTTGTTCTGAATCTTAGTGGAGGAAATGTATCAGAAATTGCTACAGTTGATGTTGTTCTTATTAGTTAGTCATTGTAAGTTTTAACAACTTTCATTTTGTTTTTATTATCTTCTCCATATGAAGTGAAAAAAATCTTAGAATTTTATAAAATAAGTATTTTATTTTGGTTATGGATTGTTTCAGTGGACTTTATTTTGCACAGAGGAGAAATTTAAATGTTGTTCTCCTGTTAGTCAAAAACTTTGTTGTGCATGACATTATCCACTCAGTAAAGGGGTCGAGCTGTCAGGCAGATCTGTATTTTAGATGATTCCAGAATCAATGCCATTAAGGAGAACTGAATAAATCCTGTAGGCTTAAATAACAGTGTATTAATGAGATGCAGAACTGCCAACCTAAGTAAGCCTGCAATCAGATAGGAGAGAGTGCAATAACTGGGGAATTATGGAAGCCAGTGTTGATTAGGGTGAAGTTAGGCATGGAGACAAAAGTTGGTCAAAGAAATTTCTGAATCTCAGAAATTGAGTGCTAAGATGAAATGCAGCAGTTACTAAGAGATGCAAGCAAGTGCCTCTGAGTTCCTAATGTTCTGTGACAAGGCCTCCCAGACTGGCATTTCCACCACTACTCATTTAAATTTCATAACTCATTCCCACCTACTAAGAGAAGCAGCCCTACTACTCCATCCAATCCACTGTTTCAAAAGATCAGGCTGTCAATCCTATCATATCCTCATAGTTTTTCTTTTCCTCCCTTGATACATCGGAAAGTACATACTTGGATGCTTCAGGCACTTGATGTCATATATGTTTTCCACCTTTCATTTTTCTTTTTGTATAGCCTGTCAGCCTTTTTCAGCCTCTCAGTAAAGCACACTCACTGTCAATAGCTTTGGGACCCTCTAGCATACACCCAAGTTTTGCTTTTTTTTTGCTGATATGTGCCTCTGGATGTTTAAACCAACCTCAAGCTAATCAGTCGTTTTATTCTAGAAAGCAGTTTCACTCAGGTTGCTGATACTTCGAATTTCTAGTGCAATCTATTTGGGGAATGTGTGACGGATGTAGTTTAAAGCTCAGAAATAAGTCTCCTACTCATTGAGAGATCTATCTGAACTTGAATGTTTGTGTATGCACTTGAAAACTATTAAAATCTTGGGGGGCATTGTCCTCTTACATGACTCACTTTGCTGATTTGGGCTTTCAGCTGGTTCCTTGCTCCTCTTTCCTTCATGTATTTCTTTACTTGTTGCGATGGTTGCCCCCACTGCAGAAGAGCCATGCTTTTAGATATGATGTCTTCTTCATGTTCCATGCTGAGTCTAAGAAACAGCTGCTCCACTAATTGTAATTTCTCTTTTTCCCCTACTGACTCCTCTGGATGATTAAAAAAATGTTTCTTGGAGGTAGGCCAGTAGTGAAGCTGGCAGTCCCAGAAGCCTCTTAGTAATATTCCTTCCATGAATTTCTGGGCAGGGTGACCGCAATGCAGTAGAGCAGATTCTTTAGACAAGGTCAGATTGGTATTCAGCAGAATGCAAATAGAAATTGTAACTCAGCACAGACATAACTCACTCTGCCATGCTGCCTGCTGACAAATTAATAACTCTTTTAGGATTTAAATGCAGATGTTTTTCAAGTCTATTCACTATTTTGATGGCAACAATAACATTCTTAGATATATCTACTACATACATTTCTTTTTCTTTATGACATGAATCACTGAGCTGAGAACGATTATTGACTAACTGCTCATATCCTACTGAGTATTACAGTAGGTTGGTATTAGTTTGTAGTGCTGTCTGCAAGCTGTCCATATATCAGTGGTTTGAAAGGTATCCTGTGAGCTGCTGCATGATGTCTGCAAATGCTGTCTTTTCTTTCTACCTGTCTTCCAATGATGAGGTTACCATACTAGTGTCTGTGGCAGAAGAGTGATACTAAAGCATTTCTGCCATCAGTTACTACTACTGTCATTTTAGGAAGTCATGTTGGTGTTACTTTCTGCTCTCTCTGCTTCTATTCTGTGGATCACAGTGCCACAATAGATCACATATGTTTTTCAGGAGGTGGTATGTGAATCCCTGGCACGTGTCAGGTGCTAACGTAAAAATATTCTTGCAGTGCACTGTACTGAATGGGAAGAACAGTTTCCTCAAGGAGATCTGCATGAAGGCTTCCAGGTGGGAAGGAGGAAGATCTCCTGCTCTTGCTTGTCCCTCTATTTGTGGCAAAAATCTGTCTCCGGAGACTAATAAAATCAAAGAGTACATGAATACCATTTAAATGAAAAAGAACACAGTATTTTATTAAAATGTGTGCAGTTAAGTGTGTTTTGCAGGGAAGAAGTTTTATCTTGTTTTTACTGTCTTAGGCTGGCATACTTATTCAGGCCTATCAGTAGTTTCATAAGTTGTGACAATGAATGTAACTGCTGTCTTCTAAATTTTGAAGAACTGTGAAATCTTTCTTATTTTTTATTTTATGAAACTAGGTCTTTATCAATTAACAGAAAATAGCAAAGACATTCACGTTTTTTGACTAGATTTCTATCACTCCTAAGTCCTTTAGTTTGAAAAGAGGTAACTTGATGTATTTTACTGAAGTAGCCCAGTGTAAAATAGTATCCTTTTTAAAAAGTTTTTCCCTCACTGTGTCATGAGGACTGATAGGGGCAGGTGTGAATAAACAACAAAGTAAATAAAAAGTTGTGAATAAATAAATTGACACTCACGGTTGCAGTCCTTGTAGAAAGCTGCTATATTAAGACATAGGAAGCTTGACAATGCTGGTTAACTCTGTGAGTGTGATGCTGAAGGAGTTTTTGATTTTTGATTTTTCACATTTTATAGATTTTAGAAATACAGCTGTAGCAAATGTAGATTTAATATGCTAATATTATAGCAGCCTAAGTTCATTGTTTATATATCCTAACCCCTACCACAGAACAGGGAGCTCAAATTCCTTTAGTTAATTAATCTTGTTTAGACTCTTTTCAAGGTAGAATCCTGACGACTATCAGAAGGCCTACAGAATGAAATATAAACAGAGGTGACCCAGAACACTGGAGAGCGTCCAAAAGCCCTTTGCACTTTGAAGAAGAGGAGTGATGATGAAGAGAGGGTCTCGCCGATCCCCCAGACCCAATTCCCGGGTGTGGGACCAGGGGCAGGACAGAGGTGGAACTGGACATGTGTAAAGTGATGATTGGAAGGACCATATTATAAAAGCCATGGAAACTAGGGTTTGGGGGTACACATGCATGTCATCATGTATTCCTGTGGGCACTTAGCCTGTTATTAAAGGACCTTTACTTTTTATCTCATCCAACACTAACTTGGCTCAGAGTCCTGTTTTGTGGGGGCATTCACGGCATCAAGTGCATGTAAACACTGTACAATGTTTATCACTACAAAATCACATTAGCAGTTCACTTTCCATAAATTTAACTTTACTTTCCAAATAACTAATTATACATCTTAGTTTGGCATCTTCATAAGAAGAGAAATGGAATATAAGATACTTCAGAAACTTTACTATTGAGTAATTTTGTACCAAAATGAAAATGCACAACTATTTTTCTTAAAGTATATTAGATGTGCTGTAACATGAGAAAAAATCAGATAGGTCAAGTATTTATGGTGATATTGTCACAAATATTGTGAATTTTCTGCTCTAGAAAGGTCACTGAAATGGTAGACTCAGTGGAAGGGAATGGGAATGGACACTTGCTTTTTGCTCTGAACAGCAAAACAGTCTCTGTACAAACTCTAAATTAAAATGCATCCTGCCTGTTTGGGGGATGAGATGCTTAAATGTGAGTGAGCAGAGAGAAATTAGTAGTGTAGTAAAGAAAAGGAAACACTTCCATTTCTAAGTTGTTTTTTCACTTCACAGTGATTAGCTAATAAGATGGCAATCAGAAAGATGCATTTTTTCCTAGAATTTCTTCACAGCTGCTGTGAAGAAAAGCACCTATTACCACCTTTAAGGTAGCTCTCCATTGGCCGAATGAAACCCTTTTCTCACAGCATAATAGGTCAAAGAGTATTCCTAAGTGAATATGTTACATGCTGCTTTTGTTCATATTTTCATCTTTTCTTCAGATGAGATGCAGAGTTCTTAGCCTGGGTAGTTAACCTAAGTTGCCCTTACTGTACTCTTAAACCTTGTATAGCAATTCTCATTAAACTTAAAAGTTTCCTTTCTAATAACTGAAGACAGATATTTGAAGGGGACAGTCTGCTTTGAATTATGTATATTAGATATTGCTTTGTGATTCTATACATCCAACATTTGTTGACTATTTCATTTCTGGGGTTTTTTTGAAGATTATCTGGATATCCTCACCTTCACCACTCAGCACTTCAGAAAGAATAAAAGTCTGGAACACATTAGATTTGATTCTTATTTCTTCCTCTTGTGTGCTGGCCATCATGTTTAAAAGATCATGGATCTTTTATTACAGAATTTTAGAGTGTCTAATAGAAATCCAGGCTTTAAGCCCATTTAAATACCATTTGACTTCATGTTCCATTTCATCACTTAATTTTGGTGAAAAAAAAAGAAAAACAACTTTTCACCTCAGTTGGCACAATGACAATAAACTCTTAACATGTTTTGTAGAGTATTCATCAGGATCTGCATGATATGTTAGAACCATATCGAAAACATATTTGAAACAAAAATTGATTTTATTATGTGCTATAACTTTTCACTCATCAATTGATTTTGATGACCTGCTCAATGATTGTGATAAAGATTCTTATTTTTTCAAGCATTAATATTTATTTTGGTCTTAAAACATTATTATGCAAAGTGGTATATTTGCACAACTCTTGTTTGTAAGCTATGACTTAGCCAAAAACTCTATCAAAAAGATTAAGTAGAGAGACTTGCAAAAATTTACCACATAAGAATTTTGACATTGTTTTTGGCCAAGTTCACTTTTGTTTGTCACTGTGCAGTGACTTGTTTATTTCATCTGCTGCCTTGGTGGACTGAGCTAAACTGACAACAACTGTTTACTTGTCAACAACCTGATTTTATCAATTATTTCAAATATTCAAAACTTCCTCTTTACTTGGAACTAGTGAAGACTAGATAAGGCTCTTCCTGGCCAAGAATATTCTTCTCTGATTTGGCATAGGTCAGTTGCCCTTGGATTAGATTACATATTCTGGGCTCAGTTAAACTGTGGGGGAAATAAGACTGTAAGTGAAGCATTATTCCTTACTGTTGTTTAATACCTTATTAGCAGTTCACTATTTTTTTAATTAATTCATGAGTTTATGATGGTCTGGTTCCAACTTTAAATATTAGTGTGATGTTCTTGTTGAAGCTGTATCTTGTGAGAAAAACAAGAGCACTTTTTTCATCTTACCTGGAAAACACCTTTTTAAAATTCGGAGCAGACAACATGAGTTCTTTCTTTGTTATTCAGATCATGAGATGTTCTGAAAAATCTTTATTATCTGTGAGAATTTAATGTTCAAGAACAATTAATCTTTTATGAATATGTGATGGAATTCACTATGCAGTCTGTCTTTGACTCCTGGGTGGTAAATGAAAATAAGAGGTTTTTCACATGTTTTCCAATGTTCAGTTTCTCACTGTTGGATCTGTCTCTGTCTCTACTGATTTTGGCATTTTTAGCATTCCTCTGCTGTAGACCTAGTTGGAATGAGAGTTTCAAGGAAAATGTAACCACCAACTACTAGATTGTTTTTGAGTCTGTGTTTACTCAGTTGAGGGTTTATTT
>JAOXXN010000395.1:76831821-76845131 GCA_026770055.1 Myrmophylax atrothorax
CCCGACACCCCTGCCCGTGCCAAATTTGGCAACGGGAAGAGCCGCCGACCGCGGCAGGAGCAACACGGAGGCCTTGTAAGGCAATCGCTGCCGGGAGGGCACGCGGGGGACACGCACACGCGTGTGCGCGGAGGGACACGCGCCAGCAGCCGGGCACGGGGGGAGGCGGCACAAAAACCATCGTGCTGTGGGTGCTCCACAGGGATCCTAAACCCCCAGCCCCTCCTGCAGGGTTCCAACAGCTGCCTCTATTCCATGGGCTCAGCTCAGGATCTGGGAGGTCCTGGAAGGTCCTGAAGGACCAGTGGGTGTTGCAGGGTGTGAGCTGGGAATGGCCTGGCCCCAAAGCATGGCATAGCACTTCATGGCACAGCATGGCACAGGATGGACCAGGCACCTGCAGGTGGTGTCTGTGGTGTGGCTGGAGACAGGCTGGGACATGGGGCACTACATTGTGCCACACCACAGGGTGACATCACTGCGCTTGGGGTCCTCACAGTCTGCTGATAACTGGGGAAGGGATGAAGCCAAACAGAAGCCCCCTCATTTCCCAGCCCAGGCTCTGGGGTGGTTCACACCCCACACACCCTATGCTGCCTTCTACTCCTTGCTGCCCCCAGCCCAGCCAGCACCTGGCACTGCTGCCAGGCTGCACTTATCCCAGTGCTCCCAGTATGGAGCAATCCACAGCACCAATGTCATGCCTGCAGTGTGGCGCCTGCTGGGGGGACAGCGTGGGTGTCACCTGGCAGGTGTTTGTGTGTGTGTGTGTATGTAGGAGTGTGTCCATGCACACAGGTGTATCCCTGTGCACAGGTGGGTATGGGGGTGTATCTGTGCACAGATTGGTGTGTGTCCATGCACATGTGTGTATGTGTGTGTATGTATGTATGTGGAAGTGTGTCCATGCACGCACATGTGTGTCCTTGCATGGGTGGGGGCTCTGTGTGTCTGTGCACAGGCGTGTGTGTGTTCAAGCACACGGTTGTGTCTCTGCACACACACGTGTGTGTATGTAGGAGTGTGCCAATGCACAGACGAGTGTGTGTCCATGCAAAGTGGGGTTGTGGGGGGGTGTGTGTCAATGCACACGGATGTGTGTCTGTGCACCCACGGCTGGTGGGTGTGGGCAGCTGGCGCGGGTGCCCCCTTGTCCCTCCACCCAGCCCTTGCTGCAGAGGGTGCGCCAGGAAACACCCACGGCTCCCACAGCTCCCAGGGCTCCCGGCACACCCGTGGGCTCCCGGCACACCCGTGGGCCCCGCGCACGCCCACGGCGCCGGCCATGCTGCGGCCCTGCGGTGCCGGGCACACCCCGGCCCAAGCATGCATGGGGCTGCACGTCAGTCCTTGAATGCCCAGCCCTTGCACACCCAGCCCTTGCATACCCACCCACTGCACCGCACGAACGCCCCCAGCCTCACTTCACCCATCACATGCACCCCCAGCCTGTGTGCACCCCATGTGTGTGTGTGAACCCCAAGGCTGAGTGCAGCGGCTGTGCATGGTGTGCCCACCCTGTGCCCCCCTATCCCTGGGACCCCCACGGCCGCCTCCTGCTCCCCCCATGACACGGGGCAGCTCACGGAGCCCCAGCCCTGCAGCCCCCCCGGTATCTCCCCTGCTGCGCCCGGCGCTGGCTGCGGGTGAGAGACGGGGCTGGCACAGTGGTGCCAGACGCCGGGTGGGCGATGCTGCTGCGTGTCCCTGGCACAAGTTGGGAACACGGCGTCTGCCGCAGCAGGGTCCCAGGTGGGGGGTGAGCCCCAGCCCCCGCATGGGACTGCAGACAGTCCCACTCCAACTGGCTCTGAGGCTTCTGCCAAGGCAGGGGCACCCATGGGTACCCCCGGGCATCCCTGAGGGTTCAAAGACCCCGAAGGACTGAGCTCCCAGCGCCAGGCCCTGGAGCTGCTGTGGGGATGGGCTGTGGGCTGGCAGCCCAGGCGTGGGGTGCAGAGGCAGCCAGGGGGGCCGGGAGCTGCCGGCGCAGGGACGGATCCTGGAATTAAAAACATTCCAGGAACTGACTTTGAACCAGATAAAATAACAAGCGCCGCAAGGAATGTCTCACCCCGCCCGCCGGCCACAGCCCCGCGGCGCTCCCCACAGCCTCCCACTGCCCCACATGCGTCCATGTGCTCTTGCACACGCGTGTACACACAGCCAGCATGCACATGTGTGTGCCACAGCACAGATGCAGGTGCATCCCCAGCATGCCCAGGCTGTGGGGGTCTGGGGGTCCCCGGGGGTCCCTGGAGCACGGGCTGAGCACCCCGTCTGCAGTGAGGGGGTGCAGAACCCCTGGACTGGTCTGTGAGGGTGCATATACCCAGCCTGTGTGCAATGCATGTGCACAGGGGTGTGAACATGGCTGTGCACACCTGGCTGTTGTGTGTGCAGGTGTGTGTACAGCTTTCCCCTTCCAACCCCCCTGCGCCCCAGGCCCATTTCCAGCCTAGTGGGTGGCTGAAGGTCCCCCCATGTCCTGCCCACGCTCGTGGCCCCGGGACCTTCCTGGCTCCCCCAGTCTGGCTGGGCCGGCAGAGCTCGGCATGCTTGGGTGGTGACATCACGGGGGTGGCGGGGCGGGGATGTGGCGCCAGCCCATCCTCGGGGACCCCCACCCACCGGGGCCGGGGTTGCAATGGGGATGGAGCAGCAGCAGGAGCTGCTCTGGGATCTGGGAACTGGCACTGGTCAAACTGAGCGTCCCAGTCTGGCTGCCTGCCCTTGCCAGCAGCAAAGACCCCAAATCTCCTACTCTGCCTCCATGGAGACTCCCCAAAAAAGCATCATTATTTTAAAGTGGACTACCTACTTTCAGTATGAAAATTACTGTACACTGCTCTATTCCATTGAGGCCTATTGAGACAAAAGTTTGCCATGGCTTCTATTATTTGGCAAACAAGTCTTATTTATTTCTAATTAGTCAACTAATTATTCATCTTCTCAAGTCATGTTTCATTAGATGAAATCTGAGTTTCTTACTAAGTCATACCCTGAAATTAGCTAAAATACCACAATAACAAGATGAGGTAGCTGGTTAATTCTAGTAAAATCTAAGATTGAAGACTTTAGTTTCTGTCAAAGTAATATTTTTTGTATATTTTACACATTTTTGGTGCTCTGATTGTGTTTCAAAGAAACTCAATGAGATATGGTTACGACTGACTCAATCAAAAATGTTCTGAGAAGGAGAGTATTAAGTCTTGACTCTTTATGGTTGAGCCAGTTAATACCTTTCAGTTACAACTTTTGCCTTTCCTAAGTTTGAAAAACTGATTAAAAAGAGGATGAAATGCTTTGCCATATAGTATGAAAAGCATGAACAGTTTCATTGTGAAGATCAGATGGAATACTGAAGAGCGTTTTACTTTTGAGTCAGACAGGAAAATGTTGACACACTGAAAATGTGCTCTGACATGCAGGGACCCTTTTCCTTAATGCTTCATTCTTTATGGAAGCTGCATTGCAACTTCATTGTTTGACAAAGGAAAATACCAGAAGATACTGCCTTGCTGCAGTATCCATATATTGTGTTCATGGAGTAAACCTGCATTTTTAGTGATTTTTTTTCTGTCTTGTGTTGCTACATTTGAGTGAAAGGTGACTACGGAGGTATTGAAATAGGAAGTTTTTGTAGTAGTGGAACTCAAAGATGGCATGGAAAGTTCAAAAATTTTACTGGTTCAGAGTGGTTCTAAAGTTAATCCTAAAGTTATGGTGGGAGTTTGTATGCTTGAGGTGATTTCTTCTGTAAAGTTTAGTTAGTTGGTTGGTTGGTTGTTTTGTTGGTTGGTTTATTCATTCATTCATTAGGTTTTTACGTTTTTTTTTATTTCCTCTGGCATAGTGTCAAGAATAAATAAATAAATAAAATATGTCCAACTGAGTTAACAGTTCTACTGCTCAGCTTCTGGACAAAGAATTCAGCTCTGATGAAACTTGACCAAATGAAATTAGAATAAAGTGCTCACTCCCTGAAATTCTTGTAAATTAAGAGGGTCTAAGTAACCTGATTGTTTCAATAGTTTCCACTACATTCAATACAGGAAAAAAAAATCTGCATAAAATAATTGTTTCTATTACTGTATTTTTCTCAAATTCCAAATCCTAAGAAAATTAAATTAACAGTTCTTATATTCAGAATAGTGAATATGGTTTGCCATGCCTACCTTTTGTTTAGATTAGCTCAAACACACAAAAATGTTCATGACAAATAGGATTTTTTTTTTCATGTTTCTGTTTATTGCCTAAGCTGCTGCATTTATTAGGTTGATAGGCATTAAGTATCCCAGATAGTACTGGAACTGCCATCATAAAATGTCATTGGTAGTGTGCTTGTTTTCTATTATATCCTGTGCAAATAAAATGGATAAATGACACTTCTATCTCAAGGTGTTTTCTCTCTCAGTGTACATCTTGACAACCAATATCAGCACGACTTGGGTACAGAGGGATTTTGACACAGAGTGAGTAGCTTTGGAAGGCAATTTGAATTCAGTTAAAAGTTGGTAAAAATCCTTGATGCATCTGGAGTCATAAAAGTCACAGAGGGTAAGGTTCTAGTAACAAAAGTCTTTGTAGCCTCTTACATAAGCACAATTGCATTGAAGACTAATTATTCCCAGATTTGTCAGCTTAATTCCAGTTTCTTCTCAGAGTAATAGGAGGGACTGTATGCAAAACAAATAGCCCTTGCATGCTGCATCCAAGCTGTTATCTTCTAAAATATGATAGTACTTCTGTACTCACAAGTAACCACTAAAAAAATGTCCTCTCCTAAGGTCATTCCTCTTCTGTCATCCTATTCTAAGGTCAGATTAGCAGCTTGTGAACTTGAATAAACTGATTTGAGTTGAGATAACCTGGTTTGAACTGACTGTATTGGTACTCTCAGCACGTATCAGCTTTTAACAGATGAAGAAGGATTTTATAAGATGACTTTGCAATGCTGAAATTGCTGGAAGATAATTTTCAGTTACTAAATTGAAAAAAACAAACAAGCAAGCAAAACAATTATGAAAGCATGAGCTTTTCCCTTTGTATCTCCTCTTTGGAAAATTGTGTAGGACATAGGAATTACATATAAGCTTTTAAAATATGGTTTAGGAAAGAAAAAATTGGTTCTGGTCTCAGTGGAAATGCAAACTAGGAGTGTAGATAGCATGTGCTGTGGCAGAGCAACTGGATTTTCAGCCTGAATGCTTGAGAGTTGTCTGTTTACAGTAGCATAACAGGCTGCCAGTTGTCCTTCTGTTGTTTTTTCCTTAAAGTCATCCATGCATTTCACTATTTCTCTTTGCCTCCACATTTTTGGTTTTTTCTCCTTTCTGCCAAGCTTTAAAGTGTCCTAATATTGTATCCTCTTCTCCCTTCCCTTTCTTTCATTATTTTCTGTCAGCAAACAGTGACATTGTGAGTCTTGGGTGGATATTGCTCCAGAAATACTTCTTATTTTCTGGTCTAGAAAAGAATATCATGCCTCCTATAAATAGAATAATTTCTTAAGTTCATCTTAGAGCTTTAGAAATAGACCTCTTTCAGGATGACTAGCTGTCTGATGTTCCATGCTCTTTCTTCTCTAGCTGTGCACCACAGCATGTATTCTCTGCAGATTATTTTCCCAGTATGAACAGGATTGTTGTGTGTGGCAGTGTAAATGAGCATCATTTTCTGTGTATGATAACAGAAAGGATGTCTCCTCTATAGGGCTGCAGTAATTTCTGAAGATAAGGAGAGTGTGTGCTTTCTAATTGTAGCTATGACTGGGCTTGATGGATCAGAATTTGAGTGAGAATGGTGGTTTAATGAGCAAAAAACCCAGTTTCTTGTGGTTTAGTTATTTTCCTTTACTACTGAAGATTTCCAAAATAGTGCTATTAATAAATTAGATGAAAATAGGATATTGTATTTCTACTGCTGCTTTTCTCTTTCAACCTTCCTGATACTGTTTTTCTTTTCCAGAATGTTGGTAAAGATTTTCTTTTTATGTGTAGAAGGGACTATTAATCCACTATTTAATAGATTTTATAATGGAACTGCGTGGTGGTCCCTGCAGCTGGTACTGAGAACAGGAATACTAGTGGGTACCTCAGGCAAGAATATTTGCCCCCTGAGTCATTAGCATGATACTTTGGCCAATCTCCTAATATTTCTCAATTTCTATATTTGGAATTTGAGATAAAAGAACATATTGACCATATCACTTTGAGTGCTCAACTGAGCCATCAGTGTCTGGAGCTTACTTATGTAACACATGAAACAAGATCCCAAGGGTCTTGATTATTTATATATATAAATATATAAATATTTTAATATTAGTATTCTTGTATTTGGAAGATATTCGTGGGCAGTGTAGGGACTCTGGACATGAAATTGGAGGACTTCCACATGTCCACATGGTGTAATAAGGTCTCTTTTGACCTAACCACATAACACTGTAGTCTGTTATTATGCGTCAATCCGTGAGAGTTGTTATATTATTAATTATATGTATTTGTTTCCATTGGCAAAAAAGCCAATTATATTTTCAGTGTTTTCCTAATTATTGTCCATCCTTGTGTTTTCATGAGTGTCTATGCAAAAATCTTGGTCCTCTTAGCAAAAAACATATTTTAATATTGAGGAGACCATTTTTCCTGGTATAACCTTTTTATTCTGTATTAAAAAACTGCAAAGACAACATATTTTGACATTCATTTACTATTGCTGCAAGACGTATGAAAATTAATTATAATTTTAACATCTTAAAATAATAATGTAATAAAATAATTTAATTTCCCATAAAAGAGATCCTTCTCTAAGCAGTCATTAAATGCGCTCTCCTTCCTCATGTATTTCCTCTGATTAATATTTATGAATAATTTTATACAGAGTGGTGTACAACTTCAAGATCTTGGAAGGAAAGATAAAAACATAAGGAGAGAAGGGTAAAACTACAATAAAGGCCTTTTGAAATTTGTTTGTATGAAAACAATGAGGGGACAGTTGGCAAATTTAACAGCCTGGTACTGCAGGAAGAACCACTGAAAACCTTCCATAAGAAAAACACTTTCTGGTTCTGAGGAAATGTTTTGATGGAAACATATTGATTTTTTTTCCCCTGCTCATGGGAGATACTGTACAGACTGATTGTTTCTCAGTTTTCATGCCATGCTGCTCCCTGATGCTGTCAGGGGGACAGACTAGTCTTGACAAAGCTCTCTGTCTCTGTGTGAAGCTAAGTACACAGGGATCTAGTTCCTGACTTCTAGGCAGATTTCTCTTCAGCTGGCTCAGTTTCCAAAGAGATGTCTCTTTAATGAGTTAAAGAGTCCTGTGAAGCTATTTCCATCACTCAGTCACCCCACATAAATCATTTGCATCCCATTATATCTAGTCTCACTATAAAACTAGTAATTAGCTGAATTTCATATCACTGGTGTGTTTGTATAACTGCTTCTAGAGTTTTATGTCATGAAAAATGTGTGTTCAGAGACTCATAAAAGCAGAGGTGATTAATGTCTCCTTTTCTCACCAGTTTGACCAGAAGGAATATATGTGCCCTATAAGTGCACTGGCAAGCTAACTGATAATAGAGGCCAGTTACCCAGACAGCTAGCACTTCAAAAATATTTCTGCATATCGCTAGTGTTATGTCAGGTGGTCTAACATTAGCAGGAGATTCATGAGTCAATATCCAGATCACACTGCTCAAGGGTACTCTGGAGTGTAGAAAATGTGGCTGGATATATTTAAATTAAGTAGAATTCCAGCAAATATTCTTCAAGTTAGAGGTTGCAATCTGGGAGGCAGCTCCAGAGGAATGTACAGTTTCTGATGAATCAGACTTCAGATCTAAGGAACACAGAATCCCTCTTGTCAGCTCATAGCTAAATGAAGCACAAAAAACCCTTTAGAAATGAAAACCAAAGGTTTGTGATGCGTGTTCTTTCTTGACTATTTCCTGTCCATTTTTTCAAATTAAAGGAATCAGTTTTTTGATTCTATGTTTTAGAAAATGAAACACCTTCATGATTTTCTTTTGCATATTTTCTGATATGAGAGTGATTTCTAGAAAACTGTCCAATAACAAAGTGCTCTCTTCCAGAAAAACAATGAGAAGCACAGTCCTGCCCTTGGTACAGCTAGGGATTTTTTGTCTCTTTTGCTTTCAATGTCTAGCTGGAAAAAAGAGGCTGAGTGTGTTCTCTCCTGGACTTCCCAGGGTAGTGGAAGAGAACAGGTAGCTGAGAAAGCCGCCTTGGTTTTTTTTCTCCAGGTTGACCTAAGCTAGTTGTGTCAGTGTCTCTCCGTGGGTTCTGTACTCCACCTGCCTACATAGCTGGGCACTCATTGTGGTTTGGTCATGTCCTTATTGTCATGGGGGGAACCCAGTAAAAACCTAGGCCAAAGACTGGGACTGCCCCTGTGCTCTCTTTGTGAGAAGGCTGTCTCAAAAAAGTTCTCCCAATATTCCTGAGATCCTTAGGTGTCCAAGACAGAAGCCCACAATATCCCTTCCCACTGTTCCCTAAGCAAGAAGGTGTTTGCTTTTCTGTAGTCCTGGGTCTTCTTTCTGCTGCTTGTCTGCCTTACACTCCTTAGCATTGGAACTCTGCATACAGCCTTACAGTCACTGTGGTCTGTGCTGCTGTGTTGCTTTCTCATAACATATCATAAAGTCACTATGAAAAGCAAGTCCTGTAGATCTGAGGACAGTTGGAAGTGTCTGGAGAGGGTTTAATCCACTTCTGCCTGATCCACTGGTCTGTAGCAAACATTCTACAAGGCCTCTGTCATTGGTTGTTTTTCTCGTTTTGGCACAAAGACACTCAACAGATCACACACTGTGCACTCAAACTGCACTTCTACAGAGTGCACAACCCTCATCTTCTTCTGCCCTTTCTGTCTTTCCTGAGGGCCTGCACCTAGTCTCACCACAGGACTCACACCACATGGACTTTCCCACTGAGTTCCTGTAATTCAAATGGCATTGTAATGATGTGACTGCTTCTCTTCTGTCTTGTTCTCCAGTTGGCAGGGGTCGGTGCATAGGCACTTGAGATGACTCCTCCTGTCCCTGGGAGGAATGTGGGAGCCTACCCCATGGCTCTGCTCTATGCATGCCATCTTGTCCTCTCTGGCCCCACTTACCTCCAGGCTTCAGACAGTGCTCCTCATTAAACTGAACTTTAGTCTGCTCTTGTTAACCAGCCCATGGACAATGTCCTTGTCCCTTCTTGGTAAGGAGAGCCTATTCCATCCAAGAAGTTGCTGAATTGCCTTCAAAAAGCATCCTGTGGTCGTGGGGCCAAAAAGCCTGCCTGATACATGTTATGAAGTGCTGATCAGGTAACATGCATGTCCCTGCCTGCACCTTTGCCCTGCACTGACAAGACTAAAGAGAAAGTAGCCTTGGTTCTGTTCCTCTTTCCTTTAGTCCTTGAGACTGTTGTCCAGTTTGTTTTTTCCTGTCTCATGTTTTGCAGTATTGCTGGTGCCTACATGGAAGAAGAGGGTGGAAGTCTGTGGGGTGGATCAGCTGTGGCAGTCTCTCCATGGTCTGCTGGGCTTTGGCTCCAGGTAAGCAGCAAACTTTTTGTGGCTTGGTGTCAGGTCAGCAGATGGGTGTCATGCTGTCCTGAAGGAAAGTCTCATGATACTAATGGCCTCTCTGTCTCACTGAGGATTTTGCCCTGTTGAGCAGGAGCTGCTGGCCTGGTTCTCTCTCCTACGGACCCTTGTTTGTTCTTCCCATCTTTTGCTGAAACTCCCTGCCTCTTCTTCATCTGAATTTTTCCAGATGAGTCATAACATGTTGCCCATCAAAGGCAATTGTCTCTAATCAGGTTCTTTCAGCTGTTCTACAAGGAAGGTTTAATGTTTAATATCCAGTTTACTATTCTCATATATTTGGCATTACATGGATTTTTCATTTAGCAGAGCCATATACAAATGTACTGCATAATATGGAAATTGCAATGTATAGTTTAATTGTGATACGATGTGAATCCTCTTACCAGTCTTTGTGTTCTGACATTGTGTCTCTCCAGTCACTAGGAAGGACTATGTGGGTTGAAGCCAGAGCATACTTGGTAGTTTTTTCAAATATTGTTTTATTACTTGTTCAGTTTTATACTTTATGTTGGGCTGAGCCATGAACACACTTTTCCCTCCACACACCAGGTTTGTGATACACCAGAAAGACATTGGTCTCTGCTTATTATCTCAGGGTAAGCAGTTTATAGAAACTGATGACTCTTTGAAGCAGCCAAATACCTAAAGCAAAGGTGACCCACCAATTCCCCCTTGTTTTGAGATAAGCTTCTCTTGCTTTATAATTGGTGCTAATTCTTGACATTCTTCTTTTTTGCCCATAAACAAGATTTTGAGCCTATCATATGGGAAAAGTAATAACTGCGAGGTAGCAGTGTAAGTATTCTAGTGTGTTGTGTGTGTTTAACTTCTACTCAGTCCCACCCAGAAAAAAAAAAGTTTCTGTCAGCATATTGTGGATTTGGCAGATTTATGGAAAATGATAGTGAAGGATACATTCTGCTTTTCTCTTTCCATAAGTGTTTTTCTTCTTTATGTGTCCTGGACATTTTTTTTCTATTTTATTTTTGGGTTATGTGTGCAATACTCAATGGGTACATTTTACTGTTGAAGCAGTTAGAGTCAGTGGAGTAGTGAGGACCTAATGAATTATAGATGACTGTCAGGTCCAAGAATCTTAGATGAATAACAATATTATTGGACAAAATTCAAGTCAGAAATGTGTTCTAATAAATGAACTCAAGTCTTCCTGTATCTGTCAAGAATGTGAAATACCATCTAAATACCAACTAAGATGATGTAACATTAAGAAATCAGTCTACTAGAAAGTATGCAACAAAGAAAGGTATAGTTACTAGAGAAAAGATACTTTGCAGCTGCTATCTTGTACATTATTTTTGGCAGTGATGAGACAGCAGTTAAAATAACTGTAATTAGTATAATCTCATAGCTGTTATTCTCAACCTGAAATGAGATTGTTCACTTCTTTAGAAGTGTATACAACTCATGGTTCAGGTGCAAGGCATATTCTCACACATATTCTCACATACTAATAGCTCTTTTGAGATATATATTACAGAACTCAAAGAGTTTGGGGGTTTTTTGTGTTCATTTTTGTCAAATCCAATCCATGCAAAATTAGGAACTGGATGTTGGTACTACTGTGATTTTTAGCTACACAGTTTGCAAAGGATTAAAAAAGCATGTAAGCTGTGATGGGCTGTGGATTGTGTAGGAGCATGAGAAGGGGGGACTGTTTGAATTGTGGCTCAAATGATGAGACATAATAGGCGTATGGTGAGGTATTATTAGTGATGTCTGAGGAAAATTTCTCATGATAATATACTAACATGAAAACTAAAACACAGAGTAATTTCTTTCCCAATGGGTATTTGTAGAAAAATCTACAATCAAAGCTGGACATTTTATGTGTTCCTTTTATTTATCAGTCTCTGAAGATTTAGGTATCATGTTGCAAATGTCTTGAAAGAAGCAGGACAGAATGAAAAAAAAAATTAAAGGAAAGATATTAATAGGGAAATTAGAAAAATCTCAAAATGATATATATTAAAAAGTCTATATGACAGTTACTAGGAAAATAGGTAGACTGAAATGAATGAATGAAAGCTTTCCTGGATTCAGTTAATGTAATCCCACATTAAGTGCTTTCATAAATTTTGAATGGTTTCTATGGGAAGACTTACCTTAAGGCTCTTTCACTCACCAAAGTGGCAACATAGTGTGTAAAGTGACCTCCTGCTCATGGCTGGTAGCAGGAACAACAGCACTTTGAAATTATGCCCCTTGGGAAGTTATAATGGTTTCTCAGAGGATTTGTAGAAGCACTTTGTACCCGGGCTTCTTGGTCTGACCATCTTCAGGTGGTATCACTCACTTCATCTTAAACTGGCTTTCTGGAAGTCCACATGTACATAATTTTTATTCTACTACCCAATTCATCTCTGAGCTCTTTGCAGAAGCCTATACTGGGTGATTTTTTCCTGTTATATCTTGTTTTCGTATAGCTGAGAAATGGCTCACACCTCTCAACTGCACCAGCTCTTAGCTGGCTGTAAAAAGCTTAAATGTATCTTGCTATATTGGAATATTAACATGTGCAAATTCATGATTGCAGTTGCCAACAGAGTGCTGTGCAATAATAGCAGAAGAGCCAGCTTGCTCCCAAATGCCATCTTATGACTTCCACCATATAGCTGTCTTCTACATGCTATTCTTGGACGTCCTTAAAATTGGTCAAATACTGTATCTGAATTCCCCAATGTAAGCATTTTTACAGCTGTCTGATGTATCACCATTTTCATGGTGGAGGTTCCTAACTCTGGCTGCATTTTAATTGTCATTATCATACAACAATAGGCACACCCTAGATGAAACTGTGTATATCTGCTTGGTGCTTGAAGCATAACTCTTTGCTAAACAATCTGATTGCATTCACTTTTTAATGTGATCAGTAATTATTGCACTGTTTTTTACAAGACAGGCAGGTCAGATTGTCAGAGGGTTGAATACCAAGAGCACCCAAGTACATGTGTTTTGTTGAAGTTTCTGCAGTGAGAGTGGTTTGACTAACATTTTCACAAATCACATCTCAGAAGTTTTTCCATTTTTGTAGTTAGTAGTTGGAAAATTGAAAAAGTGTGATGAAAACACCCTTTCAGTTGACTAGTTACTTGCATGCTGTATGGAAATTTGAATGTTCATTTTTAAACTGTAGTACTATGTCTGTTTTATAAGGAGGAATAAAATTCTCTGCAGTTTTGTAAGTATGCCTTCAACAGCATTAGTGAAATGTGTAAAGTAAAGAAAGGTACCACTGTCCTTCTTTTATGTGCATGCATTTTATTCTTGGTGAAGAAAAACTGCTACAGATGTACAAGAAAAAAGACACCTCCCCCCAAAAACATATGAAAAGAGTAAGTACAGAGATTAATCTTTGATTATTAATTACCCGCAAATTCAAACACTTGTTTTTGAAAAATGTAGCTGTATGTGGCACTTCAACTAATTTTCCCATGCAGAATGACTTTTTGTAGTATTGTTATTTTATAGGTAAAATAGCTAGGAACAAAATGTGATGGCTGCTTTCTTTGGAACAAAGAAGGTTTAAGTGACCTGCATTTATAACAAAAATCTAAATATAAAACTAGACCTTGACATTAGTGTATTTGAGGATTTCTTTCTTTCTTTCTTTCTTTCTTTCTTTCTTTCTTTCTTTCTTTCTTTCTTTCTTTCTTTCTTTCTTTCTT
>JAOXXN010000395.1:76846154-76859441 GCA_026770055.1 Myrmophylax atrothorax
TGGGGGTTTTAAAATATTTTTGAAATGTCTGTAATATTTTCCTAACAAATAATACTAATTTTAGCATGAGTCCAGGGATTTTTGGAGTGCTGTAGTCAATATATTGCATTGAATCTGGTGAAACTTAACTGTTAGTGTTTACACCAGCTTGACTTTTTCCTTTTTTTTTCTTTATCTATTTATGTAAACTGTATCAAGTGACTTAGGATTTTAGCTGAATGAATCATAAATTTTATATGTTATTCTAAGTATGGTGATTTAAAAATTTTTGGGTGTAGACAGCAAATACTGAAACCCTGACTTATAGCATTTAGTCTCATTTTTACAACACTAATTTTTAAAAACTCATCATGAAATAAAAACTATGTAAAATATGTAGTTAATTTGCCTTTGCAGATTCATTTTGAAGAACTATTTTCAAGCCAGAATTCCTGTCTGCACTAGGTAGATATAACAGTAATTTATTTCAGGATGTGTTCATGAAAATAAATGTAAAAGGCCTTCTCACAGAGTCTTTTTCAATCTTGGAATAAGTTAAATCAAGTCCCTTAGTTGTTCATAAACCATAAACTTTTGTAGCTCTTTGTGATACATGTTCTGTCAATGAGTCAGACTCCTGAGTCAGGAAATGGTAATACTAAGCAAATTAAAAACAAGCACATGAGAAGGATCAGAGGCACAGAATCACCTTATCAGAGAGAACAAAGAGTACTCAGCTGGCTCCTCCTGCAGCCAGTCAAGGAGAGAAAATTGTGTGAAACCCACCAGGATGACACAAGGACAGAAATGTTCTGCCTGGAGAACCATTAAAACTATCAGTTTACAGATGAATAGGATTTATTGTGGGATGCAGGGGAAAGAGCAATTTGCAATGGTCCAGTTATAATCTTGAGGATTTTATAGAAGGGGATTTTGGTGGTCTGCATAATGTATTATAGGATATTTAGGGGAAAGAGCAAAGTCTTGGAAAAAGAGGAATCCAAGTGTTTGGGGGAGGAACTGGAATGGGAAAACAGAGGAACAAAGGCTAAGTATGTCTTGTCATGTTTAAACAGCTTGCTGCTCTGAAAATTTGTGTGACAGAGCTCTTGTGCTTGAACTGTAGTTTGTCCTATGTTCTCATTAAATCCTAATTCTGTGTTTCATGATGTTGTACTTTCTTTCTCTGTATATGTGTGTGTGAACACTAGCTAATATCCAGTTTGAAAGCAGAGAGGTAGGGTAAGAGTTTTGAGTACCATAAAAATGCTATCAAAAGCTGGATCATGGGGCTGAGGGAATTGAGGGTCCAGGGGACAACAACTCCAGGACACTAGGATGTGGGTGCCAGCCACTAGGTTGACTGTGTCCAACACTACCTATCTGAGAGATTCATATGTGTGTATGTGTGTTCATGTTGCAGCCAGCAACTCCAGTCTAGCTTAGAGCAGAAATAAAACAGAACCAAGTTGCCTAACACTGATATTTATGTGAGTCTTGTGTTTCTGTGAGTGTAGGTAAAAGCTCTGTTCTCTGCCTGTACCAATCTGTGTGCCTGGTCCTACGCACAGTTTGTGGTTTGTATGTGTGTGTGTGTATGTGTGTGTTTGCAGCTGTTGGGAATATGTGCTCAGCCTCGCTCAGCCTGGAGAGGCAGAACTGCACCAGCCTCACTAAGACAGGAGAAATTCCCCAGGCCCATTGCCCTGCGGGTATTACCTCTGACAGAATATCAGACAAATGAAGGAAAGGCAGAATATAGAAATGAAAGGAGGGATGATTAAATGTATTCTATAGAACAGCCAGAGAACTTTTGTGACAACACTATTAAAATTTGGAAATGCATATTGCAGCCAAGCAGTTTTATCTTGCATACCACTGGCAGTGAAAAAAAATATCTTCATTTACCTGAAAGAGCTGCATAATAACATTAGCTTCTTTCTTATTAACAACTTGCAGCTTGAAAAAAAACATCTGAAACATGGTAAGGAGCAGGAGTCAGTGAGAGATCAGGCAGAGTATGTGCCATAGAAGTCAACCTGAGGCATACATCAACATGTAGAAAATCAATGCTCATGTACTTGAGCAAATATTTGGCAAAACACAGTCTCTAAATTTTTGGAATTTTTAGTCACTTTGAATTGTGTTTATGTTTCATGTCATCTAATACTTTCTATTGTGTTCAGAAATATGAATAATGAATATGTTTTCCCAAACTTTGTGGTGTTGCTTGAGGAATATGTTATAAATTGGTATTAAATATTGTTTGGAGTATAGATTTGCCACATTCAACCATTTTTAACAGTGTGAGAAGTATATTGGTTGCCTAAGTATAGTGTTCCAGAGTGACAATTTCAGGCCTTAAAAATCTGTCTTGAACAAAACAGGCCATTCATAATGACTTAAAGCTTTCTTGCCATATAGAAAAGTTTATGTTAGCAAAAAAAAGAAAGCTAAGAGCAGATGGAAGCATTTCTATGTCTTATTTATTAGGCATGAGTAATGTATGAGGCAGCTGAAGTAAACATTTTGATGGATTTTCCTTTTGTACTGTAATTGTGTCTTGTCACTGTTGACATTAACCTAAGTCTAGTACACAAAAAGAGAGGGCAGCAGCATGGACTGTTTTTGTACTTTTGCAAACATGTGAGGATCCCCTCACTTCAGGCTTCATTGAAGAGACATTAATTTGCATTAATGCATCTTTATAGGACTATATTTATGAAGTAAACCCACTAATGCTTTATAAAACTAAACAACTAAAGGTGAGGACTGGAAACCCGTACTATATGCATTAAGGGGACTTTAGACTAACTCTAGTCTGGTCCCAGGCACTGAATGTATGTTGGAAATTGGACTGCATCTTCTGGTTCAGCCCCATTAGAAAGAAATGCTGCTCCACAGTGTGAACCAAGGCACAGCAAGTGGGGGCAATTAAAAGATTTGTTTCAACTGCACAACTCTGAACTGTTTTGAAGTGATAAAGTAAACTCACTCTTACTTTGAAATGCTTCAACTAATATCAATGTCCCTTGAAGATTTTTTTCTCCCAGCTGCGAACAGTCCGTCTGTTTTCCACTTAACAGATTCCTGTCCTGTCCTGTCCTAAACTGTCTTAGCTTCCAGTTGTCATTTAATTGGGATTCATTTCAGCTAATTTTAATTGAGCAAAATTAATTTTCTATTACCAGAGTCATCCAGACTCCACTGTCTGCTAGACAGAAACACACCTCCAGATGGAGTTTAATTTCAATTGTTTTAGGGTGGAATGGATCACTCTGAAAGTGCTGTTTTCTCCATAGATAGAGTGGGATCCTAAACGTGAAGATTTCTGAACTTAGAAAGGTAGGTCACAATGAAAACATTTTCATGATAAGTCATCAGAGGCAGTTTTGAAATCCTTCCCTATTACAATGGCTTAACATTAAGTTGCAAGGTAATATTAGTCTTTTTCTTAAATGGAATTAGTTACTAATTAGAATCATAAAGTCATAGAATATTTCAAGTTGAAAAGGACACATACAAATCACTGAGTAAACTCCCTGCTTCTTGCAGTACCAGCTAACACTAAACCATATGACTAAGAGACTCATTCAGACACTCATTGAATTCTGGCAAGCCTGGTCCAGTGACCAGCCTCCTTTTTGGTGAAGAATCTTTTCCTAATGTCCAGTCTGAACTTTCCCTGGTACAACTTCATTTTGTTTCTTTGTGTCACCAGAAAGCAGAGATCAGCTCCTCCCTTTCCACTGCTCCCCTTGAGGAAGTTGTAGACTGTGATGAAGGCTCCCTCAGCCTTCTCTCCTCCAGGCTGAACAATCCAAGAGACCTCAGATAATTCTTATAAGTCTTACTCTTGAGACCTTTCACCACCTTGTCTGTCCTCCCCTGGATACACTCTAGTAGCTGATGTCCTTCGTATTATTGATGTACTCAAAACTGCAAACATCCTACATGGTATTGCATTTGGGAATCAATTTGAGGTATGGCTGCAATTCTGTACATCTTAACTGGTGAAGATGCATCCTAGCCTTCTGTCCCCACCCTAAACCCAGAATTACAGTTGCTGTAGGGGTTTCTTGCATGTTACTGAAACCAGTCTCTTCAGAATAATGCATTGTATTGTATGAATGGTATGCAATACACTTGCTTAGGGAGTGAATGGAAGAGCGTTTTCCACATAATTATTTTGTTTATATTAAGTACTCCTTTAAAAACAATAAATAACTTCATTAAATACAATCTCTGATAAAAGATGTCTTATCTCAAAGGTAGAACTTCTCTTGTTTTTTCTTTTTATCAATGATATACCACTTGTCCTCTTTTGCTCTCTCAAGCTCCTAATGTGAAACTGAAACTCTTGGCCACAAAAAAAGGGAAAGCTATGACCTTGCAAAATGCTGAGAAGTGCTATGGCAGGATTGTTAAAGGACTTGAAGAGGTGATAAGTCATGTATTTATTATACGTCTATGCAGTTCATTAAGGAACTGTTGTGGAACTGCAATGTTTCAGTTGTATGAGTGGCTTTTCAGGGGGAGGAAGGCTATGCAAGAGCACAGCTAAGAAACCTAAAACGTCTTTAGAAACAGTTGATTACAGGTCACATTATTTGAGCGGCATCCCAGAGGTATGGGTACACTCAGCACACATGATAGTTACTAGAATGTGGTAAAACTGAATTTAGTGATTGATTATAGATTTAATGATATTTCATTTGATAATTAATCTGCACAGTATATCTTTGAACATTTCCCCTCCAAGTTTTTAAATTATATAAGTAGACTATTTTGACCTTTTTTCATTTCTTTGTGTTGATGTGTTTCACACAATGCCTCATTTGAGAAGCCTAACAGTGATGCTGGTTACATTCCTTACAGGGATATAACTTTTATACAGAACATGTGAGATACAAGCACATTTCTGAGCTATATTCTATCTTGACAAAATTACTTAAATATCAAAATGACGAAATTTTTTGTTTCAAAATGACCTAATTAAATCTGTTAGCAGTCACATGGGGTTTGAACAGCTAGTAGAAGACTTTTATGCTTAGTTCCAGAAATTTCTCTGGAATAATTATTTGTCTGATCAACAGACTAGATCCATAGAGAGAAAGCAAATTGCAAGTGTTCTACTTTTCCCACATATTTTCACAGTCAAACTATGCTGCATTTTTAAAAAATCTTTGGTTCTATCATAACAAGCAGCTAGATGGCCCTTGGCCCATGTTAACCTGAGAGGAGAGATGCAGAGGTCAGCTTTTAAACTCTGAAATCTTTTCTGAGCAAAAGGAAAGGAGGGAAAAAAGGGAAGAAAAGGAAAGAAAAAAAGAAAAGGAAGAAAGAAAATGAAGAAAAAGAAGAAAAGGAAGGAGGGAAGGAAAGGAAGGAAGGACCAACTAGCTATTAATTTAAAACCGGTTTTCAAAGTAGTACTAATCTTGTTTTGCTGGAAATGGCAAATTAAGAAAATAAAAAAAAAGGGAATATGCTCAGGCTATGGGAACCATGGCATGCAAACTGAACTTTGGCATTGTTACTGCCAGATTTTGAAACATATAGGAGAGTGCAGAAAATAGATTTTTTCGATTACAGGTTCAAACAAAGGTTTAGAAAAAATGTTCACATAGAAATTTACTAAGGGCATGCTCATAAAAGTCATCATTTTGTACTGGGGAAAGGGAAACTGTTTTGCACTTCTTTTTTTTTTTTATCTCACTATTGCTACTTTTCTCTTGGACAGTAGGAGGTATCTCTTTATCTTTCCTGAATGAGTTCTGGGTTTCCATTATATAATGGTTGTACATTGCTTTTACTGACATAGTTGTCTTTCTTGGGAAGCTTAGGCACAGTTATTGAACCTGAACTTGGGAAATATATGGACTTTTACAGTTTAGTAACAATCACAGCCAAAATTTGTACAGGACAAGCCCTCTCTGATGTAGAGTGTGTGAACTGTTGATTCATAATGTTGCCAAATCTCTCATTCATAGTAGCTTTTGTACTCTGTATCACTTATTAGTGATACAGAGATTTTTATATTAGTCAAAACAAAGATAATGGTGTGCTTATGTGCATATTTATATGTATGTCAGTGCATGAGTGAGAGAGAGAGATATAGAAACTGTTTTCTGGTCTTAAGCTTTTCCTTGCTTCACAGATATATCTGTGGTTACGGTGTACACATCAAAATTGTTAAGATGATTTCATGACTGAGATGCACAAATGTGCTTTTTAGTGAAGGAGTTGGCACATCATCAGTTTGGGTTCTATTTCACTTTTATCCAAAGATATATTTAAGTTAACAAATTTGTCTTGTACTAAGTGCAATACAGCAATAACCTGGAATTGCCTCCACGGCTGATATGTGTTAACTATTAAAACTGTAACAGTGATGGAAAAACATCTTTTTCCAGACTTTGCAATCTTTGTATTAGCTAATGTTTTCTCAGCTTGACTTGCTGGTGTTCCCAGTGTGCACATCTTCCACAAAAGGAACCACTGCCACTCAGTTTGAAAGGCAAACAAAGTGATCTACTCAAGACAGTGGTATTCCTGGAAAAATGAACCAAGCAGGCATAGCCCCTTGGCTGGTACAACCTTGCAATTTCGTCTCTTGTCAACAGTTTTCTGCACTGTGTCAGCTCTAGATCTGGACATTAATAAGGTATAGAAACAGATATTCTCTCTACAGCTACTGTCATTTCATTCTTAAAATTGCATCAAATGTCCTCAGCTTCATGTCCTTACTGATGGGATGATATGTTAAGAGCTCTACTAAAGTTGCATAAAATGAGCACCCTGATTTTGTCAGAGCAATTTGTGTAGGTTATTTCATCTTTCTTTCTTAATGTGGAAAGGTCACTGAAATTAACCGTTGTGATGTGAAATGCTGCTTTTTAATCTATCACCATCTGGGTAAGGCTGAATTGCTCTTTTCCTGTTTCATAAGGTACAATCACAGCTGTCATATCTTATGCAGTAGCACTCCTTTGCCTACTTTTTAAGAAAAGGATCAGAATATCTTGGAAGGAGTTTAGTGTTGGTTTCTTGGAGTTTTTTTGTTTGGTTTTATTTGGTTTGGATTTTTTTTAAGATATCATTTGAAATACTATTGAATCTCTTTCATGCAGATGTTTAGGAACTCATAATCTTTGAGAAATCATGACCTGCATTGGGCATGCATATATATTGCTTTGATTTTGGTGACCTGCTGAGAAGCAGTGAATAAAAGCTTCAAGTTGCTGTTATATGAATGATTCATCCACTTGAAATGAATGGGAACCTTCTTTCACAAGGCATGAAAGAGTCAAGGCAAGATGGCAGTCAAAAAACTAGAGAGCCAATACTTTGATCCTCTTAATTCAGAGGGATAAGCCTGCACCTTCCTTCATGAAATGTTGATAAGGCAGTGAATGGAAGAGTTAGGGGAAATAGATGATGATGTATGAAGTTCTTGAAGACCTTTGCAAAAGAAGAGCTCAATATTTCCATGCACTAATTTTGTAGCTGGAAATTACATCAAGAGGCATTTGTTGACTTCAGAAAACTTACTGTGTCTGTGGATGTTCCTTTTAGAATGCTGGAAGGTAACTTTTATGCTGTATTCTAATGGGATTTAGGGTACTTTTTTGCAGGATAGGTGAAGACTTTTCGGAGTTGGATGCAGTCTGTGGCTTTTTGTTTGTGACTTTTAGGAAGGTGATTTTGTATGTATAGGAAGACTAAGTGAAATCTCTAAGGTAAGCTTGCAAATGGTATGTGAAAGGACTGTCTAATACATAAGTAGTAAAAGGATACCTGCTCCATTTGAGATTTTAATTTCCCAAGAATTTCATAGATACACGGAAAAATGTAATATATATAGATAATTATGTATCACTGTGTATCCAGAAGGACTTACTTGAAAAAAGTTCCCCTTCCCTTTTATCAATAATTTGTCTAATTTCTAATAATTCTAGTAATTTACAAAACTCAGAAGCTTCCCACATGTATCTGACTGAAAATTACTTCATTTGGTATACTTGATGTCAAACAGGGTTTTGACAGGGAGAGGTTTTTCTGCTAAATTCTTCGACTTTTAAAATAAAGTCACATACTGCTGCTTGTTAGATAACTTTCCCTATACAGTGTTTACTCTTTTATTGCCTTCCACCAAAGTCTCTAAAAAAAAAAAAAGAAGAAAAAAAGAAAAAAGGTAAACAACTGATTTGTAAATGCAGTTGCAAATCATCCTAGGTTTCCTTCTCATGTACATACATGCAAAAAGTTACAGATAATGGAAGAGTATTTCTTAAAGATGTATAGTCATTCTCCATTGTTGTTCCTCCACTGATAAGCAAATGATTTATCATTCTACCAGAACTGTTTTTAACTCTTTTTTTTTTTCACTTGACTAACCCCCTTGCAGTAATATAAATATTGCAAGACTGCTTCACAGCTACCAAGTTTTTGAATGAACTGATTTTGACAAGAACTCTTTAACTGCCCAGGACCAAAGGGTAGGCTGGCAGTCTTTCCTCAGACGGTATTCTGATGGTTGCCAAGGAGGCTCGTACATGGAAACCTTTCCCTCTCTGCTTAGACTGAACTGGAGGGATGTCTTTAATACAAAACTAGGCAAAGTGTTCTAGTATTCCAAAGTGGTATAATATTAGAGGGGGCCTCTGTTATTCTCCTTCTGGTCTCCAATACCAAGAGATTGTGTAAATGTCATTTTCACATATTTTGACCCAGAGGGATGAACCATACTCAATAACATTATAATGTTTATATCTTGGTATATTGCAAAAACACTGACATTTTAAAATAATTTCTTTTAGGAAAATGTGAGGGAAGACTATTACTCAGTAGTTTCCCTGCAATCTGAAGAACATTAAGTGAAATTTCATGGGAGAGAATCAGAGGGTTAGGTCTTTGGTTACATGGATTATTCTGCCTAAGACAGAAATAGATTTAGTATTTGCTGTTCCCAGTTTCTTTTCTTTCCCAAGTCCTTCTGTTTTTCTCTGCACTACACTGGAGACAATATCGTTTCAATATTTTGATTTTCTTGTCTTGAAAATTTACCTACACATTTTCATTCTCATTTCTGTGAAATAAAGTGATTTCAAGAAAAAAACCCCTAAGAGAGCCTTATGTCAAGAGAATGGTGAAACTGATACAATGGAACAGCAACCACCAGTGTATTGTGAAGGGATAACCAGGGTGATAACAGTTAAATACAGATCTGCTTTAACCATAATCCAGGGAACTGTGCCCTTTGGCAGAATTATACATTTAGTTTAAAGTAGCTGGAAGTTAACTTTCTAGAGATACTTCAGTGGCGTTACTCCTGCTGTGAGGCCCTTTGCTCCCCAATAGTGTCATCTGCTTCCTAAATGTCAATGCAGTGTTTGACTACTGACTGTACTTTGATTCTGTACAGCTAAAGCTAAAGGTTACTGTTCTACTGGTGGAAAGTGTGTAAATGATTTGCAAGAGCAAAGCTAAAAGTATAAAAGAAAGGAACTCAATAGATCAGGGCATGCCCTAAGACATGCTGGTACAAAATTAATCAAAAAATGTTGTTCCAGCTCCTGTTCCCCCTCTCCATCAACTTAAAGGTTGGGAAAAGTAGAGGAAACAGCAAAGAAACCATTTCTGTATGAGACAGATGGCATATTAAATGCTTTGAAGATACAATTAAGCATTCTTATGGCAGGATATAATTTTCTTCAACTTTTCCAAGTCTCATAGTTAAATTACTGGTATTAAATATTAGTTTTGCTTAGATAGATCAAGATTTTGGCAGGGGTATGAGGGTTTGTTTATTACACTGAATCCTTTAGGTTAGTGCACAGGAAATGCAGGTCCTTTGTATCTGGTCTGCTAGCTATTTCTAGAACTGAATGACAAACTTTAATGCAAAAATTTGCTGAGCCACTGAAAACAGTTTTAGCATTTATTTTAGTGCATGCATGTCTGATTATGGAACAAGCAACCATATGGAATAATAGCTGTAGGGGTCTGCAAGAGAAATGGTGTTACATATCTGAAGTTTTCTTCTAAGCTTTTCTGCTCATTTATATTAAGCTGTAATTCCCTGAGGACTTTTGAGCTAGAGCTGGGATGTCTGGTGTAGAACCGAGGCACAACTGCTGGGGCTTCAGGGAAGAACAGTTGTTCCTTGTGAAAGGTAGTCAAGTATCAATATTGAATATTCAAATTTCAATATTGGATGAATAGAAAGAAGTTGGCTTCCTTGCCTCTGGTTATCTGTGTCAGTAGCAGTTGAGATATTGTACTAACTTGTATTAATAAATCCGTAAATGCTGGCTTTAAAAGGTTTCCCTGGCAGCCACTTTTTTAACCTCCAAATTATTGAAAGAAGAATTAAAGAAACCCCTTAACTACTTGAGTTTAGAGTAATATAACTGGCAGCTTCAAACAGATGAGATATCTTCTGTATATACTCTCACAATTAAATAAGGAAGAAAAAACCTACTGATATGCTTTGAATTGCCCCATTATCTTCCATTGATTTAATTTGTACACAATTACAAATTGTTTTTAGCATACAGAAGTACTGTTTCATCTGTCATTCTGTAAACAGATAAATCCACGTGGACTGCCAGGCATGGAGATCACTAATACCAGAAGTGGCATATAAAAAAAATGATTTTGATTTCAAGTTCTCTGCTCTACAGGGCATTTGGGTGGCACTTTTTTCAACTATGTGTACAGATTGTCCATCTGTCAAGCTGAGTTTCCTTACACTAAGTCCTTCTACTTACTGTAATGAATACTTAATAAGGCAAATCATCCCATGTCTGACAGGCTGCATGTGGTGTGGTGATCTGTGCAAGTCAGTTTCATGTTTCTCTTCTTTTGCTGCTTTACTCATCTGTCTCCGTGGCCAAACACAAAGCTCCTCCTCCAGCTTAAATGTAACCAGTCACTTTGGTGATCTGACTAATGCTCAAGTACAACAAACATGAAAATAAACATCCTGTGCCAAGAGTATCTCCATCAGCAGGATGTGAGCTAAGCAGTAACTGATTTCTTTGTTGCCCAGCACTCTGCATCAGCAGAATTATGCCTGTGACAGTCAATGTGTGTCCTATGACTTTCAATGTCATGCTAAAATCAAAGGCAAGAAGATTTAGCCAAGCCAGTATCTGATTATCACACAGTCTTCTCATATTTTAAGATGGTTTCACCCTTTTCCTTCCTTCCTTTTGAATTGTATTCTTCCTGGAAATATCTTTGCAGCAGCAAACCAGGCTGACAGCTAGAGATGAAATGCAGTGTTTGATTTCCCCCAACATCTGACATTCTGTGAAAATGCCACTGTCTATTTGAGCTCACTTCACAATGTACATTCTCTCTTTCCCCCTTCTTCCCTAGAATATGCAGGATGATATTTAAGAAAACATAGTTCTGATATTAAGTGAACTACAGGTGATTAGGAGAAAACAGAATATCAAGAAAAGGTTATGGGCTAAAGTGTTCCTTATTGTAATTCCAAATCTTTTCACCAAACTCTTCCATCATATTCTGATAAAAACAGCCTGCTGCATAAAACTTGGTTTCTGACATTCTTTGTGCCAGTTCTTTCCTGAAAGAAAAAAGATTCTTGGTTTATCTGGAGCTTGCTGCTTTTTAGATAAATTAAAAGCATTTTACCCTAGATCTTGAACCACTGCATCAGTCAGAGCAATGGGTGTCAGCCCCAGTTTTTGTTACCAGGGTAAAAATCTGTATTTGAATAATAGATTATCCTGTATTGGAAGGGACTAACAAGGATCATCAATTCCAACTATTGTTCCTGCACAGAACCACCCCAAGAATCACACCATGTGCCTGAGAGCATTGTCCAAACATTTCTGGAATTCAGGCAGGCTTGGTGCTGTGACCACTTCCCTGGGGAGCCTGTTCTAGTGCCCAGCCACCCTCTGTCTGAAGAATATTTTCCTAATTTTCAACCTAAATGTCCTCTGACATAAATCCATGCTGTTCCCTTGGGTTCTGTCACTGGTCACCACAGAGAAGAGATCAGTGTCTGCCCCTTCACTTGCCCTTAAGAGGAAGCTGTATACAGTGATAAGATCTCCCCTCAATCTCCTCTTCTCCAGGCTGAACAGACCAAGTGACCTCAGCTGCTCCTCATATGACTTCCCTTCAAGGCCCTTCACCATGTTTGTTGCCCTCCTTTGGATGCTCTCTAAGAGTTTAACATCTTTCTGATACTGTGGCACCCAAAAGTGCACACAATATTCAAGGTGAAGCTGCCCCAGTGCAGAATCCCCTCCCTCTCCTGGCTGGTGATGCTGTGCCTGATGCCCCCAGGACAAGGTTGGCCCTCCCAGCTGCCAGGGCACCGCTGACTCATATTCAGCTTGCCATCGACCAGGACCCCCAGCTCCCTTTTCATCTTGCTGTTCTTCAGCCTCTTGTTCCCCAACCTGTCCATATATCCAGGCCTGCCCCTTTCTAGGTGCAAAGTCTGGCACTTGCCTTTGTTAAACTTCGTACAGTTGCTTATTACCCAGTCCTCTAATTTGTCAAGGTCTCTCTACAGTTCTCTTCTTTCAAGGGAGTCAACAACTCCTCCCAACTTAGTATCGTTGGAAACTTACTTAACATACGTTTGTACTCAAGTCGTTAATGAAGATGTTGAAGATCAAGGGCCTAAGATGGAGCCCTGTGGAACCCCACAAGTGACACATCACCAGTCTGATGTTACCCCATTCACTGTTACCCTCTGTGCTTGACCCTGAGCCAATTGCTCACCCACTGCATGAGGTGTTTATCCAGCTGTGTGTTGGACTTTTTGGCCAGAAGGATATCATGGGAGATGATATCAAAAGCTTTACTGAAATCCAAAAAGAAGACATCTACTGATCAGCTGGGAGGGTTACCTTTTCATAAAAAGAAATCAGGTTTGATAAGCAGGACTTTTCCCTCATGAAGCCATGCTGGCTGTGACCAATGACTGTGCTTTCCTTCAAGTGTTTATCAGTAGCTCCTAAAATAATCTTCTCCATAATTTTGCCAGGCACTGAAGTGAGACTAACAGGCCTGTATTTTCCAGGGTCATCTCTTTTGCCCTTCTTGAAAACTAAGACAACATTTTTCAGCTTCCAGTCAACTGTGAGCTCTCCATATTCCTAAAAAACTAAACCATGCATTTGCTTCCCTAGCTAAATCAACTTTACTTGAATTTTCTTTTCATAGAATCATAGAATGAATTGGGTTGGAAAAGACCTCTGAGATCATCAAGTCCAACCCTTGGTCCAACTCCAGTCCATTTACTAGATCATGGCA
>JAOXXN010000395.1:76861965-76872148 GCA_026770055.1 Myrmophylax atrothorax
TTACTGTTCTACTTCCACAGCTCCCTATATTTATGGTCTATGATGAATATTTTGACAAATTGATAGTGTTTAAAAACATTGACAGATGCATGCAAATACTAAAGATTTTGAAAATTTAATAAAATATCATGTAACTTGCATAGCTACAGGTATTCATAAGCCAGTGTGTTGGTTTAAAGGTAAACCAGTGGGAAAAATGACCAACTCAAGAAAGATCACAAGTCAGAGTTACAATTTACTAAAAAAATTACAATAGATACGATGATACAGAGAAAAACTGGTTTTAACCCACAAAACCAGATGTACAACCCAGCACCCCAGGGCACGAACAGAATGGTGTTCCTTAGCCCCTGTGCTGAGCCCCCATGTGGTCTCCCTGAGTACAAAGTAAAAGGAAAGGAAACCTGTTGATGAGAATGATGGTCACAGTCTGGTTGAGAGTGGCAGTTAAAGTCCTGTTGAGGTTTTGGTCCTCCTCTGGATCTGATAAGTGCTACCAGAAGGCCCAAACCCCAAAGATTATATATGCGTAGGTTCAGGTGGGAATGCCCAGTACCTCCCCCAGGGCAGGAAGTTTCAAAATGGGTGATTTAACTCTATGAATCATGGGATATTTTTGAATTCTTTGATGGTTAAGTCATTCCAGCTGCCTATTGGGCCAGTCCCTAACAGCCCATTAACAGACATGACCCCTCAGGCTGGGTGTGAAGGTGCTAATGCCTCCCCGAGGGGAGTTATCACAGCCTCACAGGTTCTTTAACACCCAGCTTGTAGCCTGAGGTGTCAGGTGTGCCCTGGGCAGCTGCTGCAAATCATCCATTATTGACAGTTCATCAGAAATGACACAGAGGGTGCAAAATACACAGTTTTGGTTATACCCACACAGTGATAAAGTGGTCCCAGCCCCTGCAACTAGGACAGTGGGAAAATACTGCATTGTCTAGAAGTATAATTTTTGATCTTTGGTATCCATTTTTGTAAAAAAACCCCAAAGATCAGTGGAGGGACTGAAATCTGAAGATAAATTATGGTGACATATCTAACTGGAAATGAGGTGTTTATATAGTTTGGTAAAACTGTATATATTTATGGAAATAGACCAGAACATACACATTGGTTATATCATTTGAGCAACTAGTGATTTGGAGGAATGTTAATATGTCCTGCCTAAATTAGGAAACTGGCCTAAAATTTTCATTTTTTCAGGCTTGTTGTCATACTTTAAAGCTAGTAGCACTGTGGTAATATGTTTTTTCGACAGTATTGGAGTCAAGGCTAATTCATAGCTCCCCTCACATCGAGCTACATCTTTCAACCCTTTACTTAATCCTTTAGAAATTTTAAAATGAGGCTGTTAGAAACATTCTAATGCATGCAATAGGAAGGATAAACATTAGCCACGTAGATGAAATATTTATAGGACAAGCCCCTGCACTCTTTGCCTGGTATTTGCTTAGGACTCTATCTTCCAGTAAAATTGTCAGAAATTCAGAACATAATTATTTGATATTTCAGTCAGATAGAACTCAAAAATTTCACGTCATTCAAGTCCAGTACTTATTATGCAGTCATGATGTTTTATATGTTGGTTATAATACATTCATTGATGATCTTCTCAAAAAATGGAGTATTTTGCTGTTGCTTCCTCCCCTGGAAGTCTTTTCTGGTACCTGAGTGCAATGATGGTTAGCAGTATGACATTTTCTTTGTTAAAATCATTCTTGGCTTCTTTTGTTTGTTTGTTCTTAGATGGAGTAGCTTCATTTCTAGATGCATTTAGAGACATTATTTACATCCTATTTCAGTTCATCATGGGTAGTGCTTATAAAGCACAAGTGACATTGAAATTTCTACTATGGCACAAATTTAAACCTAGGAAAAACATAGTGTTTAGTCAGACTGTAAAACCAGAATTAAACCAACTTCTTTATGGTTGATTTCAGCTGTGGAGCTCTGAACCCACAAAAGATCATTAAGTGCAATATGAATGCTGGAGGGAAATCTAAGGCTGCAGTCCAGTGATGTCAGAATTTTTAAGCATAACAGCCTAAGTAGTTGCTATGAAAAGGTCAAAGAGCTGCAAGCAGTATGAGTGAACAGATTGCCTGGACCACTCTGGAACATTTATACTGTGTAGGTAATAAAAAGACAGTGGAAATTATTGCTTGAGGAGCTTCTTAGGTTGACTGAATCCCAACTCAAGGGACAATGTTAATATTGATTCCAATGGCAGAAGAGTATTCAAAGCAAATGTTTTTTCATTTCACTATCTTCTGATATATATGACCTTAAGGGAGTGATCTCTACAGTAATAAAGATTATTTGGCTTTATGTTAATGGTATGCTAATATTGACTATTAGTAGTGCTGGTCCAAGGAAAAACTGAGAAACCACAACTTCTGGTATCCCTTTCTAGTGTCTTGAAGTGTCCAATACCACATTTGCATCAACTGAAGCTTGCCAAGTTGTTATGTTTCTTGTTTCTGTTACGGAAACAGTCACTGGAATAACTAGGAAATACTGTATCCTGCCAAATCTGAGCCAGATACAGCAGATGTTGCTCAGTAGATGGTCTAGAGATTTTTAGGAAAGACCAGAGTGATGGAAAGGCTTTGTCATCACTTCCTCCTTATAACAAAAGTAGTTTATAGAAGACAAAGATATTTTAAATGGACAATCTACTACAGTTTTTAGACTATTGTCATAGTCTGTTTAGCTTAAAAGAGAGATTACTGGGAATATAACACTATCCTATTCTTGACTGTACCTCTCAGGGTATCGAACACCCTTCTTCTGTATCCTTCTGTTCTGACTGCTTGGTCTACAGACTGAATTTGATACTGCATCTGTCTGGCCTTGAGTTAGCTAGATGTCTAAGCAAGACATTTCCAGAGCCTTGATAGGCACTTGTCCCCTTCACTTGGGCAATGCTTTTAATCTCCGGCTTGCCCCACTGGGATCTGCCTGAGCAATGTTGCAGCTTTGTCTTTGTCTGGCCATGTGTCTTGCTGCACCTTGGCTTTCAGGCTGGCCTTAGATTCACCTTATCACCATGGACTTCTCTGGACATCACTGGTCTTAAGCTGAACTTGGTTGTCACCTTCAGACTCTGCTCGGCTTCTCTGAGTACCATGAGTCTGTGCACTTGTCTGTGAGGGTGCTGCTCTTTCAGGCTTGCTGTCACACCCAGGTGTCAGGCCACCTCCCTTTACTAAGCAACCCACTTCTGCTACTCCCTTCTGACAGCGGCCAACACATTTTTTTGGCATGAAGATTCCAAGTTTGTGATCACATTGGGGTGAGTTGCAAAACAACTGAATTTTTTATACAATAGCTTCTTTTCAGTGTTTTACAGTTTCACAAAGGATTTTTTATGATAGAATAAATCTGTTCCATCCTCTGATATTTGAGGTTAAAGTGTACAGTGTCTGATTCTTATCCAATTTTTGAATCAGAGTGTGTGATGGGTACAAAGAGCACTGTTTGCTTTTTTTCTTAAATGTTCTGAGTATTTCTATAGTGTAGGAATGCATGCTAAAATATGGATGTACTTCCAGTTATCCTAATGGACCATAGTGCTCCTCAAAATCACTAAGGTAATAATGCAGGTTGATGACTGTGCCTTTGAAACAGACATAGCAAAACATGCATCTGATTAGGAATAAATCAGCATAAACGGGCAATAGCCAGCACTCAATTTATACACTGGCCTTTGTGAAGTACATTATATATAGATCCATAATTATAGCTGGAGCACAGAGGGTTAAAGGCACTTGCAGATTAGCCCATTTTTCAACACCTTATTCAGTGATACCCTCTCATATAAGGCATTGGCAAATCCAGAACAAATACCATTTTTTTTTAATGACCAGACAAAATTTGTGTTCAATGTTACCTGGAAATGAGTCCTCTGTTTAAGTTCCAATATTGCCTTTGCTGTTGATCAATATATATGGCTCTTGGCTGTGTTCAGATGCATGCTGTCTTATGTATAGGGTGGCAAGGTATAAATCTGTAAGAATAACATTTTGGAGTGATGCACGATCCTCAGGATTGAAATCCTGAAAGTGATGGAATATTTTGTTGGGTTGGGAATGTATCGGGAATTAAATAAATTAGAATGCTGAAGCAAATTTTCTCATGCTCAGGTTGAAATATTTCACTGAGTAGCACAAAACTCAAATCAATAGCTGCTGGGAAACTGTAGGCAGTAATGTAGCATACAGTCATTTTGGTTAGTGGGGCTCAGCTGGGGAATGACTATGGGTACAGGATGGGAATCACAGTTGTCTGGAAGTGGGATCAGAATAAGAGATTTCATGTTTAGTTGCTAAAAACTCTACTTTACCTGTTTATAAATTGGGCATGAATTTGGGTTAGTCACATTTCTTATATGAAAAAGAGGATATTCTGAGTCACATTTCTGATTAATGAAGTGCTACAGCAACAATAGAGACACTAAGTGGTACAGAGTTGGAAAAACACAAGACTAGTTACAGCCCTGCATCTTCAATGAGAGTGATAATAGTGTAGCCCTGAATCCACTGTATAGTTCTGACCTTGTTTCAATTAGACCTGATTAGTGGCTTTCTCTAGCATTCAACCCAAAGACATCCTAGTTTAGCTACTTCCTCCTGTTTTTCATATGTATCATAGTTGTCCTTTCTTAAAGCAAACCTTATTACTTTGTAGTATCTCCATGTCTTGTTTCATATCCTTGTACAAAACACTGTTCTAGTAAAAGGTGCCTGTAGAAAAGAATGTTACAGGATTGTAAGTCAGTGTGCCATATCAAAACACAGACTTTGAGATCACAAAGGCCTATAAAGAACTTCCTGTCATCTGACAACAAACCTGGAAGGTGTACTTAAAGATTATATGTCAGACTTGATATGTCAAGGAACTTACCAAAGGTTGGTTAGTGCTTAGTGTTGTTAAGTACATTTTTCAGCAGACACTAGAAAGTGTATGGATATGTAGAAGAGATATGTAGATACTTTGAATGTAAGAACGTGGTTTATGGGTGTATATGGTTAACAGGTATTCAACACGAAAACAAAAGACAGAGACAGAAACAGTAATAAACCCCACCTAGATACGCACACACCAAGGCACAGGAAATAAGGGAGACCAAAGAGTGGATCTCGGATCACAGATTGAGGAAATGCAACTGTAGGAACAACTAAAAGCCTTGGACATGCTCAAACAACATTTTGTAACTGATAAGTGGGGAAAGTTTATATCTGAAATATTTGAGGAGGCTTGTGGAATTATGTGAAACTTATAAACGGATGCTATAGAGGCAATGTGGGAATGTGCAAAATTACTCTGTAATGGTTAGGGGTGGAGCCAAAGGCAGGGAAAGGGAGACATCTAGATGGGTTGGAGGGGAAACAAATAAGGAAAAATGGAAATGAGGAGGATAAAAGGAGACAGTCTCATTTTAACTTGTTTGCTGGTTGCTGTGTCTGTTTGTCTGAGCTCTGTGCCTGATCCCTGCAGTCTGTCCTACCTTCTTAAACTCTATTCCTTACTCTTTTCTGTGTGATCTTGCTGTCTGTGTGGTGATGCCTCACTAGCACACTTGAAGCTGGACCAGCTGACAAGTGGGAGGACACCAGAACCTTGGAAGACCCAAGGTTAAACCAGGTTAGGGAGAAGATCCATGACCTCAGCCACAGGTTTGGGCACAGACTCTGTGTTAACCTATGGGTCTGTTCTTGGGACCTGCAAATGTAGGAGAGACTGTAAATGAAGAGTGAAGTTGTGTAAGTGTCCACCAGTACACTGGTCTGCTGAAGACAGGGAAACAGGATGGGGCCATGTTGTTCATATCTGTGTAAATGCTGTTGATATTTAAAAGGGTGCCATCAAATGTACTGTACAAAAGTATTGTGGATGGCTGTCTGCATTTTACTTGTGCCTTTTGGGAATTCGTGTTCACCCTCACTGCTGGCTGGACCTAAAAAGATCATAGCAAACAGACTGGCAGTTAAAACAGGCTGTTACAATATCACCCACAAATTGCACTGGTCACTAGCACAGGACCTAAAAACTGGCTGCCCCCACAACTGCAGGCCTACAAATAAAATAAGATTCCCTCTCCCCCATAATAATCACCAAGAGAGAAAAAGTAGGCTTGAATTTATCTGTCCTGTCTCCGTTTACCTTCTCTTCTTTAGTGTAGGCACATTCAAGGATTTCTAAAGTTTTGTAGATCAGTAAAGGCTTCCTGGTGATCAACTAGCATTTAATGAGCTTCACAAGCTTTTGCTGTCATTCTTTTACTTGTAAACAACAGGTAGTTAGTACGTTTTCTTGTGTTATTAATATAAGACAGTGGAGATTCTGGATTTTCTCATTTATATTATCATAATATGTTCAGACTTGCAACAATTTTTGTCATTCCATGTTTACTAGATGAACCATCAGCATGCTCTTGTTAAGTACTAAGCCTCTTGTCTTGGTCACTTCTGTATTCAAGCTTTGTGGCTGTAGTTTTTGTTCTGAGAGCAGTGTTCTTACTGGATTTGGAGATGGGGAAGAAAATATCTTC
This sequence comes from Myrmophylax atrothorax, assembly GCA_026770055.1. Lineage (NCBI taxonomy): Eukaryota > Metazoa > Chordata > Aves > Passeriformes > Thamnophilidae > Myrmophylax > Myrmophylax atrothorax. Next base: position 76,868,522 of record JAOXXN010000395.1, read on the forward strand.
TAGATGAATTGAGTAGCACAACTAGAGGAAAAGAAAAATCACTTGAACTGTCAAGGACCTTTATGCCTCCTGACCCCTAAGTAAGTAAAATTCCTTTGGTGCCTTTCTATGTCGAGAGTCAAGGCCTTTTTCCTTTCTGCAAATTGAAGTACTCTGACTTTCTGTTGCTAAGTGATCCATGTCAATTACATTTTGCTTGAGCACATAATTTCCCTCAATTCAATTGCAGGATACTGTAGCTTTTATGGTTTGAAATTCAGCTTTTGACTGGCCAAATAAGTCTGACTTACCTGCAGCAAATGCTATCATTATGAGTAACAACTCCCTACCTTGCTTTATTTGATGGAGTTTTCTCCATTAATTCCCTTTCATTAATTATTCTGCTGGAACAAAACAAATGATACATGAAGAAAAGTTGAAGTAAATACTTCAAAGTTGTCATATATATGCAGACCAGAGTGACAGTATGGCCTTCTACTTTTTTATGCAATGGTGTGAAAAATATATAAGGCTCCAAAAATTCCCCTGATGAACTTAGAAGTTCTTCTATTCATTTAATACCTTGAGAGGACACATGGGAGAAGATACTATACACATTTTCTCAGGAGGTCAAATAACACATTTTTACTGGCAAATTTTAGAATATAAGGAAACTTAGCACAAGTTTAAAGGGTAACATCCAACCAAAAGAAAAAAAGAGTATTTGACAAAGCATTGACTTAGCACATGCTAACCCAGATAACTTAGTGAAATCCGGCTTTAAGTTACCCAAAATATCAAGAAAGGAGATTAGAAGAAGTAAAGAATGAGAGAGAGAAAAAGAGAGAATTATAGTGACCACCCTGAGTCCTGTGCAACTCCAGATTCCACATGTCCACATGGTAGGCTCACAGCCACACGGTGGCTGCATGTCACTCTTTTTATCTGCTCTGGCCCACTGTGGCCACCTCCCTCCCAAGGTAGGTCCACCAGCCATTCTGGGGTGGGGTTAGGGGCTCCAAGGGGTGCCGTGTGGGGTAGTGCTCCCAGTGTCCAGTGACTGACAGCTGCTTCAGGGCTGCCCGAGGAGGCTCCAAGGCACTGCATTTGGGCAGGGCCCCACCCCATTCCACCTTCGTGAAATTCTACCTGTTCCTTCCCCCCCACGCACACTTGAGTTGGTCTGAGCCAATAATTAATGTTATAGCTCCATGTCTCACACCCTTTGAGAAATTATTTCTTGGAACTGAGAAGTAGAACTGTAGGTGCTCTGACTCAGTTGTTGCATGTATATCCAGGTCATAGGCTACAGATCACAGATTAGCAAATGTAATGTAAGTGGTGCAGCACCTGGTGAAATTTTGAAACAAATGGAAATTCTGCTTAGTGCATGTTGTTTATATTATTCTGAAGTTCAGAGATGTAGAGTCAATATTACTTTTCTTCAGTGATCATATCACTAATTATATTGGCAACAATTTTTCTTCTATTTTTTTTCTTTTAAATATTATGTAGCACATAGAAAAGTCTCACTCTAAATCCCATTATTCCTTGAATGAAAATTATTTAAGGATCAATAGTTTTGTTGGCAGTGGGCATTTTAATAGTTTATAAACTTAGGGAATTTAGGGAATACAAATGCCATAATGTTGTTTGTTTTTCAAATACATCATACATATATATATATATATATGTATACACTTTATACTGGAATAGAGAATGCATTAAATGAAACATTTAAAGCTAGATTATTTGGTTTAGAGGTTTTTTGTTTATTTATTTATAAATGCCCATGTGCAGTGTTGATCATCAATATATTGAATTCTAAAAGCAACTTTTCTTGAAGAAATGTCAGGTGGTGTATAAATAACAGTTATTTGCCTCTCTTGAAAACAAGAGTAAATGCTTTCTTGTCTCTCTAAAAGTGTTTTCTGTGCAAGACAACCTTGTAGACTGCTAGTACTTGTCTATCATATTCAAGGATATCTGTTTGAATAACAGAGCAGATTTCATCTATATATCAGTATCTTTGTTATTTTATCTTACTATTTCCTCAGTTGTTTCATTAAAAATATTTACTTTCAAGGTTTTTTAATGACCATTGTTCCCTTCCCTTTCCTACTTATTAGGACTAATGTTCCTTTTGTGCTTCAGGTAATCAGACACTGCACAGCTCTTTGTGTTATCTAGAGATAAAGTAATGCTATTACTATATATACCACCCATATTGAGCATACAGTAACAACAGTTTAGTACAATGGAATGCTACTGAATAGAAGATACTGTAGAAAGATGAAAAATATTCTTCTGGTCTTTCTCTCTCTCTTGAGATAAAAACAGGTTGTGTAGGGTTTAGAGTATTTTAAACAACAAAATGTCCAAATCAAACTTTTGAAGACCAACAGAATGAAGGGAAGGGTTTCATGCTTCAGAAAAGTAAGTAGTATAGATGAGACCTGTATTCCAAGAGGAAATCCAGAATATGTGGCTGAGGATTGACAAAAGAGCAATTTGAAAGGAAAAGATCAAACAGTTTCATCACATATAAAAACTTTAAAATTTCAGCATGATATTAGAATCTTTGTTGCAAATTGCTCTTCATTTGAATAAATAAGGCTGTTCTGATTTTCCTGCAGGCTGTCTCTAAGGCAATCATCCCCACAGATGCACAACAAACATCTATTGTGAATACTTTTTTATTGTCATCCAAGTTGCTAGTATAAGGTAGTATAGTTCAGTGCTCAAGAGACAGATATATGTGTTGCTACCCAAAGTTGAGAAAATCTGGTTATTAGTACGCAGTGCTATACAAAATCTAGTTTCTTTGCGCAAGTAAAGTATTAATGCATCTTTTGCCAATGTCTGCTCTGATGACTAAAGACAATCACAGTATCACAGAATCGGTCATCCTCCTTGCTTGAGCAGGGAGATTGGAAGGGACCACAGTGGGCCGTCTGGTCCAACCTCCCTGCTCAGTCAGAGTCATCCCAGAGCACATGGCACAAGATCACACCTGAATGGTTCTTCAGCCTCTCCAGTAAGAGAGACTCCACAGCCTTTCTGGGCAGTCTGTTCCAGTGCATGATCACTCACACCATAAAGAAGCTCCTCCTCATATTTGGGTGGAAAACTTCCTATACATCAGTTTCTGCCCATTGTTTCTTATTCTATTGCTTGGTACTACAGAGCAGAGCCTGGGTCCCTCTTCTTGACACTCTCCCTTCAGATACTAATAGACATGGATGAAGTACTCTCTCAGTTGCCTCTCCTCGAGGCTGAACAGTATTGCACTTTCTATGATAAAAGTTAAAAAATGGAGCAATGCCCAAGACACACGTGAATTTAGTCTGTCTCAACAAAGGAACTCATTCTTTGTGCTATGATATGCCTTATATGTGGAATCAAAAGATCTGCACATAGCTTCTAGCAGAAACTGACATTACTGTGGAGAGTAAGGACTAGAAGAATCTATGCATAGTTTATAATTTCATAAAAAGTTTGTATAAAACTAGCCATTTCAGCAGCTGGGACAAGTTTATCACTGTGTGGGTGGGACCAAAGCTGTTTATTCTAAACCCTCTAAGTCACTTCGCATGAACTGTTAACAAAGGACCATTTGCAGCAGCTGCCCAGGGCACACCTGACCCC
>JAOXXN010000395.1:76882724-76908214 GCA_026770055.1 Myrmophylax atrothorax
CTTGCACACCACTCTCTCTGTAACACAAAACAAAAGAGCAGAGCTGCTTCTTATCAACACACATGTTGAAAAAAGAACTGCACACTGAAAGTAGAAAAGTGTGAAGCAAGTTACTGTTATTATTATTAAAGTAGAAAGAACAGAGCTAGTAAAGGAGGTGCTTATAGAGTAAGAATTAAAGTAGCTGTTAGCGTAAGATGTACGATAGAATATATAAAGGACTAAGATTTGTAAGAAAGTAAAGTTAAGAAAGTAAAGTATAGAGTATAGAAAACACATGGTTTCCTTACCCCTACATTGTTCCAGGAAGTGGGAGGAGGCAGGACAAGCTGCCAACAACTATCCTAACAGAGACGATGGCATTTCTCCCCATCTCAGTTGCAGTTTAAACTGCACTTCTTTTTATACCTTTTTTTCTTCAGGTGGTTTCGTGTGGTTAAAGTCAATGTTGAGAGAGGTGATACAGATGCCTGAGGAGGTGGGCTCCTTGAGTCTGTAGGGTGCCACAGTGTGCAGCAAACAAAGGCCATGCTAAATTTAATAACATTCCATTCTTTGGTAACATCCATCACTTACCAGTTTTCAAGCTTTTGTCTTCTGCTGGGAGCATCCCTCCGGGGGGGCTGAGGCATTTCCTTCAACTCATCATGTCTTATCAGGCAATCACCCCACTGACTCCTGTTAAAAAGAATTTGTTTACACTGCTTAGTGACAATGAATATTATATTTTTGTGGAAACTTTGAATCAATCCATTTTGCCTCCATAGCCTATTAAATTATCTATCTTTTTCTGATGGACTACCAAAAGCCATAACAGAAACTCATTAGTTCACACTGGCAGGCCTAAGAAAATATATCCCTATTGCTTTTACCTTCCAGTGTGGTTTTACAAAGGTAATTGTGATTTAGTGATATTATATCAAAGTTCTCTTAACGTTTAAGTCTTTATGCATCTATGACCATCAAACAAGTTACATTTTTCTTCAGAAGAGCTAAATTCTGCAGAACACCACTCCAGGAAAGGGATACATCCAGTCAGGTTTTTTTCAGACTGATTAGATTTTTAGGTACCATAAGTACTTTGATGAAGAACTTCATTTAAAACAGTCCTCAGTATTTTAAGTGCTACACGTCTTGGAAAGCATACCACTACATGTTTAATTCTTCTAATTTTGAGTAAGATCATAGTTTTTATTTTTTCACATTGCTCCGTATAAAAAAATAAAACATTACCTTAAAACCAATGCTGTAGCACAACTAATTTCCTAAACAACCAGCTTGTCCTAAATAACACACAATAAATATCAAAATGAAATATATTCTGACCAAAACTCAACTTCTGTCCTGTAGTGAACAGATGTTCAAAAATTAATTTTGTTCTTAATATACTCCTCAAAAGCATGAGGATATTTATTTTAAATTAAGACAGAACTTCTCTCTAGGTTGTGTTTTGTTATCCCTGTAACCTCAATTTCTTGCTTCTGATGGCACTTTTTCAACTTCAGGCATCAGTTTTAGCACTATTGCGGTTGCTGCTTCAATTTCCATGAAAACGTGGAAAAGCAACAGTTTAAGAAGTCTCCAGTCTTTAGAAAGCAAGGGCTATTTTAATCTGAACAACTGTAATCCTCATTAAGCAAACATAAATTTAAATTAAAAATAATCTAAAATAAACATACCAAATAACACATCAAATTTTAAAACTTGAGTTTTATAATACAGCTTTTTTGCCTATTGGTTGAGGAACAACAAAATTTCCTTTCAAGTCACCTTACCCTGACTCATCTCCTTGCAAAATGTATCACTTAATATTACAAGGTTTTCCAATAGTGACTATGTGTAAGCATTTTGGTGATATTACAAATATTCTCATATTATTGTTTTAGAGACTCTTTAGTTGCAGAATTAAACACATTTAATAGGCTTGCTGTGTTTCTTCCCATTTTCTTGGAGTGTAATTACAGAAGATAAGATTTTGCTTCTTTCTTTCCTTTTTATTTTTTTAGCAAAAGACCAGTTGGTTTGTAAGTGGATTTTTTTGTTTGAAAAGAAATTTGTTGTACAATCTAAATTATAAATAGAAATTCAGGGGAATTTTAGGGTAAATAGTGTGAAAGCCTGAAAAAAATAGTACCCAACTGTTTTAGGGAGGTAGAAAATTAAATGATTCCTAAGCAAATCCTAAGAGACAGAACCATCCAAAAAGTATTTGTCCACTCTCGCAAAAACCCCAGTTAATATACTCATGAGAAAACTGAAGAAAAACAAGGCATTTCCTTCTAAGACACTTGCTTTGTACATTTACAAGGAAAGACTCTGAAAGAGCTGACTTTTGAGTTCCTTCTCTGGTGGAGCTAGAGCTTTACCTCTGACTACAGTGCTGGGTACACTCTGGAAGTGGCATCTTACAAGCTCCAAAGACTAGGCTCAACAGGATGGATACCAAAGTGCTTCATGAAGCTGAGGCCTTCCAAACCCCAGTGTTTTCATTTTATATGTCTTTTTGTGATTTGTGGCTGTCTCTTTTGGTATGGAATTCTCATTTGTTAAACTTCATTTACTTTGTGTCTCCAAAGAGAAGAATGTTTAATTTCCTAATATGGAATATGATAGCATAGTCTTACAAGTGTGCCCACATGCTTAACTTCTGATTCTTACCAATACAAGCTCAGAAAAGTGATGTTATGTATTCGCATTTAACCTACTTGAGCTCCTCCAATCTCTTAAATTTTGTACTATTCTTTCAAGAAAAAGATAAGAATCTGAATTTCTGATGTCAGTTATACCTATGGATTGCAGTGTCCTTCTAGATTCTCATTCTTCTGTACTACTATTTCATGATTTCCCATAGCAACCCATTTTCATTTCCATATTTATTTTTTTATAATCTTTCAATTTATGGCAGGTATATGTTTTATGAATAGGTATCTCCTGTTTGAATATTTCATATTTTATATATATTATCTGAATTGATATGTCTGAATTTCAAGTACAATGCAAGTTTATTTGCTTCAACATTGCTGTGACTGGATAAAGCCAGTTAAATCTTCTATTAATTTGAAATGGCAGGCAATTCTCATATTGATCAAGATAATTGTATCTGTAAGGCATATGCAGACATATGAAAGTTGCTGCTTCTGGAAAATATTAAGCATATGAGTAACTGTTTTTCTGAACAGTTTGTGTGTTTACCAGGTTATTCTCACTGCAAAAATGGAGATCCTCTTGGAAATTCTCAAGCAAACATCTTTGTGCCTGACAAGAGAAAATTTTGTTATGAGATGCAGATTACATTTGGAGATGGTAGACTATGGTTTCATAATATTATTTCATGTTATTCTTGCATTATTTGCCCTTTAGTTTCCAAATCAATAACAGGTTTCATGTAAAATGATAGAAAAAAAGACCAGGAGGGATCTAAGTTTTAACCTGCATACTTTTTAATAAGTTATTTGATAACAAGTTTTCATTCTAATGTTAACCTCTAAGAATATTGCTTTTATAGTTGTAACTCATGGTAAAGAAGAGAGCTTTTGAATCACTGCTTGAATTGTAATGGCAGATAAATAAGTTTGGGAATAAAAAGAGAAGTCAAATCAAAAACGGTCAGCATTATAAATTATTTCTTTAAAGTTGTTGTTTCCAGAAAAGCTTCTTCAATCCTTTAGCAAAGAGAAAAGCTGCATATCTGCACCATTAAGAAGATAAATGCAACTACAATTTTCACACTTGAGAAGAAGTGTAATATTTTGGAAAAATCTAATTAAGCTCTTGGCAATTCATTGTTAAAGTAGCATAGAAGAATTTCAGGCATTTTGAGATATCACAATGGATTTGAGCTTTCCATCTGACATTTTAATGTGAAAAAGAATACTTCTTTTCCTACATGGGTGACTTTATTTAACTTACCCTTGTATTGCTGTAAAATAAACAATGCTTTATTGTTTGTATGTGTCTTAAATTACTTACTTGTTTCACTATAGCAATAAAAACTATTTGTCTCTAGGGAAAAAAAAAAAAGGAAATTTGCAAATCCTAGAAAATCATGAAACCTTGAAGAAACACCCAGAATTTTTAAGGGTCAATAATGTCTAAGTGTGGAATACCCAGAGTGGTGACAAGAGTTATTGCAAGAACCAGGCAAAATAACACTAACAGATTCGTATTCTTGTTTTCTGAGCAAGGACAATTATGCTTACCTAAGTTTCTTTTGAAAACTGGTTATATGTTCAGATGTAACAGTCTTGATGCTGAAATTTATCAACTAGAATTATGTGATTGTGTCAAAACAAAGCTTCCTAAGTACAAACTGAAATTACTGGTTTTCATTAGTCAAATTTAAGAATGTTTAGACCTGATTTTCTATAAATCTATGGCAAATATTCTGTAAAATGTCATAGATTTAATTATGAATTACACATTTTTATTACCCCTTCTGATTCTCTGATATTTGCAGATGCATGGAGTGTCATAGTTTCCAGACCCGTTGAGGGCTATTTGCTTGTGATGACACTGTTTACTAGACCTACCTGTTCCCTTTTCTGTGTTTAACTGGACACACTAAATTATACTGAAGGAAATTTGTGTTTATAGAGAGAAAAATGAATTACTGTTAAAACTATATGTAATTTTCTCTATGCATTGTGGAATTATCTTCTAAATATCTTTTTTCTTCTTCAGGATGAAAGTATCTTTCTCACTTTTTACTCCTGAAATCTCAAATTTTACATCTCTTAATTTGTTTAGTATAGAAGTGCAGATATAAATCAATTAAACTTTTCCAGACAAGAAGGTTAGACACAGTAACTAGGAGATTTTATTTTGTTCTTGATGTTGAGTTCAGTTCAAAAAATATACTTTTATTAAAAAGACAAAACTTAGAAAAAAATTAGGATATTCTATTATGCTGCATCAGTACTACATAAAATTGCTTTGCAGTTAAATGCAAAAGAAAATTGTTTTAAAATGCTTCAAAAAATGGTTAACCTAAGGAATTGAAAATATATGCAGTCAGGTTGTTAATATTAATGAAAAATGTTTCTCATTGTGAACATAATAATTTATCTGAACTCAGGGTTCATTTAAAAAAAAAGAGGGTTAAGGATTTGGACTATTTTTTCATTAATTAAGATACAGTTATAACTCCTAAGAAGTTAACAGTACTTCAGAAATAACAGTACTTACACATACTTCTCAGTTGTTTGTGTTCAGCTAGAAAGAGAGCAAAAATTAAATGAATGGCAGAAAGGAAAAAAAAAGTGTTGTTACTAAGAAATTATGAAAATCTTGCAACAACTACAAGTATAAAAATAACAGGAGGGATCTTAGTAAAGCAACTTTTACTGTGGTATTAGTCCTAGTTTTTCATGTAGATCATCTGATTGTAATAACAAATTAGGTAGATTTTTTTTGAGATTATTTGATGAATAATTGATAGAATGTGTTTTGTCAGAGAAATGATCTCTTCTCTCTCAGTTAAGAAAATGAAACTTTGGATGAAAATGGTGTATCTGCAGCCTCCAATACCTCAGAAGAACCATGGAAATAGAAGAATATAATGACTTAATGTCAGCTGGAGCTCCATCACACATGGTGCCCCTCAGGGGTCCATCCTGGAACCAGGACTGTTTAATATCTTCATCAATGACAAAGGCAGTGGGATCAAGTGGACCCTCATCAGATTTGCAGATGACACCAAGCTGAGTGGTGCACTTGACTTGCCTGAGGTATGGGACAAGCTTAAGAAATAGACATATGTGAACTTTATGGGGTTCAACAACCCCAACTCTCACAGCTTTTTCTCAGGGGACAGGTGTTTCAGCCCTTAGACTATCTCTGTGATAGGTCCATGTCCTCCTCATGTTTGGACCCCAGAGCTGCATACACTACTCCAGGTGGGGTCTCACCAGAGCGGAGTAGAAGGGCAGGATCCCCTTCCTCCACCTGTTGGTTGTGCTGCTTTTGATGCAGCCCAGGTTATAACTAGCTTTCTGGGCTGCAAGAACACATTGCTGGGTCATATCCAGCTTCTCATCCACCTCCAAGTCCTTCTTGGCAGTGTTGCACTCAAATGGTTTGTTGTCTAGCCTGTATTGATACTAGGGGTTGCCCCAATGTGCTGGTTTAAAGGTAAACTGGCAGGAGAAATGAACCCAACACAAAAGAGATTATAAGACAGAGTTACAGTTTAATAAAAATATTACAATAAATGCAATGATACAAAGAGAAATTGGTTGTAACCCACAAAACTCCACAGTATAACCCAGCACCCTGGGGCACAAACAGAACGGTGTTCGTTAGCCCCTGTGCTGAGACCCACGTGGTTCCCCTGAGTCCAAAGGAAAAGCAAGATAAAAAAACCTGTTGGTGTAGATGACAGTCAAGAGTGGTGGTCGCAGTCCTGTGGAGGTTGTGGCCCTCCTCTGGATCTGATGAATGGTATCAGAATTCTCCAAACCCCCAGATTATATACCCTCAGGTTCAGGTGAGAACACCCAGTACCTCCCCCAGACCAGGGAGTTCCACAATGGGTGATCTAACTCTGTGAGTCATGGGGTATTTTTGGAACTGTTGATGGCCCATCAGCAGACATGACCCCTCAGACTGGATGTGGAAGTGCTAACACCTCCCCAGAGGGCAGTTATCACAGCTCCTATCTCAAAGGCTTCTTTAACACCCAGCTTGTAACCTGAGGGGTCAGGTGTGCCCTGGGCAGCTGCTGCAAATGGTCCTTTGTTAACAGTTCATGCGAAGTGACTTAGAGGGTTTAAAATATACAGCTTTGGTCCCACCCACACAGTGATAAACTGGTCCTGGCTGTTGAACTAGGACATCCAACCCAGGCACAGCACCTTGCACTTGCTCTTGGTAAACCTCATGAAATTCCCATGAACCAGCTTCTTGAGCTTGTTGAGACATATTCAGTAATGACTGGGAAAAGCAGAAGAAAATATGTTATGTTACAGGAAATTATGTATCTCTGGGAAAGAATTAAATTTGAAGATACCATATAGGCCCTTTTTTAAGTGAGTGTTGCATATGTTGAAACTTTATCATGGGCACAGAAGAATCATTCATATATTGGACTAAAACTAAACCCCTGTACCTTTCTACTTAAAAAATCAGGGTCACAGGTAATGCTTATGCTTCCCTTTGCTCCTGTCTTGCATGTGTCATGGTTTCAGAACTTTTAAGAGAACATATGAGACATAGCTCTGGCTATGTGTTTGTTCTCAGTGGTCAATTTCTGACTCAATAAAATTATAAATTGATATTACCTAGGAAAGAACCACAAACACTGAAAACTAGAAGAAAAGGAACCCTAACTGGCATGTTTGCCCTCAAAAAACTGTTATTGAACACTGTCTGCAACAACTGCCCCAGCTACATCCCCCTGGATTTACTCTCACTGGGATACTTCAAGCCAGGAGACGAGCTAAAATTCTTGAATTTCTAAAGCATGTGTTTCCAAAAGCACATAACTCAGAAAGACTAGCAATTTTTATCTTCTCACTTTGTTTAGAAGGAGCAGGTTATACTGTTTATTAGTTGTATTACAGATAGTGTTCAATATTAGCATCGACTGTCTATAGAAACAAGATGTAAGAACAGACAAGTTGGTTTTTGTTTTTTTTTTCTGTGACAACCTGGCACTTAACTTTATGTATCAAATCTTTATTGGATAGATATAAGCAGAGCCCCATTAGTATCTGTTGAACTATATGTGTATACAAAAATTAAAGTTCTGAGACCATACTTCTGATTTTTTGTCTGTCTCTTTTTAATTGCATTTTTTTCCTGTTAATATTATCTTCCAGGTGCAAAGTGCCTCACTCCACAATCAGTTTTCTTTTAAAACTTCAGTTTCATTTCAGTCTTTTATGTCTTGCTAGAAACTTATTTATTACATAGTATAAATAAAACAGCATCCCCAGGATTTCTCTTCCTCTAAATTTTAAATGTAGCAATAAAGCAGTTTTCTTATAGTGTGGCTAGACATTTGTAGATCTACTACATTAAATTCTATTACACTCCTAAGATGTGATGTACACATATTTTCCTCTTAACAGTAATCTACCTTTCTGTTACAATAGTCCTTGTCGCAGTTACTCATTGTACCTTTTATTTTGCACAACTCGTGCCAAAGCTAAGAAAATATATGTTAAAATCAGTAAGCAACATAATAATTTGCAATAGCTGTCTGATGTTTTTCAGCAGTTTGGTGAGCAATCAGCTACTTAACAGTAAAACTCTAAGCACTTCTACATATGTGTGACTATTGTCTGATTTAAACTTTTAACACTGAGGACAGCACTTTAAAATCAATTCTCTGCTGTGCTCAGATTTTAAGCATTTTTTTAGAAGAGTGCACTCAATAGGGGAAATAGGATGGTGTTTAGCAATCACCACAATAGCAAGATGCTGGTGAGCCAAAATATGCTTTTATCTACTGCAGCTCCAAATTCTCTAGTTATACCTACATTTAGGAGGTCTAGTAAAGACTGGACTTTTTTTCCTCTGATTTTTTTTCTGTCTGTATTTTCATGCATAACTGACTCTCAGCCTTGGCATTTTTTAAAAGAAAAAACTCCTATTCTTATCTCTTAAGAAGAATAATTTCCATTGCTGTAGTTTTGTGCATCTACCTATAGACTGAATGATTTTTCCTTTCCTCCCATATAACCTTTAAAATATGAATCGAGTTATATAATTAAAATAGATTCTGTGGATATTTATAGAAATGGAAAAAAACAAAACAAAACAAAACAAAACCAAACACAATACCAACCCCCCAAATCTGAAGGATGTCTAATTTACTTGTCTTTTTGCTGATGTCTATTTTCATTTCCATGTCTGATGAAGAAGTTACATGGTATGTAACTAAACATTTACTTTTATTGCAGCTATGGTTCTTGCATCTTTTAGATTCGTCATGTAAGAATAACTGCATGGAAGAAAAGTCCTCTACCCTTTGACCTGTCTGAGTTCAGAAGACAGCTGAAAACTAAGTTCATTTGAAGTTAAAAAGACAGAATTAATATCACTTCAGGTTCAATGCTGAATATGTATCTGTCTGCCTATCTGTTTAATTTGCCACTTTTGTGCTACTCTTAAGTATTCAGTACCAAAGATTGGTTGATACAGGGAAGGAGATGGACAAAGGACCCACATAAAGTCCCTGGTCACATAGTAACAAATGCCTTTGTGGCTGATGGACATTAATTCTAGAAGGTAGAAAGAAGCTTATATAATGGCACGCTAGTAGCTAGTTATCTTGGTGTCTCTTGGTATTGTGTACATTTGGAATGGGAATAGCATGGTACTGTTGTCATATTTTGCTCCTATCAGATGAAAGCAGTAAGGGTTTGTCAGGTGTGTTTTGAAGTATTATTCTGTTTAGAATTGAACTCTCGTTCTTGAACATTTTAATTTCATGTAGCTCCCGTGACAAATAAAAGTGTTTGGATTTTTGCTTGGTTTGGATGGGTTTTTTTGAGGTAGGAGATATTGAGTGGGATTTTTTAAAAAAGTAGTCAACAAGCTATTACATGATATCTGAAAGAATCTTGGAAAACAACATGCCTGAGTTGTTTATTTTGTTATCTTTATAGACAGATTGTGCCAGTAAAGCATAATCTTAAGAGATATAAAAAGGCATGGTAACTGTAACTGTACTTTTACCTGTGTTTTTCATTAAGATTCAAACTCTGTGTTTATATATGAGAACTAATTGGTTGATCTATACTTTAATTACTATCCATTGCAATAGCTAACTATATTTCAGCATTCGAGCAAATAAACTTAATTGATTTTGCAATTTTAAACCCAGAGAGAAAGCACAACAACAATATTCTTCTACTTAGTTTCTTCTTGTGAATGCAATCACGGTATACTGAGTTTTCACCTTGTGCTCCATTTTGAAAACATTAAATATACAAATACTAATGATACAAGAGAAATCAGTATTCTGTTTGCATTCATAAGCTTCAACTAGTCCCATTAATTAAATTTATTGTGATAGATGTTTCTAACAAGCAGTGCAAAATTGCAAACATTTCCCCTTCTTATGGTATTATTTCCTTTTAAATTTTCTTTTTCCTACAGTGTTGTCCCAAAATATAATTTTTATACATTATCTGCAGTAGATTGCAAGATTATGATCCCAAATGGAAGTTAAATATGCAGATCTGAAAAATAAAGTCTGGTCAGAAAAGTGTTTGTACCAAAAGATTCTACACAGGCATAAAATGTAATTTATTTCCCAGATATTTGCAAAATATTGGTGTTGCAATCATCGATGTTTGAACATTCATATTTTGTGCTTCCTTATATAAGGGGAATATGAGTAAATGACTTATAAAATGTGAGTTAACAAGCATGTGGTAAATCACTTTTGTTTAGCAACACAACTTCAAAGTAAAAATCAGACTTTTTAAAGTTTGTAACAAAAATAAACATTGCAGCAATGCAGCATTTTAATATTTAAATTCAATTAAAACAAAAATTGTTACATTTACACTATCATTGCAAAGATGGGTGAGCATTTTCAGAGTAACTTAAAATTAATCACAGAAATTCTAGGATGTATCTTTTTGATAAAGCATGAGATTGTGCTTTCTGAAGAAGAGAAATCCTTTTCAGTGTGCTATTTTCAACAACCCTTTGTAATGACTGAGTGCTCGGTCATTTTATTTTGGCAATTTTGCAGTTAATTTCATAACACTAAAATGTTGACCTTTAATTGATGGTAAGACTTCCAAGTCTCGATAGGGGTTCTTAAATTGTTCACTACCATTGTTTCTTCCTCAGTTCATACAGCTGAAACTAGTGAATGACCTGGTTTGCCAATAGAAAGACATGAGCAGAGCAAAGACTCTATGCGACTATAGGTGGTGGATAACACTGCCTGTAAACCAGGCTGTGAAATGCTTTCAAGTGTAGTCAAAATGGTTTCTACTTTAAGACTAAATTTAGAAAAAAATGTTCTTCTATTGTGGAAAAGCTGCCTTTTTTCTGTAATGTTGCAGTCCAAGGAGAAACTTGAAATCCTGCCAGGAGCTGGCCTTTTCATCTTTTGCCAACCTTGTTACAGCCCAGTTATCATTAATCAAATCTGCAATGATAAGCAGATGACCAGATCACCATCCTGAATGTCTTCCTGGACCTTAACAGTTTAAATATCAGACTTCTCTGTCCATACTGACCCCTTGAAAGATTTCTTGGTTCTCTGTTCTAAAAAATCGAAACAGCCCAGTTCTCTACTGCCCTACAAGGCGAGAGCAGGAAAACCTTTCCTTCCAGTCTCTGCTCTGGGTGGGAAACCAGAGAGTTCTGAACCTCAGATCACCATTTTCAATTACTCAGAAACCAGATGCTTCGGGTGAGTTAGTGTTTCTCGGTCTGTGAAAGGCACTGAAGTGCCAGAAGGTACTTCTTAAAATGATTGGTTCATTGAAGAACAAAGGAAAACCCCCAAACATCTATTGCTATGCTTACAACTAAGAATTTAAAAAAAAGTGGAAAGAAAATGAATGGAAAGGGTAACCTAATTTTATTTGATTGTAACTGAAACAATTTTTTGGAAACATTGCAGAAAATGGACCTTACTCCCACATCATACGTCCTTTCAAAGGGTTTGAAAGAGTTAGAATAAAAAAAAATCATAAAAAGAATTAAAATAGGAGGAAAGAAATGTGCAATAAGGCAATCCTCATATTCCAGCAACCAGCAAAGCAAAATTGCCCAATTCAAAGCTTGCATCAGGTCTAATGCTTAGAGCAGGATGTGGTAAGGATAGAGCCCCAGAGAGGGAAGGAGCGGGTTGAGAGGGGCTGCAGTGTTCAGCATGGGTCTGTCATGAGTGAGTGGTGAGGCTTGTTAAAGAATCATCATTACAGGTATTGACAAAAAAGCAGGTTGTAATATGAATTTGTGAAAGTGTGACTTTAACAGAGTTCAATGCTAAGGTTTGCTCTCTTACCTGCTACTTGGATGAAGCATACATAGGAAAATTGGATTAGAATCAGTTTGAATCTACTTACACAGAGACCGGAGGTGCAAAGGATATGGATACAAAAAGGTGACAGCGAAAAAGGGTTTAGCAGCCTTTAATCATTGAGCAATTTACTATTTATAATGTAATTCAATAAGACTTGCTGTAACAGGGGCAATTTTAGATTCACAGTTACAAAATTCAAGCAGAATCACAGAATTACAGAATATGCCAAGTTGGAAGGGACCCACAGGGATCATTAAGTCCAGGTTCTTGCCCTGCACAGGACCATTCCCAAGAGTCACACCATTATCAATTCACATGCACACACAGACAGAGAGATGTTCAAAAAACATGTAAATGTGGTGCTCAGGTTGCTCAGGTCGACACAGATGAGACCATCTGTGTCTCACATAGAAGACATCTTCAAGTAACAAAACCCCAGTCTCAGAAGTGGGGAATAAAACCTTGCCTGTGAGGGAGGGGGAGGTTCACCATCATTCTGCATGTGTGTGAGAATAGAACTTTTTGAGAATAATTATGGATGCATGCTTAGCAATTTTTAGGTATTTATTAACACTACAAAATCCTAGGACTATGGTTTCTCTATTGCTAAGTTGACATTGATCCTGATTTAATGTCTGAGGGTTAATTAGGCAGCATTAAGAAATCAATAAAACACTTCACTTCTAATTTGATTTAAATTACATAAACTGAACAGTTTTTCCATAATCAGAATTTTTAATGTGTCCTCAGCATTGGTCCAAAAGTCAGATAACAACTTAGTTTGGCCATTACCAAGGATGGATATTCCTAGAAAATCATACAGCCTGTATGGTAGATATTTTTATGCCAATCCATGGGATTTCTTGTTCTCAGACTGCTTTCCGTAAAACACAGGAAAAAACACACCAATAAGCATCTTAAAAGAACATTAACCAAAATTGGAAAGTCAAACACTCAAAAATTATGACATGGTAGAACACCATGAAATAATACACTCTAAATATTGAAATAATAATTATAAAATTTAAGTAACGTAACAGCAAATGTTTTCAGCACTTTCTAACATAAGTACCATAATTTTACCACTTAACAGTATTCTTTAATGGGAGGAATTATGTTTTCTTCTTGGTATTAACTAGCATTTTTAAAATGTCTATCCTAACATGGAAAAAAAATCCCTCTAAATAATAATTGCACTCAACAAGAAGAACTTTGATGGAAGCCTGTTCAGCTCGATGACTAATCTATATACTTGAATGTGATCAGTCTTTGCAGCTAGCTAAATTAAGGCAAAGTCAGTTAAAGACTTACCCAAAATCATAGCTGAGGGAAAATATAAAAGAGAAGTATAATGTCTCAGCTTTTTTTTTCCAATAATATTTCCATTATAGTTCCAAAATAATCTCCTAAAGAATCTCTATAGAGATCTGGTAGAACAGTGAAACATTCTGAGCAGACTTCACTTATCTCAGTTTCTAGATAATTATTTCAATTGTTACCTTAAAATGAGGAAAAATACCTTTCAAGACATTAGTATAGGTAAAGTTGAGAGCAGTTGTTTAATGAAAGCTTTCAGGTGCACAAAGTATATGGATGCACACACAGTGTAAGGTTCTTACAAATTAATAACACTACTTAATTATCATATCTAGTGGGTTTATCCAACCTGAGAATGTTTTCCCCCTCGTACTGCTGCCTAAAATTTAGGAAAAAACTTTAAAAGACAACGTTGGTATGGGTAAAGTAGAAAGCAGTTCTTTAATAAGTATATTCAACTGCATGGTGTAAGTATGTGAGAAGCATATGGGTGCAGGTGACAAGGTGTGCACACCGTGCATGGGGTGCTTTCTAATTTTATAACGCTACTTAATTGCCATAACTAAAGGTTACATCCAACCCAGGAACCGTCCACCCTTGAACCATCTTGGTGCCACCTCCAGAACCTCCCACAGATCCGCCCCTTGACACACCTCCTTGGAATTGAGTCAGGGGTCTCAAAACCCCTTACTTCACTTTTATCATCTTCGTGCCAGTTTTCCTTTCTTGGAGCTTGTCTAAAGTCCCTCGGTCTTCTATCTAGTTTTGATTAAAATGGTATCTTACTATTCTGATTTTGGTACATGGGTCTAAGTAAAATATCTTAGTCTGGCTTTTAACACAGAAATTTAGGAACGGAGTATAGAGGTAGAGACTGCTAGTTGCTACCTTAAATATGAGAAGGTATACAGCGATATAAAAATCTATACATATGTAAGATAATAAAATCTACAAATATATAAAAATCCTAAGGCATCACAAGGAAAAGCAATTTTTCATTCATTTTTTCTGACCTTCCTGTAGAATCCTAAAACTCTGTTTCTGTTTGTTCCTGTTTTCTGAAGTTTTTGTGTAATTGTAGTGTGTTTTTCCTATGTCCAAGGATTGGACAAGGGGAAAGGGAATAGGAAAAATTATTTCCTCCTACTGGTGCACCTGAAGAAAACTGGACTTCTCAAACTTTATCTTTAGTCCAAAAGAACTATCTCTGAAAATTATGCTTTTTTGTCATGCCTAGAACTCCACTCACCTCTGTATTCACTTTGCTCATGGAGCCTCTGACAAAATGTTCTTCAGGAAGCTGTCTCTGAACCTTGCTTTCAAATTAAATTAATTTCATTTAATGTAGAAACAGAGATATTTTTGCCAATGCTGTCCACAGAATGTAACTACTTTAAAAAAAAAAAAATTCTGTGATTTATGGAGGAATAAATACTGCACAGCTTTTTACACTTTTCTAATGAAAATGTGACTTTCTTGTCTCTCTTTACTCCATGGTATTGCAATATGCTGATGAACATGATCAACATGATTGCATGATCAACAGGAGGGTTGATGAAGCTATTCCCAAGAAATTATTTTTATTAAATCCAAGAATCAGCTTCTTGATAATGAAAGTCTACAGAATATGGAAATGTAGCATAGTTTACATAATAAAATAAATCACAGGCTTAAGAGCCTATAAAGTTTGTTCTAATTTCTTGAGAGTAATAAAAGAGAAAAGTGCAGTAATAAACTAAACATATGATGATTAAGCAACTTTGGACTGAACAAGTTCTCTTTCTAATATTTTACGTTATTCACATTTTGCTTTGTAGCATAATTATTTAAATTTTTATGACACTGCATAACAATGCAGAAGAAATTGAATCACTGGATACATTCACATGAAATCTAAGTTCAAGTACAAATATAATTACATAACTGACTGTTGTCATTATATGGTCATTAACACAAGAAGAAAATGTTATAAAACTTTAATAACTTTGATACAATTTTTCTTCATTCAAAAATATTTATGTAAACAGACTATGTGAGATAGTCATACTGAAGTCACTTATTCCACTGAAATGTTGTTCTCACAAGTTGGCTCTGAGTACAGAAAATGAATGGAATTTTATCCTAATTCTGATTAAAAGCATTAATTTTACTTGCTGCCAGATACTTCAGGTAACAGTATAAAGATAAAATAAGATTTCTAGTATTAAGATTTATTTGTCTCTATTTCAGCTTTTTCTTCTCTTCCATCTTATATCACTACATAGTGATACTTCTGATTTATTTTCAGGAAAATGGTTCAAGAGCCTAATATCAATTTCACTTCTGAAATAGCGAAATTTAAGGTTTAATTTAAGGTTCCTTTTCCACGAAGTCACAGATGATAAATATGAAACTTCAGTTCTTCCTTTTCCTTTGGAATAGCAGGTTTATTTTCATTAACTCCCCGAAACTTATATTCTATGTTAATCTAGAGAGGAATTTTTGAAGGCGCTGCTTCTCTTGTCTATCCCTATTTTGAAAATATGAAATTCATAAAATGATCACTGACATTGAGCTGTCAAAGGCATGTGTTAAGCCTCATATACATGCATGAACTTGACTATCAATTCCTTGTGACAAATCATAGAAAACGGCTAATTAAAATGTAAACATATTACAAATGCATCACTACAAATTCACTCAGCAAACCCATGTTCCCATAAAGATTGCTTTAGAAGATGCTTTCCCTCTGAGTTTCTGTTAGTTGCATTGAAGAGTTCTTTTTTCAGCTACGTAAAAAACTTGCCCTCTGCTCTGTACTGTGTGAATGGAAACATGGCTCAGCAGAGGTATTTCTAAAACACACTATTTTCACTCAAGAGCTTTGAGTTTTGAAAATAACTTGAATCCTTAGAGACAGCTTCACTTGTCTGTATTAGCTCTTTTATGACATTATGGAGGTAGAAAACTAGTTCATAAAAAGATGAAGTGATGCGACAACAGCTCTAAAGCAAGCTTCATGGGGCATATAACTCAGATTCCTGCATGCCTCAGTCAGTGCAAGCACAGAGTAATAGTTTCAGAATACATTCACAGCAAATTGAAAATAATGCCTCCAAAGATTTCCCAAAATGAAGCATTATTTACCTTCCCATAATTTTGAATATTTACATTGTGAAGGGCATCTTTGAAGATGATTTTCTTCTCATTGTTTTCAGCATCTTACATAATTTGATTTGTTTCACCAGCACTATATTGTTTTTATATAAATTTCTCTTTGTTATCAAACAAGAAGATATTAAAAACTGGTTTTTAAAGAAAAATAGTATTTCATAATGCTAATTGGACATTTGAATAGCTTTATCCTGTAAACCTGCTATCTCCCATGAATGCAAGAACTCATTGAACACTACTCTCTTTTTATTGGTATTTGTATAATCCTTTGGTATCTGCATTCCTTTTGTGAGGTTCTATAAATAAATGTAACATCTTTTATGTTTGAAGTCATGCAAGTGGACAAAGCATTATTTCCATCTTTTTAAACTCTGAAGGTAAGATAACAGGCTATTAGGCAAAATTTTAACCAATTGCCACATTTCCTAATTAAAAAATGAAGGTGTAGAGGAGGGAAATGAGACTGTCTTCCCAATTACTGTTTTCTGAATTCCTTCCTATTTTGCAATATCAATTTTTGACCACAAATAGAGAATATTATGGAAACGTTTCTTGCTACTAAAATAATAGTCAAAAATGCAACATTTCTTTTAGAAATGTTATCAGCAATTGAAAAACTAAACATTGGTTTGCATACCAAATGAACTAAGTTATATAGCAAGCAAGTGGCATGATGGAAAAAACTTTTTGCCATTTCAACTTCCACCAGTTTTCAAGAGAGCATGAAAACTGAAAACCACAAATTCACTTCTGAGGTACGTCTTCTTTGAAAAGAAGCCTTAATAATAGAGTCATAGAATGGTCTGGATTGGGAGGGATCATCCAATTACACCCTCCTGCCATGGGCAAGGACACCTTCCACTAGACCAGGCTGCTCAGAGCCCCCATTCAACCCAGCCTTGAGCACTGACAGGGATGGGGCAGCCACAACCTTTCTGGGCAACATGTTCCAGTGCCTCATAGTAAGAATTTTCTTTTTAATATCTAATCTAACCCTCCTCTCTTTGTAATGCACAATCTTAATTTTTTTTCAAAGAAATTTAAGTATGGATATGTAAATCCATGATAAGTGATAAAATACCATGTAGCAAATACAGGAATAAAGGAGTAAATAGGGAGTAATGTTGTTCAGAATAGGTCAGAAGGACTAGGGAGTTAAAGGCTGTTAGGCCCTTCACAGTGTGAAAGATGCTATTAAAAGTACCAAAAAAAAGTAGTGATTTTTATTCTTATTCTCAGCTAGGCCAAAACATTTCACATGGAAATTAAGTCAGACCCATTAACTGAAAGAAATTGACCTTGTAAATTTGTGATAGTCAGAAGATACTTACAACAGAAGATGTCTGCCACTTATTTCACTAATTAATGTTCTAATCTTATAGAAGTCAAACTACATAGTGTCATGAGAACAATAATCCCTAAATTTAAAATGAAAATTGTTTCATTGGACAGTTCCTTAAAAAAATCAACCATGAAAACTAGTGGTCTATTCTCATCAGTCATTGAAAACAGCTAAAAGTTGTTATCTGATACTCATTCAGTGAGTTATGAGTAATGAGCTTTCTCTGTTGCTTTTTAATATAGAGGTGTAAAGAAAAATATTAGGATATGAGCTAAGATGTGGGAAGGGGGAACAATTATCTGTCAAATAGAATTTGTTAAGATGCAACTTCCAAATCCCCATGTTAGAATAAAACAAGTGTCTTTAATATAAAGAGCAGCTTACCTGTCTTTTCCATAAAGACCATTGCTCTTAGCCAAAAACTGATATTGAAGTATAATTGTCTAATCCAATATTTAATTTTAAATGCAACTGACCTGTAGAGAGGATTAAAAGTGCCATCTATGCCTCCTAATTATCTGTTAGTATGAATTGCACATCACATTTCGGTATTACTATAATGATATATGTTGAATTCTTAAAAATTATTATTAAATTAATTGCGTTCCTTCCTGATCTTTGAGGAGAAATAACACCTATTTACAAGCAGCATGGAACCAGAGGGCAACATATGGGCTTTACAACTTTGCTTTTGAAGAAATGCTTCCTTCAATTAGGACTTACAATTTTGAAGTAGTAAGGTCTATTTGAATTCTTCTTAATAGGGAATCTCTGTTGTTCTGCTCTGACATCACAGCACTCCCCAATGCATACAGCGTATTTTTCTGTCTAAGGCAAAACAACCATGAGTTCCTGGAGTGGTGAAGTTGAGAAGCAGGCAAAAGGGTGGCTGCTGAAACCTGAGCCCTACAGGCAGTGTGGACATGAGTGTCGCCTCTGTTTCCTCCTCGGCCTGAAGCAGCCTTGCAGCAGACTCTGCTTTCTCACTCACTCCCCATCCATAGCATAGAAAATGAAAGTTAATCATTCCTGAAAACAATCCTTATTATATACCCAACATGTTCTCATCCCTCACTGAGATGCGAAAAGCCCAATAGAAGCCTCTGATTCTCTTACATGTGGATTGATTGCCCAGGGTACAACTGAGCATCAATTTGCTGGGGGACCAGCACTGAGCAATGACATTTGAAATTGAAAATGTTAGGGTGGCTCTGGCACATAGGCCCACAGCTCAAGTAGCTGGTATGCTGCAGATGAACACAAACATCCCACTCAGCCTGACCTGCCCCACAGCTTTGAATGTGGTAAGATGATAGTAACAGACTTCTGCAGTCCTGGGTCAGAAACAGTCTCACAAAATGCCCAGACAATCCAAATCCTTGGACAGATCTCAGGAATCCTTTTCCACCCTTCCCCACAGGTCTCTGCAGTTCCATGGGAAAGGCCCTCCCAGGGGCAGAGGGATTAGCATAAGCACTGGCACAGGTTTTGCATCTCATTTTGGTTATGATTGCTTGAGAAAGGGAGTACTTTGTGCCAGTAGTCATCCTTCGGCTTCAGAAAGCCATGGATTTGATGGTGGGGAAAAGTTTCCAGAGCCACCTGTTTCCTCCCACTTCCACTCCACATGATGAAGAGTATACCCACTAGCTAAATATTCTTTCTAGGTATGGAGAAGCTTTCATTCTAACTTGTGGTTGGATTCCCATGTATTCAAAATCCATTTCACATGCCCTTGTACAAACAGCATATAGCAGCTTTTTTGTTTACTGAAATACTGAATCATTCATGTCAATGACTTAGGAAATGCACCTGATCATCTCTTCTGTGAGCTGTCAAAAATCAGACAACAGGACTATTCCTGTATCTGTGTAGCTGAAAATGTATCATTATTGTTCTTGGAAAAAAAAAATTAACTGTTTTAGAGCATTTTGATGATTTTTCTTTTATGGATATATCATTGCCCAAAATAAACGAAGAATGTCATGCTTGAACACAGTATTTCCACATTTTCCCCAAAAGACCATTATAATTTGTTTCCTACAGCTCTTTACATAAAATTGTCTTATATTTTTACTTTATAACAGAAAACAAATAAATCTTGTTAAAATCCATTGCTAAACAATACTATTTTTATAACTAGTATATGATTGTGTAGCTGAGGCACTTCTCCTAATCTGTTTTTTTTATATGTCATTTTTTATAGACATGATTTTTTGTAAAATCAGCTATTCTATACAATATCCATTGACAGTGAATGTCATGCCAGAATCAGTCACCTCCTCCACACAAGTGTGTTATGATCCGTTATTAAAAGTATTAGAAATGCTTCTGCCTGTATTAAGGTGCAAAGGAGACCATATTCCAAACTCAACAGTATGGATTTTATTTAACAGTAAATGTGAGCCAGAGAGAGATAGAAAGAAAAAGGGAAAGGAATGGGAGGTGAGGAGAGAGACAAAGAGAGATTAAATATAAAATGTCTCACCATTGTGAAGAATCTGGCAGCATCCCGTGGGTTCCCTTCTTCTAGTCTTCTGGGTGGTGAGGGTCCTGCAGATATGGAGTCCAATGGATTAATGCATATTCAGGAGATGCCCAGGCACCTCCCGCGCTGGGGGAGCTTTGCAATCTTTTGCGACAGACTCTGGATTTATTGCATCACTTGGATCACATGCAATCCTCTGGTAGTAGAAGGCCTCAGGAATGAATTGGGTAGGCACTCTGGGGGTCTTTGATGTTTTATGACCCCTTCTCAGCTGCCTGTCACATGAATATCCCATGTGTATCTGGTCTTCCTGGTGTGGGGGTCTACTCCAGTTTGATGTGGAGAGATTTCACCATCATACACCCAAAACCCTATTCCCCAGCCACCTGCTGAGCTCAGCTAGGGCTGATTCTGAACATGGGTACATTCCTCCTTGAACCTTGTTTACTTCTCAGACTTGAGTACTTAGACAGTAGTCTTATCACAAGTTTCCATCACAGTCCAAATTCCAGTCAAGAAGCATATTCAGGATGGGGTGGGAAGGGGGAGGAGGGAAAGATGTGCTTCCCAGGGTGGTCCCAGACAGGCAGTTGCTTCCTTGCAGTTTGACTAAAAGTCTTTGTATGAGGTTTCCTAGAAGTAAAAGCCTGAAGAATCACTTTCTGAAAAGAGAGGGACTGGAGCTATGGCACGGCTGGGGACATGGGTCTCTGCAGGGAAAAGGTGAGCATGTTGCCCCTTTCTATCCACCTCTCCACAACTTCCATGACAAGGTCACTGACTAAAATGACTGTACCCTATATATGTTCATAAATTAGTCAGGAATCACATGCAGACAGAGACAATCTAAGTAATTTCAGGAACAGCTTCAGCCCCATAAGCAACCAGTCCCCACTGGCTTGAGATGTGCTGTACATTGCCTTAGGTGGCTTTGCCTTCTGTATTGTTAAGAGCCTTCTATCTTCTTATCCATGGACTTCTTTCCAGGGCCAGCTCCATAACCCTTCACCCAAGCCTCCAGGGGAGTGTTTTCCCCTGCTGTTCTCATGCAACTGCCCTTGTTCCATGTTCTTGTACCTGCAGACCCTAACAGTGCTGCTACAATGGATCTCCTAGTCAGTGACTGTGATATGCAGAACCTGCCCTTGATTTAAGCGTGCCCCAGTCGATAATAACAGCACCTGTCTTCTCTCTCACCCTCCTCCCCTTACCCTTTACTTCTCTCACCCAATTCTTGTTTTTAATACTCCTTCAACATAGCTTCCCTGTTAATAAATCTTCACGTATGTGAACTTGTCTCAAGCCACTTTGCTTAACCATGGGTCAGCATCATGTGTCTAAACATTATCAAACTGCAAATTGTTAACTTGCCATATGTTAATTAAATCAAGAAATTTGGATACAGACATGGTGAATTACTTCAAGTTTTTTGTGGTATTCTAAATGATAGCAAACAACAATTTATCACATCAAAACTTGAATTAAAATGATACCATTTACTTAAAATATGGGAATTAGACACTTTAGTGCAGAAAACAAAATTTAGATGACAGTTTGTGTATCCACTTTACTGAAAAGGAATATGGTATCCATCCTTGTTCCTGCCAAAGTAATAATAAATGTGTGTTTGACATGGGCATATGTCATATGGTAGATGGCATAAAGAATAAAGATTTAGCTGACCAGTTTTCACCTAGAAATCAACAAAATTTCAACCACCAGTTCCTTTCGATTTCATGTAAGACTATTCTCATCATGCTCAGTGATTAATGACCATGTTTAGTCAACAGAAATTCTCCTCCTTCAGATACTCATCAGGAGATAATAAATAGGTTTTTACTATCAAATATTTCCTGTAAAGGTAAGTGAAAAATGATATCTCTAAATCTTTCAGTTTGCAAATCATGCATTGCTCCCTGCTTTGTGTTGTCTGCCCAGCAGTGAAGTCCCCAGAACCAAACCTCACACCTTAGTGTAGCAGTTTTTTTCCAGACCCACATAGCCTGAAAACAGGCCCTCTAGAACAAGACAGCTGAAGGACAGTACTGTCCCAAAAACATTCATTTTGAGGGTAATGATGAACCCAGGAGCCACTTATGATTCCCAAGGGTCATTGGCAAACTACTATTTTTCCACATGTTTGGTTCACCCAAAACATTTCTAACTACAAGATTCCTATTTGCATCAATTTCCTTTTGACTACTACCATTTTCCAAGATTTCTGTACACATCTGGCTACTCAGGAGCTGTGCCAGCCTATGCTCACAGAGCAATCCAGAGGTATGAGGCCCTAACCCTAACCCTAAACATACAAATGATTTTGAAGTTTCTCATAATTTTAAGAATTGTATTAATATATCATGAATAATAACTTGTATAGTAATAATTAATAATGAATTATACTAATTATTACAATTTGATAATAATTTATAATAATTTTTAAATTGCTTTGAAAGCAACATGTCAAAGGCATTTCTAGAAAGCAGAAAGCAATGCTCTTGCCGTATAACAATAGAGGGTACATTTTTAAATAATATCTACATCATACCAAGATTGTTTCTACAATGTAGGCTAAATAATAAAGAATGATAATGCTTAGAAATTTATAATTTGATACCTATTATAGATGACTCTATTAGAATAAGTCATCTGTTCCAATATTTTTTCATCAGTAGTTGCTTTAAGTCTCTTTGTCATTTACTTAATCACTTCTCATTTGTATTCCCCAGTACCATCATTTTATTCACAGCATTATCAATCCTAGAAATAAGTTTCTTTCTTTTCTTTTTAAAGGATACTAGCAATCAGGGTTTTTTTCTCCAAAACTCATTTTCTAGCAGAATTCCATGTTTTATTTCATGCATCATTTACAACTTCCTTCATTTTAGCTCCAAAGGCAGTACATATGTCCTAAAGAAAAAAAAAGAATTGGAAAGTGAGGTCCTTTTGTATTTGTGGTCAAGATTTTGTTGAGAATGTCACTGGTTACATAGTAAAAATTATTAATTTCTCTCTTAAAAGCATCTCTAGGATTTTGATCAGGTGTTTCACAATGGAATTTTTATTCTGTGAAAAGCTCAGTGACATATATCAGAAAAGGAAAGAAATGAACAAGTTGACATCCTAATAACATTGCATGTTGGTACACTGAACCTACACAAAGCTCACAAGAATACAGATACAATACCTGTGGAAAGGTCAATTAAGAATCAAAGCAGTGTTTTAGAATCAAGAAAGGAGGTTTGCAGGAGCATCAGAAGGACAATTTTTTAAAGATAAAACACTCTTGCATCATCTCAGTGACTGACTTTGTTTCTTAAAGTGAGTAATACCTGAAGGCAGAAGTTCAAAAGTCAGCAAATCCCTTGAATTATGTTAGCCTAGTGGTGTGTCAAAAGACTTCTTGAAGAATAATTTTTTATATTTCAGTACATCTCTCTGTACATATCTGAAGATCAAACTGATGCTGTGTTCTAAATACAAGATATTCTGTGACTCAGTAGAACTTCTCCTGTTGCTTGCAGTTTACATGAACTAATGGTTAAACACAATTTTGCCAAATACAGCTCATTATTTCATATGGGTTTGGTTTTGGTTTTTTGGTTTGGGTTTGTTTTTTTTTCATTATGAGTGAGTACAGCATTTTTTTGCAAATTCAAGTAGTCACAAGCACAAAATGGAGGGAACTTGTCATTTTGGCTATTGTCTGCTTTAGGGTTCCCTTCTTTATGTAGTTGTGCTGGTTTAAAGGTAAACCAGCAGGAGAAATGAAGCCATCACAAAAGAGATTAAAAGTCAGAGTTACAAATTAATGGCATTATTACAATAAATGCAATGGCACAAAGAGAAATTGGTTTTAACCCACAAAACCCAGAAGTGTAACCCAGCAACCTGGGGCACAAACACAAAGGGGTTTGTAGCCTCTGTGCTGAACCCCACGTGGTTCCCCCAAGTCCAAAGTAAAAGGAAGTGAGAAACCTGTTGGTGCAGATGATGGTCACAGTCTGGTCGAGAGTGGTGGTCTCCTCCTGTCAAGGTTCTGATCCTCCCCTGGATCTGACTAGTGGCACCAGAAGTCCCAACCCCCCCAAGATTATATATGCTCAGGTCCAGATGGGAACGCCCAGTACCTCCCCCAGGGCACGGAGTTCCACAATGTGTGGTTTAACTCTGTGAGTCATGGGGTATTTTTGGAATCCTTGATGGTCCATCAGCAGACACGCCCCCTCGGGCTGGGTGTGGAGGTGCTAACGACTTCCTGGAGGGGAGTAATCACAGCTCCTATCTCACAGGCTTCTTTAACACCCAGCTTGCAGCCTGAGGGGGTCAGGTGTGCCCTGGGCAGCTGCTGCAAATGGTCCTTTGTTTACAGTTCATGAGAGATTACATAGAGGGTGTAGAATACACAGCTTTGGTCACACCCACACAATGGTCTCGGTTGCTGAACCAGGACAAGTTGGCATTACAATAAAAACATATATAAGGATATAATACATGATGGTATTAACATATTTCCTCACAATATCATCATAGTAAAGCAACCCACTATAAATAAGTTTTAAATGTTGTCAAATAGCTCACGTATCATGAGACAACCTTTAAACTGGATTCTAAATATAATTGTATGTTGGTCACAGAGAAACTGTACAGAGGAACTGTTGTAGATATCTTTTCCACTTGTAATAGTAAGAAATTAATTGATTTAACTGTGGTTTAGAAAGCAATTATTCCATAACACAGACTAAATTTTCATGTTTTAGTCTTTGGGAAATCATGTTTTGTAGTTATGCTATCAAACTTTGCAAAATGCATGTAGGACATTACTAATTACTAGATTACACAAGTATTTCAAAAGCTTATTTTTGCTAGACATATATGTCCTAATTATCTATTCTAAATATCTATTATCTTCACCTCATGAAATGTTAGAATTCAGATGGAATCATGTACAGCTCAGGTAAACAAAAGTGCTGTGCTAAAGATTTACCTGAACAGACACCTTATTTAAGGTACATAATTCCTCTTTCAAAAATCACCTAAATGCGTATTTATTTGATGGATTATCGTGGTGTAATGGAGAGCACTCCGGACTCCGAATCCCAAGGTCGTGAGTTCGAGTCTCAGTGGGGACTGTCCCCTGGCAGTTCAATGCCTCCCTGCCATCCCATCCCGTCACATCTCGGATGCTCAGC
>JAOXXN010000395.1:76922475-76933142 GCA_026770055.1 Myrmophylax atrothorax
TCAAGTCACCTGACAATTCCAGGCCTAGTCTGGCCCCCAAAACCTAAACTTAGGCCCACCTAGGTGAACCCATAACACCTGTCTTCTTTCCTTTTCTGAGAGCAACAGTGACAAAGCAGAGCAACTTCTCCACAGCTGCCTCAAGGCTATGCTCGAAGGTGATACACTACCAGCAACAAAAAAATTCAGAAATACTTCAGAGGTATTGCCTTTGTAGATAGAATCAGAAGGGACAAAGTTCAATAACCAGACAGTTCCTTTTCCCCTTCCCTTACATGTGGATATCAGCTAAGTCATTCTGAAGATATACCACAGGAGTGCCTCATGGGTTCAGTCCTGCAACAAACTGAAGCATCCCTTTTCACACAGGGTAAACAAGTCTAAAAAATCATGTCTACTTCCTTTGATTGCAGACATTCCTTGAAAGGGTATTCATTATCTTTCTTTTCACTTTTATTTCTCAATTATTTGACATTCTGCCTTTCTACATTTTATACCCTCCCTAGGGGTTTTTTAACTGCATCTCAAAAGTTTTTTTCCTCTCTCACTGGGTGGGATCACATAAAGAGTATGTATTCAAAGCAGTCATCAGTGCATGCTAATTTTGCAAAAAGATGTTTCACTGCCTGAATAACAGATGATTCCTTCTTGGAATATCTCAGTTTCGCCTCTAAAATATTATCAAGAAATGTGACAAGGAGAGGTCATCCTCAGTGCAGATTTAGAAAGACTGGACATTACCCCAGTGAGATCTTTTTCATTTGGGGACACCAACTGACCTCTCTTCTGCAACTGTGGCAGGTCAAAGCAATGCAGTTTGGAAAAAATGAGAAAAAGTGAGAAAGTGTAGTCACTTCTTTTTACTGAAGTGAATGCACACTACAGTATTTGGAAACCCATAGTTTTTCAGGTTTAGTATTTAGTCTTAAAAGGCAACTGTCACTCCAGAGAATCTGAACCAGCAGGAGCAGGAGGCTCCCTTTCTGTCTAGGGAAGAAGAAAATATTAAGGGGCTTCAATTTAAGGTAGGCCCACCCAAACTGAACTTTTACATTTTCAGCTGCCTTATTGCTCTGATGCTGAGAAAAAAGACAGCTAGCTATAGTGGGCTTTGAGAACATTAGGAAAAGTTTGATATCCTTTTGTCCCCAGATGCTCACATTTCAAGTTCAAGTCCTCTTACAGTCTGGTTTTAACAGATCAGTCACTATTTGCCATAGTTTCATTTCCTCTAGGAACTAAGCTTTTCAATACTTCCCAAGTAGAATAATTAGATTTTTCTCATTTCTCAAGAGCCATCACCCTGGATTATATAGCACAGTGAGGAGTCACTCCAAGTGAAATGTCAGCCAGCAAAACTTACAAAATCTCAGTCACTCAGCGGTGACAGTTGAGAATGGTTTCCAATATGGATAGGAAACAGAATAATAACAAAAGGGCATGAGACAAGAGACATGATACCAGTAAAATTCAATAGCAAAATAGCTTTTACACTTCTCAGACTAATTCATACTTGTCCCTTCTGTTCCTGTTCTGCCTCAAGAGCACCCTCTAATCCTGTATTAAAGCTTTCCCACTATGCTTCAGGTTTTTTTTTTTTCCCCCATATTATGCTCACAGTCACAGAACTGACTCCTATTTCATCAAGACAGTTTGCTATGCTTGGAGATGCCCAGACAATCTGCTCACAGTTTTAACATCCATCCCCTCTGGCAAACACCAGTACAACCTCTTGGGAGTCATCATAGACTTTGCCTTTAAAGTTTAAGAGCGTAACATATCTTGGTTGAGGAGTCTATGAGAGTGCCTTGACTTTTGCAATGGATCTCAGAAGAAAACTGGTTAAAATAGAAGGGAAGGTTTAGATATTTTGCCATAACATTCTTAGAACCAATGGCCAAAACTCTGCTCTTAATACTAGAGATTTAATGGAGCAGAAAATAGGTAACTTCAGATCAGGAAGTTAGTCCAAAAGGAATTTTAGTTGTTACCTTTTTAAAAGAAGTCAGCTATTTCCTTGTTTGTGTTCCCTTCTCTTCATCGATGTTTCAGGGATCACCTGTAACTCTGATTCTTTCTGGGGTGTTTTAATTCTTCTAACATCCTCTAGAGGGAATACATGGTAAGACACAAACACTCAAGAAAACTGAGAGTTTCAGGCATAACTCCATGACACCTAGCAAGGAAGAACTGGTCGGGGATGTGATAGTCAATGATGTCCTTGGTGGCAGTGGCCATGAAACAGCAGAGATGAGAAGGGTGTGAAAAAAGCAAGTAGTAGAGTGCAGATGGTGGGGCAGCTTGTGACATCTAATGGGAAGGCATCTCTCTGGCTAAGACTTTCCCACACAAATAGTGTCTTCCGGCAATGTCATACCAAGATTTGACCGCTACTGTTTCCACTCTCAGAACTCCATTCTCTGATACAAATTTTTATACTGCATTTCCATCTGACCCTTTCCGTTTTAAAAATGTTCCCTTGCAATTTACAATTTACTGTTAAATGATAATTTTGCTGTCTTTAATGTGATCTCTTTGGGGCAGACACCCTCCAGGCAATCTTTTGTGCTGATAAATAGAAAAAGATATGCAAAATTTAGTCTCACATTCTTGTCTTCTGATTTGATATACATTTCTCATCATATAGAAACATGACCTCCATGTCTTCTCTTTACCTTTCACTGAAGAGTTACCAGAAGTTTTTATTTGAAATTCGGTAAATATTTGTAAAAAAAGGAAGTATAAATTTAATTATTTTTTAAATAAATTGAAGCAATCGTAATGCATCAAAATAATCAGAATATTTTCAAAGGATTTCAAACTCCAACTCGGCATTGCTTTTGAAATAGAATGCCTCATTTCCAAAAACCATGAGCAACTTTACTGTCTCAATGTGGACATCAAAATTTAAAAAGCAATTCTAAAGGCTGAATTCTAAAGGCTTTGTTCAAAGTCACATGAGGGACTACCAGACAGAAAAAAAGCATTTGAACGTGCACTTCCTATTTTTTCCCTTAGAGCACAATGATTTTACTTGTTTTTCTTCCTACACTCATCCTTGTCACTTAAACTTTATGTTTCAGCTCCTTCTTCCATAAGAAAGAAAATAATTCTGGGATAATTTTCTTTCATCTGAGTGTGTTTCAAATCCATATCCTGATAGTGGAGGAAGCACACTGCTGTGTTGACAGAAAAATATGTAAGATTTGCAATTATCAAGTTTGAGACAGACTGTTGATGTAGATGTCTGAAGAAAAAACTGTATTTAACAAATGTAAATAAAATTAAAGTTATGTGCCAACAAGAAGGGTTATGCAGATTCTTCTCCAGATTTGGAAGTGTGTGAATAATGTCTACATAGTGAGTTACATCATAACTTAGATTTCATTCAAAATAATGAAGTTCTTTTTTATGTGTGTTATGGGTTTAGCTAGGTATAAATTTAGGCTTTCGTTTTCAGAGTAGGCCTTGGATTATCAGCTGACTCCAGCTGGGTCAGGCCAGCTGACAGCTGACTTCTGCTGGCCAATGGTATCCATATCATATTCTGATGTCATCATAAATATAAAAGCAGGTGTAGGAGGGGCTTAGTTCAGTTACTTCACGGCTGCTTGTGTGGGAAAGACATGTTGTGTTGTTCTCTTGGACCAGGCCTCACCATCGCTTGCTGCTATGGTATCTTAGGACACTAAAATGTTTATTCTTAGTCTTTCTCTCTGCTTGGGTCTGTCCCTCGGGGGATTGAGTTTTCTTGGGTGATTTGTAGCTAAAATGGTGGGATTTGTGTTCGATGGGGAGGTGAAAGAATTATTTGTTATATCTAACTTGTGTAGGTGTCCATTATATTGTAGTTTTCTTTTAATTTCCTCCTTTCTGTATAAATAGATAAACCTGTTTTAAGTTTTAAGGGTTTTTTTTCTCTTTTCTCAGTGGGAGGAGGGAGATTCTGACTCTGTATTAGGAAGCTTGCATTTTTCCAGCTCAGCTGAACACAATGTGACAGTTCCAAAATTTTAAGGAGACTATTTCAAGTAACATTCTATTCAAAAACAACAAAAGTGGCAAAAATATTGAAAAGCTCTTAGAATATAATTACTTTAGAGAAAGTGATTTAAAAAGTATCACTAAAACAGATATAAAATTATCTGTAAATATTCTCAAATAATCAAGCTATAATGCATTTTACCAGAGGAGAAAACATGAATTTAATTATTATTTTCAAGAACATTTATTAAAAAAATATGATTCTCACTCCAGTTTTGATACCTAAAATATATATTCAGGATATAAAAGTGCATTCCCAACTTTCACAGACATTATGGGGAGATACTTATCTACCTCTAAAATAGCATTAATGAAAATGAGAGGTTTTTTCATGCTCAAAATATAAAAAAGATACTTTTTGGAATCTTATGCCTGATTCTCTTGCAAATAGATCACCATGGAGTCAGTTGAGTGCTATGAAAACACACAAAAGTATCTTGTCAGTAGTAGTTAATCTGGTCATGATGTCTTGGGACTGAATAAGTCTGTCAGGAAAGCAGAAACACTACTAAACAGCCTGTAGAGGCAGGATACTCTCTGATGTGTGCTTAGAAACAAATCTCTTACACAGGCACTATAATAGATCTAAAACTGTCTCTAAGTTGCGCCCAAGGTTAAAACAAACATGTAAAAATGACTGCTAGTCTTTGGATAGAAACATATCAAGGAAACTAAATTACATGATTCAAATCCCATGAAAGTCTTCATTGCAAGCTTAGTTATACATGCAGGAAAACTTTAGACTTTTTCCCTTAAAAAGAGAATTTAGTCTTTTAAAGCTAAAGTTATTCCAGAAAGATGTCTTCTGTATTTAAATGTCAACAATTAATAAGACCAATTGTTATGTAAACATGTGTCGTACTTCTACTGATAATGCTCCTTCTATAAAAATTACCCAAGTAGCACATTTGCAATACTGAAAGCCTCACATGGATTTGCTCATATTGAATTTTTCTGGTGCAAATGTGAATTTGTATTAAGTCCATCTGCACTGCCATCTGAAAAACAGTGAGTAAAATCTATGCATTAATGTTTCCTGATAATTATAAATGAACATTTATTTTCTTCTCTCCTTGGTAAAAAAGTACAGAGGCAAACCACGAGCTCCTCAAACAGAAGTCAGTGCTTTTACAATGTCAGGGTTTTCTTGTAAGATTTTTCTTATAGGAAATTAAAAAAATAAAAAAAAAGCAACCATGAAACCCCAGGGGGTTTCCTTTCCTTTGGGACATTTAAACAGTTTCTCATATTTTGGGGAGATAAAATAATTCTCTGTCTTTTGAAGGTGTTTTTATGCATAGCCGAGGATAGTTACTGACTCCTAGCCATGATTTCTTTAAAAACAGCTGGTTAGAAACAAATCTGACAGCACACAATCACCTTAAATTTTTTTTTGGTAAATTTAGCAGTCACTCAATTCAACAATTATGCAATAGGCACTCCCTTATTTCTAGTTTAAATCAATAGGAGATTTGGCTGCACAAAACCAGCATCAGATGCCTAACTGTGTTTGAAAGGGCATTATATTTATTAATTATAGACTGCAAACATTAGTATGAAGCTAAAAGGCATTATTTATGATTTTTAAGAGCACAGTTAAACCAGGACAATGATCTCAGTGAATGTAAAGGAAAGGACACAGTTACAGTTACATCCTTAGCCAAGGTGATCTGCTCTTGTGCAGTGAGGAATGATGGTTTGCAGTGTATGGGGTGGTGTCGGGAGCCAGGCAGGAAAATCCATGAGGAGCTCTGAGACCTTCCACGAGTTGGCAACTTGAGGCAGATGAACCATGGGCTGGGTCAAGGGCAATGGTGGTCAACCCCCATATCCAATAAGAGCAACCTTGGGAATGCAAATGGCCAGGAGTGGTATGACCAGGGTGGGCTAACAGAGTGCTGAGAATTTTTCCTGTTTGTTAACATTGATTTATTCTCTATGTGAAGCTTTTATCTGTATGATCATATTACAAAAATTCACTTGACACTAGGGAAAATAATCCTGAAAAATTTATATAAACTTACAAAGATCAATGAAATATTTTGATTATACAATTGCTTCAAACATTTTAATTTTTAGAAACAAATGTTTGAGCTACAGTAATTCAGAAAAGTGCGTTTTACTTTGAGCCAAAACCCTTTGAAACCCAAGTTTTTCCAAAGTGCCAAGCTTAAAATTGCCACTGTACAAGCTCATGGTGACTCATCTTTTTCATTTGTGATGGTAGCTTAAAAAATATTGGAAATTGCTAATTTATCACAACTTTGGGAAATAGTGTTGCTATTTGTCACCTTTAGCTTCTTTGATTCTTATTATTTGCTTTTTAAAACAACATTTTAATTGCTAGGGTAAGAAATGTTGCCTGCTTCTGTAACAGGAAATAAGATTATTTTAAATATTTTTATCTATGTTACAATAAATGGAAGAATAACATGATGCCAATTTTTAAATAGGTATAATATATTAAGTACCCACAAAAAAAAAAAAAATGGGTAGTCAATTAGAACAAATTGATCAAATTCCAAAAAATCATTTCCAAGCTTGTAAAATCCTACAGTTCTTCCTCGTGCAGACTTTAGCAGTTATTATTTTAATATCATGTCTCACAAACCAACTGAGTTCAACTATAAATACACACACAACAGAGAGAAAACCAACTATATACTCCACAGAATTAGGTTGTTAAAAACCAATCATTGCTGCTGTCATTTATGTAAGATAATCAATAACGAAAAGAGTTTGAACACCACATGGAGATTTATGAGAATGATTTAAAGAATCATTAGTCTTATTTTGTAGATAAATAAACTTGGCGTATTAGTTTTGAAGTGGCTTCAGAGAAAGTCTATAAAACCTAAGTGGCAAAGCTATCTACATAACCCAGCAATCCTGCCATCATTGTTCTGTCCATTACCTTCTGCTCTTCAGTATCTCATGTCTTATTACCTAGCCTGGCGATAGAGCTCAAGTTTCAATGTTGTTTTAGAACATGGCCTTAAAGCTCTGCTGTGCAGGGGAGGATGCAGCTGCCCCAAGTGATGCTGCAGTGACTAGTTCCTGCTTCAGTGTACACCGTGGAATGTGGGCATGCTGCTTTACTCTCATTAACCTGTTGTCCACGGCTCCTCTAATCTTCCCACATCCACTAGAGTACGGGAGGCAAATAATGCAGAAAACTAATTTAGAATTTCAAAAAACCACCTGTGGTAGCAGGTATTCAGGATTGTGCTGGCAAAGGGTAAGAAAGACCAGGAATTGCACAATCAGTACAGTAGATGTGTTGGTATTTTTCTTTCAGAACAGCAAAAACTAAAGAAGACGCTGCTTCTTTCAGTCTTACTCAAATCAATTGATGATGAGGTGTTAAAATCTATATGTCTTAAGTATCTTTGTTTAGTTTCCTACTTCTAGTCATAATAATTGTTGACCTACAGTTTGTTTCTTTGTTTTTCTTTCTATCTATCTATCTATCTATCTATCTATCTATCTATCTATCTAGCTAGCTAGCTAGCTAGCTAGCTAGCTAGCTAGCTATTCATTTATTTATGCTTCGATCCGTATCAAGTGTCAGGAGGCTGTCAAGACAGTCTGAAAAAAAACCCCTCCTACTAAAATCTAGAGTTAAAATTTACCCTTATTCCTGTGTCAAGGCTTTTGCTGCAAATGAGCTTCCATGAGAACTGAATTTATGTTAAAAAAAACCCCTTTCGGCAAGGATGATTTTCAGATTTAAATCTTGCATCAGAAGTCTCTGCCTACTTGACCTTTATCTTCCCTTCACTCATGTTACAAGAAGTACCTAATTATTAAACAATTTATTTGCATTGTAGTGGGAAAAAACCCCAAATACAGG
This sequence comes from Myrmophylax atrothorax, assembly GCA_026770055.1. Classification (NCBI taxonomy): domain Eukaryota; kingdom Metazoa; phylum Chordata; class Aves; order Passeriformes; family Thamnophilidae; genus Myrmophylax; species Myrmophylax atrothorax. The sequence continues at coordinate 76,930,373 of JAOXXN010000395.1, forward strand.
ATATCTACAGAGATGTCTAAATTATTTGACTGAAATTGAAAATTCTTCTGAAGGAAAGATTAATTTACTGAGATGGTTAGGTCTAATAAGTAAGTTTTACAGGAAAATTATTATCTTCTTTCTGGAGGGAAAGTACTTGTGATTCATTATTGATATATGTAGACCTAAAGATAGTAGCTGGTGGTCAGTGAACAACCTACTTAATGCTAGTAAGTTGATGATTTTCAGTGAGCTTTTATTTGCAAATGTGATTACTGCCAATAGCAAAAGCAATCAAAAGTTCTTTACAGTTCAATATTCTTCAACTGAGCAGGCATGGGAAAGGCGCTCACTTCTCCTTTTTCCCATCCCCACAAAGAGAGGAACAGAAAGACCACTTATTGGCCAAGCAAATCTATGCAGTATCTAGAAAGGGTATATTTAAATTAAGAGAAGAGAAGGAATGAATAAGAGAAGGGGAAAAGGGAGGGAGAGTGAGGAAGGGGAGGAAAGGAAGAGGTAGGGCGGCAAGGAAATGAAGGAAGGAAAGGAGGAAGGAGAGAAGGAGGAAGGGAGGGGAAATGACTAAAGTTGTATATAGTTATGATAAAATGCAGAATAATCTGTAGATACAATTAGCTAAAATGTATCCCATGTATCTGTGAGCCACAGTCAGAGCCTTTAAAATTAATGCAGAAACAAAAAACATTGTTGACCTATATCCTGATCTTTCTAATTAGCTGTCCAGAACTCAAATGAGATCGTCTGTAATTACTTTATTTTCATTAATTAATTTTAGTTCTACAGCAGATGCCTTCTGAGAAAAAGCTATTGATCTTGCTTCCTATTAGACATGTAAATATTAATAGGAATTGAAGAACTAGACATTTTCAGATATTGTAACAGCTCCATCTGACTTAAACAATGTCTATCACCTCAGGAGAAGTTCTCTACCAGCCAGCATGACTACCTCCATTGTATGGAAGTTCAATCAAGCATTTATCCTATCCAGATATAGCTAACATCTTATTTTTAATTGTCTAAACTATTTTTGTGTAGCAGACATGCCCATACAATATCCCTGAAAAAAAACCCCAACAAACCTCCCCTATCCCCACTTCTTTATTCCAGTTAGAATTTAGAGGTAGCTTTTGTATACAACTTTCTTTTGATGGAGAATGGCTGGGCCAAGACAATGGAGGTGATGAAGTGGGAGGTGATGAAGTGGAAGGTGATGGAAGGTGAAAGACTTGATTAGGAAGAACTTCAGAAGGAGTTCCAGCAGTAGAACAGAACACCACCAGCTGCCAGAGGCATGAGGACAGTGCACCTAATACTGACTATTGCTGATGTTTCCACTGGATCAAGCATGACTCAGATGTATAGCTCAGTCCTTTACTCTTTCCAGTCCATCAAGTTCTCAGCAAGGTTCTCAGCTTGGGTGCTATAGTTCATATACAGCAAAGACTGAGTTTATGGTTGGTATCACAAGAAAATGGAAAAGTTTAGAAACAGGATCAAATGAAATACAGTATATATAGAAGAGAGGCATAGAACTTGTGAATAAATAAAGAAACCAGAAAATGGATGGTTAAAAAATCCATATGAAATATTGTTCTATATAGATTGTAATTATCTGCATACCTTAATACAAAAGTAAATTTATGCAGGAAAACTTTCTATCAAGCTGCGTATAAATTTCAAATAGAAAAAAAGTGTTAACAGAAAGCCAAAAAATTCAGTGACATTCATTGAAAATGAGAGAAATGGCATATTTAGAAAGAAGAAATCAAATATGCACATTTCTCTCTACACATGAAGACAAAATATAGAAATAACAAGAATAATGATTCTGTGGAAAATACCTCGCATTCATAGCTACAAGGCGTAGCAAGTGGTAAGAAAAAATAGCCTCGATTTTGCTTGTATCAACGTAAATGTTCTTTGCTTCTTTTTTCTTTCAGGGTCTGGTACTTCAAACTATGTTTTCAAGACACCATGGCCTTAGTACATACTCCATTTTCAAAGTCCTCACTTCCAGAACCTCTTCTGTCTTTAAAGATCTAAAAATCACCTATTTTCCAACTGAGAACTAAAATGTATCCATTTTCTCTCTGTCTAACCTTCCATTTTCTCTGTCTAGCCTAAATATTCAAAGTGGGACAGCTTGAAGGAAAGTTACAAATAATTTAATTTTGGAATGTATAGTACTGTACTATCCTGAGCTAGAAATGTTGTGGGTTTGCTATGTTTTGGACACAGGACATATGCATGAACGGGTATATTTAGCTGGTCATCTTTGGGCTAAACAGGAGATGGCATCAAGCTCTTCTCTTATGTCCAGATAAGACACCATCTTCAAAAGAGAGGGATGATCTATACCTGGGATCTTTGGGAGCTAGGATGCTTAACCCTGATGGAAGGTAAAACTGAGACATCTTTATATAGGAGAAGTGATTGGCAGCTTTCTGGTATAGTCTTAAACATATGTGAAGGATACCAGTGGGTGGCGGAGTGGCAGTAATCAGCATTACTGAGATTAACTCCTTTTTTGATGTAATATGCTATGAAGGCAATGAATTATAGTTCACTACACAGTTGTTGGGTTTGGATTCATTGTAGCAAGATATTTTGTACAGCACGTGATACAATGCACACTGCAGTAAACAGGAAGCCTCTTTTTAGCATGTTAGACATGAATCTAACATTTACTAGCAAAACCAGCAATGAGAACTTCAGGCACTGCAAGTACCAACTTTTCTCTTTGCTGCTCTGCCAGCATTAACTGCAA
>JAOXXN010000395.1:76952089-76972160 GCA_026770055.1 Myrmophylax atrothorax
CAACTGTAAGCAAATGCTATCTTTGCCATTTGTTAACACTCAGTCTCTGTTACTTTTAAGGATCTCAGGTGTGCTTGTTCATCCAGAAGTCTTTATTCAAAATAAGAGGAACAGATGGTTCTGATGTCTTGCTGTGATCCCCTCTTTTTCTCCACATTTCTTTTTCTGACATGCAGACATCACTCATATTTAGTTGCTTGTGTTGTTACTTTGTTTTCTGAAATAGCCCCTAAGAAGTCCATCCATGAGCATTTAAGCTGCAAAATAATAGGATTTGGTCTTCTGCATGATCTAGTCCCAGAGAGTAGATTTAAAGTCCATCTCAAGTGCTAGGAATTTGTGCCTTTTTAAAATGTGACCTCCTTGAGATTGCTCCCTTATTTTGTTCTGGTGGCAGATGCCATTTCAAGATGAGAGCCTAGCATGTTGGAAGGAAATGTAATGGGAAGGGCTGCCTAATGGACTGACAGCTATGATAGTATGATTGCTCTTGAAAAGCAAAAAAAAAAAAAAGAATGATTATGAGAATACAGATGAATAAAGTATAAAACCAGCCCTCTCAGCAAGAACAAAGGAATAAAGGCAGCCTGTGGTAACTTGACAATATCACCAATTTTTTCACACAATGCCATGAGGAGACATAAACCTAGACAGTTTTGCATTGAAGAAGCCTATGTGCTCCTGTCATTCTAGTCTGTCACTTTTTCACAGTCTTACATTAAGCTGAAATAGTGGATTGTCTATAATATATTCTTCTACAGCTCACCAAAAGTCATACCAACATCTTGACAGTGTTGCTGTACCTGATTTTCATTATTGTCAGGAAAGGATGAGAAAAAAAATTTAGTCCACTACTGGCTTCCTAGCTTCCCTCATCTTCAGGAGTTTTTTTTTAGTGGAGTTAAAAGATGTTCAAATTGTATCTGACCCTTCACTGCACTAACCTTTACACACACAGATTTTTGGACAAAAATATGACCATTTCTGAAGTTGGCTAATAATTAAGCTTTTCTGAAACATTGTGTACAAATCCACATAGAACCATTAAAGTATCTGTCAAATCACAGATTCTTTGAGCAGAAATGAAGAAATAGTAGTCAAGAATAAGGAAATGCTAAGAGAGTGTTTCCATGATAATTTAAAATAATGAAATATCCAATACTAAAGTCTTCAGAAGAAATTTAAACTTTGTCTCCTGCACATCTGACCCCTTTTCCTAAAGTTTTTCTCCTAACATCCTTTCCTGTCTTTAACTTAATAACTCCCTTCCTTCCCCCAGGTATTCTCTTTTTTGTGTATTTCAGTGTGTGTGCTTCCAAAAAGTTCAGGTGGGTTTTCTTAGAGAACATTGAAGAGAAGAGATTGCAACACTTTGTTACACTTCTTTTTTTCCAAAGAGTTTGGAGCCCACATATATGTTCTTTAAAATTTATGAGTTCAACAAAAATCAGCTTCACTATGAGGGGCTGTAAATGTGGAGGACATAGCATTGGGCCAGTTGACATAAAACTCTTTACTTTATTAATAATTGGATATATAAATATTTGAGGTTACATGCTAGTAGCTCATTTTGTTTGTTTTAATATTTTGATATTGCTTCTGATCAGCTTCAACCAAACAACACAAAATAGTGATATCCTCACCTCTAGTGTTTTATAATTCTTATCATGCAGTGATACTAGACCTAGTGACGTAAAATTTAACTTTCACTCTTGGTCATTTGAATGCTGTAAAACATTTAAAATATTTAATAATATGGGAAAGTTTGAATTTAGTTCTTAATATACAAACTGTTTTTCTCAAAAGTGTTGACCAGCCTTGCATGGTGCCTTAACTCACATCTGCTCACAGGCCCAGGAGCTCCATTTAATCTTGGGTCTCAGCCCAGTGTTGGCCTGACTTGTGCCATCTCCAGTCCTGTTTCTGGTCCTGTCTCCTTTGTGAATCCTGTATGCACACTGTAGTCTTTCCTCCAGTCGAGTCTCCTGCTGCTCCTGGCTGAAATCCCTGGATGGGCCCTGTATCACTCCCTTTACCTGGGAATGTTACCACCACCACACTGAGCGGACCGGGCTCAGGTGCTGCTGGACTATGTCCTGGTCATATCAACATTTGACTTTCATTTAGGTCTTTGCAATAACTGAAACTGCCTCAGCTAACCATTTTTTCTGATTTCTATCTCAAACATTTATTTACAGGTGACTGCACTTCAGTCATATCAGCAAAAAAATTTTCACATTCTTTTTGACAAAATGCAATGAAATGATTGACAGCAAAGTAGGCCATCAGTCAATAAAGGGGGAAGGCAGCATAAATGATGCATCATGCTCCTTTTCAACCTATGAGCAAAGTCACACAGGGCACTAGAAAATGGAAACAGTACTGAATGAAAAATAAGATATTGTGTATTTGTGCAGGGCAATTTCAGCTCATGAATTTGTAAAGGTGTCAAGTTGCTATCTAAATAAGAGAGGAGAATAGTTCTGGTATTCTCTCATTAACTCTTCAGGAGCCATAAACCACAGTCTAAGACTTCAAGCTAGATCCAAATTGGGCCCCTAGTAGTAACTGAAACTCCTTGGATGGAGTCCCATGGTAGGATAGTAAATATGTGCAAAGACAGAAACTATCCCTGCAGAGAGTCCAGGAGAACAGTGCCAAGAATTGCATTATCTGTGACTAATACTAAAATGTACACCTGTGCAGATCTCACAGGACAGTTTCAGAGCTTCAAGCAGGCATTAATGAGCTTTTGAACATGAAGACTTCTTTAACTTCTGTATTATTCTTAATATCCCTCAATCTGCTCCATACACCAAACTGTGTGGTGAGGTCAACATGCTCAAGGGAAGTGATGCCATCTGGAGGGACCTGGACAGGCTTGGAAGGCAGGCATTTCTGAACCTCATAAAATTCAAAAAAGGCCAAATTCAAGCTCCTTCCCCTGGGCCGGGTCAAGCATGAATACAGACTGGGTAGAGAATAGACTGAGAGCAGCCCTGAGGAGAGGGACTTTGGGGTGTTGGTGGAGGAAAAGCTGGACATGGTTTTCTAATGTGCGCTCACAGCCCAGAAAGTGAACTGTCCTGGGCTGCATCAAAAGCTGCATGAACAGCAGTGAGTGAGAGGTGACTCTGCCCCTCTACTCTGCTCTTGAGACACCCCATCTGGAATACTGCATCCTGTTCTGGCGCCCTCAGCACAAGAATGACGTGGACCTACTGGAGCAAGTCCAGAGGAAGGCCACAAAGATGATCAGATAGCTGGAGCACCTCTCCTATGAGGAAGGCTGTTCAGCCTGGCAAAGAGAAGGCTTTGGGAGACTTCCAGTACCTAAAGCGGGGCCTACAAAGAGAGCCAGAGAGGGATTTTTTACAAGGGCATGTAATGATAGGACAAGGGTTAATGGGTCTAAACTGAAAGAAGGTGGGTTTAGATTAGATATTAGGATGAAATTCTTTGCTGTGAGACTGGTGGGACACTGGAACAAGGTGCTCAGAGAGGCTGTGAACATACCACCCCAGGAAGTATTCAAGGCCAGGCTGGATGGGGCTTTGAGCACTAGTCTAGTGGAAGATGTCCTTAGGTGGAGCTGGAACTAGGTGAGCTTTAGGTGCCTTCCAATGCAAACCATTCCATGATTCTATGGAGCTAGATGAAATCTTACTTTGACTTATCAGGTACTTATTTAAGCAGAGATATTCAAAAGAAGCAAAATGGGATATTGGATTTTTTAAAACACTGTCTAAGAAAGGTAGCCACCATATTTCTTGTGTAGTAACAGTAGCATTTGCTAACCATAGATTTGAATAGATCAGATTTATTATACTGTACTGAGAGAACAAATGTTCTCAGACACATAATTAAAATGCTTTCCTCACGTGCCTGCACCTAGAAAATGTTTCCTTTGAGAGCATATGGAATTCTTTGCCAGATGAGATCAGGCTTAAAAGCTATGATTAGATGAATTTAAGTATAATAATATTTTACTTTGGTAATCATGGAAACAAATTAAAATTATGCTTCCTGAAGAATGCAATTTAAAAATTACTCAGGTGCTCAACAGTTTTCTGGATTTTTTTTCCCAAATGTAAGAGTAGAAAAAAGCTGTTTATTTACAAATTACTATACGTCTTCTCTATAGGATGTCAAAATCAGCCTAGTTTGAAGCAAGTTGGTGTTGTGGGATTAATTTTTTTTTTCCCAGAAAACAAAATATTTCCTCAAAAAGATCTCAGATGGAATTTAAAATATGTGCCTGCCCTGTAAGTTAAGGTACAAGCCTGAAGAGCAATTCCAAGTGCTATTCTATATTAATAAAGACTTAACTCTACTGAGTAGATATAAGAGATCCAAAAGATAATTTAATTTTAAATTAAATATTCTCCTTTTTACAGGAACATTTTTTAAGCTATTAATTACTATTTTAGATATCTCAAATGTAATTGAGTATATAGAAAAGCTAGATTCCAAAAGAAATTTCTGCTTAAGAGATGTAGTTATTTCCTGTTTATATTTTGTTTCTAAAAGTTTGATTTCAGTGATAATTTACTCTTGAGAGTATTTTGAATCAGAAAAGAGATTTTTGGCATGTGTCGTTTCTCTTGCTATTTCCAGATAAATGCAAGCATAAGTTGTAAGAAGGTTTGGATTATTTGAGTGATTCACCTAAAAATTGCCCCTGGTTTCTTTCTGTTCCAGTAGAGTTCCTCCTTAGTCAGAACAACAAGCCTGTAAAATTCACTATGGCAGTAAAAGCACCAGAGCTGCTGCAAAGAGGGGCTGTCTCTCATGAGAATAGCAATGTTTTAGAATGGTTTCAATTAATTATGAAACTCCATCTTAAAAAAAGATAATCATTGCAATAACACAAAGGGCAGTCATCACAAAGAACAAAAAGCCGCTGGGTTACTGGTAGACAGGACTGGAGTGTTAATACTAGAAAGGAATTGGACTCAGCAGGCAGAGAAGAGGAAGAAGCAGAAGTTCTTCAAAACAACTTCTATAAGATACGCAAAAGAAGAGCCCTCTTGCCACCCAGGGCAGGTCAGGCTTCTCTGAGAACGTTGTCCAGCACTTTTCCTCTTATTTTTTATAAGCCCAGTTGCTGTACGTGAAAAATAAAAAAACTGAAGATTTTCCCATTTAAATACCTTCAAGAAGAAACAATGCAATATGTGAAATTGAAAGACAGTTTAAATTCCTGAAAGTAAGGAATTAACTGAAAACTAGTAACCTCTGTGATGATTCTTCATTCTTCTGCAAATTTTCTTACTAATCCTGAAAAATGGAAATTCTTCACAGACAGGAGTTTCAGTAGAGAGTAGAGATGAGCCATCAGACAATTAGCAGGCAGGTGGTTACATGCTTGCTCAGAAAATGACCATTGACGAAAGCCCTGAATTAATCAGTAATACTGTGTGTGCTAATGAGCTGGAATCATGAATTCCACAAAGACTTATCCATACATTTATACACACACATACAGATGTGTGTATTCATTTTATATATATTTATGGGGGGGGGGAGGTGTTGATCTATATATTTTTATAAATTAAAATATATTATTTTTAATATATATATTTTCTCTAAACCAAAGGAAAAGTTGGAAATCAGAGCCAGAATCTTCTTTCCTACCACAAATGAAGAATTTGGTAAATAAAATGACCTTCTTAAAATATTTTAACTTTCCTATGCCTAATCAATGGCATTTTATCAACCACCTCAGTTTGTGAATCTTTGTCGGACAGAATTTTTGCCACAATCTACCAAAAAATTACTTGACAAATTTAAGTTGAGTTACTGTCTGACAAAGAGCGATTTAACATTAGCTGTCAAAAAAGAATTTTTGGTAGTTGAAAGCAATATGTTTTGGGGTTTGATGCATCTAATTTCATTCCCTTTCTCTAGTCTCTTAAGAGTGCAAAATTATACTGAGAGAAGTTTGAAAACTTGGCGAAAGCAAGTGAGTGCCTAATCATCATATTACGTGATGACTTCCTTTTTCTTCTTTTGCCATAAAATCCAAATACTCACGAAGGTTGCAACAGCCTCAACAGAAAAAAAAATCTGTCCCCTCCTTCAAGACTGTCTCCAGGAGTCCAGACAGTATATACTGAAATCTGCTCAGACAGGAAAATAAAAATAGAGTTGGGTTTCCTATAGTTCTTCACTCTTACCTACCAGAGTGCTTATTAAAATAGCAGCAAAATCAACTATCTATCCTTCCTTACATCCAGAGTTCTGTGAAATTGGAAATACATTTTTACCTCTGATTGAATATAAACTTTAACCCCTGCAAAAATATTTTGGATGCTCCTTATTTGCACAACAACATTATACCCAGTCTGGGTCAGACATCAAAAGAAATAGGAAGAACATAAGGGAAAAAGTATCTATGGAGCCCTCAGAGCTGAAAGCAGATATGGCGATAAATATGTACATAACTGTTATGTAAAGGATGAAATTTCTCACTACTTCACCACTGGAAAATTGAGTACAATTTCTTGCCTAATTTTATTTGCCAAATCACAAACAAAAGAAAGTCCATGAGAATATGGTTGAATTCATATATATATACAAAAATACACATGATATATAAACACTTCTCTTGAAAATTGTTTATGTTTCATTCCATCTTAATAGCACCTGCAGTCACTCCTGGATAAACATACACACTCATTAAGAAAGTTGAATTGATTTTTTCATTATCTTCTGCAGCTAAAAGGGGGACTTTAAACATCACTTTGAGGACTTTCATGCACATGTCACATGTTCAGGGGCTGGTTTACTACAGAACAGAAAAGATGTATGAATTCCTCTCAAGGCTTGGTGGAAGAATCTTCATGTGGCCCAGCTATACAATCTATTAGCCCTTGATTTAAAATGACCTGATGGAGGTTTTGTGATCCTCTTTTTGGATTTATTTTTTGTAAAACACCTGTTTCTGTTTATTGGACTAGCCTGTTTATATTACTCCTTGTTAAAACATTTTTTTAAAGCAGATCTTATAAATTCTATTTTACTTATTCCTTTGTCAACATTATCACTAGATTTTCATCAGCTATGCTAAGATTTCTTTCTCTTTTTTTCCCTAAGATTTTAATATACTTCTCAAATGCAGTTTTACCATCAGTTGTTTCAATAATAGAGGACCATTACTCAGTTAAGAATTTTTTTCCACTCTCCACTGAAAAGTGCAATTTCAAGTTTATGATTAAATTATTTTAGGTTTCTGAGATGGTGCCTGAGATGATCTCAAGATATCAAACCTTAGAAAAACACTCGCTCTGTGTTATGAATCTTTTCTGTATATATAAAACTGACACATTTTTACTTTGCAGGACTGCTAAGCTAGCTCCATATACTAAACTGTAAAGCAGTTACTCACTTCCCCTGCATATAATCAAAAAGTATATGACAAAAATTGTAAATATTGTCTCCATTAAATAGAAATGTTTTTGTGATCCTAATACTTTGCTTATCACAGGAACTTTTCATTTTGCTTTTAAACTGGTCATGAAAAGTTAGGAATTTATATTTTGTTATTTTTTTATATATAAAAATCCTGCCCATTTATTGTTTACATTATTGCTTAAAGGATAGAGAATTAGAGATACAGTGGGATCCTACATGTTCATCTGTCATTATAAATCCAGTTCTTTCCTATCATCTTTAAGCAACAGTAGCATTTAATAAAAAAGAAATAGTAATGTTGAAAGCATAAACAAGACAAATGTGTTGGAAGCTTCAGAAGAATGATGGAAACCAAAATTCAGACCTTAAACTGCCCTTCCAGAGACAGAGAAGTAAATATTTCATGGAAAATTTTGAACCATTCAAAATAATAATCATCAGCCTAGAACAAAGAAAATAGTCTTCAGGCTACCATGGTGATGAGGTAAAACATAACTTTTTTGTTAGGTATGCAGGAGTCAACTTCATTAATTTTTAAAGAGTAGATGTTGCTTCACAAGTGCAATCAGTATTACCACTGCAGGGTTTAATCCTAAAATACAACATTGCTCCCTACAAAAAACCGCACTAGTTATTCACATTTGCTCAGTTGCCAACTTTCTTTTCATGTAATACATATAAATGTTTATGTGCTGATAACTGTCCAATGCAAGCTGTCCCTGTGGTAGGGGAGCAAAACAAATCAGGTTGCAAAGCACTGTTTTACTTTAGTTAACTATGGAGTAAAACATATCACATTGGTGGCCTCCGTAGCCACTTAGTTTGATGACCAAGCTTCTTCTATCTGTGTTTTTCTGGATGTCCTGGTGATAGTGGAGACCTGCAAGGCTGTGATTTTGCAGAACATCTAAAATTTAGTACGGTATAGTAGCAACAGAAAGGATTTCAGGCCGTGCTTGAACAGCTGAGAAGACTTAGAGACAGCTGCAGAGTGACAGAAAGTCTCATTATTACTGGTGATATCTAGAGAAGGTAAGATGAAGATGTCTTTTGCCAAGGACCCTGAAGCTGATGTTCCCAAGGACATTAGGATTCATTGGAAGAGTCAAACTCAGCAGAAGGCTTCCTGTTGCTTGAGCATGGATGTCCAGAAGCTAAGTTTTCACTTCTGCTTTTACTTGAGAGGATTTGATACACAGGCAGCTGTTAAACTTTGCAAGCATGTGACACTCTCCAAGAAGCTATGAACTACAGGTACATGAGCTGGAAAATGAAAGGTGAGGTTGCTGGTGACATAAGATTGAAGTGGTGTTCAGAGAAGACACTGAAATCCAAACAGGCACAGAATAAAAATCTTTGCAGTGAGAAAAATCAGCTGTGTGCTCTGACTCAGCAGGCTGCTTGAGCAGTTCTGAAATGGAAATGGTTGTGCTGCTTTTGTATAGTATAAGCACTGAGCAGCAGTAGGCAAGGATTATTGCATAAAGAGAAACCTTCTCCTACAGTAGGACACAATCAGATAGGCTATTCAGTCTCAAAAATTTTTGTTATTATATCTAATGAAGGATTGGATCTTGCAGGCTGCTGGAACCAGAAAGGACAGGTGCCATGCCAAAATATCAGCTGCCAAAGACTAAAAAGTTAGAAAGATCCTCATCTTACATTACCTTACTTTGGTAAATGCTGGAAAAATCCTTTCAGCTGTATTGAATTCCTACTCAAACAAATCTGATTCCATGTTAATCTGTGGTCTTCATTACCTTTGAAAATAAGTATTCTTCTTCAAAATAATTCCCTAAACATAGTTTATCAGTTTTTTGGAAGCCTTCCCAGGAACATACATAGAAAATACATAGTACTTGTGAAAGAACAAATCTGTGTCTGTCTATGTAATAATCATGTAGGAAGTCTGGTTACTTGCCTGTGGGTATTCAACATCTGAATTGATATAAACAGACAAGGGAAAACAAAATGATGCTCCAGAAAGCAAACTGGAGCAATTGCATTCAAGGTGCACATACTAAAAAGAATTCACTTAGAAACATGATGCAAAGCACAAACAACATCATACTGATAAAATTCCATAAATATAAAAAAAAAGTCTGCAGCAATGTGTCAATCTCATTCGTATATCCTGATAAAATCATACTGAATCACATAATTAGAGTCACTTTGGATACACTGTGATGAGGATTTGAACCCATGCTTTTAAATCTTTAGCACTTCAGGAATGAAAACTTTCAATTATGCATCCATCTGTTCCTTACTGTACTACAGAATGAATATATAGTCTTAAAATGCTTCTTGCAGACAGAAATGAACAGCTAGATTTGCAGTGTGCGTGCAAGGATGGAACTCGCCCTTAGGCAATGGGCCATGACAAAAAGTTAAAAATCATTTATGTCTCACTTAAGACTTACTTTGAAATGTTAGGGAATTCAGAGGGGGTTTTGTGCTGAGCAAGTGCTGGGACAAGCTGCAGTTCCCCTTAACACATATTCTGGAGCACAATTTCTTTGATTTTTCCCACATTTCCCTGTACACTTTTTTCTTCTCTTTTTCTTACAAAATTAGCCTGTATTAAAGTAGTGATTGGGATGGCTTCAGAACAGCATTCAGAACAGCACATAAAGTTCATCACTACATATCAAAGTGCTGGCATCTTACTTTCCTGACAGCACAATGAATAGAATTTAACCATTCTTTTTTTTAGTACTACAGAGTTTTCTTAAGTTTTAAAGTGTCCTGAAATTCTATAATGAAGATTCCTTATAAAAGAGTTGAATACAAACCCCAAAATAACATTTTAGAAAGAGTGGACAAAGCACCCTCAGTTAAGTAACTTGAATAATATATTAGATAGGAAAAAAAAATCAAACATTCATAGATAGTGGAGGCAGAAAACCTATTTTACCAGGAATTAAGAATGGGATATGAATTTAAGGAGTAATGTCTTTTCAAGGATCAGGACTGACTGTAAAATAAAGGCTTTTGAGGAAAAAAAAAAAAAGAAAAAAAAAAGAAACCCAGAAAGTACTTACACTTAGTGTCATAGGTGAAACACAACCAATGAAGAGCACAGGGCAATTCCAGAAGTGTACAGTAAAAGATAATGCCAATTAAAATGTCATCTAAACCTGCTTAGTCACTGAAGGTCTTGTTCTCATTTCTTTTCCAACTTGGCTTTTTAGTTGTGAATAACAAGAAAGATCCTTGTGTTATGCTTAGCACCAGACTCTTCCTTCAAGGCATTGTTTGGCATTCCCAGCAGGGTGTCAGATATGCCATCCAAGATGTGTGACAAATTGCATGTGAGAGCCATGGAGGAAACTCATGACTTATGTACAGTGCCCACTACTTGGCACTGCTAAGGTCACACATCAAGTACTGTGTCCAGTTCTGGGCCCTTCAATTTAGAAAGGATGTTGAGGTTCTGGAGCATGACCAGAGAAGGGCAACAAAGCTGGGGAACAGACTGGAGCACAAGTCCTTTGAGGAGTGGCTGAGGGAGCTGGTGTTGTTTAGCCTGGAGAAAAGGAGACCTAGGGGTGACCATGACTACCTGAAGGAGGCTGTAGCCAGGTGGGGGTTGATCTCTTCTCCGGCAACGAGCAATATGACAAGAGGACACAGTCTTAAGCTGCACCAGGGGAGGTTTAGTTTGGACATTAGGAAGAACATCTTCACAGGAAGAGTGATTGGGCATTGGAATGGGCTGCCCAGGGAGGTGGTGGAGTCATCGGCCCTGTAGGTGCTTTAAGAAAGGACTGGACGTGGCACTTAGTGACATGCTATAGTGGGAAAAGTGGTGTTAAGTCATAAGTTCAGCTGGATGATCTCAGAGGTATTTTCCAACATAGCTGATTCTGTGATTCTGTGGTATGAGACAGCATGATGTTCTATGATATGGGATATCTCTGGCCAGTTTGGGTCAGCTGTCCTGGCCATGGTCCCTCCCAGCTTCTTGTGTGCCTCCTCACTGGCTGAGCATGGGAAACTGAAAAGTCCTTGATTTGGGGTGAGCACTGGTCAGCATATCATTCTGTGATGCTGCAGTGTAAAAGTATTATGTGCACATGATGGATGATTTGATAAGCTGTTCAGATGCGATGAAGAGTCTACTGTAAGAAGGAGAGAAATCAGAGAACTCTACCTTGATTTCAGCAAGGATTTTGACACTGTCTCCTGTAACATCCTGACAGGTAAGCTCAGGAAATGGGGATTAGATGAATGGACAGTTTCAAGAAAAAAGATCTGTTTACAAAATCAGTTTAGCCTGCTCCCCTGGGGTAACAGTAGATCATTTTTAATATATTTTATATTTTATGATTTGTGTTTGTTCCATTTTGGACCTTCTTTTAACAGTAAGTTGTCCCAAAGATTTTCCCAAAGTAAGGGAGAAAAAATGCCTGTGACTGTCTTTTGATGCATTTTTTTTCCAGAAAACAATACCTGCAATTCATTGCTAACAGACTCTTCACATTAACTAATGCTATGCAGTATGTACAAAGGTTGAGGTTTTGCAATGTATATTTCTTGATTGATGAAAGCTTAATACAAACTCATATTTTTCTTCTTTTCTTCCTCTGGTCCTTACTGTGCTATAGAAGAAATAGAAGGAAATAGATACAGGAAGGTATATAGATATAGAAGACATATGTTCTGTTCAATCTAATTTGCAATGAAGATATGATGTGTACATGATAATTGAAGTCATCCCATATGGAATAATTGAAAGAGGCTCTTTTTGCATCTGTACTAACCATTCTGTTGAATCATTGAGCAAAACACTTGTATATATGAATAGAAGGACTATGTCATACTTTTCACTTCAATGGCATAAAAATATCTTTAAAAAGTCAGCACAATCACACCCAAAATAATTGTTTTCCCAGAGAAAAAGTATTTTATAACAAAGCCAGCAAACTACGCTGGTTTGTAATAGTATCTTAATCAAATACTGATTGCTTTCCTCTACCACATCAGGAGAATTATCTTCGTGCTAGTACTGCCTCCTGCAACAGGGAGGAAGATATTTTATACATATTGCACAAACCTAAGGTAGGACTCAGTACTCCCCTACCAATATGGTTGGACAATCAGCATCAAAGATGGAGAAATACTAAAAAGAAAAGGTGAAGGTAGGAGAATTCTCAGTTATATTGGATTTTTATCTACTATGAATGAAAAAAAAGCTGTGTTTTTCCAGCAGTGAATAAAATTCATGCCTGCAACAGTAATTCCAAATAGTCAAAAGTCTGTCTTCTACCTGCCACATAAAGCTTTTAAAGCAAAAAAAAAGTCTGCTAACCTCACAATACCATTTTTCTCCCATATTTTCTTTGTCATCACAACAGTTGCGCATCCTTTGTGTGTCCCAAACTTCCTCTCTTTTTTTACTGAGAAAATGAGATATAGTAGGGCTGATATTTCAAAGGATTCCAGGCTGCTCCACTTTTCTATGTAGTTTTTAGAAGAATAAACATGTTCTGTATCTGCTAATGTCTCTTTGCTAATTACACAATAAAGAAGGCAAGTTCTGTGTTATTTTTTTCTAAAATGCTAAAACCCATTCAGTATCAGTAGGCCATGACTGAACAATATTTTCGTTCATGGCTGAAGCCTTATTTCCTCAGCCTATTGGATGACCCTGGTTTTTTGCTCCCAAGAACGGATCAGCCTACCAGCTAATCAGTTCAGATCCTGTGACATTATTGGAAAGCAGAACACTGAGCAATAATCCAGCACTGTAGGTACTACCTACTTATATTTTAACAAATAGGACTTGCAACTCAAGTAAATGTTTTCTGCAACCATTGAAGTTATTTTTGAATGTCAGGCACATAATGGTTGAAATTTATAGAGTCTGTTACTTGTTCTGAAGAAGACTTTTCTTCAGCATAGATGCTACCACCAGATTTATAGCCAAAGAAGCCAACAAAATATTACAGGCTTTTCCACACCCATAACTTTAACTTCCACAATATATACAGTAAATTCTTCATGCTATGCCAGACAATTTGTGTGCAGTGCTATATTTGTATTTCAGTTATTACCATAAATATGAAAGAGTCCAGCATTGGTTTTATTATGAATTATGTATTTTCAATAAAGAAAGACATTTCCTCAGTGTGGTTTGTGAATTCAAACAAAAATGTTTCCTTGTGCTGTTTATATGTTTTATATATCATACATATATTCCATTGTATACCTTTTTGCTCCAAACTATATATTGGCCTGATTTATGTCTCTAATTAAAGCCATAACAGTGACTTTTCCCATTACTTTTAAGCATTATTTGTGTTAGTGGGTTTCTTGACATATATTTAATTTATATATCTTCTCCCAAACATTAGTTGCTGCAGTATTTTTTTATATTTCTGTGGCTTTTAACAGACCTTTCTGTGCTGATGGTACTATAAAGCCAAAAAAAAACCCACAAAACTTTCTGCAGCAGCATTCCAACATGCAAGTGAAACTACAGCTAAAGGTGCTCTCTGCCTTTAAAGAGCATGCCAAGAAATAGGCACTGAAGAAATCCCTAGAAAAATTAAGGAATAGACATAAAATTTTTTCTTGAGCTACAGAATATTAGGACAGAGAAAAGGGAAAGACCACCAGTCATAGCCAAAACCAGTATCAGTTCATGACACAAAAAGTAAAATCTACCTGTTCCATGGATTTATTCCCACAGGTGAGTTGAGTTCTCACTGGCAGTTTGGGGAAACTAAAAATCAAACGAGTATACAAGGTTATGACAGTCAGCACCCTCTGAATGGATCTGAAGGCAGAGATTACATTTGACATTCTTGTTGTATTATTAAGTTAACCTGAAGAAAATGCATTTGGATCTAATAAAACTCTAATGATCCAAATCAGAGTTGATTCTTAAGAAGAACTTCTGTGATGAGCCACAGGCAGGCATAAATATTAAGTAACTGCTCAGACTCTCCCTCTGTCCTGCTGCTATGCCATGACTGGTCTGCCCTCCCATGCCCTTTTGAAGTAGAAAACTCTAAGTAGAAGGTTCTAAGGAAATGTTTTACAATGACCATGACTGTGAAGACACTCATAACAGGAGACTGTCAACAGACAGGCTACCCTGGACTGCAGCAGCCTCCAATCTCCCCAAGCTCCCAGACATTAGCACAGGATGTCATCTTTTAATCTTTGCCTTGCTGTGCAGGACAGACCTCCAGTAGTGCTATTAACAATGAAACAAGATGGCTCACTGATTATTACTGTTATACAGCTCCCACAGTGACTAATGATGCCACAACAATAAGATTGTGACAGTGCTTCACCCTGTTGACTTGAAATGTTGTTACAGAAACTGTTCAGAGGAGAAATTTCCATTTCCAGTGTTAGATAAATCCCAAAGTTCACTACATACTTAGAGGGATCTTCAACATGCTATAGGGTGATCTGGAGAAACAACTTTTATAAAACTTTTAAAAAGTAAGTAGTACTTTATATTATTACATTATTTTATTCTGTAATAACCTAGCAACATAACAGTGTCACTTCACTCTTCAAATCTGTAGTTTTAGACAGAAATCTAGACATCATTTCCTATAAATCTTGGTACATCTCATGAATATTTGCAAAGCATCCGAATTTCTCATAGGAATTTATTTCTTTAGCAGTTCTGTATTTCCCATGTCTCCTTTACTGGTCAATTTAAGCACCTATGATGGTTCTACTATTTAAAATATTTTCACAAAAGCAGTTCATCCTAACACTCAATAACAAAAAACCTTTTCTTTTAATCTTCTCTCTGTTAATGAATGTCTTTTGGAACTGGTCATATATGTGCCAGCATCAGTGTATAACCCATTCTTTCTGTATCTTCTCCAAGATGACATCTTATTTCCTACTTTTAGAAGCAGACTTCTAAAGATGTGAAAGAATTAAGGATATGAGGCTTCAGTATAAAAGGAAACCCCAAACTTGTTTTGTGTGTGCATCATGTTTGTACTTTTCCATTCACCAAAACCATTTCTGATCAGAGCCACTAATCATTAAACGGCTACTTCTCTATTTATCCAGTTAGTTCTGCTTCACTGCCACTCAGCTGCTCTCCTTCTGGAGATTGTTTTTAAATATTAGCTTTTGTTTTAAATATTAGCTTTTTCCTGCACCATTCTTCCTATGCCACTCAGCTCTCCTTGCCTTTACTTTTTTCCTCTAGCACTGCCTGCAATACCTCTAGCATTCAACTTTTCCACAAGTCTCTGAAGTGGCCATGTGTCATTTCATTTTTACATCTAGAAGAATGACAAACTCAGTGGGCAATTGTAATAAACATATGACTTGATTGTAATGGCTTGTTTCTTTTTGTGTTTAAAGTAAATGCATTTGTCTACACTTCTTAGAGTCCTTTAATAAATTTTCTGAAATGTGCCATGACAAGGAGAAAACACTGAATGGAAACAAGAATTTGAGCTCAGTGAGTGAAAATACAGCTTTAGAACTAGGAAACATTCATACAGACAACTCAAGCTACAGTTTTGTTCTTATAAATAGAGCCATTAAAATGATGGGACATCATTAAGCACACATTCAAATGACTAACTTCTGATACAGCAATACTAACCATTATTGCACTTGAAACAAATTTTAAGCCTTCAAGCTGTAGTAACTGCTGTTTGATTGCTTAATCAGTTCGTTTGCCAGTTGATTTTAATTTTAAGTTTTGATTTCTTCACTTCTTAATAGCCCATTTTGAAGTCTTACCCTCTTAGTTTGGGTTTTAAACATAATGTTCCTCATATGTCTTGAATGTCCAGCATTAGAGGAAGTTTAAGTACTAGGAAATCCCTCTTCATATACTGGTGTGAAGATTGAAAATAGAAATGCACCAGAAATTACTTCCAGCAGGAGAAGGAAGAATTGAGCAAGTACAAGTCGACATTCATTCATTAAACTATCTCTCTAACCCAGATTTCTGCAATGAGCTAACAGATAATATTTTAAGTGGCCTCTATGGAGATCTGTGGAGTTTTACACTTTATTTTCTTTCATTTCCTTTTCTTAGCTGATCTCTTTACTACTGGCTTTGAACTCCAAACTATTTAACTAATGATACTTATTATATCAACTTTGCTGTATTATCTGTGTCTTATTTATTTTGAAGTGAAGCTTTTTTGGGCCACAATCTGAATCTTCCACTTCTATATTTTTAAGACTATCAGAATGGGACTTGATTTCTTTATTAGAAAGGAAAATAGTTACTACTTAGTTGGGATTCGGTGAAGTCACTTTCATCAATTCCATCAGACATTGAAGAAAAAATTAAAATTGCAAAACAATTTTACAGAGCAGTATTTTTCATATAAGATATTTCATGTCAAAAAGCTCTCAGTGAGGAACTAGACACATTTTTCATTCTACTGGTCTTTCATTATTTGAGCCCTTTGTTCTTATGGGGGTTTTGCGTGAATGCATTTTGAAAGAATGAACTGTAACTCCAGGATAACTGTATGATAGAAAAATTGAGCAATAGTTCAATGATATTATAAACTATATAGTAATGCAAGACACACTGTTCCCTCAAGTTCTGCCAGATAGCTCCATATTATTTTAATGAATACTTCTGGTAACTGCTGAAAGTTGAATACTGCTGGTAGCTGCTAAAGTTGGTGTTGTTATAAGAGTCAAATATCAAGAAAGCCCTATTTCTTGTTTTATAAAAAAACCCTACAACTTTACACATGAATTTCTGTTTCTTGCACAAATTTTGTGCAGATTGTTGTCTAATAATATTAAGAAAATAACATCATTGTATGCATTCTGTAGGGATCCCTGATTTCCACTGTGTTTCGTTCCTTCCAGTTCATATTAACACAAGTTAAGAGCAGTGAACTTCTGTGCTCTTGCCAGCAACATTTGCAATCCCACTTACCAATACCCCATTTCCAAATTCTCAAAATGATGGTCATGAAAAATACAGGTTTATAAACCATTCAAAACCTTAAAATATATTAAATAATTTTCTTTCCCCTGTGTTTACTCTCTTGATGGTACCATATAAAAGAAATCACATCATTTTCCACATTGCATTTTTTGAATTAATCTTTTTGTATGCTAGTCTGTAAATCTTGTAGCATTCTAATAGTTCTTCTGTATCCTGATGAGTATTTATATTAATCTCCCTTGAACATTGTTGATCACGGCTATGCCAATGATTAGGTAGCATTAGAGTATGCATAATTTTCTGCATAACTATGGATAAGGCTACTTAGAGACCAAGGTAAAAAAAATTGATTTTGCATTATGGGCAATTAGAGAGTGAACAAAACCTTGTCTGGGCCTGCTTTGTTTTGCAGCACAGGAACATGAGAACATCTGATGTATTTTTCTGAGGGACTTGGATGAAATGAGACAAATTATTCCCATCTAATCCATGTAAGTGAAGAATCATTTTTAACTAAGTTATGTATGGTGTATGTTTCAAGTGTGACTGAGGCACATAGACTGTTGTGGTAGTTTTGGCTTTAGTTTTAGGTAGGCCTCAATTTAGCAGGCTCAGAGAATCTACGTAGATTAGGAGAGACAGGTATCACCTGACTTAAGTAACGAAAGAAATATTTCATACCAGATGACGCAAACCTGAGATACAGTAGAGTAGGAGTGTAATCTCAGTTCCATCATGTCTGCAGTGGAGGCAGGACATGCTGCTGCCCTGCTGTGCTGAGCCTTGCTGCTGTCGTCACCACTTCGCATTTTGTTTTAGTTCAGGGAAGTAGAAACATTTTATTGTTATTCTCTTTCTTTTGCTTTGCTGGGTGTCTTTTGAAGTGATTTATGAATCTAGAGTAATGAAATCTGTTTTCGGTGGGAGGTAGAAAATTGTTGTTATGTCTAACTTGTGCAAGCGTGTGTTACATTGTAGTTCTCTTTTAATTTTCTCTTTTCCGTATAAATATATATAGTTAGTTTAATTTTAAACCTGTTTTGAATTTTTTTTCTTTCCTCCCTTTTCCTGGCAGGGGGAGGGATGTTGACACTCTGTATTGGGCAGTTGGCATTTTGCCAGCTCAACCCAAGACAACTGTATACTTTAGAATTCTTATTTCCTATAGGCAATTATTCAGACAAAGGAAATTTAACTTTTGAATCATCAGTATTAAGGAAAATGGAATCCTCATTCTCAAAAATATCTCACCTACCACTGAAGCCTGTAGATTGTTTCTTTATTTCTCATGTGTAAGCTTATGCATGTGTATAGTTTGGTCTAAAACATCTGAGGACTCCCTTCTTCCTTAAATAAATTTTCTCAGGAGTTAATAAATATTATAATGCATTACAGATTTTCTCATGATCTATGTCACAATGGAAAAAAGAATTGTTTCAATCAAATGAGTTTAAATAAATATTTTATCATGCCTCTAATATCCAAGACTACATCTAAAATGACATTACACTTCCACGACTGAAGAACGAATGACATTTAAAATTTAACAGCTTTATGGAATGGGGAAAATGAAAAAACTATCACTGGAATAAAAAAATTAATGTGCTTTTTTAAATCATCCACACAGTTACATTTTGCCTTGTTCAAACTGCTATGTAGCAAACCCCATACATTTTCACTTAACAGACCTATCTTTTTCTCTCAACAATTCCTAATAGTCCCTGAGGAGCCACAAAGATGATCAAAGGACTAGGCAGCCTGCCATATGAGGAAAGGCTGACAGAACTGCTTTTGTTCAGCTTGGAGAAAAGAAGGCTTAGTGGAGACCTTGTTACCATATTCCAGCATTTACTAGGTGGCTACAGAGCAGATGGCGACTTCTTTTTATATCGGGAGTCACATGGAAAAGACAAGGAGTAATGGGTACAAACTACTCCTGAGGAGATTCCAATTGGACAGCAGGGAAAAAAATTTCAAAGTGAGAACAATCAGTCATTGGAATAATCTCCCCAGGAAAGTAAAATGTTCCCCAAACTGAACACTTCCAAGATCCAGCTGGACAAAATGCTTGGCCATCTTGTCTAGGCTGTCCTTTTGATAAGAAAGATTGGACCAAATGATGCTTGGGGTCCCTTCCAACCTGGTATTCTATTACAATTCGATGATGATGATGACTGATGGTTTCTATGATAGTTTTCTATTAATCCGTATAGAGGAGCCTCAGACAGAACATATTGCTTTCTCTCAGTCTCTTTAAAACCTCATCAAACTCAAAGGTAATAAAGAAAATGTTTACAATAATTAATGCTATGCGATATCTATATGGATTTTTCCCCTTCCCCCTTTATTTTGCTGAAGGGAAAATGGATCCAGCTACAGCATCTTGTTCAAATAACACATTAGATGTTTGAGTCACCTTAGTTATGCTTTACACCACTGTTATTCAATTAATATCATATCTCAGCTAACAACAAAATATTTGAAGCATAAAAAGAAAGTAGTGTGCTTTTTAAATCCTTATTTCTGATGAACAGCTTGTATAACTCAACAAATTACATTCAGCTGATTATTTATAGATTTTTCTTCCCTCTTCCCCATAGTACAATCAGAGCACCTGATGCATTAGAAAATACGTCCACTGATATAAACCAGACAAAACTATTGTCTTGGGTTGAGCTGGCAAAATGCCAACTGTCCAAGAACAGAGAAAAAGTGTTCCTCTCCCCCCCAACCAGCCAA
>JAOXXN010000395.1:76978921-76991789 GCA_026770055.1 Myrmophylax atrothorax
ATATTCATAATTTTTTTATATTTATATTTTATTTGAGTTAATAAAATATTTATTTGAAAGTCTGTCAGAAGATTCCAAGGATCATCATTCTATTAACGAAGAGAAACTAAGCAGAAAATTTTTATCCCCTGATTATCACAGTGGAGAAAAAAATTCTAATCCAGACAATTATCTTGTCTTGATTAACCCTTTGTTTCTTACTATGAGGGGAGAAGCTTTTTTTCAGACGACCTGACAAACAGAAAGTTTGAAACTATTCTGCAAGACATAAATTCTTACTTTTGAGAGCTTCCAGCAAATGCCAATCTAGAACTCTCATTTCCATGTGAATCTAGCTCCTGTTTGAAAGTGCAACTTCCATGAATACTTGGAGCTGTGTAATACAGGGGGAAAGGAGCAGCGTATGGGTGTGAAAAGCTTAGGAATCCAGGATAAAAGCTGGATTATACCAGCATAAAGTGTCTGCTCATAGTATATAAAAAATATGAAGCCATTTTCAAAACAATTCAATCTTCTGAACCTCAGTGGGAAGATAAATTATATTAGAAATAATAATAAAAAAAGCTCTTAAGTTAGTGAAAGTTGTATTTATAAACCAATATTGATGAAATCACATATATTTATTTATATTACTTATATTTATTACCTAATAATCAGCAACACTAATAAACATATATTTAACTAATTTTTTTTCTATCACTATTGTGTTCCTTTCAAAACAGAGTGGCTGTGCTGGCAAACCTCTCTGAGGATGAGCAGAAATGGTGTCTGCTTGACAACCTGAAACTCCTCCAAGAGAAATGGTATCACGAAATTGCAGAACACTTAGGGCTGGAAGAGACCTCTGGAGATCATCTAGTTCAACCCCCCTGCCAAGGCAGTGTCACCTAGAGCAGGTTGCACAGGAATATGTCCAGGTGAGTTTGGAATGTCTGCACAGAGGGACACTCCACAACCTTCCTGGGCAAGCGGTTCCAGTGCTCTGCCACCCTCAATGTAAAGTTCTTCATCATGTTGAGGTGGAACTTCTTGTGGTTTGGTTTATGGTCATTGCTCTTTGCACCACGGAAAAGAGTTTGGCATCCTCCTCTTGACACCCACCTTTGAGATATTTATATGCATTAATGAGATCCCCTCTCAGTCTTCTCTTCTCTAGACTGCACAGGTTCAGCTCTGGCAGTCTCCCCTCATAAGATGGATGTTCCAGACCCCTGATCATCCTTGTGGCCCTCCACTGGAGAAGGATCACCTCCTTCAACCTACTGGCCACAAGCAGGTTCAGAAGACAGGGGTGACAGAAGGTAAAGAAAAAGAGAAATAGCACCTGGAAGCCAGGCATAGGGGCAAGGTGCCAGGCTGGAAGGTCATCAGGTCCAAGAGGCAAGATGCCTATAACCCCATTTTTTGTTAAAACACTTTGCCTAGCATATATATACATATGAATATATATCATATATATATTCATATGCATATTGTTAAGAGGATTTTTTTCCTTTTTTTTTCTTCAATATAATTTTCGTCTCTTATGGAAACTTGTAAAGGAAGAGATTCAACTTTATCAACCTCAAAGTTCTGGCAGAATCACTCCTTTTTTAGAGTTTCAGAGGGAAAAAAATGCTAAATGCTGAGGTGAGGTGTGTGGGCATATTATGCAGTCAGACATTTGATCTTTCTACACTTTCTGAGCTGGTGGGGTGCAAGCTGGTGCCAGTCCAGAAACCATGTCAGAGAAGGTTCACATACACCCTCACAGGAGATGTCCTTCCCAAATTTCACCAACATAACAGAGCTCTCCATTTTTATGACAATGAGATATGAAAAGAGCAAACTCTGATTGTGGATCTCGGATGAGGGCAGTGCTGGGAAACACGCTGAATTTTACTAGCCACATACATGACAGACTTGTTGAAGTTTTAAAGTTATTGTTTTACTTGTATGGTTTATAGTTCAGAAAGTTTTCTGCATCACCTCTCCCTGCATTGTCGCTTTCCTGCAGTGCCGTCACCACCCTTCCCCTGTCCTCCCCTGTGTTGCTCGGAGGCTTTTGTTCTCCAAATGAGTCATCACACTCATGATGTGTGATCATCACCATATTGTTTCTGGGAGAAACAATACCGTTAGGCACAGGTATTGTTTCTCCCAGGGCCGGCGTGGCCCTGCATGGGGCTGGCTGTGCCGGTGGGAGCAGGGGTGGCTTCCCGCTGGGGCCCTCCCACCTCGTGTTCCCGGAGCAATCAGTGGTGGTATGGCCGTCCTCCTGCCAGCTTCCGCCCTGCCCTAACCCTATTGGTTATATCACCTGTCTATCCCCAATCCCTGGTTTTCTATTGGCTGTGGTTCCTCCTATTTTCCGCTTTGCTGGTCGGCATCTAAAGCCCTTCCTTCTGCCCAATCCTTTCCCAGTCCTTTCCAAGTTCCAGCATCTTCCCTTTGGGACCCCATAAAAGCCTCATGAATTTTGAATAAAACCGCTTTCACCACTTGCCCCTGGACTGCAAAGATCTGTGTCTCAGTGTCAGGGTAAAGTAGATTTGCAGCGATCAGAGAAGGCAGAGGCAACTCAGGCCGCAGTCTGATCAGAAGGCTACACCAAAGACAAACAACTTTATTTTTAGTTACAGCTTCACTTATATCTACTCTTATATATACTCTTATCTACTCTTATATAACATGCCAGCACGCTATTGGTTAGTTAGTTCACCTAACATACATGGAAAGATCCTTCTGGTTACAAGGTATCACACATTCTACAGGTGGTTCTCTGGTCCTTAAGGATGCATTGATTAGTTACTTCAGACCTTAGATACACACACACTTTCATCCCCTACATCTTAGCCCTCCCTAGCTCCGGAAGACAGGCAGGAACTGCTCCCCTCTCCCCAGTGTTGCATTACTTGGAGTACTGTTTGGACTTTCTACACAACTCCAGGTGCTTAAACCATGACACTTGCTAGTCTGCCTTTCATCTGCCTGAGACCCTTCTCCAGCACGCTCCACATTGTTTCCTGTGAAGTGTGCTGTGCTACATTTGAGACCTGTGCTTAACTTCCCTAGGGACATACCAGGCGATTTGGCCAGTGGAGTGCTGGCTGATAACCACTATCCCATGCTGAATCCTGTAGGGCACCGCAGGGGCTGGCAGTGACCCAGGGCCAGGGGCTGGCCTGTCAGGAGCTCCCTCGCACCCATCATGGCAGGTCCTGGCAGTCAGGGACTGTCCCACAGCCCTGGGCAGGAGCAGGGCAGCCAGGGGGGCATGGGGGCAGCCCCGGGCAGGCTGAGATCAGGCTCGAGTGTGGAGCCGTGGGTGGGCAGGGCAGGGCTGTGGGGAACAGGAGACCAGCCCTATTGAGGGGTCACTGTGGCAGGGGCTGCCAGCCCTGGGTCCTGAGCTGTGAGGAGGTAGGGAAGCCCCAAAGGGTGGGCAGGGACAGGCAGGGCTGGCTGTGCCCTTGGAGCACTGAGAATTGCCCAGGCACATATATAAATATATTGCTGAATCAGGGAATTAAAAAGAACATGATGATAGAAATAGTAAAAGAGACCATGCAGTGCCTCTCACTTTGCTGAACTGTTTAGTGAATGATTTAATTCCTCTTTGCATTTTTGGTTCCCTCTATGTTAACTAATTCTGTTTATAGAATAATTAGGCAACTACTTAATTGAAACAGAAACAAAATATAGTGTATTTCTAAGTTTGTAAATTATAATTAGGCTGCTTATTAAATTGCATTTACACAAATTATACCTCTTCATGTATAAAAGGAAACATAGCTCAAGGATTTAGTGTTTTAAAACAGCTGTGAGTGCATATGTCAGAGGCTCTGTGTGCCAGGTATATGATTATCAGTTGGGGTAGAAAGTGAAAGTTCAAAAGGGTTGTCTTTCAAAAGGATGAAAAATAGGTAGATAGTTCAGGGATTTGCACCTTTGAAAAAGTCTGAACAATTTTCTCATGTCCATGCTCTGAAAGCAGGAAGACTTTACTGTGTTTAAACTGTTTTAATAAAGTAAAACCCGAAGCTGAGAGCCTTTAGATAAGAATTCACTGCAGCATATCTAGTCATTGTTATTTCTGTACCACACAGGACCATCGACATGTTGGAGCTGGACTCAATGATCCTGATGGTCCCTTGTAATTCAGCATGTTCTATGATTCTTTGAATTGATACAGTTGCAAAAGCAAAGCTGTTAGCAATGATCCTTTGCAGGTTGGATTTTATCATTCAGTATAGGTCATTTGAATTTTAATCGTGAATTCAAGTGAACATTACACTACAGGATCCTTGGAAATCCTTGTGGTATCCTGAAATACTAGATTTTTGCATTCAGTTTTGACTGAAAGAAAGACTGTGCAAAGACTTAAAGCTATCTTTTGATTACACATATAAAGAGACCTTCATGCTTTGTATTACTGAATACATTTGGTCATTAAGTAAGCTCATAGTATTCTTGCTTCCAAAAAGAATATCTGAATAAGTTGTATAGAATTTAAAATCTTGCCTTTTTGGAATATCTACAATCTGTTGCTATAATACTAGAAAAATTTAATAGCCATGCAAAGTTAAGAGGTAGAAATGGCACTTGGGAATTAAGAATTAGAACTCCTCTATAAAGCCAGAAATTTCATGCAGCATATTCCTCAGGCTGACAGCAATTTTTTAGTTAAAAAGTTTTAGAAACATTTCTCAAAAGATTTAGAGGATTCACTATGTATAAAGTTCTGATGGTAACTTACCCTCAAAATTACAAAGCTGTACTTTATTTCAATTTTAACTTTAATTTTCCTCAATTAATTTCACAGTTACTGGACTCTGCTCCATCTTTACTTTTTAAAATATTACCTCTAATTTTGGATGGCTTCTCCACATATCTCTTATCTATGTCAGTAATTATAGAATCAGATTACTGGGGAACAGGAAGGAAGAAGTAGTACCCTTCTCAGCTTGCAGATTAGTGCATAGCTCATTGCTTTAAATATGCTTTTTGTACATTTGAGCCCTGTATAGAGATACTCAAGAAAATTAATTAAATCATATAAGAATACAGCTAATTTACCGCTGTTCTTTAGTTCTGTGCCAAAAGAAACACTTGTAGTGTATCTGAAGGGAGCAGTCACCCTACAGAAGGTTACGCAGGAACTGCCAATTTAAAAATCACAATATTGACAGATGCATACAATATTTTTTAAATTAATGTTACACTCTGATACCAGTGCATTAATTAAATTGATTTGGGAGCTTCCCATAAGACTAATCTTAATTTAATAATAATATATGTTTTTTCTATTATTAAAGCTCTTGACAAGCACTATGCCTTCACTTGTAAGTCAGATAGTGTATTATACAGACCTTAGGGTGAAATGGTGCATCTTTCACCTTTGTGTGACATAAAAACAAAACAAAAAAACCCTTTCATAAAACAGTAATTGACCAAACACCCTTAGCTGTCTCATGACTTGCTTTTAAGTTAAAGCTCTAAATGGAAGTCACCAAACTGGACATCAAATAAAACAAATCAGAATTATTAGAATTTTACAACCTCCTTGTAAAAGACTGACAAAGTGTCAAAGGAGTGGGGCAATGGTGAAATGTTTAGTTCAGCACTCTTGTTCTTTTAACAAAATGTCACAAGAATCACATGTCCTTATTTTTTTATAGATGTGTAAGGAATTTTTTCCATTAGCACTTTGATACAACACCAATACTTTCAAAGGATTTCCATTTATGCGAAATCTAGACTGATTTTTGCAACTATAGTCTTCAGAAGACATGAGTTACAGTGGTTTTTGACCCACCTTAATTCTGAGTCACAAAATTATCTTAAAAATACAGTCAATCACAGCTGTTCTCGGTAATCACTAAAAAAACCCAAAACAAACCAAAAAAAAAAACAGGAAAAAGAAAAATCAAAACTTTTACCTAGGTAAAATACATACTAAAATAAGTAGCTGGAAAATAAATTCTGTAGCAATTTGTATATTACAAATTATATTAGCCATAAAAAGTAAAAGTAATAGATGAATTAGATATCGTCCTGCAGATTTTGAATAAAAGCATTTCCGTTCAAGATAATGTAATTTAAGATTTTAATCTTTTTACATATTGAAGCCAGAATACTTTCTGTCTTCATCTAAATTTAGTTCTAGAGGTTGTGGCATTACCGCAAATCTGGTTTAATCATCCTGGTAGTTTTACATGTAAATTAATGCATGTACTCATACAACATTACAGCATTAGAGAATCATTAACAAAACCAATGATGGGCATTCCCCCCAGAATATGAGTCCCTAATGAGCTGTAATTTGTATTTTAAATAGAATAAATTACCATACCGACAGTTCTTGGAACACAGGTTGTTTTTCGAATATATTTTCACTAAGGAGAATATAACTGGAAGTGAATGAATCATTTAAGTTCAGTAAAAAAAAAATCAAATGCATTGAAATAAAACTTGCCTGACTGGTCCTTTAAATTTTAATTTATTAGGTTGGTTCTTTTGGAAAGAAATATTTAGAATGACAATTGGTTTTAAATCTCTCTTTACATTTACTTATAAGAAGAAGTTTTACTTGCCTACCAATAAGTCAGGTACCCTATTTACTTGGGAACTTTAGTATATTATGAAGATAGTTATACTCAAAAGTATGCATCATGGACACATCAAAGTGACACACAACAGCCAAATGAGATAACATATACTATAAAGCAAAATAGTAAAAAGCAGCATCAAACATGATCTTTCAATTTCAACATGATATTACAGGAGATTCAAGGAATGTGGTTATTTATTTAGTGCTTTGTTCATTCATTTTCTTGCTGTCTTCTGTCATCGTACTAAAACGTAGTAGGCAAAATCTGGTGGAATTTTTGAAGCTGATTGATAAAGTACATGAAGTAGTTGTACATGAAATACACTGAAGGTGAAAAATCACTGTTCATTCAATAGGCAAAAGAACTTCCTGTAGAACCCAGATCCTCATTAGGAAAAAATTTAATAATTTCCCATGGCTAAAAAAACCTCTAAAAGTTCCTCTTTTTATCAAAGTGTTGGAAGAAATGCAATCCTGCAGCAAGCGAAGAAAAAGGTATTGCAGAAAAAAAACCATGGAGAAAAAGATTCAACAATAATTGGCCATATTGTCTGAAAACCTTCTATTTGTCTTCAGGATGTGAAGAAAATTTATGCAAGTTTTTTTTAAAGTTTAAAAGAATATTCAAAGCTGAAAACCTGAATCTCTCTGTTCTCATGGGATGAGTGTCTGGAACTGGGGTATAACTTGCAGGCACAAGAGCAAAGTGTTTCTAGTCTTGGCTATCTGCAGCTTTTGTTACCCTTTTAGAAGGGACATATGGAGACAGACACTAACTATTTACTAACTGTTCTGCACCAGACATGTAGCTCCTCAGGTGTCTTTCAGAGAAATGAATTGGGATAATTCATATCTTCAGGGTAGATTTGCCTTTTAATCCTTCTCCCTGCCCCTTTCACTCTCCAGTTCCACTTTGTTTGGTAGGCTTAGTCATACTCTGAGTTTGAAACTCAATATGTGCACATCAGTGCTGTAAATTTGCACTAGGAATGTGCTTTTGAAGTGAAACTTGTAAACATCCCCATTTATCACGCTTTTCATTTATATCACAGTGTAGTTGCAGACTACACAAACTGGATTAATTCCAGATGAAAATAAAATCAAAAATGTGCCTAAGGAGCCCACATAATGTTCTTAAATCACTTATGAACTTTCAGACCTGAGTGTGAAGTCCATGCCTTCCTCCCATCCCCACCCAAATATGTACAGTGCAAACACTGAGTCCTCTATCACTAGTTTCAATATATAGCATTCCTTTTATTATGCTATTCTACTTGCTACCATATCGTAGTCACAGTAACCAAATACCTTGCTGAAAAGTCATCCTGGATCAAATGAGTCAGTCTTCCTTTTACCTTTTATTTCAGAAGTAAATATATGATGCATTATGAGTTTTAGAACTTCACAGCAACCACTGGAAAAAAGAGGTACCCTATTGGATAAACAGATAACCATGCTTAACTTGAGTAGTCTTGTGCAACTCAGTGAAAACACTACATATACACAAATATTTATACAAATGGGCTAAATATAAAAGTATGTAAAAGGAAGGATATACCCTGAAAATACCACACCACCAGTGCCTTGTGATAACACGGGCTATTTCTAGCTAAGGCGTCCCTTAGAGAATTTTCCTCTTCATTTAGTTCTTCATAATTGTAGGAAGACATTTTAGCTACTGACACTGAAAGAGACTCTTTGAAAAAGTCAAAGAAAAACCCTTAAAAATAATTTTTTCCAAATATTTTGGATTTGACTTGGGAGACAAGATACCTAACAGCAGTGTAGTGGTTTCAGCTTCAGTTAATGTGCATTACCATTCCAAATTTGTGGAGAGGATATATGAAAATTTTCAAACAAAAATAGTTAGTTCCTTGCATAATAGTTTTTCAGTACTATTACTAGAAATTTCTCCATATCTAGAAATCTGGCTGTATCTGTCACTTCACTTCTACATTTTCATTTTTTAAAAATTCCTCGCATAACCAGTGGCTGCCTACCACATGATACATGGTTCTAGCACTTGTGTCTCAAGTACACAGCTTTAGAAGTTGTATTACTTCTTTACTGACCTGCACAGCCCCTTTGTCATGTTTTGCCTGGTTGATAACTGCAGAAAACTAGGAAAATATTGGTATATGGTTCTTACTAGCAGTCTTTCTGCTTGAGTTAGTCATTTACAACACAGTGAGGAGCCAGACTTGAAATCTGAAGGTGATGGAGTGATTAAGATTATTGTTTCCAACAATAAAGGAGACAGATTTATGTACTTCTTAACTTGTCTTAAATACAATACAAAATAAATCTATACTTCTTTCCTTATAAATCAACTATTCAACACATTCCTAAGCTTTTTTTTTAAAGCTTGCACATGTAACAAAGAGTATCAAACTTATTCACTTCAGAACTACATCAAATCCTGATGCACATAGGCATAACTTTTATTTTTAAATCCATTTATTTACTTAGAGCACCTGAATGACTGGTTTCCTTGAGAAAATCAACTTATACATAAGCTAATAAAATAACCTCTGAATATTGAGATGCTGACTTGCAATGGCAAGAAAAAGTGTCAGGACACTTCCATTTATGTTTGCACAAGTTTCTCAGGCTAATATCTATGGCAGAGTCTGTTCCTGATCATCAAGTATTCCAGTTAGCATCAAGAGAAGACATGGTGTAGTTCTAATATGTTCTTTACAGTGATGTTATCCACAAATTACTAAGAATTATTCAGTAATATGGCCTTGAAGAACTGACACGTGTAAGTCTCATTTTGCAGCTGCATTGTCCTAGGGGCAGCAAGAAGCCCGTCTGAGACAAAATGCAGCATCATCACTGACTGTCTGCCCCACAGGGTTTGTCACTATATGACAGGTTGTCATCATTCCAGGGGTTGTACTGATGGTCTGAAAAATGCAGCAGTGGAAAGCAGTTATGTCCCCCAAACACTCAGCGTTGTAATAAGACCAAATAACAGTCATCGTATACAGAAGAGGTTCAGAAGATGAAGTGCCATTGAATCCACAGGATGAAAAAACAAGACTTATATTGAAAAAATATAAAAAATATATGAATAAAAGTACATTTATGAGCCGTGTTATATATTTTTATGCTGTTACAAGAGATATCGTCATCTTAGTTCCATTTTTGTATACTTCTGAAGAAAAATTCATGAGAAATTAACTTCTTTTAGAAGTGGACTGAGAAGAAAGTTGGAGAAAGAAAATATAACAAAGGAATCCTGACAGATACTGTATTGCAATAAAACTAGAACAAAGGAGGCAAATGCGGAAATTTAAAAGCACACCTCTTGGAATAGCCTGTATGAGAATTTAAAGACATAGATATGAAAGATATAAAAGACTTCAATATGCAGGTATTGGTAGGGTAACCAAGCATTATCTGCAAGATCTTAGCCAAATTGTTGCTGATTTCTGAATGTGCTTAACTCCTAAAACCCCTGGAAATCTTACTAGAAACCTGTCAGTGATTAATTTATTACACCCCCCAGTTTTTCTGTGCATGATTTTGTAATTTTTCCAGCTGTAATTTCTAGTTCTAAGACTCTATTCTCTTTGATTTATGAAGACTGTCTTTCTGGAAGAAGATCAGATATAAGTCATAAATGAGTCATAAGTCATATGATTCATAAATGTGTTCTTCATATCAAGACTTTATCTTCCCTAAAATATTTAAGCCTTCTTTATTGTGACCCAGTTTGACCTTTTAAGCACTATTCTTCAGTTTCTTATTGCTTGGAATATAGCTACAGATAACTTTCCACATTCCATTTTTGGTCTTTTGCAATTCTATCTACAAGAGATTTGATTTGTGACAATATAACATATTGTACTTCTCAAGTCTGTCATTTCATGTCCACAGTGCACTTGGTTTCTTTGATTAGCAAGGAAGAGATGCTTGAAACATTTCTGGTTTTATAAACTTCAGAAAATTTCATTTGTTATTGAAGTAAACCTTCATCCAGAAGTCTTGACATGTTCTGAACAGATGTGTAGTCTTGAAAAGAAAAGTTTGGTGGTACTATCACCGTAAAACTCCTGCTCTAATTAAGAATCTGTAACTGTGCTAACCACATCAGAAGTTTTAGCCAAACTAAAATTACTTCCTTTTTGGTTTAGTTCAATGTTCCCATTTATATCAACTTTCAGTGAAAATTACCCATGGGGAAGTATTAATCTATGGCATTCCTTTATATTTATTTTTCTTGTAATTAAGTTTTTAAACCAATCATCTTCCTTATGATGTGCTTTTATCTTCCTTAATTTTACAGAATTTTCTCTAACTTAACCAAGTCCTTATTTGACATTTTGTTCCCACATATTTTTTCTGTCTTTCTCACACCCCTCCCCATTTACTTGAATTGTTTATTGTTTCTAGTGTCAAGAAAAACCTTACCAGATCCTGAAAAGCTCATATTTCAGTGCAGCAAATATGACCCAATGGATTAAACATTCTTCCAGATTTGTATTTCCTGCCCAAATAATGAATGTAACCATGCAGCTTTCTAAAACTTCCTCTCCTCAGAAGAAAAGTAAGAAATGGGAAATAATGTCAATGAAACTGTTCTTTGCTTTTGACTAAAACATACATTAAAATTTTTGAGAAAGGTTCTTTTTCCGTAATTATTTGATCAGCTAATCATACCTTATGATTAATGATTTGACTACTCCTGACTTATTTCAATGCAGATAAACATATGCGCACTAACCCAAATACCAAGGGGAAAAAATCTTTCTGCTCTGAAACTCACCAGAGAAAATTTCTGAACTGTGGTTATATTCTTCAAAGATGTGTAGGCTTCAATGATCACAAAAACAGCTGTTGTTGCTGCAGGGATTTAAAATAATTTCACCACAATTATGCAAAAATGTATTATAGGAAAAAGGAAGCATTGTTATTGTCTCAAAAACTGCATATTGGATACAAGTTGACAATAATAAAGCTCCAGAATGGGCAAGTGTACTAAATGCAAGTCCAATGCACACAAAAGAACTTGCACAGTGAAATTAAGTTTGTGTCCTTTCTTTTCCTTCTTTCTTCATAAATGACCACATCTTCAAAAGGTGAAACTTTAAAATGGTTCTGTATATCTGATATTATCTTCACGAGTGGCAGAATGACTAAAGTTTATCTGACAAAAGGAGAGATTACATTATCTCTTTAGCTGTACTTCAGCTCCTTTATGATTAGCAACTGCACACTCAGTTTGTTCTTGCTATTTGATAAACTGGAAAGCTCAAACTTGAATTAACTAGTTTATCTATTTACATGAAAGAGGGAAAATCAAAAGTACAATAGAACGCACACCCACAAAAGTTAGAAATAACAAACAATAACTCCTCACTTCCTATCGAACACAAATCTCACCATTTTAGCTACAAATCACTCAAGAGAACTCAATCCCCCAAGGGACAGACTCAAGCTGAGAGAAAACTAAGAATAAACATTCCTTTCCCAAGATAACATAGTGGTGAGCCAGTGCTGGGCAAGGTCCTCCTGGGACAACACAGGACCCAGCCGTGATCAGAAAGAGAGAGAAGCTCCTCCTCTATCCCTTTTTATATTTGAGATTACATCAGAATGTGGCATGGAATGCCATTGGCAGTAAAGTCAGAGCTGTCAGCTGGCCTAACCCAGCTCGAGTCAGCTGATAATCCAAGGCCTTCTCTAAATCTAAAGCCTAAATCTAAGCCTAAAACTAAACCCACGACAACTATTTACTGCATTCACCATTTCAACTAAGGCAAAAAATGGGATCAGATAATAAAAGCTGAATTCTGAGCTCAGAAATTCCTCCACCAGCTGATCCAACTCTATTAATGTTTTCACATACCATACTTTTGTCCCTTAGTACAAAAAAACCTGCAAAAAATTGAGCTGAATTACAGTCTGCATGTAAATAAAATACTGTAGACTATGTAAAGAAGTAGTCTGTATATAAATAGTGTGGTACAGAGAAATCAACAGTACTTGTTATTGACCAATTCCTGTTCCTTCCAATTAGTAGAGTGCTTTCAAAGAAAAGGAAGCTACATTTTCTCTGCTTGGCAAAGCAGTGAGATGTTGGGCTGTTTTATGAATCAAGTGACATAAAACCTTACTTGCTTCTGTCTGTCTGTGTTGCTTTAGTGCTCCCTTTGATTGCTGCAATACCATATCTAATTAAAATTTTCACATTACCAGAAGTAACAAAACAAGCAAAGTATCAGCCATTTTTAAATGAAAAAAAAACACCAAAAAATGGAGGCTTGT
>JAOXXN010000395.1:76992139-77022047 GCA_026770055.1 Myrmophylax atrothorax
AAATAAAATGACATGGAAAAGCCTGAGTTACCAGACTTCATGTTCTTCTTGTAGAGGGCTAACTGCTCAAAATAATTAAGCCAACCATTTCTTTCAGTGGTTTCTTTATTCTCTTGTAGCAAGGGTAAACAAACTTGAATGAACTTTTGTGTTTTGAGCTCTTTATTCTCTCTGTCTTTTTTTGCTTCTACTCAGGTATGTCTCCACAAAAAAACAAAAAAAACCCCAACAACTTTTTGTTCAACTTTCCACTTCTTTTTATCTACTGAGAGGGGCTTTCCTTTGATCTGTTAATTAGCTAAACACATAAGCTGTAATATATTAAATTAAAAACAGCACAAAACAACCAACATTTCATGGCTATTTGGCTACTGTAAAGAGTTTTTTGTTTTGATTTGCTGAATATTTTCCCTATTAGTCAAAGCTTGTTTGATTACTTACATATTTTCATAAGCTTTACAAATAATATTGAGCTTGCTCTAGGGAAAAATATACAGTGTGCTGCCAAACATAGGTTCTGAATATTTTGCTCCAGCAATTTTGTTTGTTCTTTCATATAGGAGAGGTACTTGTTCACTGGGAAGTAAATGAAGACTACTTAAAATACACTGTATGAATAGAGGAAGCCAAAGAGAGGGGGTTTTTAATTCTGAACTTGATGCTCAGTAAGTAATTAATCTCATTGAGGTGTGTTAAAACCAACTAACCAACCAAACAAAAATCAACAGAACAAACCCCCTCAATATTTTTGAAGATATGATAATCTCAATCCTCTTTCCAATGCAGTTATTTCTTAAGATTTCAAGACAGTTATTACAGGATTTAGCATTACACAGATTAGCTACAATCTAAAGACAATAGCACTAATTAACTGTCTTCTAAACTTTTATTCATTTATCATTAAACCTTATATCACTAAATGCTCTATTCTTACTGGAATGGCTTTATCTCTGAAAATAAATGCTGGTACTTCCGGTAAAAAAAAAATAGGCATTACATCTTTGGAGATGCTGGAAAGAGGCAGCATAAATGTTATAGGAAACTCTTCAACAGGAAGATAAAAAGCCAGGCAGAAGTAAATTGTGGAGAACTTTGCACTTTTCCTGTTGAAAAGGAAAAGTGACAATCACATGTAAATGAGAAGGATGATTTTTGGATATGAATATTTTTGACCATAAAGGAGCAAAAAGAGCTAAATATGATTACTTAAAAGATAAAAAGCTCCAAATCATCATAAGATCCTCTGTAGTCAGAATATGTTTTCATAAAGAATTAGGAAAATAGCTAACAATTTGGGAGACTTTGGCCATTCAAATTAAAACAATGAGGAAGCATAAATAAAAACAATCCGTCTCCTGAACCACTGTCCAAGGCAGAGGGAAACAGATTGCTAGAACTAGAAATTTGAAACCTTTCTGTCATTGTGTAGAAAGTTCTAAATCAACTGGCCTTATGATACTCATCCTTTCATTATGATAGCCATAAAATAATTTGGGGGTTAAACTAATTACATTTTTTAGTTAAACTGAGATAAAATATTCTTATTTTATGTTGTTAAAATTGAAGTTAGAAAATTTCTAAAGCTGCTCATTCTATCAGTAACTTAGATACTGGGACAAAAAGTTTCAGTTTCTGCTTGTTATGAATTCCTTTTTTCCCCTCCAACATCATAATAATTTAAAAAGTTACACTTATTCTTAGTATTCAAATACAGAATACCATATTATAAATACAGAATCTGTAGTTTTAGACAAAAATGTTGCTTCTAACCACACTCATCTCTCAAGATGACATATGATGCACAATTAATTGCAGAAGAGCGGAACAGCTAGCCATCTAAAAAGCTGAGGATATTACCTTAGAGAAAAGATCTCAGCTTGTTTTGATACTCTTTTTCCTTTTTTGAGAACAACCATTAATTGGCTTTTAAAGCTTCTCTTCACAACACATTTTGACAAAAAGATACATCCTTACCTAAAGAGGAGCCCTGAGAACAGGAACAATACATGTCTCATTTCTTTTATTGCATTTAGAGGAAATTGGACCTCATCTTTTCACTACTGTAAAGTAATCTGTATGCTCCTGGTTCACAGATTTCCCATCTTCGTTCACTTGCTCTCATTTTCATGTCACATCTGCAATAATGAATTCAAATGTAGTATACAATTCAGCCTCTCACATGCATTTCCATAGGCTTCAGTTCTGTCATGGAATCCTAATGCTCTTCAGTTCTTCACAGCACAGGCTGTCTCTTGCATATCATGTACCTTGTAGTTCATTACTGTTTATGGGCCGTCCAGTAAGGGGTTACGTTATCTTCTGTAAAGAGTCACAGTGCACACTATTACCTGTATTCTCTTTGTTTCCTCATTGCTTCAGCACTTTTGGTCAAAGAATTTACATTTATTTTAAATTTACTTTAAAATTCACTCACTCACATAACTGGATGTTTTTCAGCACTAGATCTGAATAAATCTTCTTTGTCCTATAAAATTATTTTAAAGACTAATACTTTATATCATTCTGTGTTCTTATCACCATCTCTCTCTCTCTTCCTCCTTTCATCATGTGGAACTTTAATCTCTGTCAATGTTGAGAACTCAAACGCAATGTGCAGCTTTTATGTACCCCCAGTCATGTCCAAATTAAGTGGAAACATGAAACAGACCCATTTTCAGAAAGTAATGATCAAATACACTTTGAAGGTAAGTTCTCTTAAAAAAAAAAATCAACTAAGAGTCCAAATAATAACAAAATACAAGTCACCGGTTATCTTCAAAAATCTTATCTGATTACACAATTATGCAGCATATATTGATTAAAGTAATGCAATTTTATGCTGAAAAATATTTTGATTTATATATGCTGATATGTAAGATATATTTTCAAAACTGCAGTTGGTACTTCTAATAAAAAGACATGTAAGAGAACCACAAAGTGAATACTTTTTTTAAATTGGCATCATCAAAATCCATTGCATTTGTTTTCCCTATGAACAAAAATTTAATTTCTTAAAAATATTGTTGGTCATGTAATATATGATTCACTTTTAAAGATTTTACTTTTTTTTCATCTTGGACAACAGTAGTTGTCTATATGAATAATTTTAAAATAATGCAATTAAAAGCAATTTTAAGCACAATTTTTTCCCTAATAAGTAGTTTAAGAAAAAAAAAAGGAAAGTTATTATGTCATAAATTCTATTACAGACTTCACAGAGTCATAACAGACCAGAATATGTTATTTTCTCGTCATGTCTTAGATTCAAACAGGGCTTTTCATTATTAATCATATTCCATTAACTTTTGTCCTCCATCCTAAAGAGAGGTGGACTTAGCTAACACAATTTATTTTAAAATAATCTACCAGAAGAGGCTATCACATGCAAAAGCTGTATCAGAGAAATAAAAAATTCCTTTGTAATTATTTTCAAGGCCCGCTCTTCCACATATGTATATCCCCAGCTAATGAAGTTGCAATTGCTTGTGCATGTTTTGACCCCTTTACTGATATCAAGCTGTAATAGTCAATATATTTCCTCATGGATTTTGAAGGCTCCTTCACTGCATATTCACTTATCAGTAATTATACTTGTGATACCAATTTTGAGTAATTTTTGTTTAGTTTTCTTCAATATCCTTGTTGTGATTTGAGAATGGGTTGACACTGTGCAAACTAACTGTGTAACTCATCATGATTACTTTCATGGCTTACTTTCCAAATCTTCACATTCATTATTCTGCACTTCATCTCTGAGACGCAGACAACAGTCAATATTATAAACTGAATACACACCCCTTCTTTGGAGAGCCAGATTACTACGGTTAATGCTGTTTTTATTATGATTTCACCCTTATATATATCTCCTGAGGCCTAGTTGTTTGTAATGCATCTGATCACTTGACAAACAATAAAACTTTCTTGTGTTTGGTGAGTCACTGTGGTTCTTCTGCACAGATGTTTCCATCTGTGTTTTTTCCCCACTCTTTTTTCCACTCCCACACGTTGGCTACTGGCCCCTTACTCCTTAAGACAATGCTTCTGCGTTAAAAGGGGAGTTCCACCATGCCAACTGACTTGAGCCTGCTTCTTAATACCAGACTTTGTTGTCACTGACATATGTTGTTTAGGGACCTTACAAAGACCTACCACTTCTTGAATTTACAGGCAGTCCTGAGAGATAGGTAAGACAAGGCACTCCTCTCCAGTAGTAATGTGAAAGGCCCACTCATATTCCCATGATTCTTTGGGGTATCTACCCTTCAGGCCTTCTAATCCTAAAATCCTTGTGATTTCTGAGTATGCCACAATGCACATGCATTTCCATTGATTATTATCAAGACAATTTTGTTCATGCATGACCATCATCTACCTGTTCATTCTAAAGCTGATGATAGGCATCCCTTCCATTTGATTTAAGAGCTATAGGATGCACTGGGCACTGGTGTCTATTTTAGAATCAAATGTGCTGGGCAACCATACCCAAACTATCAACTTGTGGTTGTTTTCCACCTCCTCACTGGTGGAGGTTGGACACCATTGTTGCAGGGAGTCACTAAGGTGTTGATGGTAATGTTTGCTTAATGGAGAGGTTCACCTTCAGGTTTTTTTGGCAGTTTTGTCTGCTTTTCATTGCCTCTTGGTCTCCTCACATAACTCCTTAGTGTGTGATGCTAATGTGTCAGTTAAGTATTCACTGTACCTTCCTCTTGAATACCTCATGATACATCTCCAAAGTGTTCCTCTGATCAAATCAGCTTTTTGGACATCTTTAGTTCATTTTTTTCAATTGCGTTGTTGTGTCCTTTGAATTTTTTTTGTCTTTTGTTGGGTTACATTGTATATTGGTCCTCTTTTGTCATCTGGTAAGGCTTCAATCATTTTGATTATTCAATAATTGAATGAGCTCTTCTACTGTCAGTCCAGGGGCTTGGGCACTTTAAAGATCACCTTCTAAGCATTGGTGCTTTTCTCACTGATTTCCTTCATGATGATTAACCACATGGGTCAAATCTGAGGCCGTGTGTCACTTTTACTGTTCTTTCTCTCAGTAAACACATGTTCTGCTGCTTTTTGTGGTCTTGTCTTTGTGGGCTGGGAGTCCTGCTCCTAACATCGGTGTATCCCAAGGTTTCCCTCACATTAACTAAGTCCCTCTATGGCATTATTCCATGCCAGTGCTCTAAACTGCTGCTTTTCATCCTCAGTTATACCTATCCCTATGGATCTGCCATTCTAGCAATTCAACAGTCACATAATCACTTCCTCCATTCATTGTTTGACTGAAGTGGCCGGTAACATGCTGCAGCTTCTCAAGCTCTGCAGCAACCACCTGATTATCCTGTCCTGCTTTCTCAGCTACACAGCTGGGGCCCCCAGCTGGTGAAATTCTCGTCTTACCCTTCTCTAATGACACTGGTGGGGGCTTTTTCTTTTTTCAGTGAGAGCAATCTCTCCTCATCTTTGGAGAAGAAAGAAAACCAGATGTCCCCATCCTTGTGTTCCAGGTCCAAATAAAGAGCATTTGCTACAAAGATCTGAGGCATTGGGATTGCAGCACTTTTCTGTCAGCAGTGCATCTGTTGC
Organism: Myrmophylax atrothorax; assembly: GCA_026770055.1. Taxonomy (NCBI): domain Eukaryota; kingdom Metazoa; phylum Chordata; class Aves; order Passeriformes; family Thamnophilidae; genus Myrmophylax; species Myrmophylax atrothorax. Next base: position 76,997,726 of record JAOXXN010000395.1, read on the forward strand.
ATTTTTCCAGCAAACCAGCTCCACTGCTGATCTCTCTGCACTTTTCTGCCCTTTTCTGCCCTTAGACCAGTATGAAGAAAAGGTAGGATAAAAGTATTACAACTTAACTGAATGAAAAAGTATATATGAGGTTCCCAGTAGGTTTCACCTCTTCCTAACAGTTGCAGAAGCATTTCTTTATGAAGGTGACATCCATGGATTTCTTTTTTGTTTCATCAAAATATACTTGTTTGGAAATGTGGATTACTGAAACAGTGGTCCTTATTGTACTAAACCTACTGGTTAACAAAAGCATTGGCTTTTAAATCTCTGGATGACACCAGTATCATAGTCTCGCTCAGCGTAAGCATATGCATTTTAAAAACTATTACAAGCATTAGTGTTGAACGTGTGTTCTTTCACAGATAGTTCTGAATCACTCTTAGCTGAGATGTACAATAGGTATGTTGTGGGGTTTTTTTCAATGATGAAGCATGTCAGCTTTGTCAAGGGAAACTTGCATGAGGCTATCTTAAGGCAGATTCCTCTGAGTGCTGCTTTGCCCTTTCTCAGCTAGTAGTCACATAAACTGCTTTGGAAGAAAATGCCTCTGAGTAGAAACATAATACATAATCAGCTCAAATAATTACAACAAAAATGCTAACTTGCTGTTTTCACAACATGGATAATAGACTTGCTTAAGGGCATGGAATGCAAAATCAGTTTTGCATGTCTTCTTGTATTTCAGAATCATTAAAATGTGCTACAGCCTGACTACAGAAATAAATGCCTCTGCTGCTAACTGGAGTGACAACTGGCACACTGGGAATTCAGCTGTTTCTAAGAGTGGCAGAGCTATCAGCCAGAGAGTAATGTGGATAATTTTCTTAGTTTCTATCTCTGTTGAAATATTTCAGTTTTAAATTCAGGAGGTAGAACATGACAACCCAATATTGAAATTTAGAGGTTCAGAGTAATGAAACAAGAAAGATATATGCTAACATTGGTTAAATTTATGTTGAACTTTAGCATATGAAATCAAGGCATTTCCATTTTAAAATATCGTAAAAATATTATCTAACAGAATGCATACTATTTAAGTTGTATTTCACACAGTAAAGTGCTTCTATACTAATAGTTTCCAAACAAATTATTCACAGGGCTTGTGCTGTTTTTGACTGCAGTATAGTTATTTTTTTCCATAGTGGCTGGTATGGGGCTACATTTTGAATTTGTGATGAAACCAACGCTGGTTATGCAAGGATGTTTTTGTTGGTGGTGAACAGTGCTGATACAGCACCAAAGCTCACCCCACCCTACCCCACCAGAGAGGTGGCTGGGAGTGCACAGGGAGTTGGGAAGGAACACAGCCAGGACAGCTGACCCCAGCTAATCAAGGGGATGTGCCCTATGGCTTCAAGCTCAGTATATAAAGCTGGGGGAAGAAGGAGGAAGTGGAGGAAGTTCAGAGTGATGGCTTTTGTCTTCTCATGTTATGGCTATGTGTGTTTAAGCCCTGTTTTCTTGGGGATGGCTGAACACATGCCTGTCCATGGGAAGCGGTGAATGAATTCTGTATTTTGCTTCACTTGCATGACATACTCTTGCTTTCTATATCTGTCTTTATCTCCGTTCATGAGTTTTCTCACTTTCACTCTTTTGATTCTACCCCATCCCACTGGGGGGAAAGTGAATAACCAGTTGCACGGGCCTTAGTTCCTGGATGGGGTTAGCTCACAAAAAGGTTAGACTTCTACATCCGTAATTAGTAAATCCATGTTCAAAGAACATAGGCACTTTGTACTGAAAAAGTCTTATTTTATTAAATAGTCACAATAATATTTTGTACAGAAAAAATTCCAATCTTTTTTTTTTAAATTGCCAGTAACTGTGTCTATTCTACCAGCAAATTAGCAGCTGTTGAATATGTTGAATCTGTTGTTTGCAAATATTCAATAGAAACCACTCCAAAATGCCAAATATGTATATATACTTATAAATAGTGATGCATATGTATCTTTATACATTTAGCTGTCTGTACCATATATGATGAAAGTTATTTACAGTACTTTTTAAGTTTCCTCTTCTTAAGTTTGTCAAAATGGTCCCATATTGTTGATGACTAAGCACTAATCAGCATACACTGAGGCTCAGATTATTCCAAGATTGCTAAAATATTCCTCTTTCACATTAGTTTTGTCTCATTACACATACTCCTTCTTCTCTACCTAAAAGAAACACACTCCCATACCTGTTTTCATTTCTGCAGGCTGAGGATGATTCTTTTGGTCTGTTATAGCAGCTCTCCAGCTCATTCCTCTGCTCCTCTAGTTTTTTGGGAAAAAAAGGCAAAACCATTGATGTTTTGTTCTTTGATTCCTTCAGTTATCTCTTCTTTCTAAGTATATCAAATAGAGTACATTTTTTAAGCAAAATATACTAAAGTGTATGCAACCAAAATATGACTGAGAGGGTTGTGCTGTCAGTAACCTCCACTGAAATCAGGTGACACAGAGAAGAAAGCTAATGTCCCCTTCCTTCAAGGAACTCCTCTTTTGAACTGCTGTCCTAAATACCATTGCTTCTCATAGAGCACGATGCCGTGCAGACTGCCTTCAGCAGAGTGCAACACTCTCTTAAGTACACTGCTGCTGAGCTTGTTTACTGCAGTAGCTGCAGGTGAGCAATATACAGGTGTCCACAATCATCATGTCTCTATAAACTCTTTTTGACCTCAGAGGCATAGGGTTTTTTTCATCAGAGTGCAAACTTTTTAGCTTATGCAAATTGTCATAGTCCTATTTACCTAAATAGATTAATGACTCTAAACGAGCTGAGGATCTGATCCAAAGCAACTAAGCTCAAATGTTCCTTTACTTATTACATGTTGAATTGAATAATGTAGTCATAGAAAAAGAGGTAGCAGTTTTAAAAGAAAAGAGGATAGGTATAAATTAGGAAAAAATTCTTTATTGTGAGGGTGGTGAGACACTGGAATGGGCTGCCCAGAGAAGTTGTGGATGCCCCATCCATGGAAGTGTTCAAGGCCAGGCTGCATAGGACTTGAGGCAACCTGGTTTAGTGGAAGTTGTCCCAGACCATAGAAGAGGGATTGGAACTGTTATCTTTAAGGTCCCTTCCAACCCAAACCATTCTGTCATTCCAAAATTCTATGAATGCAGGCACTCTCAAAAAGTCCTGAAAATTTCTTTACTGAGTGAGAGTTTACTTTACTGAGTGAGACTTGCCACTGGAAAAGTTACCCCCGCTCAGGAAATCAGACAGCATTGAATTTTGTATGATGTAAAGTGCTCATCTTGTTCTTGCTTGGTATTTAATACAAAACTTCCTCTAAATAGGCTAAATAGGGCTATATACACTTGTCTATATTACAACAGCAAAGACTGGAGACAAACACAACACTAGTTCACCATGGCTCCACTGTAGCACTAAACCTTTTGGAAAATTATTTAGTTACAAGTACAGTTAGTCTAATCTAGTGCTGTTGATAAGGTGTGCTACAGTGAAGTGTTAGACAGATTTGTCTCTGTGCTGCTTTTGTGACTATAAAAGAAGATCAAACCTGGCAAATTCAGAAGTCTGGGGTCTCTCAGGATATGTTTCACACAGGCCTGTCACAACCAATAGAAAGTGCTTCCATGCTGAGATTTCACTGCTGGAATTGGAACCTTGGAAATTTGTAGTCTTCTGTGTATTTTAAGAGTATTTGGACTGATAATTGCAGTATAATTGCAATGAAATTGTAGCTGCACTGCAGTACAGATATAGTGAAAATGCAAACAAGCTTAAGGTAGATAAGAACGTAAACACTTGCACAAGTGTCATTCTAAATTCTAGGAAAGCAGCTACAATTTCTGGAAGTTGAAATGTTTAAACAAGGCTGATTCGAACTTGAAATAAAATTGTAAGAGCAGTTTGCCAAGGTTCTAATGACTAACAATTCCTGCCAGAGAGCCTGAAAGGCTGATACAAAAGAAGCAGATAAGGCCACAGCAAAAAGACACCTTTCTCGCCTCTCTCTGCATATATTTCAGGAAGGGTTGGAGAGACTTCCATGGCAGAAACCTGTATCTAACACCTGAAAAAATAAATGGCTTTCCATCTTTCATTGTCTACCAACAAGCATGTTGGCAAGTCCCATGTAATTTGCCATACCTCAAGTACTAACCTCCTCCACACTGTTCTGCCCTCAGTGTTTATAGCCACAGATATGTATTTCATTTGGATAATTAGTAACTTGATTAAGACCCTATCTGGAAATTGATATTCCCACTTATTATTTGTTACAGATATGGATCTCTTGTTTTCTTACTCTTGTGTTGGGACTTTTATAAGCATGTTCATTTGATGCAAATTCAGTCTATATAATAGCATAAGTATGATATTCTTCAGACTGATCTCTGTGGCAATTAGATGCAACTATTTAAAAATACAATTTTTAATGTTATGGAGAAAGTTCACACTTCCATTTTCTAACAACAAAAATGTATACTACTGGTTTACACAAATCCTCTGTCATTTGCATTTTCTGCTTCTTAATTACCTGATATTTTATTCTGTTAGACTCTGTGTCATGTGAAAAGTGGAGATTTAATCAAACTCTTAGTGTTTGATTAGTCTGTCTGCACCACCAGAAAGCTGGGACCCTTGCGCCTGACCAGCCTGTCAGCATCCTGTTATGGGGATCCTTCACTTCACTGGATCAGAGAGCGGTTCCACCAACTTGTTCAAGGTCACACTGCAAACATAGACATCCTCTCCTGGGTCTCCACACCTTTACCCACTGCTGGCCACTCATTGACTCAAAGAACTCACACTGACATTTTACAGAATAAAAGTCTTTATTAATAACATTGTGACAGGTTAAGTTTTAAGAATTGCTGGTGATAGGATGTGACTGCCAAAATATATTCAAAGTAATACACTAATTCAAAGCAACTTACTAACAAGCTCTGATCCTCAATAAAAGCTAGCTTGAGATAATCATTCTGCTCAGAGAGAACACAGTTCTTACCCAATTTTGAGTTCTTGAGATTTTGAGTTAAGCACCAGGAAAGGAGTATATTAACATGAAAAATCTGAACATAGGTCATCAAATGTGAAAGATGAAATATAAGATCCTTAAAATGTTCAGTCAGTGTCTATTAATACAAAATATAGTATTCTGTCTTCAAAGCTTACCTTTGCTTCCAAATCCATTTTTCAATCTGAATACATTTGCTGAATTTCTATTTAACTGGTTATTGCTCTGGTATTTGGAGATTCACTTGTTCTTTTCTACTTTGACTTAATAATAATACAACAGAAAATAACTCCTGAGAGAAAAGGTAGACAAACACTTCTCACCTTGAAGGGTCAGCTGAAGCAACTCCAGTACCTACAAACATTTTATGCTGGAGTATAACACTGATACACTTTCTGAAACACTATAGACTTCTAAAAGTTTACTTATGGCATGGTTTCCAAAATCAAAGTGTATTTTCTTCCCTTCATTGAGATCAATATGCCAAAAATTGTTTGACAGGGAAGTGTTAGTTGACCTGACATAGTCATACATACATCCTTTAGTCTATCCAATACCTTTGGGGAAAATAAATGCCTGATTTATTGTCTTCAGGGAGAGGAGAATGCTCTATGGCAAGGGGATCCTGGGAAGTAACATAAGAGGTTGTACCTTCTTTCTCTCCATACAGAGCATAGTTTCAGTAATCCAAGTGCATAAGAAATGTTAATGTACTTTAAAATATTTTAGACCTCAGAAGAAAAAGAAGGCAGGGGAAGCTGAGAGAACCTTAAGGGGTCATTTAATCTCTCCTTCTGCCCCAAAAGAGAATTAGGCATTGCTACATCGCTTCTGTCATATACTTGCCATCTGTTATAAAGGGCTTTAATGACAGAGAAATCCACAGCTTCCCCAGGCAATCTATTACATTTCTTGCTATCCTTAGTGGTAGAAAATTTCTCTAGTGTCTAACTTGATGCCCTGGCTCAATTTATTTCCATTTTTTTCTTGTTCTATACATCACAGAAAATGAAAAATGAAAAAAAAAACAACCACAACACTCCATTTTGCTCAGCAAAACTTTACTGAGAAAGTGACTAATTCAGTTTACCCTTTCTCCTTCGCAAGAGTCTCTCCACATCTGTCCCTGTCTTTCTGAACTTTGTCACTAAACAGTGTGATATTACTTCAGGAGAAACTGTATAGATGCTGAGTACAGCAGAAGCATAATATTATATATATTGCAGCCTGTTCTTCTATTCATGCAACAACATCTGAGACATATTAGTGTTTAAGCATTGTAGTGGTTTTGATTCATGCTTAGCTTATGATGACTTCAAACTCCTTAGAAAGCTTTCTGCAGAACTTCTACATAGTTGCTCATTTACTTCGTGGTCTGAATACCGTTTAACATTCCTACATTCGTGTTGTGTAGCTGTCCTAAATGAAATACAGGAATTTGGTTATTGGTTTGCTTTAACCCTTATCTCTGATTTTGATTTTTTTTTTTTTTTGAGTTTGTGGATTTCCAACCTGTTATTTCAGCCCATATGAACTGTCCTAAAGTTTGACAACATCTGAATTTAGTCCTGAACTCTCTATTCTATTAGCTGGATTATTTAAGAAGTCATCTATTATCAGACTAATAACCAATCCATAAATCCTTCAGTTTTTCTGAACCTCCAGTAAATCTTTCAATATGCTTTGGAAGGAGCTCTGTACCTGCACTGCAGTTTTTCTCAAGACGTTATTTCCTTAAATGACTTATGAACTTACTACCTGATTATCAAAAGTTGTACTCAAGACAAAACAAGATATCCTTTACTTCTCTTTGATATACAAGGCCAGTTAAAATGCCAAAAATTAATTAAACTTTTCTGTTAAAAACTGTGACAGATCTGTCCTGACTATTAATTTTCAAGGGCTTTTCAAATACTTTGGGTTTCTCAGCATGTGTCATTTTTTGTCACCTGGTTTTTGTAATGTATAAAATTATAAATTCACATGAAACCTTAATGAGAGGAAGGCACATAAATGAAACTACTTGCAAGAAAGCAAACAGAACACTTATGAAAATATATGTAAAGTTTAAGATCTGTGCATTCTGTGATTGCATCATTCTACATGTTAATGACTGAGGTTTTTTTCTAAATGATTTAGATATCTGCTTTATTTAGATATTGTAGTTACATCCTGTGAATCTGACAAAAAATCCAATTAAAGTTCAAGTTAGTTTTTTTGCAGCCATTCAATTACCTTTTGAACTAATTTCTAACAAGTTCAAATAGAAACAGACAGCTTTTGAAGTCACATGAATGTCTTTTTTTTTTTTTTTTTACTTCAGATTTTTTACTTTTAATCTGTTTTGGAAAAATTAAATTTGAAAAAATTCCAATCACTAGCAAATTTTTCTAATCATCATGAAATTTTCATAGGTAATTTGACAAATCTTAGGCACTGAGAGTATGTGTTTGTATATGCATAAGTACATGTATGTGTATTCTGTTCATGGAAGAATTTCTGTAATGTTTTTCTATCTACTTATAGTTTAAAATTGTTTAAATTCATACATTCAGTAGGAGCTACCCATACAACATTTACAGTACCTTTTAATATGAATGAAACATGATCCTACATTTTAGTTGTTCTTTCACTGTCAGATTTCTTTGACAGAAACCTTTAGCAAGAATTATAACATTCTTTGACTATCATTGCATTCTTATCCTGACTTTTATGTCATTCTTAGTATAGTATCCTCTAAGTCATAGTTCATGCTGTCTCTCATATTTCCTATTAACAGCTTTTTGCCATTATAGGGTATAACACCACAGTAATAGCAAGGGAACAGTCCATTCTCTAAGTAAGCAGTGTTTCCTTATGAGACAAGAAATATGAAAAATTTTGAATAGTTTTTACATAGATCTAGGACAGCAGAGCTTAAAAACATCATGCAAATTAGAGTTTACAAGAAAGGAGCTTGTTTTGAATATTGCTAAAGAAAAGTAAATTACACATGAATTTTCCTCTCTTCTCTCATTGTTGAGATTCTGATAATACATAAATTGAATCCTTAGAAGAAAAAAATGGAAGTTTTGTGCCATTCATCTTAAATAAAAATGTAGTGAATACAAGGTTTCTAGTCCATTTATGGACTGGAAATAGTTCACATTCATAAATAAATATACTTTACAGGAAAAATAGAAGTAATAAAGTCTCTGAACACAGTGGATTTAAAAAAGGGAGAGGGAGCAAATGTAAGATTTTTAGATTACTACATTTTCTAGTGGCAGGTTGATCACTTCAGTGAAAAATGTTTCTTTACTGTTTTATTGGGTTGGTTTTTGGTTGGATTTTTTCTTTTTTTAATTATCCCACAGTTTATCTTCCATAGCACCCAGTATGTAGGAAAAAAAAAAGAAATATAAGCCCTTAATGCAACCTGTTTTACTGAAAGACATACACAAATTAGAACAGGATAGACTTATCAACAGGAAAACCAGCACTGCTGTGCAAAATAAATTAAATGCCAGGATACTTGTGCATAGAGAAAAAATAGAGACATTATCTCCTACATTCATACAAGAATGGCCCAGACTCTTGGGTTGAAACTATAGTGCTTGAGGTGTATATAGCAAAATTTATTTCTTGCCAGCAACAATAAAACTTGACTTTGAACACATACTCTGAAACACACTTTGAACTCAAGTCTGACGCCGGCTTCAGGCTCCCGAAAGACTGTTTTTACATCCCTGTCTGTCTCCCTCTATGATGGAGAAACTGTTCCAATTTTCACTTTTGGTGGTTAATAAGGAAGCAACATCTTTTCCTTCAAATTCCTGACCTTGAGTGTAAGAAAACAGTAGAAGTATTTCTGATTGTGGAGATGCTGCATATAACAAACTATAAATAATTGATATTTAATACTTTGAAATTCTTTTCCTAACAAGTTGCTTAAAAATGAGAGAGGATAGTTTTTATAATTATGTCAACATCATTATAACTCTTGAATCATTGTTTAGAATCTCTGCTTTAGGAAGTGAGGGAAAAAGCCGCTTTTGAATCTGTAACCCTCTGTAAAGCTATTTTTAATGGATGCACTATATTTAAAAATAAGCTAATAAAGTAAAACATTTGAGTATTTTTCTTGGGAGTAGCTCACTAATGGGAAAAAACTATGGCTGAATATTTTCCATAAACCAGTTGCCAATATTTTAATGTTGGTCTATAACAAACATTTTGCAGGATTGCCATGTGGACAATGACTTCATTTATCCTTCATTTCAGTGGTTATCTGAAATCACACTTGGAAATATTGGAGCTTTGAGAAAAATAAAACTATCACCTCGTCTCCTCCTTTGCCTTAAAAATACAATCAGACAAACAAATTTAAGAGCATCAGTTATCAAAGAATCAATTCTGTAATTTAGAATAAAAGACACCATTTATTTGTAATGCAGAGAGAGATGAAAACTTGATGTTAAAGGTTAATTTGATTATTTTATACAGAAAAGATTTATTAAAAGCTTAGTTTTAATATATTGTAGGAAATAAATTAAACCGTTCACTGATCCACTTTGAAAACATGAGATCTTCCTTGGGTTTTGGTTGTTTATTTAATGCAATGGCAGTTCTGAGCAAATATAGAATAGGTATGAAAGCTAAACAATAGGTGCCTAATATATCAAAGAAGACATAACAAAAATTATTACTCTTGAGTTTTCTTTCTGAAAATCTGGGATGAAAATACACTTAAAATTTTTGATAACATTTTATTTTACATTTAGAAATTATTCAAAGGTTATTGTGAATTGTGCCTTGTATAAAAAATTTCAAAAAAAATCTCTAATGGAAATTTATAAATGGATTTCAATTGTGTAGTAATAAATCTGGGAATTACAGCCTCACCAGAAGCTACAAATGAGAAGTTTTCTGAGGAGAATGAAAACACCTCATTTTTCTGTAATTTAAATGCCTTCATGTTTACAAAAAATTAACTGTAATTAAAAAAATACAAACAAAAACTAATTGGATTAAAGAATATAAATGGATTGAGGCATGAGGTGTAAAAATAATCAGTCTACAGGGGGTTTTAATTATTTTTCTGTAACATTATAACAAGTAAGACTAGAGTACATTGAGTTACTAGGTGATTCAGTGATTGAAAATACTGCCCCATGGCAGGGTTTTCCTAGAAGTTAGTCTTATTTTCATGAATGCAAATCTGTCTAAATTAAGTCTCTTGTCTCATGAGACCTTAAAGTCTCTTGTGCTTTCAGTTCTTCCTTTAAGTGAGAACCCTCCTACATTTTTCTTTTTTCGTCCCATTATATCCTTCCACAATAACATTTTAGGTCTTTCTAAATCTACGGTGAAGTTTTGAATTATCACTATTCTTCACAACCAAACCATCAGGACCTCCTAATTAAAGTCATCCTTAAAAAAATATCTGAAAAGAGTGACATCTTACAGAGTTTAGTATTTCTACATAGGTTTTATAGAAGGCAAGGTAGTGGCTCTTTGGTTACACTTTCAATCTAAACCACATTAGCTGAAATGTGCCTTCCATAACCTCTTTTAGGGAAAGTCATCTTCTCTTTGAGAACTCACGAACAAGTGCCCTTTCTGATCTTTCCGAAGTGATAGCTTTAAGTGACATTGTTTTGCTGCTGCTATCAATTCAGGTATATATATTTCCATAAAACTCAAACGAAATCCAAACACATTTCAGAGTCTGGATCGGGGGCAACAGACTGTGGCTGGACTGAAAACTGGCATCCTGATAACATCTCTTAAACAGGGACTCAAGGCACAATGTTTAGCTGAGAAGGGGTTCATCAGTTCATGAATATGAGACCCCAATGGTGAGGTGGCCATTGGCTGAAAACCTCAGATGATGCAGGTCAGGACCATTAAATCCTGTTAGTGCATTCAGGTCCCTGACAGTTCTAACAGACACTTGCTTCAATACAAAGTGCAGAACACCCCACAAGTATTTTATCTATTCATTTTTAAATAAAATTTATTTGGCTCAGTACTTTCCTGAAAAATCAATATTTTGAAATGTAGTAGTGGTACTTATTAGTTCTTATTGACACTGAATATCCTGTTACTGTATTCCGAGACAGAGAACAAAACCTTTCAGAATACCCTGTCTCTGTGACAACGTTGCATATGACCTTTCATTTGCTCCAGACACTGGCGTGTTTAGTCTGTTCACCTGTCACCTAAGGTCCTCGAGTTTCACCTAGTTAGTTTCTACCCGGCCTCCAAACTTTAATTATTGTTGTTTCCTGGAAATCAAATTGAGCTTTTTTATTGTCAGGAAACCAAGGATAAGAGTTATGCAAGAGAAACAGGGGCATATGTTCTCATGGCCTAAGCTAACACAGTTCACAAAAGAGCAGGATACACTCAAGCACAGAGAAAAACAATATAGTAAGCAGAGAACAGTCTGATCTGACTATTGAGAAAAGTCTAATAAAAAAATTCACCCATAGGCAACAATAACCTTGATTAAAATGAGTGATTCAGGTCAAGACCATCAGATGAAATTATGACTCGTCTTCTAAATGGTACTAGTCAATTAATTATAAAAAGAAGCTAGTACATAGCAGGTCCAGGTTCACATTCTTCTTCTGTCAAAAGTAATTTGAGCTCCTGGGTCCTAACTTTCCAGAAGATTCAGCAAAACTGAGTTTGGGGATATTTTTTGTAGGAGCTTCCTATCTCCCACACTGAAGTTATTTTACTTTTATTGGAGTAATTTAAATTATTTTACTTAGGTAAAGAAAGAATAATTTCTGGAGGTTAAGTCTGACTTACAAAAAGAGTCAAATTCTATCTAGTGAATATGTATATCTTCTAACAGATGCCCACCAGTGTTAAAAATTTTTATGACGTTGAACTATCCTTCTAGATGTAGGCAAAGATTATGCTAAAGTGGTCTAAAATATATGATTGCTACAGGTGTGAAAATGAAAAAATTAGAGCTTAAATATATGTCTGCTTGGTAGCAAAATAAACAACTAATGAGCAAGATGTTTGTACTTCAAAGGATTCATGAGAACATCTAATTACTCTGATGTTGACATGCAGGCTTCGAGAAGTCCCAAAACATCTCTCAAAGGGCACACAGTTTGAACTGGCATGAATTGAACATATACCACAACTATTAGCAGTACCTGAGCTCCATGCTTAGCATATGGTTATAGTTAATTATCAATACTTTCTTGGCAGACATTGTAGAAAATCATTTGCAGTAGAAAGAGGTGATAATGTAGTAGATAAAGAACAGAACTGTAGTTTGAATTCCTGCATTGAAGTTTCTAGACTGTTGACTTTACTGCATCATTGCCTGATGAGTGTTAAACAAGAATCGTGTTTCCTACCGCTTTATCACACAAAAACAAACTCCAAAGCTTTCAGATTAAGCTCAGCATCAACAAAATCTTTGTGTTGGCAAAAAAATAAGTGGCACTAGTTCTTCAAAAATGCAGGAACAGGAACAAACAGTGGAAGCTTCTGAATCCTGTTTGCCAACAGTGGACCAGGAGTCCCCAGAGATATAATAGTACATGATTCAAAACCAGACAGTGGCAAGAACAGAGATTAGGAGTAACTGAAATAGATAAAGATATTCTATTTTAAGGATGTACTTGTCTAAATTCCAACTTCTCAGTCTTGGAAATGATCATGCTTTTGATGGGTGTATTTCTCAGCTGTTTATTTAGGGAACATATAATTCTCCTGTTCTCTGATTTTAGACTTGTTTTACAGCTTCTGTACCACTCGGGTGTGCTTTCTTTTCAACCTTGACATGTCTGACTTTCCTTTAAAACAAAAAAGAAGTACCAGAAAGACAATTTCAGTATGGTTTTGACAATGCCATTTACAGAAATAAGATCAATTTTTTTAATCTGTCTTTTCAAAGAATTAAGGAAATAGTTTGCCTTTTTTTTCATAATTATGTTGGGGCTTTATGGGTTTAGCTAGGTAGGCCTAAATTTAGGCTTTAGATTTCAGGCTAGGCCTGAGACTAATGGCTGATTTGAGCTGGGCTGGGCTAGCTGACAGTTGACTACTGGCCAATAGTATTCCATACCATATTCCGACATCATCTCAAAGTATAGGAGCTGCCGTGGGAGTTCCTTCATGGCTGCAGTCACAGGAGGATGCATCACGCTGTCCCAGGAGGGATGGGAGGCTCAGGCCCAGCACCAGCTCACCACCATGTTATCTTAGGGAAGTAAAATGTTTGTTCTTAGTCTTTCTCTCACTTGGGTCTGTCTCTGAGGAATTGAGTTCTCCAGAGTGATTTGTAGTTAGAATGGTGGGATTTGTGTTTGATAGGGAGTGGGGAGTTTGGGGTTTTTTGTTATATCTAACTTGTGTAAGTGTGTGTTATATTGTAGTTTTCTTTTAATTTTCTCTTTTCTCTATAAATATATATAATTAGTTTGGGTTTAAACCTGTTCCGAGTTTCCAGGGTTTTTTTCCTTTCTCCCTTTTCTCACAGGGAGGGGGACTGACTCTGTATTGGGCAGTTGGCATTTTGCCAGCTCAACCCACAACATGGGCCTACGATGAGGAAGCTACCAATGACATCCTCACCATTTTGTCAGATATTTTGAGACATAAGTGATAGAACACTGCTTGCATTCTTGGTGCACATTGTACTACACTGCATATGAGTCTGTTGGAAGTGTGTTTTCTTACTATTTCTTAATTATGATTTAGGTAATTCTGCAAAAATATTTAATCTTACTCATAATATATTGTCTCATCAGTCACCAGCAATTAATTAATATTATTACTTAAATGACTGACAATAGCTTATTACTCTTCTACATGTACCTGTCAAGAAAAAAGAAGGGTAGTTTTTCTTTGCAAAACCAAAGAAGCGTCCAATAACATGCCTAATTTACTGACTATGTCTTACATGAAAGCACAAGTTAAAAACTCCTCAGTCACTTCCACTCATAGATACCAAGTCAAGGGATCAAAATAAAGAAAAATAAAAAAGAATGGAAAGGGCTAGAAAGTAATAAAAAGCCCAGGTCATATTAAAAACCCCACTAGATTTGATGCAGCCCTTACCTTAAAAGCCTTCTGAAGCCATACATTACAAATATAAAAATGTGCATTTTGAACTTTTTCAGTCATTACATTGCCTTTCCTTAATGTCAATGAAGCACTGACTTTGAACAGGTCCATTCCTTTCTATTATGAGGTATGCTTTTTCAGCACTTCTAACACCTGTCAGCTCATAAACGATTTCTTGGTTTATGTTAAATGGAGAAGCTCCGACTCTTTGACAACTTTGTATCTCTTCACCACATTATGCAAAGCAATCTGAAAATTCTTGGCCATCACAGAGCTGATTCTGTCTTGGAGCTGCTTTAGGTAAATCAGTAAAGGGTAAGGGCAGTTTTCTAGAGATAGAAAGCAATACCTTTCTATAATCTTAATAATTTCCCTCATAGTAAGAAAAATGTGCCAGTAGGTTAGCAACTGAATAATGAAAGGTAGTAGGTATAACTGTGCTGTGCTTCCTTGCAAGGATAACCCAGGTTTGCAATAGGGTTTTAACTCAAAACTCTAGTTACCTTGCACTATATTACTTCTCACACTTTACAGAAAGCAAGCCTGCTCAGTTTTATCTCCGAAATCATCTTAGTCAGGCAAATGATGTTCTGTTCTTGGGGTTGTCCTGTGAAGGGCCAGGAGCTGGAGTCGATGATCCTTGTGGGTCCCTTCTGGGGAAAGCATGTAAGTGCAGGGTAATTGGAAACAGATCTGTAATAGTGAGACACTTCAAGATCTACTGTTCTAGAAAGGATGTGTTTAAAAAATAGTCATGGATTTTCATATTTTGGGCCAAGACCGGAACACATTACTTTCACCATACACTAATTTCTCATTCAATTAAAACATCACTGAGAAAAGGTACAGCTTCAAGACCAGTGAGGATAAGTTATTCACTTTCCTCCCTTAAGTAAGCAGTTCTTTCTAGGTACTATGTCACCCCTGAGCCAGGCTTACTATAGTAGTAAATACCTTACAAGATAGTACAAGTACCTTTCTGGTGCCTTCGAGTACCATTAACTTCCTACATGGTACTTTCTGCTGGAAAACAAATTGGCATCTGTGTCCAAGGATATCAGGTTAGGCTGCTGCACGGTGGATGAAGAGATCTCATTAAATGGGGCCACTACTGGAATTTGAATCTTTCAGAAAATACTGGACACTGTTTAGTAAGATAACAAAAGATAAATAGTAAGAGACAGCCAAAAGCTTGTATACCATTAAAAGTAATATATTCAGAAATTGCTCATGCTGTGTTAATGGTGGTTGTTGAAGATAAGATAGAGAAATCAAGCCTTTTCATTCATGGATTCACTGGTTGCCAGCAGAAGGCAGAACTTTCCCCTCATCTCCATTCATAACTAGTCAAATAAACAATATCTATTTCTTTCACTTCCTCAACAGCATTATATATTGATCACAGCTAGAAGCAAAGCATCAGAAAACATGGGATGACTGGCATTAGGCCATTCATAAGTCCTATAAATCATGGTAGTAGTAAGTTTTAGGTTTCAGAATCAGACCAAGACTTTGAAGATATTTTCCTGGCATCAGGGAGGTCATCATGGATCATATGTGCCCACCTCATGTTTACTTCTTGCCATTTCAGGAACTTAAGATGTTGGCAGCTTCGTTGTCTTTCACATCTTAGGCTTGTTTTTTGGTGGTTGTTGTTGTTGTTATTATTATTATTATTATTATCCCCTGCACCACCTGAAAACTCCTAATTTTAATATATGTTCATTGCCACTAAAAAGCTCGACTTATTGTTCTGTTGTATTTTGATCTACTGAGTGTCTGACATTATTTTCCAGGTCGGATTGAAGTGTCAATTTTCCCTTGAAAAATGCTCTATTAAAGGACAACGACAAAAGCTTTATCAACAAGAGGAGAAATGGCTAATGGTAATAAAAGATGAGGTTTTCAACTACACCAAAACTGAATGGGAAATGAAAAATCTATAAAAAATTCTTCACATTATCACATAGAGAGAATTTGTTGTGAACGTGAAAGAACAAAGCAAGTCCTGAACTGGTAAGCAATGCTGTATGGGTGGATTCCAAGGGATGGATTTTTTCCTAGTGGATTTCATAGAAAACTCAGGAGAACTAGGTGGATATAAGCAGGTGAAGATTAAGTGAAATATTATTTGTCTTCAGGCCTCCTGTCTTACAGCACAACAAAAAGAAGACACAATGGCTGCAGTTGAAACATCTATGTGTTAAATTTCAAGTAGAGTCTAAGTGTTTTGTGGACAAGGCACTCAGCAAGGGATATCAGAATTATAGAAGGCAGGGCCCACAGGGTGGAACATTTAACAAATTGATACAGTAAAATTACTGTCCACTGCACAGCAAGGATTTCTTGGACTGCTGACTGTGACATCAGCCATCTGAAAAAGAAACAGATTTGGAATGGCATTCCATTTCTAAAAGTCCCAAATACTTGGAAAGTTCCTCAGAGATAGGAGTGGAATGGAAAAACCAGTCATGACATCATGTAATCTGTCCCACTGTGTGCAAAGAAGAAAGGAGAACATCTATCAAAAGAAATGGATGTGTTATTGCCATGCTTTACTAGGAGGTTGAAATAGTCAGTTTCCCAAGAGTCCAAGAGGACTCAGTACTATCTGTTACATATTCTCCTCCAGAGATTCCAAAAGTACAAAGTAGTCGTTTAGACATTGACAGACCTAACTTGTACTTGGAAGTTTGATTTTCTGTTTCAGCAGACTTACTCAAATACCTACTTGGTAGTAAGTTTAGACTGTTAGCATGCAGCAATTTTTGACCATGACACAAGGGATGAACTACACCATTACCCTCTTTCTTTCAGGCCACAGGCTCATTAAAAAAAAAAAGTTATAACATAACTAATTTTTTTTATTAAATGGAAATATATGGGAGTCTATGAAGCAAGTAAAGGAAGGGGAAATGATATTTTGGTTGTCGAAACACGGAACACTGGTGTATTTGACATGCAATATAATACAAGTACCATGTCTAGCAGTGGATCAGGAAGAGGGCAAGTATTGTAGTTTTGGGTGTTAAAGAAATTCTCTCTCCCTGCCACCACAGAATTCGGGTGCTAATGCCCAACCCCCATGCCACTAGATAACAAAAGGAGTAGCCAACTGCTTTGAATTCCAAGTTGATTCCTTGAGGGAGGAGGAAGGACAAATGACTCTGCATTGCCTGCCAGAGGTTCCACCCCATCCTCTTCTGTGGCCTTCATCTCTCCATGTGAGTCATTCAGAGGAGTCAGCAATTCACAGACCACCTTTTGTCTTTGTCTTACCAGAGAAACTGTGAGTCACTTCTCTGCCAGCTGAGGCATGGCAGTGGTCCCTGCTGTCCATAAATATAATTGCACCAAAAGGGAATAGAGACAAAAAATCAGTTACATTTAAAGGGGTTTGTTCTTTTTTTCTTTTCCTTTGGGGGTACAGGGTAGTTGTTTGTTTTTTCCTATTTTTGGAGATATATATATTTGTAGTTAAGAACAGTTATCCTTCATTCACATACATTTTTCTGATTAAAACTCCTAAATTCAAAGCTGTGGTGATTTTTTGGGGGAAGACCTTCTTTTCTGGTCCATATAAATATCTTAGTTGTCTTCTAAACTAAGACAGCAAGAAAAAGAAAGGTTCCAGGACTAAAGCAAAGAAGAGAGAGTGGGCATGATACAGGGGAAAACCAACCAAAAAGGTAAAATGATGAGAAGAGAATAACCTTACAGAAAAGCTGAAAAGGAGCAATATATATATTTTCTTTCCAGAAAATCCTGACTTTCAACATCTGCAGGTAAATCCAGTCAATTATAAAGATCAAAAGGAGATGTTTTCATGAAGGAGCGTTGATTAGTCTATGCTCACTCATCACATGGTTCATGCCTTTCAGAATAATATGTGCTTTTTTTTTGCGGATATATGAATCTATAATATATGTGCAAAAATAAGAAACCCTACAGCCCTTTCTATTTCTTGTACTGTAGAAAACAAAAGCATTAATGAAAAATGAGTGTGTTGGTGCACTAAATCAAAAAAGGCAAAGTAATGACCTCTCAAATTTAGAAATAAATTAATACCTGAAGAAAAATATCTTTGCCCCCCAAAGTGGTATTATATATGTGAGATTTAAAAGAAACATAAATTTAAAGAAAAATGAAGATTGGAAGGTATGACCCAAAGTTTTTTTTCCAAGCTTCATAAGCAGGCCTACTCTCAGTTCAATTACATGGTTGTCAAGACTAACATGAAGCCAGCCTTTCTACCCCTATAATGCAGTTGTGACAATACCATCCCTGTATCCATAGAAACACTCTAATGATTTGCAGTTTTAGACTATATTAAGACTCTTTTCCAATGAACTCTATTTCTTTCTCCTTCACAGTCCTGCCTTACTTAGAAATACATTAAATTCTAAAAGCGGGGGTTTAATTGATCTAAAATAGTTCAACTTCTGTCATTTAGGTAAAGAATTGAAACCACATGGATTTGAACCTAAATGGTCATTTAGAATAAACATTTTTTCAACATAAGTTGTGCTAATTTGATAATTTTTTTGTGCTTCAAATGATAGTCTCCTACAAGCAACCAGGAACACAAAGCTTGTTTTGTTCTCGAAACACAGCATTGTTTTTCAAAATAGCAGGCAAGCTCAACAATACCTTGGGGAATTATTCTTTGAAGGTAAGGTAGCAGAAGTAGTGATGTAAAGAATGAGAAAAGTGGGATAAAGGAAAAAAATGCAAATAGGATGCATAAGGGAAATGTAATCTGTTCCATAAATAGTCATATGGAAGAAATACATAAAAAAACTACATAGCTTAAACCTAGCAAAAGGAAAAAAAGGATCTTGAAAACTGGTACAAGACTCAAAAATGGAAAATAAGACTGACAAAGAAGTGTTCATGAGAAAAGATTCGAGCAGAATCTTGGCAGTGTACAAGGCTAAGACATTTTTTAAATTGTACTATACAAGCACAAGCTAGATACTGAAGGTGAAAAAATCCTTACTGTGACTGTAGACTAATGGACTTGGGGCTTATTTTGCTGAGAAGGTAAATATTGTATACCATATTCATTGCTGTGTGCCATTTAATTAACTAGAAAAATAATAATTAAATGGCTTCTAGACTGTGCACATTATATAATATCTGTGCATACACAGAGATATGTTTTCATTTAGGATTGACAGCTTTTGATTAAACTCTTCTCCACTTCTCTCAAAATCATTGCAAGAGGAAAGCACCACTGTATGAGTAAAGGTTAGCGAGCACCAGCGACTGGAAGTTTATGTGTGTACCACCCAAATGCATATACAGTACATTTTAAACACAATTAATTTTTCAGAATAGCTAAAAGCCAACTTCTGACCTTCATACTCTTTTGTTTCAAAATAAGTTTTAATGCTATTAAACATCATCATTTCAAAAATATCTGCTTTTTTTCCAGTTTTATTTCCTGACAACTCCAATCTAACCTCAAATTGGAAAAAAAATCTATCCATTTAAACAGGAAGAAGAAGCAGAACTTGTTTGCCTTAATCAGTGCTAGTTCAAATCAGCATAATATAAGAAAGTCCTAATTTTCATGCAGGTACTGTATATTACATCTCTAGATGCAATTTAATAATGACAAGGAAATAATTTCATAGTACCTGATATGGTATCACCACACATAAAACAAGACTATCTTTGAATAAAAGAACAAATTGCTAATTAACAAATATTTATACTATAACAATAAAATGTAAAAGGAGGTCATGACTACCTTGATAATATTTTCAATTTCTGATCCCACCTTCTCTCAAATGAAATTTCAAAAACTTTGTTTTTTTTTTTTAAATGGTGTTTATAGAAGAAATAAAACATTGATCTTACGACACAGCATTGCACTATAGTCAAATGAGGAACAATACAACCTTGGAGAAGTCCCAGAGAAATAGATAAAGAATGTAACTCAGAATGTGAGCTGAGCTCTGTGTATGCAGATAAGATAAAAAGCAAATGTTACGGTTTTTGTGGTGAAACATGATGATGCTGTGCCTGCTCAGAACCGAGATCAAGAAGATGACCCAGAAGGACCAACTTAGGACTTCCAATAGGGGTGTGACAAGGTAAAGCAAAGTAATGAATATATAAACAGTATATGAAATAAAAAGCCCTGTCTTTCTCTCACTTAGCATACTTGATTAGAGGAAATATTCTCCAGTGTCTACTATGCTGCAATAAAGATTGCCTGCTTTTCAACACCTACAAATTGGTGTCAAGGAGTTTGTTTCAGCCACTTTTCAGTATCAGTAGAGGTATGGAAGAGTCTTTTAAACACATAACTCAGTGTATTTTCACATATTAAAATATTTCAGGGCAAACAATTGATTTAATTTAAAAGGAAAAGAGACAACAGGCCTAGATTTCTATCTTTCAACCTATTCTATCCCAGCCCTGACTGTATGATGAAGTCTCTGTTTCCAAAACACTTCCAATGGTCATTGGAAATAAAATTTCCTGATAATGGTGTATATCTGGAGTTCTACTCTACACTTGAAAGGTACAAGGAAATGTGAACATCTGTTTTCCTGCTGCACAATTTAGGAAAATGAACATATATGGGTTTTTTATTAAATAAAATTCACGGGTCTTCTTGCTCTTACTGGCAAAAGTTCTTATTTCTATCCATTCCCTTTTGAAGAAGCAGGTATTTACACATTGTGTAAACAGATCATAGACTACAAAAATGAGAAGCCATTCAGAATAGAATAAAGTTGGATTGTTGCCGAAAATTGAAAAACTTTCTGAGACAATATTAATCTGGGTAAAGATAGAAAACAGTTCTTTACTGAACAGATTTTCAGACCTACAAAACATTGATGCACGTGCTACAGCATAGAAATCTTACCATTTACAACACTACTTAATTACAATAACTAAAGTTATCCAATCTAAGTATTGTCTACTCTCAAGCCACCTTGGTGTCACTCACTGAATGTCCCCTGGGTCTGGCGCTTGACACACACCCTCCGAATTTGGTCTGGTGTCCTGAGAACCCTGACTTCATCTTTCTTCTTAATCATTATGTCTCTTTTCCCTCTTTGGAGTTCTTCCAAGGTTCCTGGGTCCACTCTCTTGTTTTGACTAAAGTGGTATCTTATTATCCTAGTGTTGGTACCTGAGTTTCAGGCAAGATGTTCTAACTATTATCTGACCCTTAAGACTGAATCCAGGAATGTAGCACAGGGTTTAGAAGCTGCCAGTTAATATTTCAAGCATAAGAAGCTTCATAACTATATAAAATCTACAAGTATATAAAATCCTACAAATATGTAAATCCTAAGGCAAAAAGATGAAAACAAAAGAACACTTAGAGCTTCTTCTGCTTATTTTTTCTCCCATTATAAAATGTGCCAACTGGACAGAGGTGATGTTTTAAAGAATGGCTAATCTATATCTATTCCTCTCATATTCCTTTTATAGTCCTAAATTTGATAAAATAATTTTCTCATCTCTTTTCCATCCCCTCATTTGACTCTTTAGGCACTCATAAATATCATTTAATGACAAATAAAAGATTGCTCTATGTATGCAGAATTGATTTTCCTTATTTATCTTGTGGTTTTGTTTGCTTCTAACTTCTCCCTCCCCCCCTCCCCCCCTTTTAAAAGCAAAGCTAGGGAATAGTTATTTTCCCTTGTTGTTACTAAGAAAAGGTTAAGGAAGTTTCTTCAATATATTTCTGCAGATGAGTCCTGGTCCTCTCTAATGTAACTGATAAGAATTAAATGAGATTTTTTTCTTTTTGCACCAAAGATCTGACATTTTATCTATGTCCACAATGAGTTTAATGTACATTCTTCTTTCTTATAACCACTGAGTTCCACCCAGATCCTCTGTGTTTTCCCAGTGATATCAACTGTCCTTTTGTCTCTTTTTCAGTCTCAGTTATAGTGAAGTGAAATTTTACTAATGCTCAGCCAAACCATTACAGAAACAATACAAAAGGACAAAACTCTCCCAACGCAGGGGAAACTCCCACAGAAGAAATTCAGTCTCTCAGGTCTTACCTGAACACCCTAATAACATTGCTCCACTAAAAAGCTAGGGGCTCTAAGTGATAACCTGCCATCCAGGCATTTCTGTGTCCTGTGCAGAGCTTCCAGCCCTTAAAAGAACTCTTCAGTGTGTCAGAGAATGCTATATTG
The DNA here is from genome assembly GCA_026770055.1 of Myrmophylax atrothorax. Taxonomy (NCBI): domain Eukaryota; kingdom Metazoa; phylum Chordata; class Aves; order Passeriformes; family Thamnophilidae; genus Myrmophylax; species Myrmophylax atrothorax. Next base: position 77,020,013 of record JAOXXN010000395.1, read on the forward strand.
CTATACTAAAAAAATTTTTAAAATAAATCAATATAAAGTTATATTGCATATAAATAGCTGTATCATAAGTAGATGTGTAAGAAAAGAAAGAATGATAACGGAAATGAATCTTATCTTTTTCTCAAATTCCAATTGCATTGTAGGCAATCTAGTATACTGGTACCAAAGAGAGCTACTGGTTTTTACATCTCTGGTAGCTTTACTCATTCTTTTTTTTTTTAGAGTGGAAAGCAAGGTGTCTCTCCTTATTGTTTAGCCTGAGGGCAATATCCTTATGACTATTTGCACAGAAATGGCAAATAAAAATGACCTACAATCATCACACAGAACAAAAATCCTGAACTGAAGTTGACACTCACATTAATGTCCTGTTACTAATAATCAGAAAAATGGAAATGAAGATGCCATACTAATAAACAAACCTGAACTTTTGAATAGAAGGGTAGTGTCTGTGAGCTGGATATTTGATTTTAGGCATAGCAGGTAAGCCCAGTCCCAGAAGGGAGGACCTAGAAGAGAAATTCTGAAGGCTCATTTAAATCAGTGAGGAATGGATCATGAGAATCATGGTGGACAACATTTGCTTCATTTCTTTCTGTATTTGTTGTCTGTGGGAAATTCTTGAGAGGATTCTTCTAGAAGCAAGTGATTGCTCTTTCCTCTGGGTTTGGCTGAGAGAGATTAAGACAAGTTCAGAGACATCTCAGGAGGTGTCACACAGAAGAAAGTCACAGAAAAAAACCCAATTGGTAACCAGTGCAGAGTAGTTACCTCTGCACTTTGGATAGCTTTTACAGAGTTTACTGCAACTCAGTCAGCCGCTGAGACCACTGTCAACCTGAATGCAAAGGCACACTTGAAGAAATGTTTATAAACTTTATATTTCTGGTATTCATCTGATGGAGTTTCTTTGAGATTTCTTTATTTAGAAACTTAAAATATTTTATTTTAGATTCCAACTCATGCTGTTTTACTTGAAAAGTTTTCTGACCTTTTTTGAGATGCTTAGTGTGAGTAAAGGACAGTCAGATAAAGCACAACTCAGGACTAATGTCAATAATAGATGATGAAAAAACAACAGCAGAGGTAATAGTCTGCAGCTTAGGTGGTGATAAACAAAATATGTTAGAAAACATCTTCCTATATGTGAACTGCAGATGGTCTAATTTTTTAGTTTCTAGAACTACTTTTTTTGGTTTGTGAGATCATTCTAGGAAAGCAAAATCTTTGAGGAATTTATGCATAAAAATGCTTCAGATGAAATATTTAGAAGTTGCTGGTAACAATCTAAGAATTTAACGGTAACAGGCACAAAATACCAAAATCTGTCTTCACTCTGGTTGAAGCTGGGTTCACTGCAAATAAACCAAATTTCACTATAGCACATCAAGAAGCTTTAAAATTATCTTTTTTTTTTAATAGGTGTAACTGGCCAATTGGTGTAACTAGCCAATAATGAGATCTCCCGTAACTCTTTAGTAAAAGTTTCCAGAATGGCTGACCTTTGAAGGCTGGGAAATGAGTGCTTATTTAAGGCCTAAATATTTAAAAATTAGAAGTTGGAATGATAATAATACTACAATATAATAATTTCAGAAATATATAGTTACATTGAATAAAATAAGTAAGCAAGAAACAATGCATAATATAAAAATCTAAATATCTGAAAGGACATTGAAATGATATCGGAAATGCTCACAATATAAATTATTCATAAAGATGGAAAAGTCAGAGTTTACTGCCTATTTGATGAGTACTTTTTTAGAGAAGGTGTTCTCTTCTGTAGTTAAGGCTCATCAGCAGATGGATCTAACCCGAGTTTCAGCTGTCAAAATGAGATGATGTGTATATGAGTTGGCATCATTTGACCTGTATTTGTTTACTGAGTATGGACTGTGTTGCGTAAAGGAGAGCACTCCGGACTCTGAATCCCAAGGTCCTGACTTCGAGTCTCAATGGGGACCGTCCCCTGGCAGTTCAATGCCTCCCTGCCATCCCATCCCGTCAGATCTCGGATGCTGAGCAGGGTCAGCCC
>JAOXXN010000395.1:77038086-77059446 GCA_026770055.1 Myrmophylax atrothorax
TTTTGAGCAGCCACCTGCAAGATAACAGAAGACAAACAACAGGAGAAGGCCCAACTGCCCCCACTATGACGGAGGGGGCAGAGTATCAGGCCTTTTGGGTGGGCATTCAAGAGGGATAAGAATACTGATTACTGATTGGATGTTAATAAAGAGTATAAAACCTGCAAACTTCCTGTTCTGGGGGTCAAACCCCTCTGGGTTTGAACTGGGAAGCTTCCAATAATAAACCCCTATATCCTTCTCCAGTAACTTGTCTTCAGTGTGTCTCCATTCACAGGAGTACGGGATTTGAAGGCATCATGATCATAAATTATGTTCTTGTTCATCTGCCCTGTAAAATTTAAACTATCGCATTTCTCTCTTACACTTACAGTGAAAACCGGTAAAAAAGTATTGAATATTAAGAACTATTGGTAAAAAAAGCAACTGAAAATAAAATATTTCAATAGCACTGTTTAAATCTTCCCATCCTCAAGATTTCAAAAAGAAAAACTGCAGAAAAGGGCAACACGGACAAATAAAGGACCATATATTCTTTCTAGCTGCTGAAGGGGTGAGAGCTCTTATCAACTAAAAAGATGACAAAGAAAATGCAGTAATTGATTACAAAATCATCATAGGCAGGACAATGAGCAGAAGAGGGGATGATTACTGATTGCCTGTTATTTTATGAAAAAAAAGAGACCATCAAAACAAACTAACACGAGATATGTTGAAAATAAAATATGTGCTTCATTCAAGACATAACTGGCCAGTACCACAGATGTAGATGATGACAAAAATGTACATGAATTCAGAAAACAAGAAAAGTAATGGCAAAAAAAATCTATCATGACCTATTCAATACAAACAGATTACATCCAATCCATGAAGTATTTGATTCACAGCTTGCTGGAAGCTGGGAGATGATAAAAAGGGAACCATCACTACATTCATGTCTCAATTACTTTCATTGTTACTGTGAATCAGTGTGGGCATACTATTTATTTTTCTGGTATAGAGCATGTTCTGCCATGTTTCTTTTCAAAGAGGTCAAAAATAGCAGTAAATAGCACTTTATATTCTCCTGTGTATATCATCCTCCAGAATTAGGTGACTGCAGTACACTCTGCCTGAGGCCATTTCAAAGTTGTTTGATCTTTTCAGCTGCAAATCTGTACTGTACCATTAGATAGACATGCAAGTTTCACAACCTCTTTCAGGATACTATTGTGGATCTCAGTTTTGACATAAAAGAATACTAAATGATAAATTGAACTGTTGCTTACTTTACTTTGCACATATAAATCATAATATGACTTCACTGAGAAATAAAATATTCTAATTAAGGAATCAGTATCTGCATGTATCTATAAGTATCCCAAGTTATTTACTGAAAATAAACTCATTGAGGGTTTTAAAGAACTGTTATTCAATAGAGTTAGACACACACGGTTCTAAAGGCAAAAAATTATCTTTTTCTATCCCAAACAGTTCACCAAACCTCATTTTCTAAGAGTTTAGTAACAGCACTCTGTTAAGGTAAAAACAAAAATCACTTTTACAATGGTGTGTATTCACTAACTCGTAAAATTACTAATTGGGATAAGGTCTTGCAACTGAATACCTGATTTTTACCTTTGAGTTTTGCAAATCCTTTGACCTTTACAGTCATGAACACCCAGCCATGAAGAAAAAAGAAAAATAAAGTGAGTATTTTGCTATGCTTCATCAGAGTTACCTGAAATGCACCCGGGTTTTTTTCTTTTGTTGTTGTTCTTTTTTGGGGGTTGGTTTTTGGTTTGTTTTTTTTTTTTTTGCATGTTCTAAGATTATAATCTACAGCTAACACAAGCAAGTTAAAAGCAGCAGAAACAGGCAATGACAAAAAGAGCTGCTATCTCTCACAGGATCAGACCTTTATAGGTATCATTGTGACTTTCATTCAAAAACTGTAACAATTCAAATATAATGAAATGCTTTAACAACATGATGGCATTTTCAGTTTCCAATCTGGCAAAACTACTGTCTAGGACATTCCAAGGTTTCAATATCACTAAAAGCACTTCACAATTCAAAATGCTTTCAAAAGCTTTCTGCAGAAACATTGGCTAGATGTGAAGCAGTGAGCTGTTAAAGAACTGGAAAAGAAATATGCAAAATCATTTGGCAGCTAAATTTGCTTCTCTGAGTGTACCCAAGGCTGTTTAAGAACAGCACAGGTATTAGCAGCTGCCTATTCCTTCTTTCACCAGGGATTTCTGCTTTTGCAATCTGTATTATAGTACAGGGAGGATGGTTTTCCACTGGAAAAATAAAAATTTGGAGAAACAACAAAAAGTAATCGGTTTATAACACCCTAAGTTTTGCAGTTCTAATTTACTGCATGTGAATGACAAGGAGAAGGGGCAGGTACAAAGTAGGCAGGAAAAAAACAAGTCAGATTACACAGCAATAGGGAACCTGTGAATTCTGTCATGGTCTGTTTTCAAATTAAGGCTGTGTTCTCCCTCTTTTTCTCACTGCCAAAATTGTTGAATTTCAGTTAAATGCATTACTAAAATGTATTTTAACCCTTTATGTGTTGTTAAATAGTGTGATGTAAATGAAAATTGAACAACAATTAATGCAGGTGAATTCTCTCTTCCCTCTCGCTACCTCAATCATCTAGTGGCTGTATCAATAAAGGCACAGTAAGCAATCTCACCTTCCTGTTTTTAGCTACTGGATTTAATAACCTGAATAAACAGCTGCTTTCTGTAGTTCAAACTTTAAAGTAGAATGCTTCAAAAAAGAACAGAATTAAAAGATACCTCCAACTAATTCCATATTCATTGTCTCAGGGAAACAATAGAGAATTTTTGCCATTTCTGAGTGCAAAGAGGACAGTGACTGGTTGAAACGATCTTTCAAAAATGATGGGCAATCTGTAATGCTGTAAAGGAATGGGAAAAAAAATTATGACAGAAGGACCTTCAATACAAGGTGAAAATCTGTTTTCAGGAAGGGTATGTAGTACTTCTATCTATTTCTCTTGTACTTCAAGAGCATGTAGCAAAATCATAAATGTGTTTCAAGACCACTCAAGGCTCATTTGAGCATTTAATTAGCTTTTTGAGTCAGTTTATAGGAGTCATATGAATGACAGATTTTTGGTGTTCCACAACAGTGGATTGTCAAAAGCTATTTCTTTTCACTTTAGAGCACCCTGCCTTTTTATTTCCTCAGTCAGATGAGCAGCTGATGACCCAGCACTGGTGTTCCACAGACTGTTTATCTGCCTCTCTGCTTGCTGCACAGAACAGAAACCCCTGCAGATGTACAGATCCTGTAACAAAGAATTGCAAAGCAGAATGTAACTGATTTAAAGCCAGTTTTCAGAAAACAGCACACAGTAGTCTAGTAAACCACTACCAATTTTTCTGCCATCCATGCTGCATGCCACCAGCCAGCAGTTTTATTAGGAATGCACTCTTGTACATTCATACATGAAGTTTGAAATCACTTGCTTGCCCACTTAGCATATCTGGTCTGTGCTGCCTGAGAGGCATTGGCAGGTGGTACTGGTGAGACTAACTATATGAAATAATTTCTTTCTATTAGTTAATTCAAGGATGCAACAACTGTACTTCACTAACAAATCATGCAGCACAGAGCAAGTATATGTTCATTTTTATGTTTTGAAATTTGCGTATTATAACCAAAATGTAAGCATAGCTGGAAAATCAAATTTATACTGGAAATACAATACATTAATCTGGAGTATGTATCATACTCTGTTCCTATTCAGTATTGATAGACCAAAGGAGACAGAAAAACTAAATGAGGATAGGCTCATTTAACTCCAGTGGCAGCACAAAGTGTCACTTTCTTGTCTTAAAAGACTGGACAAGCTCTCCTTAAGGAAGAACATGACATGGAAACAGATAAAAAGTCAGAATCACAGGAGATGTAAGATTTCCATGTTTGGTAATTCTCTTTTTGGTTGTATATGATGCTGATATAGACTCCCACCTCAAGTAATTTGGAAGTCCACCAAAACCTTTGGATAATCGCTGATGGACAGTACAGTGCTCTACTACCACTCTGTCCACAGACTTTCCATACATTAGCCTTGCCATCAAAAAGCACAATTGCTATTTTCTGGTTACAGCCAGGAGGTACATATGTGCTGACTAAGCCCTATCAACTCTAGGAGATAGCAAACAGCTACTCTGTTTGGGTTGCAGAACCAAAAAACTGGCTTGTCTACGCCATGTGAGCTGTGGCACTTCACAGATCTGAGTCTGCATCCTTGATGTTTTCTTTCTTTCGACCTTTAAAAGCTGAAAGGACTTTTATAATAGCTCCATCCCCTATTAATCCTAGAAGGGAGCTAAAAAAGTATTTCCTTGAATCTGGTAGTAAGAACATGGGGCCAGTGGAAGATAATCTTCAAATTTGAATTCAGAAAATGTTTCTTATGTGCTCTAATATTACATCAGTTCTGATCTGTGTTCATGAGGACTCTATATATTTACAAATCTGGGTTTAGACCAAAAGAACTGACTCGGACCTTAGTCAAATTCTCTCTGCTATTACATTTAAAATAAAAATGAAGTAGATAATGTCAAATTACACATCATCTGTGAAAAATTATACCAATTTTCAGAAGCAAAGCACTGCAATACACCATTCAAACTATGGGGTCCAGACTCAAACACAAGCAAACAACTCAAGCTGTAAATTAATTGATTTATCTTGAAAAGCACTTTTTGTTCAGAGCACTTGATCTTCCTTTTGTAACATTACTGTGAGAAATTGTATGTAAAATTTCTATCTGATGTCAAATGCAATAAAATTTGAATCTGCAAGACCTAGAGCATTTGGCCAAACATCACAGCATTATTTTTACCATTGCCAAATTGAGGCAAGTTTTTGATAATTTTGATATTGCAAAGTGATGAAAATTTTTAATACAAATGACATTGTGGTTTTGTAGGTGTTATCAAAGTTTCTGTAGAGCAGTTGTCTCTCACAAACATGTAATAATGATAACAGAACTTTTAAATGACATATATACACAGAAGTCACACAAACAGAAAACTTGGGAAAAGATAAATAAATTTTTAGAAGTTCCTGGTGAAGGAGCCTGCTTGGAAGAGATGAATTAAGTTATGTCTGCATAAAAAGTCAGTCCCCAAAGACTGTCAAAGGAAAGGAGAATTAGACTAATTAGACTTCATTCTACAGGACTATCTTATGTCAATTACCTTATAACCATGCTGTATCAACCGACCTATGAACATTTCAGAAAGAGCCTCTTCAACAATTACAAGTTCAGACACTTATACCTTCCCAATACTTGAAAAGTGCAAGCATAGGCAAGGAATGCAAAAACGGAATTATAAAAAACCCTTAAATGATAGACTGTGGGATTACAAGCAAGACATAGATACTAAGTAAGACATAGACTCTCATTTTCAGTTCAGAATTCCCATATTTATGGAAGTCTGTGAGGGCCAGCAGCACATCAGTCTAAAAATTGTTTTAAGACTTAAGGAGGAAAATTCCACCAAAAGCTGAAATGGGTTAAGTGAGCAAAAAACTCAGGCACAGAACAATTATATATATATACATATACATATACATATACACACACACATATACATATACATATACATACATACATATATATATTAAGTCATCAACTTTATCTTATAATGTTGAAATGGAACTTAAATTCCACTCTGCAGTTTAGGTGTGTTTCCCAGAACCAAAGCCAAATTTAGAGTCAGTTTAATTACACCAGGAAGAGTTTTATATCTCTTTTCAGGTTTGTTTGTTTGTGTGTAATCATGGGATCACAAGTCAATTTGATGGTAAGGAAAAATTTTTGTCAGACAGACAGAATTTTTGACATAAAAGTAACAATAGTTATTGAATGGCTATGACAAGGGGATTAACTGCACTGAATCTGCTTTTGTGCTACTGAAAACTTCTTGATAAGTACTTTTCACCAAAATAAGCTATTTTGTTCTGCTTGCTTTTCCTAAAGTTGAATATACAGTGCTAAAGAAGACCATGGACCCTGCTGTTTGTTCCAAGTCTGATGAAAATTTTAGTACTGAATTTCTAATTCTACAGGCCAAGACATATGGATTCCCTAGTTTTTAAATGTATACTTCAATTTTCAGAAACCAAAAAAATCTGTTATCAGTACAGATCTTTCATATCACACAGCAGAAAGCACCTATACCTCCCACTACCAACTCTTACTGAGCTCTTCCTCTCCTAACATTTTGGCATAGGATTTCAGAGAACTCTCTTTTATTTCATTAGTTCAGAAAATGTTACCAAACTTTGTTACCTGAAGTATAATAAGTTCTTTTTGCTCTAGGTGTATGTTTGAAGTAATTAAAATACAATAAGAAATTTAAATTTTATACATAATAGTAATTCATATAAATGCAGCATTTTAAAAAATCCCTAAAAGTGCATGAGCAACAATGTTCTTTGTCATTATTAATCCTATTATCTAGAATCAGAAGATTTTGGGAATGAACAGAGAGAAATAATGAAGAGTTTGGAAACTTTTGTGGTATTCTAGATGCAATCGGTCTCATAAGTATACCATTTTCCTCTCTGTAAAAAAGTAAGGGCTTTTTCCTGAACATAGAATTCATAAATGCTACATTTTTAAGTAAAGCTAACTGGTTCTCCCAGAAGAGATTTTCCAAAAAGCAGTCTCTTTAAGGTCAGAGTGTTTTAATAATTAATCTTATTTCTCTCACTTCTTTCTCCCCTGCTCATTATTACCATATTAAGAACTAAACATTACCCAAATATAAAAAATAAAGAAAGACTTTCATTTGCTCTCTAAGACTGAAAAATTTGAATTTGATCACATAAAAAGAAGTGTTTTAAAAATTATGGTAATTTATAGCTAAAAGCTAAGTATGAATTCACAAGAATTTATTTAAGGAAATCTTTTGTAATAAATGAACTAAATTTTAAATCAATATCTTGATACAAGACATGAAGTGTCCTAAATTTAATGTCCAGATTATGGCCCAATTAAATTAATAGAATTACCTGAAATTATATTGACCTTTTCAGTCACAGTGATTTTTTGTCTGAAGCTTTCATATTACATTTCACATTACAGTTTTTTCTCCAGTTCAGACACATTTAACATGCTGCAGTGACTTTACCAGAAGTTTCTGACCTTTTGGATTATGCATGGAGTGTAAGACTGTGAAAATGTCAAAACCCCAAAAAATCTGCTTCCAAACCTTAATTGATGTTATGATGCAATTCATACGAATCAACACATTCAACTCTTCTTACAGGCACACAGATTCTAATAATATTTCAAATATTTCATAGGGAGAGATTGAAATGTGATATCCCCTCTGAATTACTATTAACATACTTTCTGACGTTACTCAAGTAGTTTCCATAGTGACCGATTTTACACTGCAATGTAGAACATCTTTTCCATCTGTGTTATTTCTGCTTTGGTGTTTAATACTTAAGAGCACTAAGAAGAACATGCATAGCACTGAAGTTGTAGCATAGGTATATACTTATTGCCTCTGAAGATAATATTAGTTTAAAAGCTCTTTTTAGATATTCTAAGTATCAAATATTATCCAAACTGAATTACCTTCAAAAAAGTGAACTTCAGAGTTCCCCATAGTTCTGCTCCACTGAGATGATCTTTCTGCCAAAGAGTGAAACTACTCTGCTTACAGGGTCCAGAACTACTTTTCTGCCCAAGCTTCAGTGTTGTATCCAATGTCTGTTTATTCCTGAAACATCACTGAAAACTAATTTTTGGTCTCATTACCCACACACAATTCCATGCCCAGCTCTCCAATTTTTTCTCATGTGTCTTTTGGATAGGTCTCCTTATATCATTGTACTTGCATGGTTTGTTCTTCACCTCTAGGATTTATATATGTGTCAAATTCAAAGCACTTCCTTTCAGATCTCCTTTCTAAGCATATAACTCTCAAGACACTTTGCCACATGTGAATAGCTTTGCTATGAACACCTGAACTTATTTTCAGACATTTTTGATATCTTATAAGCTACTTCTTGAATGACTTAGCAAATGTAATCCTAATAAAACTGAAGATCAGACTTTTCCTGTAACTCCAGTAAATAAAGATCTCTTTCCCCCACTCTTCTTCTATTCCTAGTGTCTTCCTCCCACTATATTACACATTGCTTCTGTACTTCAGCTAGACCCCACATTAATGCTTTCCCACCCTGTCCTAGTTCATCAGGTGGGACAAGTTTATCACTGTGTGGGGGTGACCAAAGCTATGTATTCTACACCCTCTATTAATTTCCCAAGAACAATGGACCATTTGCAGCAGCCCAGGGCATACCCAACTCCTCAGGCTGTGAGCTGGGTGTGAAAGAAGCCTGTGAGATAAGAGCTATGATAACTCCCCTTCAGGGAGTCGTTAGCACCTTCACACCCAGCCTGAGGGGTTATGTCTGCTAATGGGCCAGCAACAATTCCAAAATACCCCATGACTCACAGAGTCAGATCACCCATTGTGTAACTCCCTGCCCTGGGGGAGGTACTGGGTGCTCCTACCTGGACCTGAGGGTACATAATCTTGGCATTTGAAGGCGTGAGGGAACCACTTGTTAGATCCAGAGAAGGACCAGAACCTTGACAGGAGGAGACCACCACTTTCAACCAGGCTGCAACTCTCAGCTGCACCAACAGGTTTTTTGCTTCCTTTTACTTTGGACTTGGGGGAATCATGTGAAACTCAGCACAGCGACTAACAAACCCCTTTGCGTTTGTGCCCCAGGGTGCTGGGTCATACTTCTGGGCTTTGGGGGTTAAAACCGATTTCTTTTTGTGCCATTGCATTTATTGTAATATTGTTATTAAATTGTAACTCTGACTTATAATCTCTTTTATGTTGGGTTCATTTCTCCTGCTGGTTTACCTTTAAACCAGCACACATCCCTTTCTATATAACAATTGTGGTACCAAGTTGGTCAGTATGTTCAGTAATTGAGTGAGATTCTGAAAATTCAAAATTTTTAGGTAGAATGAAAATTTTTAAAGCAATGATTTAACATTGTGCTTAAAGATTCAGAATATGTTGTTCTAAATTAAAAGATCTTTCTACTGTGATAGTCTGACTACAATTAGAAAGCGTGGGCAATACCATATCTCAATAACAACCTCAAAATAACAATCACCTTAATTTGCTGCATGGTCATAAAACCATGCATCTGTTATACAAAGTGTAGCTAATGCTTGAAATTTGTGTTGTAAAGCATACTATTAGATTTAAATATATAAAATATTGAGTTCTTATAGGTCACATGGTTTCTATTGTCCCAAAGTTGCTGTAGCAACAGAATATTCTTCAATGAAATTTAACAGGTCCCTTGTTGGGCTGCAAGACATTTGCCCGTGTTGATATCCCACATGCATGGAAAAGATACTAATTAGGGGAGGATGTGCTAAGATAGATAATTCAGATGCATTGCATAAGGTGTGTTCCCAGACAAGCATTATTTAGCATAACGTTCTGGATAAAATGTGAATGAAATTAAATTATGAAAACAGCTGCTATGTTTAGTGTTCTGCTTTTACTAAAGAGAGACATTCGTCTTCCATTAGCTCTCAAACTTAGTTCCACTAACATCTGCCCTCATTTAGTCAATCTACTATTCAATAAAGTACACCAAAAAATCCCAAATTACCCATATGACAGGTATAAGTAAAATAGGAAATTGAGTATGTGAAGAAATCAAAAAAGAGAGGGCTCCCAGCTGACCTTTTTTTAAAAATTGGCTCCATTAAACTATTTTCTTTCCTTTTTTTGTATATATTATTTTTCTCAATAGTAGGTATGAATTTTGCTTCAGAACAGAGCAAAAAGGCTTAGAGAAGAATAAAAAGAAAAAAGAAATTGCCAAAGTAGCTTTCTTTGCCTCTGATCTACATTCTCCTTCATAGACATTTTTTGTAATGGTTTTCCTTCACTATTTTTGTGATTAATCTGTACCTTCCTCTAGCCTCTAAACTTCTCCTATCCTGTCCAGCTTCTTTATGCATTCCATTGACCATTTAATTCTGCCTTTCTCCAAGGGTATTATTTTTGCAGTCTAGCTTGTATGTAGAAGCCTACTGTAGGAAGACTAGTTTTCTGAACCAGACAGAATATCTGTATTTTTTCTGGCTTCTTAGACAACATTTCCCAGCAGAGGAATTCTCTTCTCAAATACTAGAATTCTCACTATGCATGTATCTATATACACACACATATAAGCTTGGTTTTCAATACTTGTGCACACTAAACAATTCAAATACTATGAGAGTCTTAATATGGAGGCTATGAGTGTTTGATCTTCTGTGATGTCAGATGGAGCTATGGAACTGTGGTCTTAGAGGAAGGACTAGCTGAAATACAAAGCACTCTTCTGCTCAAAATTATTCCAGTACTCTAATTCAGCCCAGAAAAGGCTGCCTGTTGTGTTCCCAGCTACGTCACAATGCCCCAAGTTGAACTAATGGCTGTATAATACTGTGACTAAATCAATTCCTCAGATGTGTTTGATGAGAAGAATAATCCCTTCTATTCCCTTCTGCAATTAAGCAGAAGTTAATAATATCTACATTCTCTGTAGCAATCCTTTCCAGCTAGCAAAGGTAACACTTTTTCAGGATCCATTTGTGAAATACAATAAATTTTTCTTAACTATAAAATGTCTTTTGAAATAATGGGTTGTTCCTAAACAAAAAAGTGTTTTGCTGGATTACAAACTGCTATCATGTTTTGGCTAGATGTTCTCCTAGTTCAAAAAGGGTTTCAGTAGAATAAAATTCAAGTTAACTCATAATCCATCAAACCATTCATAATCCACCAAATACAAACTCAGAATCTTGTGAATGTAATTGTTACTTGGAGGTACTTCTGAGCCATTATGCCTGGCATTATAGCACTTATGTCATAGACATTTCTATGCTAACAATGCCTTGTCCATCAATGAAATAATTTCTTTTCAATAGAGAACTTCCTTTTATGGTACTATTACTACGAACTCAGGAGACAGTCTAAATACAAAGCCATGTAGGGATAGGTCAAGGGGCAAAGGTTTTAAATTGAAAGACAGTAGCTTTATAGTAGATATTAGAAAAAAAATCTTTCCTTTGAGGGTGTTGAGGCACAGGAACTGGCTGCCCAAAGAAGCTGTGGATGCTTCAACCCTGAAAGTGTTCAAGGCCAGGTCAATGGGGCTCTGAGCAACCTGGTCTAATGGAAGATGTCCCTGCCTGTGGTGGTGGGGCTGGTCAGAAGAAATTTCTGCTTCTGGATTTTCATTACATACTCTCCTCTATGTGTGTTAATGCTCATAGATGTTGCCCAAATTGCCTCTAATTGTCACAACTCAGAAAGTGAACTACTTAGTTCTCCAAAGTGTTGTGACTGTTTTCTTTATCTCATTTTAGTGAAATATTCTTACGGTATCATCTGGCGACCAATAATTTTGATCCTTGCTACACTTTTAAAATTATATCTGTATGTTACAAGGTATACGTTGCAAAATAAATATACTAAAAAAATGTGCAGATACTACTTTAAAATGTCTGTGAACATGCCATTCTTGGCTACCTGCAGTAAGTCAGGAAGCAAATAATGAAGAAAATCAACCTGTTTCTTGTATAGTAGCATAAATCCTTTGCAGTGGATTTAATAGTGAACAGGAAATTTCTTGGTATTACCTGAAGAAGTGGCAACAGTGGTAGTCATGTTTTGATAAAAGGGTATCACATGTACCATTAGCTAGCTTGCACTTATTGCAAAACCCAAGAGGTGCAAAAAACCGGTGCTAGACATCTTCAGGAGCACAGAGGTTACTGTGCTCAGTCTCTAAAAGACACGGAAATGGCATCACTGCCCAGTGATATTTTCAACCTAACCAGTAGCTTTACCCCTTAGAAATTCTGGTTGGTTACTTGCTCAAGATATTCAATTACAAAGAGTTACCTTGTCCCTGTGTTATCTCTCTTCAAGGGTGTTTATGAAGGTCTACACTGTGTATCAGTGACAGCTGTTACAGCTTTTTACCAGAAAAGCATACAATGGAGTTTAGTACATTGTCTATGTAGAAACTAACGTACTGTTTCATAGGCATGCAGAGTGTTAGTGACAGTTGTTCTTCACTGTCTATATTTACTTCGGTGGAAGTTTTCCCCAGTGTAGATAAAAAATAAACAAAAGAAAAGCACCATTAAAAATTTTGAAGTGGATGAGAAGTTTTCTGCTTGTTTAAAGAAAAGCTATATCAAAACATAGGAGTAATACAAACTTGCTCATTTATCTAGTTTAATAGGAAGGAAGTTAGCAGGACTAAGACATTAAAATAATTTTTAAAAGTCTGACAAAACAAATAGGAATTTTTCTGAGCAAGAAATTTCTGTTCACTAAAGATTTTTCAAGCCTGGCAGAAGCTGTCACTTTAAATTGCTTTAAAAAAATAAATCTAATTGGATAGAACATACTGTATGTCTTCTAGAAGTGTGACATCCACAGAAGGACAATGGCAATTAAACAAGAAAGACCTTTCAAGGAACACATCTAAGCAAAATGTAAAAGATAAAAGTAGACATCAGCAATCACCTTCTCATACTAACATTCTTCCTTGATAAAAATACAGAAATTCATGACCTATCAATACAAAGGACATAGAAGAGATCAGTGCACTGTGTTAAAATACTTTAAAAAGGCATCCTATGGATGTTAGCCAAAATATTTATGAAGGAGTAACCAATTACAGGAAACAGTAACTTCATGTAGAACCTGTATGGTTAGTAGAAAGTGATTTTTCATTTTGGCTTTGTTGGTATTCATGAATGCAATTCAAATGAATGGCATTCATTTTGGCTTTGTTGTAATTAATGTAATTAACTATTTGGTCATAAAAGTAGGAGTGTCTTGATTATATCTGGTGAAAGATCTGGGAGACATCATCACTGTGACAGGCAATGGATTCTCATCAAGGAAAAACTTGAAAACTAGAATAAAAGAACTGAAATTGGACACACTTGTGCTTTTGATACTAAGTAATGAAGTATAACGTGGGAACTAAAAGAAAAGGGACTAATAAGTCCATGTTTTCATGATACAGAATGGGGATGATAAGGTGATATCACCATAAAACAGGAAACATAGACCCTTGTTTTACCAGGAAATTTATTTCTGTGCAAAATCAGATTACACATGAAAGGGAAAAGATGAAAATAAGTACACACAAATACAGAGAAAGGCAACTAAATTAGACAGGTTCCCTAAAAGCCCTGAGTAGATCAGAAGAGTTTCTCTATACTAATTAGTGGGTTTAAAACCAGATGAAAGAAAATGGATACTTGAACTGAAATGCACTCTAACAGGTTTATATAATCAAGATGGCCATGGATACATTCAAACTGAAAATTAGAAAATGTATTTCAGCTGGCAGCAAAGACAAATCATTAAAAGAAACAGGAGGAACCCAGGCCCAACTAATTTCTGGACCATTTTAGGCTGTAGTCAGCAAAGAACAAACATTAAAAAAAAAAAAATTAGTACTATGCAAAAATATTCCTTCAGCCTTTGAACTGGGGAAAGGCAGAAATTGCAACAAAACGACAGATATTGCGAGGCCATGTTTTCCACAATCATTTTACAGAAACCCCAGAGACAGCATGACAAAAATTATCTCATTTATTATTGTCGAGACGGAACAGGGCTGCTCATAGTCTTTTTTTCATGCAGCAATATTGGCCTTTCTCGATAATAGAATACTAGATTTTATCAGGTAAGGAAAAAAAAAAGTAAAGAAGAAGATCCTGTTTGGGAGTCCCATGCATACAAAATAGCAGTCTGTCAGTCACATACTTGAATATGCACATATGTCTAGTGAACAGCTATAAATTACCTTCTAGCAGATTTGAAATTTCAGCAAAACAGGCAAAAAATCCCCACCCTTCCAGCAATTTCTTAGAAAACCCCAGCAGCAGCATTTACGGTTTTTACTTCTGTCCGAATCCTATTTACAGAACTTATTTATAATTCTAAAGATTCACTACAATCATTATTAATACAGAATAAATGAGCTAAATACAGTTTTGCAAAGGAGGCTTTCTTTTATCAAGTATTATCAGACAGGCTAACTTGCCTTAAATTTCAGAACACTAGTATATACCTTGCTTTCCCTTTAAAATCTGACTATCATGTACACCAGGAAAAATTGAGTTCAGCAAGACAATTCTTCTTTAGGTTTCCAAAGGGGAAGCATGCCCAGCAATCCCACAATACCCCATAAACTTAGATTATTTTCAGTCTTCAGTATAGTTATCTACAGTTGTATCATTGGCAAGACTTCCTAATGGAAATCTAGGTAACTGCAAGCAAAACCTTAGTATGTTTAACAATCTGACACTATGGAAATGGCTCAGGAAGGGCCCACATTAAGGGAATGTGAAGACTGAAAAATGAAAATGCCTCTGAGCTGCCTTAACCATTATCTCAGATTTATGCAATGCCACAAAGAATGGAATTATATTCTTGCACATATTGCCAGAGCGTTGCTGTATTGATTAATGCCAAGAATTTTTTTCAGAAATGGAAAAGGATTTCACAGAGGAGGCTTTTCTACTTTATACTTTTACATAGTGACCTTACCAAGAGATTTCAAAATAGCTTATAAGGGAAAATAAGCATTATTTTTTTTTCTTATTTCACACCTGTGCAAACTGAACAATTCAAACAAGGAAGTTTCTTGCCTAATTTCATCCACTCTCACAACCAGTCAGTATACTTGGGTGCCAGATCGAATTTCACACTGCAGCGGCATGTCACATTGATGAATTATTTATTAATTTCAAGGTAAGGTATTTAAAAATGTACTCTATATTCTTGGGCATGGGGGCCATCTCAGAGAACCAAGTCTTATCTCTTATGAGTATCAGGTATGTATGCTGGCAGTTCACTCCACCAGTGTTGTGTTCATAGAATGATTTTCGTACCTAATTTCAAGAAGGAGATGAACACTTAGGGATATAAGGAATTGCTGACAGTTTTTAATTTGTAAATTTGCTGTTGTTTCACTACCAGTGTTATAAGATTTGCATCCCTTCTGACAGGCACTCTCAGTTTTAAAATACATAACAGTCCATGTGCTGAAGCAAAATGCAGATGCTTCAGAAACACCAGGGTCAATAGATAAATACAAAGTTACTCTTCTGTATTAGATAGTGGTTACACTTACTTGCAGAATAATTTCCTTCAAATTCTTTCTTCACCTTTTATTGTTTCAACTCCTTAACATTATTGGATTCACAGAGATTTGTTTAAAATTAGTTCTATGAGGAAGTTCCAGATGCAGGATGAGCAAATTACATGGTTTGCCCACAGCAGCTAGTCTCTACAAGAGGCTGATACCTGATTTCCATGCATGCACTAATCAGTTCTGCTCACATACATGGCCTTCTCATTTCAGTATCTTGCTTAGGGCATTGATATACACTGCTTTTTCTTTTACAATAGCACTCTAAATTCAACTTCTGCAACAAAAGAGAATGTTTCTGTCATTGCCCAAGACCTTTGCTATGCTATCAGTAGTAAGTGGCTAGCTGGTCTTGTATGTCCAGGTGCCCCTCTGCTGCAACATTCATAATGATAAGAAGGTTTTACTAAGTCTTAGGGGGTTGTGTTTGAAGCACATGTGAAAATTTTGGTTTCCAGTATTAAAATCAGACTACAGAAAATAGCAGTTTAGAGAAACTTGAACTTATTAGCAGCAATACTAAAAGGTAATCCCCAGCCATCCTGACCTCAGAGACTACTCTTTCTTTTCAGAGTCAGTAATAGATTTGTGAAGTTG
Organism: Myrmophylax atrothorax; assembly: GCA_026770055.1. Classification (NCBI taxonomy): domain Eukaryota; kingdom Metazoa; phylum Chordata; class Aves; order Passeriformes; family Thamnophilidae; genus Myrmophylax; species Myrmophylax atrothorax. Next base: position 77,053,957 of record JAOXXN010000395.1, read on the forward strand.
ACATCTCTATTCTAAAACACTCACATGAATTTTTTTCCTATGAGGCAATTTGTTTGTATTACTTAACACTGTGCATCCCATCACAAGAACTGCTGTAAATACTGCTTGCCATAATGGAGCATTTGAATTGTCAGCATCAGTGAACAATCAGAGGGAAGTGACTGTAGATGTCTACGCATGAAAATTATGTTAAGCAACTTTTAATCTTCTATTCAAAGTCTTTTTCCATTTTGTACATGGAGTGATGCATCAAAGTCTGCCCAGTCTTTTGTTTACTTACTTATTAATGTATTTATTTATTTACAAGTTGTTGGGGCAAATAAAATTACTTTTCTTTAAAGACTACTATTCTAACTCTAAAATTGTTCACATGGTTTTCTTTCCTGAGACTATCTTGTGTGTAGATGGAAAAATGAAGATGCAGAAAGAACTTCTGGTTGTTGATAAGGGTGGGGGAAATATTCTGGAGTGAATACAAACCTATCAGTGTTTTGAAACATAAAAATGGGGTTTGGTACCTTTGGTGGGGTCGTTTTCGGTTTGTTTTTTTCTGTTTCATTTTTAATTTTTTTCAGTTCCTTGTAGTGATGTAAAGTTTATGCAACAATCACTTCAAAGAAAAACAAAATTTTACTAATCCAGGCAACTGAATCATCAGTTATTATTCAGGTTAAACGTACTCATTTGAAGGCTAGAAGTCCTTTAAAGAAAAATAAATTCCTACCAAAAAAAAAAAGAATTTAAGAATGTCCATTTCTGTTCACTTTCTTCTTCACAAATATTTAGCTATCAGAAACAAAATATATGATAGCTTTAGGGGAATAATTTTTAGTTCAAATGTTTCGGGAAAGAAATACTTACAAGTGAGTAAAACCTAGATCTTTCAAAAACAATTTGCATAAAACCTTAAGGAAACACTCCTAGTTCTTTTTTACATTTTATATTACTAGTTACATTTACTGAGAATTTGAACATCCAGTCTTCATTCACTTCAGTCTGTCACAAACAATTTTATGCAGAGTAAATGTGACTCTTAGTTGTGAAGGGCACAGTCAAATGTCTCCAATATCTTCTGCCAACAATGTGCTTGAGGCACCAGGGAGCATTTTATCATGTCTATCACTGTGTCAAAATAATTAGGCATTGAACTAATTTTAGCAGCCTACATTAATTATACCCATATACAAGTGAAAAACTCAAATAGCTTAAAAAAAAAAAGTCAAAAATATGTTTGGACTATGTGCTACCTCTGGTGAGCCTCCTGGGAAACATATGGCCTAAAGAGGGATATGATTGAGGCCCTTATCTTTTCAGATATTTTCCCCCTTCCACATGAGATTTATAGTCTTGAGATTTCTAAGAAGGTCTAAGACATGGCCCCTTCCCTATCTAGCAAAAGCCACCAAAATCAAAAGCTGTCATGGGACATGACAGTGTGAGAAAGTTGAATGGCAGCTTCCCCTCTGAAAAGGACTATGTGGCTGTGTTACTCTCATAATCCTTTATTTCCCTTTCTCTTTCCTTATATCCAATAGCACTTGACATCTCCATGGTGACATGTCAAAAATGGCACTGTTTATGTAACTTGTCTGGTAATTCTTTAAAACCTGAGTAATGAGTTTAGATCTGGACAGTGCATTACATACTGTAATGAATTGAACAAGCCCAGGGAAGATATATATCCAAAGTGTAGAGGTGCTTTATGGTGGAAAGTGAGTGAGTGGTCAGAAAGCAGTGAACCTCTAGCACAAATGAAACCCTGAATATAAATTGCAACACGTGGTAGACACAGTCAAGCCTTACAGGTGTTAGTGATGACTTTGCTTGGAGACATAAAAGAGACTGGAGAGTTGGAAAGTCTTGGCAACTCACTGTAAACAAAAGCTGAAATAAAAGACCTGTCCCACAATTACAAATAATTCATTATTATCCTAGCTAGTCATTTTAAGGTCCATTTCTAAAAAGTTGCCTGTTTTTGTTTCAGTTAAAAATAAACAAAAACAAAACACCAAAAAAAAAACAACCAAAAAACCACTTTCCCCTTTCTTCTCCCCTCCCCTAAAAAAAAAAAAATTAACATGACTTTTTACTTTAAAAGCTTTTTCAGCCTTTTAATGGGTACTAGCTTTGTAAAGCTGCCTAAACAGACCAAACTCAAAGTTTTGACCATCCCATAAGAGTTTTCCTATAAGACAGATGATTACTAGGTACAATTGCTTTCTTTCGCTGAAAATATCTTCCATCTTGAAAAACACCCTTCTGTTCTTAGGAGCTGCCCATCTCAATCCATCCATTTTTAGCCGTCAGGTTTGTAAATGAAGAGATTGAATACTGTGGAACAGATAAGGAGTAAGAAAGAGCACAGGTCCCTGGCATGCTTTCAGGGCTTTCACAAGGTGACAGGAAACTTATGCTTATTTTGAGAAAAACAATTTTGACATTTACTATTTAAGAACTGTAATGGTAAAAGGCAGGGAGGGAAAGGAAACAAAGAAAAGCCAGAAACAGTTTTGTAGCATAAAACTGAATTGCTATATGACTTGGTAAATTAAATATTTTTATTTCTTGCTAACATGTCTCAATGCTGCAAGATATTAAAATCAATATTACATTCCACAAATCTGCCTTTCACTTGAATAGGTAAATATTTATGGGTTTTGGAAAGGAAAGGGGTACACATGGGGCAGGAGAAACAAACATAGAGGTAACATATGGATGTAATTGCCTTTGGTCCAACAATGTGAGGTAACAGAGTAGCTCTTTTCATCTAATGAGTTACCAGCGGCAAGAAATTACTTTCTGAAGGGGAACGTTTAGTAGTAATTAAAAGTTTGTTCGAGGTTTTTTCACATTGCAGAGAAACAAGCAATAACAATTTAAAAAATAATTAGAACAAAATTTAAGAAAACATCACTAAATGTAGTGTTTGCAGCTGTCAGATCATTCAGTATATAGGCTTTGGATGTTCGTAGTAAAAGTTTAGTCCTTGTCACTGAAATTGGTGTTGCTCAAGGACTAAATGGACAGAATTTACTCTATTCAGCAATGCAGTTACCCATGGAGCTTTGCAGATACTGTGCTGAGTTCTAGCCTTTCTCAGCACTCCTTCTCATACAGTAGAAAAAACCCCACCCATCTTTCTCATATTTCTCTCTCTACAGTCCTGTGACAGGAATACTGATGCAGTTACTTTTTCTGGTCTCTCTTGAAGAGGTCAGTGTGGAAGAAACAGATGTTAGCTTACACAGTGCCTATAAAAGTATTTCAATATGTCAGGAATTCATTTCATGAAGACTTCTATTTTAGCCAATGTAGTACCAAAAGACCTGAATGGAATCCATGGCGAAACAGAAATAACATAATTAATTTGGATGTTTGAAAATTTTTAGTTATTGTCAGGTAAAGTCTACAAATACTGTTTTCCTTGCTGAAGCAAGGAATAAGGTTCTCATAAGAGGGAGCAGGGGTTTTGTGAGGAGCATCTAGCTCAGAATTCTTGTATTTATACATGAAGTGTCAGCTTTGCTGCCCAGAAAACTATGCTGCTCTAAAACAAATCAATTAGAAGCTATCAGTAAACATATATGGAAACCACTCTCATTAGATGGGACCCAAGCTTGATGGGAATCTCATGCGGTTTAATAATACCAATACAAGGTGCTGCACCTGGATCGAAGCAACCCCCAGTGACAAGACAGGATGGAGGATGAACAGATAGAGAGCAGCCCTGCCCCAAAGGGCTTGGTGGTGTTGGTGGATGAGAGGCTGGACACGACCCAGCAACGTGCACTTGCAACTCAGAAAGCCAGTTGTATCCTGGGCTATATCAAAAGCAGTGGGGCCAGCAGGCTGAGGGAGGTGATTCTGCCCCTCTGCTGTGCTTTTGTGAGACCCCACCTCCAGTGCTGTATTCAGCTCTGGGGTTCGCAGCACAAGAGAGGGATGGATCTCTTGGAGCAAGTCCAGAGGAGGGACACCAAGATGCTCTGGAGTACCTCTCCCATGAGGACAGGCTGAGAGTTGAGACTGTTTAGCCTGGAGAAGAGTCTGGGGAGACCTCATAGCAGCCTTCCAGTACCCAAATAGGGCCTACAAGAAATCTGGAGAGGGACGTTTCATCAAGGGCAGGGGTTAATGGCCTTAAGCTGGAGAAGGGTAGGTTTAGTTATCGATATCAGGAAGAAATTCTGGGTGGTGAGGCACTAGAGCAGATTGCCCAGAGCTGTGTATGCCCCATCTTTGGAAGTGTTCGAGGCCAGGTTGGATGGGGCTTTGAGCAACCTGGTCTAGTGGATGGTGTCCCTGCCCATGGCAGAGGGATTAGGACTAGATCTTAAATGCCTCTTCCAATCCAAGCCATTCTATGAGTCTATGATTCTGTTATGTGATCAGTCCAAGCTCAGTGAAGAGTAGCCACGGAGACAAAACTGACCATTGCATTTAAGCAGGTCATGGGATGAAGATGCATATTAAGGACTATAAATTTCCAGGATGCAAAATACAAAGAGTTCCTCAAGCAAGTGGAGCCACTACTTCGACATAATTCAGAGTTTGCTCTGAATAATATTGTAGAAACACTAAATTTTTTTGGACTGAAACAAAAAAGCACCTCCACATCCTGCCATATTAGGTGGCACTGATTAGTCACTAGAACTGTTTGTAATTATGTAAAGCTAGAAATGTACTATATATAAGATTAATTAAACTTCTGGTATCAATACATAACCATTTTGAGAGAAGTGGCAGGTCAATTATCACTCTTCAAATAAAGTGTAACATTAATTTCTTGAAATGAGCATATCCTGAGAGACTTCACATATAGTAAGGCTTCTCAGCCTCTCTCCTTCATATACAAAAGAACTAATTAAATACATTTGTAGTTTACTGGAAATTATGCATTTTCCTCACAGGCTGCATTAATTAATTTTGTCTTCTTTAGAAGCTGATGGTGACTGAGGTTGCTTTGCTTCCTTAGAGTTACAATTTTGAATCTTCAACTCATACAGAAAACTGACAAGATGCAGCTAATTGTTATTGCAAAACACAACTTTCCCAAGCCTGTTCACAGTGTTCCTTGTGAACCAGCTGCCAACAAGCTGCAGTTAGCACCGTGTACTCTTTCTTAAAGGCTCAGAACTGATGGCAAACAAATGAGTGGTTGGCAGATACACAGGTTTGCAATTTGTGGCCAACAGAGCATTCACATCTGTATCTAATTATAGAATGGAAAAGCTGAATTCTCACTTTTATCAGTGTATCATTACCAGAGCCTAGCACCCTTGCTCCAGTATTACTTGAATTAAATATCAAGCCACAGAAACAAAGATAATTGTACCAGTTTTTCTCCTAATATATTCTTGCTATAGGTATTGCTGCTGTCTCTGGATTCTAATGATAGGTAGAAAAGGAAGGAAAGATTGGCGTATGATTTTCCCTTGTAATTAATAGAAACTGCAGACACACAAGATTGAGTATTTCAACCAATTGATT
>JAOXXN010000395.1:77059801-77076545 GCA_026770055.1 Myrmophylax atrothorax
TGAAACAAGAGTGGATGCTCTGTTGACATCTGGTTGAGAGAAGGAAGCCAGAGGCACTTGACTGGATGAAATTTTTGTTTTGTTTTGTTTTGTTGGATGTTGTTTTGTTTTCCTCATTCTTCATTTGGACACATTATTCAAAGCAATATTATTACTTACATCTAAGAAATGTGAAATTTAGAAGGCAATATATGTAATCAATATCCTATTAACAGGATTTGCAGATGCAGGAAATTCATTTTGTGGCCGTATACAAGAACAAGCTTATTGAAGCCATTCAGAATTATCTAATATAAAAATTACCCATTCATATGAGATTTCTGTGCAATACCTTTCTGTGAAAACACCTTCCCAAAAACAGTGTTCTTTTACCAAAATCCTTTGTATTTTAGAAACCTTATTGAAGTAACATTTAAAAGTACTTTAAATAAATTTCAAGTACTTTTCAAGAAATAAAAAGCTATATTTATCAAAGAACATTGTCAAAAACACATACCACAAAATCATAGAATCACAGAACATGCTGAGTTGGAAAGAACCCACAAGAATCATTGAGGCCAACCCTGGCCCAAGAGTCACCACATGAGGGAGCTGAAATGGTTTAGCCTGGAGAAAAGGAGGCTCAGGGAGCACCTTATTTCTCTACCCCAGAGGAGGTTGAGGTCAGGTGGGTGTCAGTCTCTTTTCTCAAGTAGCATGTGACAAGACAAGAGGAAATTGCCTCAAGTTACTCTAGGGGAGGTTATAGATTAAACGTTAAGAAAAATTTCATCATGGGAAGGGTTATCAAGCTTTGGAACAGACTGCCTAGCAAAGTAATGGAATCACTATCCTTGGAAGTGTTCTAAAAATGTGATATGGCACTCAGAGATATGATTCAGTGGTGAACATGGTAAAGGTGCAGGGTTGATCGTTGGGCTTGATGATCTTGAAGGTCTCTTTCAACCTTAACTGTTCTGATTGTGTGATTCTAAGCATGTACCTGTGATAAGAGAAATAGAAACTTTGCTCACAGTATCCCAGAATGCCCAAATAAGGAACAATATGATCTTAGAGAAGTCCTAGAGAATTAGATAAGAGATGTAACTCAAACAAATAGGATATAAACTAAGGTCTGGGTACACCAATAAGATAAAGAACAGGTTACAGGTTTTGGTGGTGAAACACTCTGACTCTGCACCTGCTCAAGAACTGAGGTCAAGATGAGAAAAAAGACATGGAAGGACCACAAAAGGACTTCCAATCAGGGTATGACTATGCAAAGCAAATAATGAATATGTATTAAGTAAGGGAGACTGTCAGTGAAAATGTACATAGTTTGTCTATCTGTGGTTTGGTTAGAGGAGCTATCCTCTGAACTTCCAGCATGCTGAATAAAGAATGCCCTTTTTAACACCTACAAATTGGTGTTAAGAAGTTTGTTTCTGATGGGTATTGCTATGTTTACATATTTCTTTCTAGTTCTGTGTAGTTTATTCCCCTCCTGTTCTCTCCCTCTCCTGTCTGCTCTTCATTTACTTTTACATCCTTAGGCTATCTTCCCCTTCTGTGCCTCATCCTGTTGTGTTGTTGTGTTTGTTTTTTCCTAGTCTGTCCTCCTAAATCTTTCCCTCCTCCTTCGAAGTCAGGTGATTCTCTCTCCTTTTTGCTTCCTTTCAGCTCCCAGGGTGCTTTCTTCAGTGCAACTGAGCCACCATAATAGGGAGGAAGCACCCACCCTTCTTTTTGAATGTTGCTAGCCAGCGTCCCACAGGTCATTACAGATTCACAGGCAATATTCGGACACTGGTACACCACTACTGCAGCCCACTTTATTTATTGTCTAAGAAAAAATGACTTTATGAAAATCAATTTCAGACACTTTTTTAAAAAGGCAAGTATCTAACTACTTGTGTGCTATTTAAATCTGATATAAAGCCTGCGGCTTCACACAACTAATTGTCTCTTCAAATTTGAGCTGACCATGAGCCTTACAGACTTCTAAGAAGACATTAGTTTCTCTTTCTGTGCACTTGTGAATTGGGCACAGGTGTCTGGGTGTCAGATCTGCCAGGGCGGCCCCTGTATGGAGGCAGATCCAGCCGGTCCCAGCGGCTCCAGCGGCCCCAGCGCAGGGCACGGCTGAGCCCACTCAGCCACGGGCGGGCGGGCGAGAGCCCCGGGGAAAGACTGGGCAAGGCAGGGCAAAACGCTGCCCGGCAGCCAGGGCTGAGCGAGTGCAACCAAGAGAGAAACAGCACTGCGAGCCCCGAGGGCAGAGGGGGAGGAGGAGGGGAGGAGATATCCCAGCAGAGTGGCTCTGCAGCCGAGAAGAGGCACCAGTTGAGGAGGTGTTCCCCTGGAGCCAAAGGAGAGGTCTTTCATCCTATGCTTACACTGTTATACTTGGAGATCTTAGCTCCTCCAAGCATAGCCATCATACAGAGGCAACTCTCTGAGGTCTTAGCTTTGTCTACGTGGGTGACAGCATTCCTTCCCTATCCCACTTCACATAGGACATAATTAACATGTTGTAATATTATGTAAAACTAAACCAACATTTGCCACAAAACATGCAGATTCTAGTATGTAACAGGTTTTAAGAGCAATATTTCTACTCTTTCTAATCCCCATGTCATATTTCAAATTCCCCATTCATTACTGTCCATGATGATAAAGGGAATTAGTGTTCCCTGATTAATTTTAAGCACTGAAGATATGTGCTTCAGTTTGGCATAAAGCTGGATAATTCATTAGTCACACAGTTGAAAGTTCCAAGTCTATTATACCCCATACGATATTTTCCGGGAGAAATTTCTATTCTTCTAATTTGCAATGCTTGTAGACAAAATGATTCATATTCTCCCATGTGTAACATGTTGAGTTTATTTATTTCTTTATTTTTTTTGTCCATAAGTGTCCTGTTTTCAGGTGGGATACAGGTTATTTTTTCCTTAGTAGCTGGCATAGAGCTGTGTTTGGTTTCAGGTTGTGAATAATGTTGATAACACGCTGATGTTCTAGTTGTTGCTGAGCAATGCTTACTGTAAGTCAGGGACTTTTCAGTGTCTCATTCTCTGCTAGCAAGGAGGTGCACAGGAAGATGTGAGGGAGCACAGCCTGGAAAGCGCACCTGAACTGGCCAAAGAGATATTCCATACCTTAGAATGCCATGACCAGTATATAAACTGGGGAAAGTTGTCCCAGCGAGGTCGATCACTGCTCGGCACCAGTCAGTAGGTGGTGAGAAATGATACTGTGCATCACTCGTTTCCTTGGGGTTTACTCCTCTATCTCATATGCTTATCTCCCTTGTTGTTGTTATGATTGGTAACATATTTTTCTTTATTTCAAATATTAAACTGTTCTTATCTCAATCCACAGAATTTAACTTTTCCTGATTCTCTTTCCCATCCCACTTGGGTGGGGTTGAGAATGAGTGAGGAGCTGCACAGTTTTTAGTTGCTGGAAGGGGTTAAATCACAACAGTAAGAGATTGCTAGCAAGAAACTTACAGTATTTCGGGTTTAGAATTAGAAACATTTCTTCTAAGAATACTCTTTTTTAAAACCACATTCATAAAATAAATATTGAGGTAAAGTTCTTAACTCCCATAAAAGGTCAAACTGTACCCATGAGAGTTCTCAGATAGCAAGTATCTGGACTTAGTCTCTAGTTCCAGTTCTAATTTCTCCAATTTAGTTTAATCCCTTGGAGCCTACTCAGACATTAAGAATTGCTATATATTTTAGCATACATACGTTATGATTCGGTTGTGCTCACCTTTAAATATATAATCAGCAAAACCCCTCATTTTTAATTTCAACTGGTTTATAGCAAAAACAAAGTCAGATTCCTACATAAATGCATCCTAGTGGATCCAGAATGACTTGCTTCTTGAATTTATAGAATTGCAATACTATTTTAAGAATTGTAATGTAGTATAAAACACACAAAGAATTAACCTAAGGAAGGTGTATTTTTTTATTATTACTCTTATTACTAATATTGTTGTTATTATTATTGCTGTTATTATAAGACCTAAAATAAAGATGACTTTGTTTGCTCTTTTGCCGTGTCTGATAGGAATGTCTGCATGTTTGCTATCCCTGCATGTCTCCTCTGCATGATACCAGAATATAGGACTGGAACAGGAGATCTGTTGCAAACCACCTTCCACAACCTGAGCCGTGCACCAGAAACTACAAGAATAAAAGCCATCATTTGTATTGAACAATTCATCCTAAGAAATTGACTATTAGGAAAACAGTACCTAAAAAAAAAAAAAAAAACAACTATGGAACCCAAGGGCCAAAGAATTTCTGGCCTAGAAGTTTACCTAATTCTACTAAAAGCCTGTTCACAAATTTGGAACACATACTGCATGAATCAAGACCTGTAGAGAAATAACACTTGAGATCTCAATTTATATAAAACATTTCCTCACACAAATAAAGGCAGTTAGATCTAGAATTTCTAGCTCTTTTCATCGGGTTAATCTCACAGTACTTAAAGTTTCCCCTGGGAATGGGATTTGTAATTTTGTTATGGACCATGAGGGTATAATAAAATGGCAAACTGAAGATCTGAAGCAAGCATTGAGTTCAATCCATTTAATGGAATCATTTATACTGGAAAATGCCTTTAAGACCATTAAGTCCAACCATTAGGGTCTGCCAAGTCCACCACTAAACCATTTTCACAGGCACCACATCTCCACATCTGCACATCTGTTAAAGACCTCCAGGGTTGGTGATCTGACCATTGTGGGTTCATAGGGAATTAAAGACAACTAAAGATGGTCATGAAAGAGAAATTTACTGAGATATGTCAGAATATTTTTTTTGTTTAGGATATCTCTGAGCCACACATATTGCAGGCTGGGAAAGGATTTTCAAGAAAAATCACTACATTTTCCATATTCTTTCTTAAGCATCTGCTGTTGGCAACTGCTGCCAATCACATAGACCAGTGATCTCAATGAATGTCACCATTCTTATACTTTTACAAGCCTACATAAAGTAAGATGGTGATGCCATTGATAGCAGAGCACACAACTAAAGAATTATATTAAGAGATCCTGGCAGGGCTAGCAAACTTCTGGCAGGTGTACCTGAATGAGGACACAGGACTATTATCAGTGAAAAAAATGTCACAGGAGATTAACTTTCACAGTCCTTGCTCTGTGCTAAATGGCCTTGATAGCAGCAGTTGGTAAAATAGGAACCTGTGTGCCAAGTGTGTGGTTGAGTGGACCATCCAGAACAGTCCAGGAGAGCATTTTCCCCAAGCTTAGTGAAACTAAAGAGGAAGAAAAACATTAAACCAGATTAAACAGTAAATAAGGGAATTACATAAACTTTTGGAAACAAAGACAGACTCAACCTGAGAAGCATAAAAGGAGCCTAAAAGTTTGCAATGGTAGAGACAAAGGAGACAGTGACAGAACAGTAATGAAAATCTGTTTTGACATTGCTAGAAGTCATCCCAGCTGGCATTTGTCTGTGTCTTATGGTGTTACTTTCTGTCAGGGGCGTGACTGTGCCAGAGTGCAGCAGGGGGGGATCCACATCTCAGTATGTATGGTTCACACCTCTGTATGTACATCACCAGGTGGGCTGTTCTTGTACTGTATGTGTGCATTTAAGGGCTTCAGGTGGTAGTGTGGAGAGCTAGAGTTTGAACTTTTAACCCACACATCCTCTGAGACAGAGTGTGTCTATGTGTGTGTGTTCACAGAATTCTTTAGTATTAGTTAGAGAAGGCTGTTTAGAAACTTGTAGGTATATGCAGGCATTTTATGAGCATCTAGGACAGTGGTGTACCTGTTGCAATTATGATACAGACCCATAACATCCAGTTCACTGATTATCCATTAATTATGTGGTAATAAACCTGATTCAATTTAAACTATGCCAATTAAACAAATTTCCCCTGTGAAATCGCCCATCCAGATGCTGCACTCCTCAACAATAAATTACAGAGCATATAGAGTGATAATGTAGTGGTATTATGACATGAAATAAGTTCCTTTTCTGATATAGCAGCAAATTATCAGCATTTCAGATTCTACTTTTGAAAGAATAAAAAAAGGAAATGGATGATCTGTCTTTCTCATGGGCAGGCAGGACAAGCCTTAGAAGATTTTAGGGAGATATTCATAGCAGAGACAGCACCCACGTTCTCAGTGTTGAGTGTGAGGATAAACATCCCTTCCAGTCCAGATGGCCGTACCAAAAGGAGTATCCACTGCATTTAAAACATAATGCAGTTAACACTGTTGGCAATATTATTCCTCTGCTTGAAGCATTTATACGTTTCACAGGAATCAAAGGATTCATCTTTTGGAAGGCATATGGTCAAAGTACAGTCTCAACTGTACCAAACATACTTTAATATTTAGGTTAGTCTAAGAAAACCTAATAAGCAACTATTTAAAAGTAATGTTCAGAATTCAGCCAAGACAGTACCAATGGCATTTTCCCTAAACAGGTACAGACTTACAAGTGCAGAGAAAGGGGATGGAAAAGTTCATATCCTCACTTACTAGAAGCCAATACAGCATGTAGCCTGCCACATGGGGGAGAGAGACTGCACCACCATCTTCATGACTACATCCACAGTGGAAAAAATAATCTTTTTATTTTTAGGGAGATTTTACACTGATACTTTTTAGTTATAGCATAACACTAAATACCAGACGTTATAAATTACCTGAGTAGTTTTACATAGTCTGCTTAATATTTCTAATATTTCAAATGTGATGGGATCACAACAGCTAAGGCTAGTATTATAAGGCAGTGATTCTGTTCTTCTAAGCAGCTGCAGATTGAATTTAATTTTTTAGACTGTCTCTGTGGATTTTAAAAATCAACTATGTTTCAAACTAAATCAGCACATGAAAAACTTACAAGATTTCACTATGCCTTCATTATAATACAGACATTACAAAAAACCCTAACTGTTTATTGTGCAATGTGAGAACCGTACAAAGCACCTGAAATCTGTACCCCTAGTAAAAAAGAAGTGGAAAATCCAGAAGAATGACTGAACACCGAACATTATTTTCTCTTTACTGTTGGACACATTTTTATTGTTGCAGACATTAATTTTCCCTTGTAAATTCTCTACATAATTACTTATCAGTCTGATAAATTATTGGGTGGGACTCTTATTTATGCCATTCATACAATCTATCAGTAAGACTCATTCATCACCAACATATTGCAGTTTACATGGCGAGTATTAATCAGTAAAATTCTACTCTGGTAAATGTGTACTGCAAGTTAAATTATAATGCACATTAATATTGGAAAGTTTCCTGATGAATTTTGTATTTCTCCAGCATAATTGAACTTTATTAAATGTATATCAAATCATATAATGATGTAAAACTTGTTAAATAAGGAAAGGTCTACTTGGCATCATATCTGCAATTTAGATATTGTTCAGTTTAACTGTACTTCTGTACTACAGAGCAGCTTATAAATAATGGAAAAGCAGTAGAGTCAACTTTTTTTTCCCTGTCAATTATTAGGTATTATTGAAATTTAACGTTATCAAATTATTTTGCTTTGTTAGGATGTGTTATTGACATTTAATTCACAACTGAAGAGAAAGTGATAAACCTCTCAAGGCTTAGCTAACACTAACAGCTTAGACTTACTGTTTTTTCTCACTGGTTATATCTTATTCTGACAGCAACCATACTAATCTCTGTGGAAGTACTGAGAACACTTACAAGTAGTCAGCATGAGCAACAGGAGCAGAATCACCAGCTTCTGTTGGAGATGTGACATTTCTAACAGAACTTCCTGGCATCCAGAGCTTCTCACTTCTTGAAATATTCTAGATACATAGAACATTGGATGCTTTGCAAAAGACTTTGAACTTTCCTAGGATATTTCTGGATGGAAGGCGTCTCAGAAAGGCTTTTGTTCAACCTCTTACTCAAAGAAGGTCATGTTTGAGTAGCTAACAGAGGTCTTAAATCAATCAGGATTTGAAAACCTTCAGAGCAAGAGAGAGTATAACCCTGCTGGGCAACTTATCTGTGGCCAATATTTGATTGTACCAGCGGTTAAAAAGTTTCTCCTTGTATCCAGTCAGAGCTCACTGTGCTAGGTTTGTCTTATCCTCCCTTTACACAGTGCTATAAAGTGCCAGACTCTGACATCTTGAGAGCCCTTTGTAGATCCTGGCACACTGCTGTTCATTCCCCTTAAAGTTATATCTCTTCTAGGCCAAACAATTCTTAGTCTCTCAGCCTCTCTTCACAGGGCACACGACCCAGTCTCTGGCCACACTAAGAGGCTTAAGGTGATTAGGAGCCATTAGTGTCAGGGACCTGTTGATGTCTTTCCTGTAATTGAAGGCTCACGATTGGATATGACATGGTAGATGTGCTGGGTATAAGGGGAAAATCCCTCCTCTTGATGTCCTGGCTGTGTCCCTGTGAATACCTTCCAGCACACTGCTGGCTGGCTGTGCTGGCTCATGCTCAGTGTGTATCTATCAAGATCCCAGGTCCCTCAGTGCAGAGCTGCCCCAAGCCAGGCAGGTACTGGCTTGTACAGCTGGACAGGGTTCCTGCCTGTGGCACAACTTGGCCTTTTTCTATCCCTGTTGCAATTTGGGATGGTCCTCTTGGCCCACTTCTTCAGCCCGTACAGATGTCTAAGAATTGCAGCATAATTTAGTTCCTCTACTAGATACAGTATTTAAGCCATCACTTAAACAGCCACCCAAAAAGTCATACCTTTCTTCATATCTTGTAAATAGAATTCTCCATCATGAATGCACAGTAAGACGACAAACGCCATTAAGTCAATTGGGTGTGCAACTGACCATGAATCAGCTGAAGCAGCATAGGTTTTACTGGATTCTGTAGTCTTTTCCATCTCTGTCATGAATATTCTTAGGTTATAGTTATAAGCAGTTAGCTGAAAGCAATAAGCAACATCAGCTCTCTCCTGAGTTTTATAGCAGTCTGAAAAAGTGCTAGTTATCCAACATAAATACCATACCAGAAGTTTGTTGTTTGGAGCATATTCCAGTATATAGCACTTCCACAGGGAGTGTTAAATACATCTAATGTGTTCACTTAGTGGAAGTTGGGTAGTGCAGAACCTTAAATATCTGTGGGTACTTAGCTTTTGTCATTATGAAAAAAGACTGCATAAGTTACTTCCTTGCTACATTAGAGAATGACTCATTTGGGATCTTCCAGACATTCTGTTTTTAACTTTTGAAAAGCACTAGACAAAAAATTACTAAAATAGAGATGGGATGATGATCCAAAAATGCGTTCTCCCAGCCAATGATAAACTATTTAGGAGTATTTTATTTCAAACATACTTTAGGCGAAAATTTTAAAAATTTTTGCATAGTACCAATGACTGGCATTCTTTACTGATATTTACGGGGTTTTCAAAGTTTTAAAAACCACATTCACCATCTAGAAATTATTTTCTTTTCAAAAAATGCCATGAGAGATGTTCATACTTTTGGAAAAGATGTGACAACATTGATTTATGTTTTTGAGAAAAACTTTTTATTCAGCAGGCCAGTCAAAATTGCAAATGCAAAGAAACAAACTACAAGAGCCAGCTGACATTGTATGAGTTTCATTTCTTTTCAGTAATGTTGTAATAGCATTAAAATAAACAGCTTCTCAGTGTCAGG
This sequence comes from Myrmophylax atrothorax, assembly GCA_026770055.1. Classification (NCBI taxonomy): domain Eukaryota; kingdom Metazoa; phylum Chordata; class Aves; order Passeriformes; family Thamnophilidae; genus Myrmophylax; species Myrmophylax atrothorax. The sequence goes on from JAOXXN010000395.1 coordinate 77,069,465, forward strand.
TAGTAAATTTAGCACTTGATGTATGACAAATGTTCCCGGTCCAAAAAACAAGGCCAAAATTAAAAAGCAGCTTTCAAACACTGGATGTAAAAGAACCTCTTGCTCACACACTGCAGCAACAAATAGATTTTGTATGACCAGCTGGATGATAAGTAGGATTCCCTAATGGTCTAACAATTAAAACCAATTGCTTTTATTATTTTTGACAAGCGTAAAAGTCTAGTAACAGGTGGGAGAATCTGCTTAAAAGAAGAAAACAAGAGAATGAAGATGACACAAAAATCTGGTAGACTGGTCAGGATAATTTTCTTCATAATTTTACTTCTATTTCTGTAGGTGTCAAATATGAGTACAAGAAGGAAGCAATATCTTTTATGTAAAAATAATGCTTGTTTTCTGTTTCAATAAAGGTGATTTGTTACCAAATGCTGGATTTCCAACTCCTGCCATGCAACAATGAGACAATTGCCACAATTAATAATATGCTAAGAAAAAGAAATCTATGGGGTTTTGAGGTTTTGACCTTTCAACTACCAACACTACACACTCTACTCAGTATTGACATAAAGTTTTGTAATGTTACAATCTTAGAAAAAAGTGAAACAACATAAGCACAAAACCAATCACTAACCAAGGGAGAATAAAGTCCTGGCAGCCCAAATTAGAAATTATTATGTCAAAGTTTTATAATTTCAAGATACATCTATATTATCCTTTAGAAATACTTTCTGAGTTTTCAGTGATTTCAGTTATTTTATAATATACAGCTTAATCCTTCCTATTAGAAAGTATTTCCTTAAATTCCTGATCTGTAGGCATAATCATACATATGTAACTGAGTTCCCTTTGCTCCATATTTTTAACAGGGCATTAATTGTCTGCAGTATGATTTATATTTTTCTAATACTTCATGTTTCATTTATTCTGCAGCTGCAGTGAAGCAAATAAACAGTGATGTTCTTGGTAAATCGTTGTGTCAAAAATCAGAGGTAAAATCAGCAATTTCACTAGCAAATTGACAAAGAGTAGGACCCTTCCAGGAAATCAGGAAAGCAAGCTAACACTCACTGAGTTTGACAAGGTTCTCAGTGTCATCTTAATCTTCCCATTAATGGATAACATAATGAGATGAATTCTGATTGTTGTTATTATGAGGGAATTATTTCTCCAGTATTGCTCTTAATAAATATATCTTTAACATGTATAATTTTGAATAATTCAACTTTCAAAGGCATACCTTTGGTTCCTAAGTGGTTAACAGGCACTGCACATAGTACTACTGGATTTCCCTTCCAAGGAACTTCAGCTGAACTTTAGTCCACTTCCTATGGCATCACTTGACTTCAGAAATCTATTATTCTCTCATACAAACTCTTCCTTCTCTGTGAATGCTTATGTTAGCTGCAGTGGTAACTAAAATGCAACACTGCTTTTGCTGATGAAGGCAAGAATAGAGACATCTGGCTGATGGAGGCAATTTGAACAGATTTGTCAGAAAGTACTTTTACCAGAATATGGGAAGGTCCTTGAGGTGCACTTATTGTAAAATGAGAAAAGTTTGTATATATGAAAAAGTGCCCAGAATCTCTGTTGGTTTTTAATGACCTATTTGAGCCTTCAAAGCAATAAATGAACCAAACTGGATTTGATTTTGTGAGGTCCTCTAGTCCTCTGGTTGAATTTCTAATATGACAAAATAAATGCTGGAAATTGTCAAGTTTCCTTAACCCATCAGGTATAATTTTTCTTTTAAAGGAAAAGTACAATTTGATATAAACTGTAGACTTCATTTAGTACAAATGCAGGTCAAATTGCAGGCTCAAATCTACTTGGACCCTGGAGACTCTCAAAACCTTTATGAATAATAATATCTTCAACACTTCTCAGCCTCAGAGTAAAGGGATGAATCAAGGAGTTCTTAAAAGAAAATTCTTTAGTAATGCTGATGATTGGAGATTAAGAAAAGGTGATAGTTTCAATCCTAGATATAATCAGAATAGATTCAATAACCTATGTAAAGATTCTATGAAATGTTTTCTAGAGAAATCCACAGAGGTGAACACATATTATTCTAGAAATGTGATTCTTCAGTAGTATAATGTCTGCTCCTGTTCTTCTGTGGATTGTTTACAAGTTAATGTATATTTAGGTAGCTTATAAAAAATTTAAATCTAAAGTGAAATTTTCCCAGAACAGTCAACAATGTATGTTTCTTCAAACTTTTTGGCAACTACCAAAGTCAAATGTGTACTGTCTTTAAAAAAAAAATGCCAACAATTACTGAAATAATCATTAATATATTTGGAAAATCACATGATATCAAATTTCAGATGTCATGTGATGGCTTTAAAGTCATCTGTATGTTCACATTGCTTCTGTAGTAATATTCAAATTCAGTATCTCGTTGTTTTAAATGAGTTTGATTAAAAAAGCTGCCAATTCCTACCTGAGGTGATAGAATGGTTTCTCATAACACTGATAAGACTTCAGACTGTGAAAAGCATTAGAGGAACATCTCTCTCATGAAGAAAGGCTGAGAGACCTGGCGCTGTTCAGCCTGGAGAACAGAAGACTGAGGAGTCTTATCAATATATGAAGATACCTTAAGGGAGGGTATCAAGAGGATGGGACCAGACAGTTTTCAATGGTTCCTAGTGACAGGACAAAGGACAATGGGCATAAATATCTGGGCTTCTTCAAATACATCAATAACAAAAGGAAAATAAAGCATAATGTGAGCCCAATACTAAATGAAATAGAGACTCTGGTAACAGTGGACACAGAGGAGGCAAAGTTCCTGAATGCCTTCTTTGCATTTGTCTTCTCTGACAAGACCAGACCTCAGAGATCACTGACACAGGAGTCCAAGGAAAAGGAATGTTGGAATGAAAACTTGCCCTTGGTCAAGAAGAATTGGGTTATTGAACACCTAGGAAAACTTGGCATCTGAATGCATGCATCCATGAGTGCTGACACACACCGTAGCTAGGCTGCTCATGATCCTCTTTGAGAGGTCATGGTGATCGCAAGAGGTAACTGAGGACTGGAAGAAAGCGAGTATCAACCCAGTCTTCAAAGAGGGCAAGAAGTAGAACACAGGGAACTACCAACCAGTCAGCCTCTCCAATACCTGGAAAGGTGATGAAGCTCCTCATTCTGGAGGATGTCTCTAACCACATGGAGGACAAGTAGGTGATTAGAAACAGTCAGCATGGATTCATTAAAGGTAAATCATGCTGATGAACCTTATTGCCTTCTATGATGAAACAACTACCTGGATGATGGAAGAGCAATGGATATTGTCTACCTCGACTTCAGCAAGGCTTATGACATTGTCTCTCACAGCATGCTTTTATGCAAACTCAGGAAGTGTGGAGTGGGTGAGTGGGCGGTGAGATGGGTGACAACTGGCTGAATGACAGATCTCAGAGGGTCACAATCAGTGACACATGGCCTAGTTGGAGGCCTGTCACTAGTGGTGTCCCTCAAGGTTTGATACTTCTTTTATTAAACTTGTATTGTTTAACTTATTCATCAATAAATTGGACAAAGGGACAGATGCCTTCTCAGCAAGTTCACTGGTGAAACAAAGCTGGAGGAGCATCTGATAGTCCAGAGTTCTGTGTGGCCCTTCAGAAGGACCTCGACTTGTTGGATACAAGGGCAGAGAACTGCCTGAAATTCAAGAAGGGCAAATGCAGGGTCCTGCACCTGGGCAAGAATAAACCCAGGCACCAGTACAGGCTGGGGCCTGACCTGGTAGTGATCAGCTCTGTGCAGAAAGACCTGGGTTGTCCTGCTGGATGAGAACCTGTCCATGAGCGAGCAGTTTTCCATAGTGGTTGAGAAGGCCAACAGCATCCTGGAGTGCCATAGGAAGAGCACTGCCAGCAGATTGAGGGAGGTGATCTTGTCCCTCTACTCAGCCCTGATGAGACCTCATCTGGAGAGCTGTGCCCAATTTTGGGCTCCTTAGTACATGAGAGACATGGAATTCCTGGAACAGGTCCAGCAGAGGGCAACAAAGATGATGAGGGGACTGGAGTGTCTCTCTTACAATGACAGGCTGAGGGAGCTGGGCCTGTTCAGCCTTGAGAAGAGAAAACTGACAGAGGACCTCATCAATGTCCATAACTATCTGAAGCAAGGGCAACAAGAGAATGGATCCAGGCTCTTCTTGGTGGTTACAAGAAATAAAGCAAGAAGCAACGAGCAGAAACTGATGCACAGGAAGTCCCCCCTGAATATGAGGAGGAACTTTACTGTGTGGCTGACTGAGCACTGGAACATATTGCCCAGATGCAGTCCCGTGCAAGGTGCTCTAGGGCTGCCCTACTTGAGCAGCGGGGTTGGACCAGATGGCCCACTGTGGTCCCTTCCAACCTTACCCATTTTGTGATTCTGTGAAACTGAAACACATGAAGCTCCATCTGAATATGAGGAAAAACTTTGCTACGAGGATGGCAGAGCACTAGAAAAGGCTGTCCAGAGAGGTTGTGGAGTCTCCTTCTCTGGAGATACTCAAAACCTGCCTGGACATAATCCTGTGCATCCTGCTCTGTGTGAACCTGCTTTAGCAGGGGGCATGGACTAGATGATCTCCAGAAGTCCCTTCCAACCCCAGTCATTCTTTGATTCTGTGATTTCACTATCTTTTAACACAGATACTAGTCTTAGAACAATCAACAAACGTACAAAATTCTTCTCCAAAAATTAAACATAACTCTACATCTCATTTTTGGTACTGCAGCCTGTTTCATTATGGTCCATTTTGACTGAGATTATCAGGAAAATATGCCACCAGCTAAAAATTTGGTTGAAAATTCACTCTTGTTTACAGTTACTGGAACAACAGGTACTGGAACAACAGAGCATGCAAAGATAGATAATTTTTGAATAATTATAACAAAAGCTTTATGGCTTTCCAGAAAATGTAAATAGCTGTAATGAGCAAGTATGCACACACATTTATATACAACAACTATAAATAATTTCATGTGAGTTGGCAAAGAAAGAAAAGAATTATGCCAACACCACTCTCCTTGCTGGAATGAAGAAAACAAAACAAAACAAAACAGAATAGAACAAAATAAAAAGAGGAAATTCCTACAGATAAACTGAACAAAATATGAATAAAACAGCCCAAAAATAAGCGTTGTGCTTTTTTCATGAATAGACACATTGAAATTTGCTCAAATTTATAGGAATGCATTAATTGCTCCAGTTGTGAGCCATTGCACATATATAACTAAACAAGGTTTTCCACAGTAGTGTTTCACTTAGTAGAAAAAAGTTGTGTCTTTGCTGAATTCTACCAGAACTTTTCCACATTCCTAAACACTAAGTAGCTTCCAAAAATAATTAATTATGGACCTCATTGCTATCTACTTTAGTATTTCATATTAAAAATAGTGGGTCACTGTCTGCATTGGGAGATGTTGATTTATTAGGGTCCCAGTAAGAAAGACACTGAGACTCTATACAGTATCATTCAAAATGTCATTTATAATTTATTATTTACACTATAAAGAAAGAAAAAAAAAGGAATGTAGTGCAGTACCCTTACAAAGATCCTATCCATGAAGGGTTACTCTGTTTTGGTCATCAACATTGTAGGATTGGTCTTCAAATTAAACAATTTTATTCATCACTGCTACTATCAAATGTACAGGCTTGAATACCCAAATTGTAAGTTGTGTTAGGTTAAGCTGGCAACGTGACAACTACCCAATACAGAGTAAGAGCCCCCCCTTCCCCCCAGCCCTAAGGGAAAGAGAGGAAAAAGTAAAACCCAGAAGTAAAACTTAAAATAGCAATGTTTTTATATTTATGCAGAAGAGAAAAAATTAAACACAAACCACAATATAACACATATATACAAATGTAAACCCCACAGGAGTCACCCACCCAATTAATACAGATTCAACCATCCCAGCCGAGAAACACTAAGCAAGAGAGGAGAAAACCAACAACAACAAAAATGTTTGCTTCCTGAACCAAACAGCTGTGAAATGATGGCAAGGCCTAACGCTCCCAGCACTGAGGTAACATGTTCACTCAGCGTCGGCCATGAAGGGAACTGAACTAAGCACCTCCTACACCTGTTTTTATACTTGTTGTGATGTCAGATGATATATCTCTTTCATTGCTTAAGTCAGGTGATGCTTGTCCCCTCTAATTGATGTAAGACTATCTGGGCCTGCTAAACTGAGGCCTAGCTCAAACTAAGGCCATAAGTACCACTCACGCACACCGTAGCACAAGCCTGCTCCTACTCAGGTTGATAGTTATGTGGGTGTAGGGATAGGACCTCTTTAGAATGAATTTGTAACAGGAAGCTAGAACTTGTTTCTTGCTTAGGAAGCCTTTTTCTGCCTGCAAAGTGTCTCTCCCTGGTATTCAGGAGAGGTAATGTTTGCAGATATCTCCCGGACCTCCATGGGCCGGGGAGGGCAGGGAAGGACAGAGAGAAGATAAAAAGTCCTGGAAGACCACAAGAACTGCCTTTGCCTGAGGCCTAGTACTGTCTTGCAGAAGTATGAGGTTTTGTAAGTTTTCAGCATGCTTGTCTGAGAAATAAAATTTTTTGAATCCTTTTCACTGCCTTGGCATTCTTGGAGGAATACTTGGGTATATTTTTCTTTACAGTGGTCACCAGTTCCTCCCTGTACAATGGTCTTCCAGTCAGCATTATTCCAGCTGGGAACACCTCAATATTTTTTGATGAAGAACAATATTTTTTGATTGCTTCAGAGTTGTAAGGGGGATACTCTTTAGATAATCAATGGAGCATAGAAGGGTGAGAAAGTATTTGCTGGGAAACTAGGCAGAGTAGTATACAAAGTAACTATATAACACTAGATGTTCATTATCAAGGCTGTGTTTCTCTCTGACTTGGCTGCACGCCTCAAGATAGATACAAATACCCTGGGAACACAATGGTGAAGGTTGTACAAGGGGGTGAGGAAGCTAATGATGGGAGGAAGAATAGGTGGGCAGGGGTCATAGGACCACTACCCAACAGGCGAGTATGCGCAGACTGTTGCCACTTATGTAATTAACAGGCGGTGTTCGGCTGCCT
>JAOXXN010000395.1:77076645-77097882 GCA_026770055.1 Myrmophylax atrothorax
AATTTCATTGAATTTCAATTGCCCTGATAGAGTAACTAATAAAAGGCATGAATTTGAAAAACCTATTGTACACATATATTACATGTTTCTTATCCAATTCCTTCAGATCTACTGGTTTAAACCTTTATCATATTCTCTGGGCTATTTCACTTATGTCTTAACTAAAAATAAATGAAACCAGAGAACAACTTACAACAAGCAGTCTAAATCATCCTAATTTCCTCCATAATTACCTTGTGCTGGGAATCCCACAGCAATATGGATAACTCATAAACATTAGTTTACTGTCTGAATAGAGTTATTACATCATGAAGATGAAAGGGATTGAGGTTTTAATGTAATCATGCTGTAGAAAATGTGTGGAAGAAAGAGGAAACTCTTGCAATTGCAATTACTTGACCCATATAAATTTCTTCTTCCTTAGATCACTATTAACAACCAAACTTTTGCTATTCATAAATGAACATTTTAATTTTCATGGGCAGCATTGTCCATGTTTTGACTGATTTTTTTTTCTATATAATAGAATCATGGAAACATAGTGACTGTGTTTCACATTACACTCTGCAATGTAAATTTGTTATTTCAAAATCTGCACTGAACCCACTGACCCATATCCCAACGTAATTTATATTTCCACATATATCTTACGTATTTTATACAAAAATTTATGTTCACTAGAACTGATGATTTATTGGAGAGGCACTTGTAAATAAGAAAAGCTCAGTAGCTGGTATTCTGTAGCCAGCAGGGATTAACAGGACCCTAGTTGTTATAGACTGTGACATACACTATATCAGTGAGATTGGTTGTGGAGATTCCTCTTGTCTGTCTGAACCTTTGAGAGAAAAACTTGCTCAGTTCAAAGAATAGACAATCTGTTTTTCATTTACAATGAAAAATGTATTTGTCATTGAGAGACACTAATGATTGCAAATTTATTATTATAATCAATATTTGGATTTTCATGGTGGGACACTTTGAGGAATCTGTTGCAATTTGCTTCTGAGCTCCTGCTAGATTGTACCAGTGTCAGAATCCTTTAAACATACAGAACATCAAAGGCCTAAACTAGTATTTTCAATTTCCATAAGCAGTGCTGCCTGGAGATGCTATCATTCAGTAATAAGCTATTGCAAACACCACCAAAATCAACAATTAGACTTTCTTTAATATCTAAATCAGACATTCAGCACCATAGCTAGTGATAATTTTTATTTCCATCGCTTTCCTTATACAGTTGTTCTTTTCCAGTTTCCCTTATACTGAACCCTTCCAATAGTACTCCAAGGAGGTGAAAATATTAAAATAGATTGAATTTCACAAAAAGGTCATGTAATTTTCATATAATTTTTACACTATATTTTAAGACATACATATTTTTTCACTGCAGGTTGTTACCAGAGTATTGAGAAAGACAGAAACATGTATTCCAGAAACTGTGAAATCTTGCAACACAGAAGGATAAAATGACTTAAAAACAAGCCTGTTGGAAAGACAGGGAACAGAACTGATCCTGTACAAGATACAACAGAGCATACATGCAATCTGTTCAAATACAATAATTGTTTATAGAAGTAAGAAACACATCAGCTTTTTCACAGAGAAGGCAGTATCAAAGCACATACGAGTACCTTCACTGTGATTGTTTTCAACATTACTCCAGTGTCAATCCTATGTGCAGACAAAATCACAATTAAATCCCTTCCTGAAACCCAAATAAGTGGTATTTCAATAAAATTAAACTCTCATACACTTTCTACATAACATATTATTTTCTTCCTAATTTGTATTCTTGCCTGCAAACAAGTTGATCAAACATCAACATAGCACCCACTGAAGAATGGAGGAAATTAATCTATATTCTAATGTTTAGGCAAAATAAATAGAATTTTTGTTCATTTTGGGTTTTGAGGTTTTTTTCAACCTTGGGAAGCAAGTACATGAAATTGGTAAAGAAAGCTGTTAAGGTAAAACTCCTTGCTGTTAGCAAAAAGGCACTTAAATGGTTTTTGTCAGTAAGGAACAATATAAACCTAGATACCATTAGATATAGTTTTCTTCATTGCTACTTTTAAAGAAACAAAAAGACAAGCAAGAAAACTTCAACACATATGACATAGGGAATCTGACTAAGGGCAGTGGAAGTGGTGGAATTGCAAGTTTTTATCTCCATGGAAGTGCATATAAACCATAAATCTTCTCCTAAACTCAGCCTGGGCAATTTTGCAAGCAAGAGCCCTTTGTTCTATCTAACATGATATCACAAGTTTAGCACATAACACAATGAGGAGCTACTCTGAATAACTTCCTGTAGCCACTGAAATGGAAAACAACAGATATTAGACTTCTGTCCATAGAACTTTCTAAACGAAACCAGCTCACAATGCATAACTGTAGGGTATGAAAATCCTTAAGCATTTTCATTTTTACTTTAAAGTTGGTTCAAACCATGCTTGTTCCCTTAGAAAGATGGAAGCAGTGTAAGGGCTGCTTATCTATCTTGCTCATAGCAGTTGTCAACAAATTGTTCAGGCAACTACACACTTGGCCTAAGTTGCCTCAATGAATTCATTAAGAAATCTTTATGCAATATTCTAGACCTGTAAATATTAGCAAGAGAGTAATTCTGAGGCAGCATAAACAGTATTATAGTTCACTCTATTGCTCCAAGACTAATTTAGATACCTACTTGCAGTTATTAGGTACATTTTAGGCAGGCCTGTAACCTGCCAGGCTGCCGTTTTAAATTCCAGACTAATTTTTTTGACATATACATGAAGTCCAAACAGGTGTGGGGTTTTTTTCTTAGAAGAGAAAGGGAAGAATAAGTTAAAATTTGGGATTATGACCTCAAAGAAAGATGTCTACTGGAAGCAGAGATGTTCTGATTATGTAGTAATCTTCATTTCTATGATTCCCCAATTTCAGCAGTTATTACAAAACTGGATTTTGAGGTTCTGCGTAATACAGAAGAACATGACATATGAGAAAGTTAACACAAATACACACAAACTTCATGAATGGCAATCTAAGAGAGGTTTTGTTATCATGTTATCACTTCTAAATCTCTTTTTGTATTTCTTATAAATCTAAGTACCTTGCATTACCAAATGCAACTTGAAGCATTGCAGCCACTCAGGAGGTAGAATATGCATGAGTGAAAGTTCTTTGGCACAAATTTATTGGTTTTTTTTCAAATTGGGATAGCATTAGAAATCAGTGAATTATCAGAATAAAAACAGGCATTGAAATCTGGGAGGAATGTTTCCAGGATCTCGGAATTCCTTTGGTTTGAGCTACATGTGAAGTATCTGCCTGTAATCCAAGACCTATACACATGCATAAATAAAACAAGTTGCTTAGAGCACTCTTATTGCTTTGTCTATAGCTTTTCTCCCCAGGAGGCTCATGTAACATTACAGATGCACAAACACTCATCTCAGAAAACATTACCTGATATTTACTTAACAAGACACTGGCTATATAATCTTTAGTGAGAGATTGAGTTCACAGATTTTCAGGTCTTTTGACATATGGAGAGGCATAATCCATAGGTACACCCAGTGTTCATGGATTTTGTAACCAAATTACAATTCATTTACTAGGCAATTTCCAATCTAGCTATTAAGCCAACTGTTAAGTCTTTCATGCTGTGACTGAGAAAATGTGCCTGCGTCCTGACGCTCAACTGAAGGAAGCAGGAGTAAATTAATTTTTCTGCAGAATTCTCTATGTTGTTGGACTCAGAACCACTCTCCAAATCAGCTGGCTGTAGTTCAGACCCCTGAAGATGTGGATTTATTGCATGAACTAAATGTAAGCATCCTATAGGCTATACTTCATGGATTTGTCTTGAAAACCTTTATTTACCATCTTGAAAATACATTAGATTTGAGTTCTACTAGATTTCATACCACACGGATGTCTACACTGACAAAGTAATACTCAGTTTTGGTTTTAAATTTGTTTGAGTGGGATATTCAAGATAGGAGCATATACTAATCCTAATTTATTTGTTAAAAAGATGCATTTGAAATAAAAGTAATGGATACTTTCTGGTTATCACAATCATATAATTTTATAACAACTAAAGACTGTTACTTTTATACATATCTAATTCCATGAAAATAGGCAACATTTTAGGTATGTATTATTCTGAAGTATAAAAGTCAAAAATCTAGTGAAGATTAATGGGAATATTGGACAGTCAATGGCAATACAAAGTTTGTTCTAAAGTCAATGCATATATTTTCATGAAGAATTATTTCTAGTATATGGAAGGATAACATTATTTTTAAGTCCTTTGCCATTAGTCTATACTTAATGAGAGTGTTAGAACATTTTCAGTCTCTGCTTTTCCTGGATTCTGTCCAGTCTACTACAACAAATGTTACTCTATAACTTTTGGTTTTAGTTCAATATTTTTATTCTTGGTCACGTTGGAAAAATCTCAAGTGTTGACATGTATTATAAAACTATACCAAAACATCCTCAATTTCTTCTCAAGCACAAAAACTTAATTCTGGTAACTTAATAAGCGTGGAAAAGAACAATTTTTTTCCCAATAAGTCAGAATAAAATGTGATTAAAGAACACAAATATAGTACAACACCAACATTTGGCTTGTAGCTAACCATTTTAAATTAAATAATGAATATGTGGACTTTGTAACTCAATCACAGTTTAATAACTAAGCAAAAAATTAAGAGATAAACTCATTGAACAAAAAGGAAAAGAACACAGAGATACTCTGCATTCTGAAAGAAACAGGAATCCATGTATTTACACTGTTCAGAGAAAAAAAAGAAAAAGAAAACACAGCAGAATGGAAATTGTCTTTCATCAAAACACACAAAAATGTCAAGAAAAGAAAATGGGTTAAATGAAGAATCACTCACAGATAGTTTCAACCAGTTGCATTCAATCCCTCAATGAAAGTGTGTTGCCCTTTGACAAATGTGGCTTGAAGGATCAAAACAGGGTTGAATGAAGAGTCCCTTTAATGAGTTTCTGCAACAGCTGAGATGGGGCTCCAGGTCCTGGGAGTTAACTCCTTACCTAGAGGGGATGTGCTCCTCCACTGTTCCCCACCACGTGGCCCCCAGGGACCCAGAACAGAGCCACACACAGGGACCAAAGGAGAGGAATGAGAGAGAGAGAGCTTATTGCTCAAGGGTAAGGGTATATAAAGGTTTTGGGGTGATCAAAATACCACCAATAGTGAGCAAGGGGGGATTTGGACCTTTACCAATAGGAATCCAGGGTTAACAACAAATAGAATAGAGTAAATAAGAACCAATGAAAAAACTTCTTGAAACTTCCTTCCAGAACACTTCATACATTCCTAAGGGGTGAGATAACAGTTATCTCAGGGGATTTGGGGAAGGGGAAGAGTGACTTAGCAAAAAAGAAAAAGGCAATCCATTTTTTGCATTTATACAACAGTAAAACCTCTGGGTTTTAGGCATTTGGGTTAGCTTCTTCAACTTCTTCACTAGTCCATTTCTGACAGGACTTCTTCCATTCCAGATACTGTAAATCCATCACTATAAGTTCAAGGGAGGGTTTTTCAGTAATTTCAAACTTTTATCATGACACAGCTTTGAAGTGCTTATCCTGTTGCTATCTGACTTCAGTCACTGAAGGAAGGAAATTTTAAATAACTTTCATATATAGCAATATAGACATATTAGCTAAAACTTTGATCAGTACCTAAGTTTACCCAGGAATCAGAATCTCATTTTTTCAGAAGCTGGGTGGTCTTACCTGCCTCAAGAGTATAGAAATCCATCCTTGTAGGTAGGTAAGGATATTGTAATTCTCAAGGCTCAAAGTTGAACACAGAAATCTACAAGTTTATTTTTTGCACATCATTTGGAAATCATAATCAAAGCTGGCTCATGAAAGTAAATTAATACAATTCATAGTACTGAACTCAGCCACTGCATTAAAATTCCTAGCACTGCAGAAAGGTAGGGAAAAGTATATGAGTGCACAGAAATCCATACTTTTTCTCCTTCCCTATGTGTTCCATTCCTTCATGTCTACATTTGTTTCAAGAAATCTAGAGTAATGTGTCATGGGTTTTTTTAGGTTGAGGGCTGCTGCCCAGGAGATATCAATAAGGACATATTCTCAATAGGCATCTCAGAGTTCATCTATATGACCATTTCAGTTCAGATCAAATGTGATGTGAATGTCTAGACTATCCCCACTTACTGTATTTGGCTTCACATCAAAGAGGATGATCTTCAAGAAGATGACCTAGATTCTTTTTGAATGAAACTAAACCTAAAGATGTGCTTCAAAAGTGCATGAAAAGTACATTTTAATTGCTAATAGCTCAGTCTGTGGGATAAGATTAGAACAAGTCCTTTATACCCCTGTGAAACACAGCCACTGTTGCTGAGCTGCTGTACTCTCAGCAGCAGGTATTCTTCTTGTAATGAAATAAATTGGGCAAGCAGATTCCCAAGAAGTCCCTAGAAGCTCCTTCAAGAGCACATCCACTGAAGGTGGGAAAGTAGCTCCAAAACACATCACCTCATACAGCACTGATCACTGGCAGCTATGTGAGATACAGTTGACCTTCAGAGAGGAGTTGGAGGTATGAATATTGTGTAACTAGAACTTTCTGGGTACTGCTAGCCTAACCTTGTTCAATCACCACAGTCTACATTAGGATAATAAACCAAATTAACCATACCATGAGATTCAAACTTTTTATCAAGGTCAGAAGACTGAGGAAACTTGATTAGATTGTTATGTGAGTATTTTACCTCCTTTTTTCCCCCCTTCTACTTTTATAGGTTTTTTATCATAGTAATATGTAAGTTAAAGAAGAAAAAAAAGTATTGAAAAAAGAATATTTTAGCCTTTAAAATCAGATTGTATCCCTTTTGTGAGTCTTCAATTGTACATTCACATGCTTAGAAGCTACTAAACAAAGATGTTTCTATTCTTTTATCAGATAAATTGTTAGAAAATGGACAAAATTTTCCCTTTCAACAGTATATCTGTCTACTTTTTAAATCACATTTACATTAAAAAAGGTTTTCTTCCTTTGATTCTGCAAAACAAAATTATTTGAAATTTTCTCTTCTCCATTGATAACAAAGTTTTAAAGCCTTTGCCTTGATGAAAACACTTGGTGGATATTGACCACTAAATTAAAGGTTTTCTAACATTTGATAAGAAAGCTGAAGAAATCTAACTTTTAAACTTATTGGCCATTCTTTTGATGCTTCCATGAGAAGAAGAAAACAACTAAATGTTTTTCCATGGTAAATAGGTAAGAGGTGAGAATGGAAACAAGTTCAGAACATTTTTCTTGATACATTACACACTGGGAATAGGAGAAAGCTAATTGATCAATGAAAAAGCTGTAATTACGTGGGCATGACAGAAAACAACTTCTCAGAAAAGTTGTCATGGAAAAACATTAATATATGCAATTTTCTAAGAAAAGGCTGCTATTTTTCTTGGCTTTAGACTAGGAAACAAAGTATTTTGATAGGAATTGCATTTAAGGTAGGGCTTAGATAAGCTGACTGACCTCAGAAACACATTCTTTTCACTTGAGGGAATGACACATTCAAAGCATGACTTCTCTGATAATTGTTCTTAAAAATAGCATGGTAAAGTTTCATATTAAATTTTTAGTGATGTTCTCTTAAACAAGGAGGCATAGCATCATGCCACTAGTCACATCTTACATACTGCCATCCACCTACTTGCTTTTCCTTGCTTCTAGTCAAACTCTGCTATTATTTGAAATCCTTACTCCCATTCATGTACACAGAGTGAAAATTCTGCAGCTGTTACAGAAGAAATTCATATACTGAAATTAGATATACAGGCATTCACATATACCCCAAAGTAATGCAACATATCCTCTGCTCGAATAGGCACATATACCTTCTGCAAGTGGATATTGTTAGTTTAACCAAAGCCCCCAGAACAATGAAGAACCTTTCGAACAATTTTCCGTGAGGCAGTTTGGAAACCCTCTTTAGCAGCAAAAATTGTTAACACTATAGGAGATGGAGGAGGCCTGACATAAACTAATGGCTGAAGTAGTTCCTTGTCAAAAGTAAGGATTGTAAACCTGCAGAGATGATTTTACAAGCAGACAGTAAGGGAGGTTCCAAAGCAAAAGAATGCTTTTGTCAAAGAAGACAAGATTAGGTGACAGCTGCTTTTCAGAAGACAATTTGACCCTACAGAGCTGCTTGACATTTAGTTTTCCCAAAGAGTATAAAGGGACCACTCTGAAACCAAATAGCTGGGTCTAAGTTCTGCTTGAAGTTCTCTTCTTTGTGTTCAAGTATATCAACTATTTTATTAATGTCGCAAGGTAAGTAAAATGTCTAGAGAAGAAGGCAGCAAGGGCAGTAGAATAAGAAACAGCATCTCCTGCAATGAGAGTGGTTTACAACGCTAGCCAAGAATTTGTCACTTCTGTGGCTGGCCGTGAAAGCTGCCTGATGTCAAGTGGAAAGAAAGAACTATGTAACTGTTAACAGTTTGTTAGGCAGTTTGGATGTGCAGAAGTGAATGAAGTTTGGGCATTTTCAAGGTCTGAAGAAATGTAAAAAGCATATTTTCTCCCACATGGTGTCCAGGTGCTGTTTCTGAGATGCACACCAGTACTCTTTTTGGCTTCGTTGTGAGGACCAGAGGGTCCCGTGTTAGCATGTAACTACTCAAAGGCCAAGCAGGCAGTCCTACTTCACTGTCCAATGACAGCATGCTTCAGTTTCGGGGCTGGATTCAACACACCAGGAAATAAATAGCTGAAAAAGTTTTGAGGCATAGAAAATTAAGGTCTTATATCTAAAGAAAGTATAGTAAATTTTTATCTTGATCCTTTCAAACAGATTTGAACCAAGGCCTCTGAAATTATGAAAGCTCTCAACACTGATGAATCAAATACAGCCTAAATCCATAACCATACATACTTTTAACAAAATATTTTAAAGAATACAATCCTACAATCTAGTCTACTTACTAATTTGTTTTCATCCGTCTCTTGCTTACAAAAGTAAGGACAAGAAAAAGCAGCATACTGTTTATAGAAAAAACAATCTGCAATGGCTATTGTGTTAATGAAAATGGAAATACAGCTTTATGATTGCAATTTTGAGTTAGGGTTGCTCACTTAGCCTTATATCTGGGAAGAATTTAAGCTGTATTCCAATACTTTCATCAGTGAAATTATGAATTGGCTTCAATTGAGAATTTAAAGTCAGATTTTAAAATGTGATTCCTTTAAGAAGGAAGTTGATCTTTGCAAATTTAAAATATTAAACAAAAATAAATATCACTGGTTGATTACAATAGATAAACAAACTCCATTACTATTCTTTAAAATTTCAAGCTGAAAATTTGGATGTGGCATTGAAAAACACTTATAAATTTTTCTGCCAGGCACTGATACATGGTTTTGCTTAAGGGAGAATTGTCTTTAGAGACAGATCTCATTTATTCTTCAGGAATAAAAAAATCCTGGTTCTTAATTATCAATAATTTAGGTAATACATGTTTGCAAAGCACTTTAGAAGGTAATGTTCAATATTTATGTGTAAGATTCTCCCAAAAAATCCAAAGAACTATAACACAAAAAGTTTTAACTCTGTTTTGAAGACACATTAGATTTTAGTCTAAGCCAGATTCTCGTTGTTTAGTCAATGAGGTTCACCATTAGGTGAAACTGATACAGGAATTATTAGTAAACATATCCTATAGTCCTCTTGACTACTGCATAAATAAAAATAAGCAATTATTTCTGTATCACAGGTTCTAGAATTTCGACAAACTGAAAACTAGACATAAATACTTTCTCCTGGTTTTCCATTTTTGGCTAATCTTTCTTTTTCTGAAGGTTCCCTATGTGACCTCCTTTTCATTCTCCTTCATGACAGTTAGCAGAAACCCTTTTGTTCAAATGTTCTTCTGTACTGGAAAGAATACTTGCTTATGTCTGAAGAGGAACCTGTCATCACAATCCAAATCTATCTTTTGAACTTAAGATCTGTCACATTGCATTAAACTAGAGGCCAGCATGACCTGCATCCCATTTTCAATTGTGCCAAAAGCAGGTACTTGTGAAAGGGTGAAAGACCAAAAGAAGCACACAAATATGCTCTCTGCAATATGTTTACTGTCTCCAACAGCCTGCAGCTTAGACTGAAGTATTTGTCGCCACAAATTTCTAGGTAAAATAGTCTCTCTGGATTTCATTTCCATTAATTTATTTGTCCAGTCCTTTCAGGGCCATGCAAATAAACTTGATATCCACAACAGTGGTGGCAAGGAATTCAACTGCTTAATTACAGGTACACTTATTTTACTTGCTTTGCCTCTGTTACTTGATAGGTTCATTCTATTTTCCTATTTCTTTTACCGGAATGGTGATTGAAGAGCTAATACCTTTTCGTTTTACCGTCATATTTATCTCTCTAATAACTTTGAGGCTAAAAAAATCCAAGTTTATTTACTATATGAAGATATTTGTAAATAATGTTATCCTAGTTACAGCAGCTGGGACCAGTTTCATCACTATGCAGTTGTAACCAGAACTGCATTCTACAGCCTTCATGTAATTTCTGATGAACTGTTAATAATGGATCATTTGCAGCAGCTGCTCCGGGCACACCTGGCACCTCAGGCTACAAGCTGGATGTTAAAGAACCCTGAGAGGCAGGGGAATGTTTCTGTCTTCACAACAGTGCTTCAGCTTTGATAAGTCCCCTCCGGGGAGGCATTAGCACCTTCACACCCAGTCTGAGGGGTCATGTCTGCTAACGGGCTATTAAGGACTGGTATAACAGGCAGCTGAAATGACCTAGACAACAAAAGATTCCAAAAATATCCCATGACTTGCAGAGTTAAATCACCCATTGTGAAACTCCCCTTTTGTCTGGATGCATTGCACAGATGTGCTAACCAGATCTTGCCTCCCCAAGCCTGCAGTTAGTACCATCCTGTTGCTCCCTTCTGTGCTTATCTCATGACAAAGTCCTTCTGTGGTCTTAATAGTGTTTGAGACAGGCAGTTGTGCTCTTAAAAGTCCTTACAGACTCATAAAAAAATTCCAGGTTAGGAGGTAAGGAACAGAAGTATCTCCAGAACTCTGCTGACATGCAATTTTCAGAAGAGGTGGGTAAATCACTGAAACAGGTTAACTCCTTAACTCCAGCTCTGTTTCAGAAGACAGTCAATATTATTGGTCCAATTTTCCCCGTGCTATCCACTGAAGAGGTGCAGAGAGCTCTATCTCTGCATTCCAGAGCTAGTGAGCCATCCAAAAAAAATCTAAATGGTGATTAAAAAAAGCAATAGAAACATCAGCTCTGTCAGTGTATCTCACATTTAACTCCAGTCTGTAACTTTGAACCTGAAATGCATTCTGGGCTTTGCTGTAGAGTCAACCCCCTTGAACACCTAAGCAAGCAATTATTAACAGTTGCACAGAAAAGTAGCTAGCAAATCTGATGTGAAATATAATGGAAAGCTTTTACTGTTTTATAATAATTCTGAATACAGAATAATCAAAATAAGCAGAACTGATTATTTGACTGATGAATAGAAATTAATCAGTGAGTCATCTCAGCTGTAATATATGAACTGTTTTCAAATGTTCAAACTTAATAGCAGTTGCTAAACATGGAATCTGATATTTTCCTTTGTTAATCAGTACATTAGAATGCAGTCTGGTTTTAATCTCATTAATTCAGAGAACATTCTTGTACCTAAAATCATGTTCTTATGAGAATGTTATGTGCAATACCTTTAAACACATCTCTTCCAGTTCTTGTTATAGCAGTAGAAGTTCATAAGAGAGATGATGGTTAAATGCACCTCTATCGCCTGCTCATCGAGAGTATGGTTATTGACTCACATCTGGAAACTGAGAAAATTAAAACTTGTTACTATGTGACTTTATGACAAATGTGATTCTTTTTTTCTCCACAAATTTCTCTACTTGTAGGTATAGTTTACTCCTTTTCAGGTAGGTATCTATTTTATTTTTATCAAAAGTCTTCAGAAGTAAATGCAGCTTGCCAACAGGCATTTAGAAATAGATTGAATTTCTCATCCTATTACTTTGTCACATTAAGCTTGATGAAAAATTTTGCTGAGAATACAAGGATTGCCCAAACTGAGATGCAATTCAAGCTTTTGTGAAGGAAAGACGTTCAATTCCTTCATCTGCTTAAACCATAAACAAAGTGAATAAAAGATTGTGGAATCAGGCCTTACACTCACAGTTGCTATGAGCTTATACTCTCAAGCCTTATCAAGCCTCTTGCACATTCAAATACTAAAATAATTGTAGTTTAATTTTTCACTAGAAGCTGTAGTTTCAATCCAACATTTAAAAAAGAGAAATGAAAGAGAAAATTTTCATTCTCAGACATCTCACTGCTGAATATCCCGAGCTATCACAGGTGGTAAGGATTGTATCAACACTTTGTTCTCCTCTTTTGGGGTTTCTTCTGCCTTACTTATGGATTGCCTTTCTACCTTGTATGAGTCATTAAGTCACAAGATTTAACAGCCTCTCTTCCTGCTCAGGACAATATGCTAGTTAAGGAATTTAGAAGGTACTTGTACAGCAAATGTAGAGGCTTGTTGTTTCCATAAATTCAAAGTATACTAAACAGGATGTAACCAATATTTGCTTTCTTTGAAGATACAAAATAGCACACACAATTAGATTAACCAATAACAGTGTATAACATTTCGTAGCAAAGTTAAGCAGAAGCTTATACACATTAAATAACATCCAAGAAATAAATAGAGGTTTGTGGTATAATTTCATAAACAGGGTACAAAAAACCAAGTGAGAATAGCAAAATTTGCAAGATAAGAACAAAGGAAGTAGAATAGACAGGAGACATACCATATGAAACAGGAGTCATCCTGTAGAAGTAGTTGGAAAGATATCCAATGGATATCTAATTAAGGTAGTCTCTATGAAGGTCAGATGAGGTCACACTAATTTTTGCAGAAGAGGACAGGACTATAGAAAAATCGACAATGAATGAGAAGGGATGGGGGAGAAAGCTGATGTTCACTTTGCTTCAGGTTTCCTTCAAACCTGATCACTAAGACCATCAAGGACCATAGCCATCAAAGCTACACTACACAACACCAGTACTGTGCACTCACAGCTGATGTGGGCTATAATTGATAAGGGCAAATTGTTTGGAAAGGTAATGACAGTGACTGATGAACAAGAACTAACTATTGGCTGATACTATTACTAGTAGAAGTCAATCTAAGTATGCTTTGGAGTTAGAAACAGATCTTGATGACTGATGTGTTTTTAACACTCCCATCACATAGCACACTAATTCGGAAACTTACGGGTTAAGATAAAGACAGATTACTATGCGAAGGGGAAAAAAAAAAGCCCACAGAAAAATAACAATCAATCAAAGTGATGCAAACATGTCCACTCACCACCTTTCATGATCAGACTGATGCCTAGACATGTAATATGGTATGGAATATCCCTTTGATCTGCTGGAGTCAACTGTGCATCCTCTTGCCCCACCCCAGCCTACTCTCTGGGAGGCAGCAGGAGAAACAGAAAAGGACTTGACTCTCTGCAAACACTGCTCAGCAACAGAGAAAACACTGTGTGTTATCAACAAACAGTTTAGCCACAAAATGAGAACACAGTACCACAGAGGCTGCTATGAAGGAAATTAACTTTGCTGTAGTTAAACCCATATACATTGAGTTGCAACAGGTTCAAACTTCTTTTTTGTTCAACCTGCTTTATCTGTACATTACTAGGGACAGAAATGCTATTTGAGAAATTTTACTAGAAGGCCTTGCTTAGTCCATCGTACTTACTGTAGCATCTATTCCATAGCCTTGGCCATTTTTGTTGAAACTCTGTATTTTTCCAGTCTTCTAGGCCTGGGAACGTAGACTTAGGGAAATAGAACTATTCACTGTAATTAAGATGTATTCAAAATTTGGATTCAAACAGTAGTGTAATAATATTTTTTAGGTTTCTTGTACATTCATTTCCCAATGACTTCAAACATACATTTTGGTTTTTTAGTTGTTCCTGATTATTATTCTTGTATAACAGGCCTTTTTACTATAATCCTAGACCTCACCCTTGAGTGATAATGACTGACTCAGAGAAAATAATTCTATACCTACATGAATTAGGAATGTGCACCTGTCCACTACTTGACTTTTAACAACACAAAATATCACTTGCCATTTTACTGACCAGTCACACACTTTCTTAAGGACTTCTTGTGATTCTTAACCATTAACCCTTTTCTTCATCACCTTAAAATATCATAATGTTTTTAACAAAATCACCTCAGTAGTCTCTTTGTTTCCTAGTAATGTTTAATATGTTAAACATGACATCTCCCAGCCAAAGTTCCTGTGCACTGCTTGGGGTGACCTTCTTTTACTTTAAGGACATTTGGTCCTGGTCTCTGTTCTAAGCTGCTTTTTAAATATGTCAAGATTTTCCCTCTGAAAGAATAATCACATATATTCTATAAGTGTCATGAAAGAGAAATCTGACAAATATGCTTTGACAAAGTTTAGATAAATAGATTGTGGATGAAGTCTGGGCTGCTGGCAGCCTCGGCCTTGGCCTTGAGTGGATTTAGCTGTGGAGTGAGAAAGCAGACAAGAGGAAAAACACCTGCAAAATAACAAGATGTGTTTTGAGAATTGCCAGCACAAAGGCTGAAAACTGCCAACACGGAGAGAGATATCAGCCACCTATCAAGACTTGAGCGAAAGGCTTGTGAACAAAGACTCAGCCTATTACAAATGATATATATGTGCAGGGACAGTAGACAGAGAGTATAGAGTTAAGGCTTTTGTTAAGGGGGGCTCTTTGGGCTTTTGGGCCTCTGGGCTTGTTTGCTACTTATAGTTTAGTTGTTAATTAAGTTGTCACTTTGCCAGCAGTTGGAGTAAGCCTCTTATACAGACTGCCACAATAGATCATAGAATTGTTAAGGTTGGAAAAGAACTTTAAGATCAAGTCCAACCATCAACCTAGCACCACCTCAGTCCAACCATCAACCTAGCACCACCTCAGTATTCACCATTATACCTCAAGTGCCACATCCACATGTTTTTGAACACTTCCAGGGATGGTGGCTTCACCACTTCCCTGGGCAGTCAGTTCCAATGCTTTTCAACCCTTTCCATGAAGAAATTCTTGCTAGCATTCAATCTAAACCTCTCCTGACACAACTTTAGGCCAGTTATAGAGAGCCATAAGGTCCTCCCTGAGCCTCCTTTCCTCCAGGCTAAATAACCCCAGCTCCCTCAGCTGCTGAGATTTGTGCTCCAGACCCTTCCTCAGCTCTGTTGCCCTTCTCTGGACACACTCTAGCACCTCAATGTCCTTTTTGTAGTGAGGGGTCCAAAACTGAACACAGGATTCTAGATGCAGCCTCACCAGTGCCAAGTACAGGGAAATTATCACTTACTTCCCTGGTCCTGCTGGCCGTGCTAGTTTGGATAGAAACCAGAATGCCATTGGCCTTCTTGGCCACCTGGGCACACTGATGGCTCATGTTCAGCAGGCTGCTGAACGACACCCCCAGGTCCTTTTCTGTCAGGCAGCTTTCTGCCACACGTCCCTAAGACTTTAGTGCTGCATGGACTGCTGAACATGCATATATTCATAACTTCCTATGTGTTTATTGAATTCCCCTGAGAGTTCTAATACACTTGCAAGACAGGATATCTTTATCCAAGCAATGCTGACAATTCCTGCAAAAGTTAAGCTTACTTATTGCTACCAGTTCTATTCTTTGCCATGTCTTACATTATTTTACTGATTACTGTATCTTTTGATGTCTTGCTCCTGGTATATTATTTAAAACAAAACAAAATGAAACAAAATAAAAGCAAACCCCAAATCCATTATTTAGCAATCCTCTTGGCCTTTAAAAGGTTTAAAAACTGAAAAACTCTTCAGCAAGTCCTTTTCATCTAGCTTTCCTTATGACAGTCAAAAAGCACTTATTTTCAGGTGCCAAAATGCTTCCCAACTGCTTTAATACCATTAGTCATAGAGCATTTATATGAACTAATCGAGTTATCCAAGACTGAAGTGAGCAAGTAGACCAAGAAAAAAACCTGTATGGTGAAGGTCCTTGAGGGGAAGCTGTAGGAGGAGGGGCTGAGGGGACTTGGTCTGTTCGGTCTGGAGGAGACTTCATTGCAGTTACACCTTCCTCTTGAGGGAAAGAGGAGAGGGAGGCACTGATCTCTTCTCTGTGGTGATCAGTGACAGAAACCAAGGGAATGGCCTGAAGTCGTGTCAGGGGAGGTTTAGGTCAGATATTAGGAAAAGGTTCTTCACTCAGAGGGTGGTTGGGCACTGGAACAGGCTCCTCAGGGAAGCGGTCACAGCACCAAGCCTGACAGAGTTCAAGAGGCATTTGGACGATACTCTGAGGCACATGCTGTGACTCTTGGGGCTAGTCCTGTGCAGAGCCAGGAGTTGGACTCAATGATCCATGTGGGTGCCTTCCAACTCCACGTATTCTCTGATTCTGTGATATTTCAAATACTTTTCTGACAGAAATCAGTAACAAAATAAAGTATCAAACCAGAATGAATTTAAAAGTGACAGAATGAAATCAAAAGAGGAATTTTAGTGCCATGTTAAAGCCCACAACCAGGAATCTTTTTGATTTTTCAAGCTCAGCAGTTACCTGGTTTCATAAAATACATGACAAGTAACTAGTCTTATCAAAAGATTAAAATATTTCCACTGTCTCATCATTTCAAAGAGGTTGTCAGTCTGAAGATGAGAACATTTACAAGGCTGTAGAAAAAGCATACACTTGCTTATATGTCCCGTGGACTAAGCAGATTGACTGTTTTCCCAACAATTTTGTGAAAATAAGATTCTCTACTGTGAGGAACTGGCTTATAGCACAGGTCATATTTTATTTCTTCTGCAAAGACCCTGGTAAGAAACCAGATTTGACACACTACTATGCTACCACAGGCAGGTCTATCATCGCAGACATAAACAGCAATATCATAAGAGGTATCTTACTGTTGTATAAAACCATTTTTGGAAACCCTTATGTCACAGGACAGATGCAACAACATTTCAAAACACTGAATGAAAAAGATTTGTAAGCACCCTCATAAATCTTTAATTTCAGTGTTCTTCTGTTAAATGTGGTCATACAATATAATCTTACCCAAATAGCTCCCTTTAAGGCAAGAAAGATAAGGACAAAGCTATTTACTTTGCAAAGTCTGCTTTAGTTGCTTTAAAGTACCCATCTGGTTTGGCAATAGACAAAATCCACAGGTATATTTGCTGCAAAGCAGAATGAAAATGCTACCAAAGGACATCTGCAGGTCTCTGCAGCAGCATAAGGCAGCTGGGAGAAAAACTGAATTCATATAGCAGATGCAGCTAATAGCTTGGTTTCAAGAATTTTACATTTTTGTTAATTTTATATAGTTAAGTTTGGCTGGAAAACAAAACAAAAAAAAAAGAAAGGAAAAGAAACCCTGTATTTTCAAGAGGTTCTGACATGTGTGAATAGTGGAACCATTTTCCTCTTTGCGGTAAAGTTTATGTGAATGGAATGCTGATACTTTATCTGATAGAGTATCAGATTGCTTTAATTATGAGGAAATGAGAAATATCACTCATCCACCCATACACTTCTGTCTAGATAGTAATTTTTGAGAATTGTAATCATTTGACTTTCCAGTACACTACAGAATACACCAATCATTTTTCTACTGCTGCCAAGACCTTAGAATAGCACACACAAATCTTTTAATAACATGTTTGGAAAAGGTAAGTCCAACATGTGATTCTGTTTCTTCATAGCTTCCTTCATGATGCACTTTACAGCAATTTCTCTTTCACATTGTCACATAGATAAATTGGCTGCTCATTTCTTGGATGGGTGTAGACTTTGTCAGGTAAAAAAATCAGCTGCATGAATGGATTTTCTTCGTAGAAAGTGCTGTCAAGCATTGGAACAGTCTGCCCAGGGAAGTGGTGAAATCACCATCCCTGGGTATATTTCAAAGACATGTAGATATGACACTTAGGGACATGGTTTAGGTGGTGGACTTGCCAGTGCTGGGTTAATTCCATCTGAGACTTACCAGCACAGAGGCTTAAATAAGCAGAAATTCCTCTAAGCAGGTGTTGGACCCTCACAGAGAAAGGGAAACTTGTTGAAAAAGAGAAGAAAATTTTGTGACTTAATAATATCTACTATAATCCAGAGACTTCGTTTCAACTTTGTTTCCAATGGTTTTCCTCCTTTTCTTTCACTCATATTTCTCTCTACTTTGCTTTAAAGCCAGATATTATAATGGCCCATCAGGAACAAAAGCCCTATTTATACAAAGCTTGGAAAGAAGATAACAGAACAGATGACCATGTTGAAACAGGCATAAAAAGAATAAGAAGGAAGTGCAGCGTTCTTCAAAAGAGCAAGACAGACAAACATTGGTGACCTTCATACAAATTGTCTCCAAAGTCAGTGAAGAATGTTTATTTTTAATTTTGTTCTCTAATAAAGTAGTAGCATTTTCCAATCTCAAAAAAGTCATCTCTATTTACTCAGCTGTATTATTGTTACTAATCATTGATACAGCACAGTAAATCTGTACAATGTTTTACAATTAGAGACACGTTCTGTACCTAAAAGTGTTCAGGTACAGAAGACAAATTATATACTGATAAAGCATCACCTGAGAGAATCAGAAGATATTATAACAGAAGAAACAAAATATATTTCCAGTGTAGTATTTACAAGAGGGGTTAAAAGAAAAGGATGTTTTTTCTGTAGAGTAAGGCTTTACTTGATAAGAATTCCCTATCTAGTTCTGTAATTGACTGTTGTTAGTTTGGTCAGATCAAACCAAAATGATGATAATTCAAGTTTAACAAAATTGTTATGTTGAATGAACCTGAAGGAAACAAAAATATTTCCATTCAAACTTATTTCTCCTACTATGTTCTCTTTCACAATTTTTTCTCATAAATACTCATATTACTCTGTCAGTCTCAGTGACATACTACAAAAATAATTGGTTTTATTTGAAATTAAGCCTTTTTCATTTCACCATGAAAAATTATCACCACCCAAATGCTGATCTGTTTGTTTATTTCCTTGGATTGTCTCAGTGACATCACAGTTTTACACTTCGGTAAGTTTTTCACAACATCATTCTAATTCTATTATTGGGGGGGGGGGATGAAAGCAGATAATTAAGGTGTTTAGTTTTGTTTGGGGTTTGGGTTTTTTTCCTTCTTCTTCTTGGTGATTAGGGGAGATGTGAAGCAGATTCAGAGGTAAAGTGCAAAGGAGGCACTAGTTTGGACTTTCTGTGATAAAAATAGAATCCAGGACAAGCACCACAGAAAATTAAGAGTTTCTATCTAAAATGAAGAAGGAAGAGAAGCTTGTAATACCTTCAAGATCTGAACTATAGCACAGCACACACACATAGAGAACGTTGTAGGCAGAAATACTTCTGATTTGATCTCCATCCCAATACTAAATGTCACGAAGTCTCACTAGTACCAATACCATAACTCTTGTTAAGTATATACTAAGTATTTATATGTATGTATAAGTATGTATATACTATGTATGTAAATACTAAGACCAAGATGACAGCTGAGATGAAATATGCTTGTGTCAAGTCATACCAAGTACTGACAGAGCTTTTAAGGAAAGTCTCAAGAGGAAATACAGAATATATATCCAAATCATCCTTCCATGAAAATAATTGAGACTGAAATGTTTTGTCACTTTTTGTTTTCCTCTTCTCTCTATAATCTTCATGTAATTACAGTTTTCTGAATATTACTTCTTGGCATCAATTAACTCTACTTTTTAATGTTGAAGACATTTGCACTCACTCTTAATATATTATTTTACATGATACCTTGTGTTGTTAGTTGTGTACTCGGACAAAAATGTCCTATGCATATTGCTAACTAGTTTTACACATTTATCTGGGGAAAATTAAACAACAGGTTGGTTGTTTTGGGGTTTTGGTGCGGTTTTTTCCCTGTTCTTTTGTTTATTTTGCCAGATATTTAAAATTTAAAAAAACCCAAACAAAAAACCCAAACAAAACCAAACAAAAAATTGGACTTTAGAAGTCCAAATGCCCACAATATTTTAAGGGAAACTTTAGCCATCCATCTTTCACTTGCACAGAATTGCAAGTGAATATATATTATATATTACTTGCATAAGTCTTCTGTCATTTTTTGTTCCTAAGAACATGAGACCTTCCTATAATTTTGAAATTCAAATATATTCAATACTCTATGAAGCATCCAACTGTTTCTCTACTGAGAAAGAGGTTTCTTAATCTTACCTATACTATTTTTTCCCTGTATTTACTTCAAATTTCTTCAGCTTGCAGTACTTCATTTAGACTGTGAATGTTGAGTAACCACCAATTGCATTCAGCAGAAAAATAAAAAAAAATCTTCACACCATCACAATGTGGACACTGGTCTTGGCAGAGTCACTAAATTTCTTCAGCAAAAGAAATAGAAATCTATTAATATATTAAAACAGTCTTGAAGGAATTACAGTACCTACTGTACAGCTTAAAGTAACACAATTATAAAAGCAAGGGGGGGGAAAGAGAACTTCTGAGTTGTACTCCAAGAGAGTTCCTTAAAAGCCTGTTTGCTGGAAAGAGTAGTGGGTGCTGTCAATTCATTTTGTAAATCTGCCTCTGACCTTCAGTAGAAAAGGAGGTTTTAGAACAATACTTCTAAAGGCAGTTCTAAGGCAGTTGCCTAAATTCTTGTGAAAATAGAAACTCAGAAACAATATTCATGGAGAAAGATAGATGGAGTACCTTTATTAGGAGCTGCTAAGGTGCACACCGAAGGTCTGCACCCACGTGACCAGTGATGTTGCAGTTTTATAACCTCTCTAGCAATTAACATATGAGAAATCTATGACCAATCATGATTCTCATTTCCCTCTGTGCTCCACCCATAGGGGTCTTCAGAACTGCCCATTAGAGAAGCTCTAGAACCTCTAGTCCTTTTTCTTGTGTTCTGTCTTCAAGACATCTGCAGGTGGTTTCTTGTCACAACGTCTAATCTCCACAGACGCAGTTTCAATTGAGCCTTTTTAAGACTGTAAGAGGTTCCTACCTCTGTTGTTAAATAAAACACTTGACTGCATCTAG
>JAOXXN010000395.1:77103324-77127201 GCA_026770055.1 Myrmophylax atrothorax
ACCGCCAGCTTAGCTCTCAACCTCATGAGGGCACGCAAGCTTCTCCCCCGCGACAAGGGGGTGTCCCCGGAGAAGAATCTTGAAGTAGAATATACATTTCTTCCTGGTTCCATCTTAACAACAAATAGAGGGCAATGTTAGTTGTTATCTACATCAAATCCCTTAAATCTTTGGGCAAGATTTCATTGAGTAGGACATGTACATGGGAACTCTCTGCTATGGCAAAATGTGAAAAGCACTGTGACAACTTTTTCTGTGCTACTAGTGAGGGCAGGCATAAAACAACAGTTTTCTAGCAAGACTTTTTCTCTTTGTCAGTGTGGAGCATAGCTACCCTAGTAAAGGTGCAAAAGATCTAAGAGCAAACAGTGTTTCAGCTGTCCTTCCCACATTCTGAAGTTTGACAGCTGTATAATTTAGGCAAGGAGAGATTTCTCAGGGTGCCCATATTGGAAGAAATGTGTTCCAGCATTTTGTTTTGATTACACCTATAAGTACTTGGGCTGAGAGCCTGAAAAACAGCCCAACCAAATCTCACTAACCTTACACAGAATCCAGGGATGTGGGTAAAAGGTAGAATTCGGAGACCTTTTTTATTCAAGCATAAACAATCTTTTACACCAGCTGTTGCAAGTTCTAGTTTACAAAGCTGAGTGGACTTCTTCTTAGTAGGCAAGATTTTTCTCATTAGCCATTCTCTCACTTCTTAAAGGAAACCTTATTAGATATTAATGCTGATGCACTTCTGTTTTTCTGTTTATCTCTTACATTACACCAATTATATGTTCTGTTTTTTTAAAAAAAAATATATGGCTAACTGATAGAGAAAAGAGCTGTCTATTCAATTTCTTGGATCATACAGATTTCTCTACAGGGTAGAAGGAACAGCAATTTATATATGACGCATGAAGCAAGTACATTTGGGAGAAGTTTCTAAAAATTAGTGAATGGAGAAAGATAAAGAAGGAGAGTGAAAGAAGAAGCTCCCATGGCAACAGAAGACTAGAGCAGAAACAAGAAGCAGAGACAAAGAAAGAGCTGTGACACTGACAGATGTGCAAGACCAGGCTTTTAGAAACCCTTCAGGAGCAAGTACTTGAAAGTTTACTTCTAATATTTTCAAGATGGATAGTAGTTTTCTTTCCATCAGTTATGACATTAAAAAGAAGGAACTTCTGTTCAGCAGAAGTTTCTGTCCTTGATACTTGAAGAAAATAAAATCAGTGTTTTACATTACTGAAACTAATTATGTGTAAAATTAGAACATAGTTAGGTTTAAGACTAAACGAAGGAATAGTAAATCTGGAAGACAACTGAGGCATTTAACAATCTTCAAACTAGAAAGACCTCCTCTGTGACTTGGAAAAGATACCATACTGCAATGTTTGCTTCTCAGAGATGGCTAGAGTCATGTCTAACCATTTTAATGGTAGCATACACTTGCAAAAACTCCAACAGCAACATTTCTCTCAGCCTTGTGAGAACTAGCCCTTTCATAGAGTTTCTGTATATGATCCATTTAGGGACTAATTTATCCTATTAGCTTCTTAGGAGGTAATATATTACTTGTGGCATTTAGCATGAAACTTGAACCAGTTTTCTTCTAAAGGGAATTTCATGCTTATAATTCTTTTTTATTGAAAACAAAGAGAACCATCTTCTAAGAACATCTGTCATGCTGGGCACTGAAAGTATAGTGAGAAAACAGCACATTGCAGGATGAGAGAAATCAAGTACAAACAGACACATTAAGCCTGAATTTCATTAGTTAAGGTTTAGATATTCAAGGGATTTTCTTTTATACATAAAGATCTTATTTACCATAAAAAAATTAGTGATTTGTCAGAGAAAAAAATTGTCTTTGATCAGTCAATTTATAAATATGTTACGTATTAGTAACTGGTAAGCTGTTTATAATAATGATCACAATTTTTGCTGCTGAGTAGAAAGCTTGGTAGGAAAAAAAAATCTCTACCATTTTGAGGAACTCCTTTCCCCCCCCCTCCCCCCCTTTTTTCTTTTCTTTCTTTTTCTTTTTTTTTTTGTAGCAAAAGGTCTCTATAATATTTTGTCAAAGTTAGCAATTTACAACCAGATAACAATAATACATTGGTCCGATGAATTCCTGTGAATCCATTCCATTGTCCCATATATTAACATCCACCTCAAATATTGCACATCAGCGAAACAGCAAACATATTTTGTTTGCAAGCTGTTTAAGTAACCCCACACAGTCACTGCTTGTGGGTGTAAACTTCTATAATACATAAAACCTTACAAGTAACAAGGCAGGATAAGCACCCTGTAAAAACTAATACAACACCTAAATCCATAGCGAGAAGTAAGTTTCTGAGTCTGACAGGTAACAAAACAATCTTTATGTACGACTTGATATCATAGAAGTGGAATGTGCGCAGAGCCTAAAACATATGGATAGTTGTAGACATAAACAGTATGTACAATTTAGAGGACCAAAAGGCAAACCCACAATATTTTGGTTTCCCAGCCAGAGGAGATGCTGACCTTTCTGGAGCAGATCTCTATTAATAAAAATTTCAACTATAAACAAAGATTGGTTAAGGATGTGAAGGCTGAAAGCAGCCTTGGCTGCAGTGACCATGAGAGATGGTAGACTTCAGGATCCTGGCAAAAGAGAAAGGGCAAAAAGAAAGATCACAATCCTGGACTTAAGGAGAACAGATTCTGTCTTCTTCAAGGATGTGCTTGAAAGAGTCTGATGGGATAAAGCCCTGGAGAGAAGAGAGGCCCAAGGAAACTGGATGAAATTCAAAGATCAACTCCAAGTAGTTCACAAGCAGGCCATTCCAACAAGAAAAAGTACAAATTGCCAGAAGGCCTCTGTGAATAAGCAAGGAGCTCCAAGCAAAACTCAGACATAGCAAGGAATAATAGAAAAGGTAGAAGCAGTAACTGATAGGGACTATAGAGACAATGTTGGAGTATGGAGAGACACTGTTAGGAAAGCAAACACACTCACCTGAAGTTGAATCTGACGGCAAAGGCAGCAAGAAGGAAGTCTATATATAGATGAGCAGCAAAAGGACTCCTAGGGAAAGTGTGGACCAGCTGCTAAATGGGTCAGGAGACTTACTGACCCAGGACATTGTAAAAACCTAGCTAATAAATACCTTTCTCACATCAGTTTTTAGTAGCAGGATGATCCTTCAGAAATCCAAGTACCTACAGAAAGTGCATGACTAACTTGATAAACTTCTATGACTATTACTGGCTTGGTAGATGAGGCAATTTCTACTTTCTACTTAGAGAATCTGATGAATTATGGGCTGGATGAGCAGACAGTGAGATTAAAAACCTTCCTGGCCATAGTTCTGGTCAGCCTGCTCTGGATCCATCTGCTTGAGTAGGGTGCTTTTACCAGATATCTCCAAATGTCTCTGCCAACCTCAGTCATTCTATATGCTGTGAGCTGCTAAATGTGAGAAACTTAAGACCTCACCTATGCCTTCTACTGTGAGCAATTTGGTTGCGCTTTTTGCAATCATCATCTTTTTCAGATGAATCAAACCTGTCAAGATTCTCACATGAAAACCAGAAAAAAATATGGGGTAGTACTTCTCTGTTTGGACTCTGAGATAAAGAATCTGAGATATTTCAGAACAGTATTCTGTTCCGAAGAGCTAGCCAGTAAAAAAGAGTTGGTGTGTTTTTTAATTATTCCCTAGAATATTTTTCTAATTCCTATTATCAACTACTTTCTTCACTGACCCATAAATGTGTGTTTTAACTAAAGTGTGCAACAATCTTTTGCCATACCGTGACTTCTTGATGGAACTACATTAAAGACTCATGCAATGTGTGTTTGCAATTAAATATTTATTCTGGCTTAATAGCTGTTAGACTAGAAAAACTGTCATGATAGCAAAATGATCTGATGGTGATTAAGAGCTTAAAAAAAATCTGCCATATCAGATCTATATCAAGAAACTAGCAAGAAGCAGTTAAGTCAGAGAATTGCAGTGCAGGTAAGGAGCTTTACAGTGTTGAGTCTCCACGTAACATGGCACTTAGTAATGATGGGATACCTATAGCAGCTTACAGAACAAACCAAAGACTTTCCAAGGAGCTAAAGATAGATATATTAAAAAAAAAAAAAAGGGTCAACATTACTGAAAAAAGTTTTCCTACAAAGATATGTTAAAAATGGAAAGGAAAATTCATATGCTTCCATTTTTCCATGTGTAGCAAAATCCTATTGAATGATATCACCATCAAGGTTCTTCTACCACAGAAGCAGCACAGTGTTGTGAGTTCTCTAGCCTCTGAAGGTGTTCTAGTCAAAGAGCATGACACAAAAAAATTATGCCCCAGGCTGTTGCACCTAAAAAAAAAAAAGCAAACAGACAAACTTATTTTTTCATCTGGAAATAGAAATAAAGACTAAATTCTCCTGTGTAAGAAACTCAGGTTTTATCACAGTTCTCTGGAGAGGCCAACCCAAATAAAGGCTTCTGCTGTACAGGCAGTCTGATAGGTAATTTCTGTGCAGAGTATGCCAGTCTGCACTTCTTCTCCCTACACGGACAGTTAATTTAACTTGAAATGGGACAACACAAGGGGTCATCCTCTCTCCCCCATTTCCTTCATTACAAACTTCAGGAAGATTCTGTGTAGGCTGTTAGGAAACATATTCAATGGTTCAGACTCATAAGACTACTGGGTCCAGAAAGTCATGTAATCTCCACTGTGTTCTTTACTTTCAGCTTGGATTTCCAGACCAGGTAGGAAACCTGGCTTGTTTGAGTTTTTTTTGTTTGTTTTGTTTTGTTTTCCAAGCAAAAGAACTTCAAAAATAACATTATTGGTGTTTTAATTAAAGATTATTAGTATTTCTTTACAACTTAACAAATTTGCAATAAAATGTAATTAACGTCTTTTAATTGGCAGTACTAATCCTTTGTAAGACACCACGTTGCCTACTTAAAAACAAACAAACAAACAGAAACCTACTTAATTTTTGATTAATTTGGGCAGTGATGACATTCAGTGTGTGAGAACTCAATGAGTTATAATTCCCATTTTGCCTGGAGGTGCCTGGAAAGATGTTCCCTTACATGCTTAGCCATCTTTTAAAGAGAGGTACGAGAAAAAGTAGTGCTGGGGTGTTAAGTGAAACAAAAGTTTGAAGTGTTTAAAAAAAATCGTACATCTTAAATATCCAGCTGCATCTTCAATTTTATATTATTTATAAAGCTGGTAAAAGCTCATAGAATCCAAGAGTCTCTAATAATTTCACAGGTTTAAATTGCTTTTGTTTACATGTAGCACTAAAAGGATATCCATTTCACATTTTAAAACTGTTATTTTATTTTGTTAAAATTATTCATTGAATCTGAACAGAATGAAAACAGTGAAAAAATGAGAGTTTATCTTGTCACAGTCACAGATAAATTGTTTCTACGCTAAGATGACATACAGTGTTAATCCTATATTGCTCTCCTGTAAGGATCTCTCAGAAGCTCTTCCCTTTGCCAGCAGCACACGCTCTTTGCTGTTCATAGCAGAGAGCGTATCACTACCATATAGTTCAGACTTTGGTTTCCATGCAGCAGCATCTTCAATTCATGGTCAAATGACCACTTAGTTTGTAAATTAAATTTCCATAGTCCATGTGGTTTACATTATAGTTTATTAGTCAAGAAACAATTATGTCATCATGTGCACCACTGAGCTAACACAAACAGAGACACTTACACCATGGGCTCAGAGCCAGCTCATGAAAAGCAATTGTGTGAATAACACAACCGTATTACAGTTTCAGTGCCTTGTAGAGAGCTGGCTACCTACCACTGGCACCAAAGTGATGGAACAATATGTGATGCAGTAAGACAGTCTTGCTTTTATAAAGTATACACTACTCAAACTGATTTAAAAATATGGGGGTGAGGGAGGGATAGAAGTAACCATATAATTCTTTGTATATAAGAAATAGCCTTATCTTTCAGTCATTCTTGTAGAGATTCATAAATGAAATTTAACCAAGATCTTTATGAATAAAGAATTATGTATATACTTAGAACTGCTATAAAACTGAGTAGTTTATTGTGAGCCTCGGTGGAAACTGAATTTGCACTTAACAGCCTTCTGTAACAGCTTCCAAACCAGGCTTTTTTCTCTAATACTATTTTGTTTAAACCCATCCATGCATCTATGAGACCTAATATCAGACCAAAAAAAAGTGATTTTTTTAAGTATTGTAATTTTTTTTCTTTTAAACTGATACCAAGTAAAAATAATTTAATAGGCTGTCCTTCCTTTTTCATAACCTATAATGGATAACAGTACATTTTTATATCCGTTAGTTATATTTTGCTTTTTCTTGAATGACTTCCTAAAAGATGGTTTGTGAAATTACCTCTCCTGTCCCATTCATTTTTTTTCAGCATATGCCCTTTCAGCAGCAGAAGCTCAACAGGTGTAGACACATATGTATACACACACACACACATATAAATACAAACACGTGTACATATCCACACATACACGTATTTTCACATACACACACCACCTTTTCAAACCCTCCAGGCTCAGCTACCTTCACTCTTTCTTTCTTTCTGCCTGTCTTACTGACATTCAGGTCATTGGACGTATACAATGTATATATACTGTGTGTAAATGTAGAGTATAAATTCCTACGTGTGTGTATATACACAGAATATATATGCAAATATATATATATATATATGTAGCATAACTACACTATGGTAGAGTGAGATGATGCTGCTTCCTTGTTAAAAATAGGGTTTAAAACCTTAGGAATAAACAGTAAAGTCATCCATCAGTGACAAACAACTTCAACAAACTGGAAAATTATACAGGGATCCCCGAGCTGGACATAGGAAACATACAATCAACTAAAATTTATTCTTAAACCAGACATACTCAAAGACCCTGAGAACATACTGATTCCTGTGTGGGTTTCTACCAGCAGACAATAATCACACAAACTGTAAGCTTATTAAGCTCTCTCTGGGTCTGGTAGAAAAATTCCTGACTCCCTTAGTCAAGAATCAACCCCAATTGTAATTGACTGAATTTTGAAGAATTTGTTTTGTAAACAAAGGGCATTTTAATAATTTCTGACTTCACTACTGCTATCCTGTCTGAGTACCCGAATACCCCTGGCAAACTGGGCATATCTAGTCATGCCAACAGCCATCAACATGAGACTCAGAACAAAGAAACTTTAACATATTCTGTACTGGCACCCTGGGTTTGCATGTGTTTTACATATACAGTTTACCAACACCAGAAGACTTCAGAAACTGCCACAGGTATCACTAACTTCTTTAGTACTCATAGTTTCAAAGTTACTCAAATAATTTCCCATTGGAATAAAGTATTCAGCATTATAACATTTCTGAATATAATTTGATTGCTAAGCTTAATTAAAAAAATATTTTGGAACCTCTTTAATCTTTCAGATATTCTACAGAACAATGTGGGGAGGGAAAAAAAACAACAACACAAACCCCAAGCAAATAATAAATAAAAAAACCCCATGATTTTGTGCGTATGTGTGTGCGTGTGCATGCACGCATCTTTGACTGCACTGATCAGCCAAATTTTAAATCTGCGTTACATTATTTATATCTCAAACTCAGGTCTTCCAGGATTTTTTTTGCTCTTATAATTCAAACATTTTTAAGAATTTATAGAAGGTTTGAGCGTTTCTCAGGAAGAACTTAGAACAGAAAAACATTGCAAAGTATTGTTTCAGAGTCCTTCAATCATATTTTTCCTTCAACATTAAATGAGTGTACTGCAGGCTTTATCCCTTCTAAGTACATAGGAACATACTTAAATCTGAGCACAGGAGCCCAATAATTAGGCAGAGGAAACCTCAGTAACTCAAGGAACATAGAAGGTTTGATTTTTTGCATACTAAACGACTGAGTTTGTCAGACTATGTTTTTCAATGCCAAAATTTTGTTGAGACAAAGTATTTATCTATGTGTCAAAGATTTATGAATAACCAGGAGCACAGCACATGCTTACTTTAGTGAGAACATTATAATGTTTTTTCCTACACGTAATAGTTCACTTTGAAGAATTAATTAGATCAGCATAGAAATTTTCACAGCAAGCATCACAAACTGAGGGATCGAATTCTAAACTGGAAAGACTGAAAAGATTTATCAGATGTTTTCCTTTTTTTCCTTTTTTTTTCTCTTTTTAATTAGTTATACACATTCAGTACTAGATGTAGCACTGATTTAAGTGCAGTGGCCTTCATATTTCCAGATAAAATATCCATGGCAGATTCTGCAGGTTTTGTAATCCCAGATACTCTAACAGAGCTTTAGCAAGACACATCTCAGTAAGAGCGATGGACTGTGCTACATTTCAGTGCAGGGTGAAATACCTCTGGCTTTCAACAAAACAGCTATTTGAAAGCAAGAGTAATGTTTCTTCTCTCAAATGCATGAGAGAACAAGCCCCAAAGTCTGGTAAAAGCTGTCAAGGGACTCCCAGATGCCAGATTTCAACTAGAATACTAATTTTATTGCAACTGGCTGCCAACAGCTGTGATTCTTATACAAAACAAGGTCTTCCACAATGTTTCTCTGTAGACTGAAAAGAAACAAAATATACTTTGTCTTAAATTAATGTTATTGAAACATGAAACAATAAAGCAGACACTTTTAGAGAAAGTTTCTAGGGTTCTAGTGCAACTAGTTAATAGCATTGTTGCAGTTTAGAGCAACAATTACTTTGTTATTTGGAAAGAGAGTAAAGGGTTTGAAGGATTAAGAATGTGATTTTTCAAAGTTCATCTTCTTATTTTTCTCTTTTAAAAGTGGACTGGGTCCTAGGGAAGCAGAGACTTTGATTCCTCTTTTCTGTCCTCAAAATATTGCTGCTCATGATTCCAAATAATTGAAGCAACAGGAACAGCACACGGTTAGAAATGTATAATGAAAAGTTAAGTCAGCTCTACAGACACCTGTCTTTCCTGGTAAGTTCTGTTGCTGTGTGCTTTATCATCTCAAACAGATATGTCTGTGTTTTAGAGGAGCCTGACTCGCAGAGTATTCTGAGTTGGAAGGGAACCACAGGATCACTGAGTCCAACTTTTAAGTGAATCACCCCTGCTTAAGATTTTTTTAATGGAATGGTAGATTGTTTAATACATTTCTTCATTTCACAAACTAGGCAAGAGTGTTAGATATAGAAAAGCAAGTCTTGAAGTATGTAAGCAGTGGAAGAGGAGTAAGCAAATCAGTGGCAGAGTTTGCCTTCTGTTCAAGGACAGGGAAAGAACAGAAGACAAAACAGCAAATGTGATTACATTTAAGAAAACGATCGTGCTACATGATACTTTCTGATTGAAGTGGGTTTTGTTTGTTTCTCACAAGTTATTTTACTTCCCCACAGCTGTGCTTGCAACATTTTTAGATTTATTACTGGTAATGCTTCCAAAACACAGGTTTCTTGCAGAGTATATGACCAGTAGTATTACTGTTCATCTTAAAATACATTTATCATAATTGTGACATGATGCCTAGCCATAGCAGGGAGCTAGATGCCCGATTTCAACAACACACTCAGTTCAAACAGATCCTGGGGCAAGGTAATTAAAAAAAAACAACAAACCACCACCTTAAAACTCTCCCAGTTTGGATGAAAAAAAAGAAAAAACAGTGCAAATGATGCCTGCAGCACTTTCTGATAAAAATATCTTGGCTGCACCTACTCAAGTTACTAAAATACATTGGCACTTCTTGCAGTATTCTTCTAAGGCCAAGTGAAAATCATGCTCTTCAAATGTAGTGCTGGCAAAGTCCTTCCAGATTAGCGCATCTCTAAACCCAACCCAAGATAAACTGTGTCCTCTGTAGTCACACAGTTTCATACAAATTATACATATAGATTTTCAGGTTGACTTACCAAAACAAAAACAAAAACACCAAAACCCCAACACAAACAAACAAACAAAACAAAACAGAAAAAACCCCACAAGCATAAAAGGAAGACAAACCATACCTACCAGATGGAAGAGAGTTTTCCTCACAGAAAGAAATAATAAATAAAGTGTTAATTTAAATGTTTAGATTATCACTCTCAGGTGCTACTTACTCTTTATGTAAATGAATGTTACATTTGAGCATTCTCAAAAGGTATAAGCATTGTTTAGCAGTAGTAGTAATAGGGGCTAACACCTGAGGAACAAAATAAAACCAAACAAAACCAACCCCCAACACACAAAACATACTGTCTGAAAACTCCTGTTGCTAGATTTTCATTTTCAATAGAAACAGAGATAACATGAAAAAAACCTTCTGGGACCCACTTTCGTGAGCTGTCTGGAATGTGTGAAATTTTGAGGCATCTCACTATCTTTAAGATTTCAAAGTTCTGCTTACTTTTCTCTGAACAAAAACCTATCCCAACCAAAACTAAACAAACAGACGTGTATTTACCAAGCAGCTAAGATATGCTGTTCACATTATTTCTATAGTCTGTCAGCAAAACTGACACCTTCTCTACCTCAGTTCTCCTAGCTCAACCCCTAGAGTCTGCATAATTCATCATCTTATTAAGACTTCAGGCAGTTTTGCAAGTTACCAAGTCTCTCCCCACAACAAACTTATCAAGTAGACTGAAAACATCATTATTGCTGCATGAGGATTAAATTTACTAGCAACTAAACTAAAAGCCAATGAGATATCTGTTTATTTACAGAAAAGAACTGTTAGATTTCACCTATAATGCTATGAGCAGCATACCAAAATATTGCAATGTAAAGATATTTATAAGCAAAATAAATATTCATGCCCAACAAAAGGGAAACAGCTCTAAGCCGGGGCAACACGCACTCTGCCCATTACTACGTGGCTGTATTAAGTTAGAGGGCACTATCTGCAGCTCAACAACAGGTGAAATATGCATCCTTGAATGTATCATTATTCTGGACTTCACCACATTTTTTAATGCTGCAAATAGTACTCAACAGATTTCCTACATATGTGCAATATGTGTCTGTATGGTCTGGGAAAAAAGTAATGGCTGTGCAAATGGGGAACCAAATCCAATTTATAGAATTATGTTTGCTAAAATTTAGTAAGTTCACCAGTTTAATAATTTAGAAAAAATATGGGGTAAAAATATTGCAGGTTGTGTTATGAGGTAAACCCGTAAATCATTAATTATATTTAGAGTTCCTGAAGCTTTAAGGAGCATCTGAAACAACTCATTAGTCTTTTTTTCCTTTAGCATAATGATTTCAAGAAGTGGAGAGTACATATTTGTAATTATATCTTGTAGCTGAATTGTATATCTTATGGCTCTACTCTCAAAAGACCATCGATCAACATTACAAAGAAAACATCCAAACTGGGGATTTTTGCTTGGGTAACTCTTTCTTCTCAATTTAAATTGCTATTAAGAAGGCAAATCCACAGAGAATATAGAGCAGTAAATATTGGCATTTCTAAAGTTTTTATCTTTGTAAATATTTTGAGGAGTTTTACAATCCAAATGATCAAAGGAATTAATGTATAAATAGTGAGAAAAGAAAGTACAGCATTTTAACTAGATGAAAGGACAAGGAATACAGACAGTACCCAAGTGCAACTAAGAACCATATTAAATGGACAAAATTTTTTTTATCTTGGAATAGGTGTGAGATGTTGTCATTAATACAATTATAATTCTTCACTCAGCCCTACAAAATCGGTGCAAGCTCTTTCTATTCATATTATCTAATTGTGTACTACATCCAACCAATTGCTTCACAAAAGATCTTCCAAGAAATAT
Source organism: Myrmophylax atrothorax (assembly GCA_026770055.1). NCBI lineage: Eukaryota > Metazoa > Chordata > Aves > Passeriformes > Thamnophilidae > Myrmophylax > Myrmophylax atrothorax. Next base: position 77,115,124 of record JAOXXN010000395.1, read on the forward strand.
TCATGCCTCATCCAAGGCATGTACAGATTCGAAGAAAAATTCTCTGATTGGTAGACAATCCAGTACAAAGTTTTTCAAAGTACATAGTTTAAGGGTTAATGTAACAAATTATAACTTTAGTTTGCATATGATAAGAAACTCAGTTTGGGGTTTGTTTTTATTTCTGGTTTTGATGCTGTTATTGTTTTTTTGGTTTGGTTTGGTTTGTTGTGAGTTTTTGGGGGTTTGGGGTTTTTTTTTTGCTTTGTTTTGTGCTGAGTTGTTTTGGCTGTTATTAAGCTTAAAGACTAGTAGGGATGAGAAATTAAAGATGGTTAGGGTAAATTATACATACGGTATCTCACCTTAAACCTTCAATATTTGGAAGTCAGAAGTTTTTCTGTCAAGAGTTTCTTGATCACATAGACTGGATGAGGGAAGAAGGTAAGCTCTGAAGAAAGAATTCACAAACAGAATAAGATTACTGAAAAATTCTTTAAATATATTTAAATATTAAGTTGTTATAATCAAGAAATCCTGGAATACAATATGCAATCTGCACAAGAAGTCACTTCAGTAAAGCAACAAATTCCTGATAAACAAAAGGACACAAAATAAATAGAAACAGCTTCACTGCTGATATTTCCAGTTCCAGCAGTCCATGCAAATGCATCTTGCCCTTTCAGTTAACACACTAGGATTGTGCATTACCATTGTTATGATTTTTCCCTTTTTTTTTTTTTTTGATTTTCAGGTAGCCTTTCTCACACATAACATTCCCACAGTGATTTTTATTTATGAGGAAATCTTTAATATAAACACGATACACAGTTGTCATACTATTACTGCAAAGATTCAATCATTGATATTTCAGAGATTTTGTTTTGCATATACCAGGATAATTGCTATCAAAAGAGTATTCCTTCCCTGGAAAGTTTCTGACACCTGAATATAAGCTCACTAAGAGTTGTTTAGCAATAAAAGAAGGTGGGAAGCTAATATAAAGAGCAAGATACACAGTCAGGCAGCATTATGAATAACTTGCTATCAGCCTCAATCAAAGATTTGCATCCCTTGTGTGCCTACAGAAGGGATACAATGACCACTTTTGGCCCCTGTGTTCAGGTTATCAACAAGTTTCAGAGTCCAGAAGAGGATCATTCAATGGTTAGGTAACTTGAGCATGTGACATACCAGAAGAAACCGAGGGAGCTGGATTAGTTTAGGCTGTAGAAGAGAAAGTGAAAGAAAGGTCTGATTGCAATCCTCATCTAACTAAGAAGTTATAATAAAGGCAGAGCTGGGATTTTCTGCATAATGTACCTTAATAAGACAGAGACAACAATCATAACTTGCATCAGGGAAATTTCAAAGTGAATGTCAGTCAAAAAATTTATGTGAAAGAAGCGTGTAACTGCTGGGAAATGTTGCCTTGGAAAGCTGTGAAAACTCCGTTCCTGGAGTGCCTCAAAACTCACCTGAAGCACATCCTGAGCTATGAGATATGCCATTGAAGCCCTTGTTTGAGCAGAGGGTGAACCAGATCACCTGTGGAGGTATCTCCATTTTTTTTTTTTTACTAGTTTTGTCTGTATCTTACTTGAAGGTAAGAATGGCAGTGCACCTCATTGATAAGAAAGGATCCAAACAAAGTCCATTTTCCTGACAGAAAAGTCATATGCAAGAGTGAAGCAGTTGAGGCACCAAACAAGTATATCATAGTAGTACAATGAAGAATGCACATGAAAATTTCAAGTAGTTTGAACTATGACCAGTGACAGAACCAGAGAAAATGTTCTGAAGTGTCAGGGGAGGTTTAGGTTAGATATTAGAAAGAAGTACTTCACCCAGAGGATGGCTGGGTGCTGAAATAGGCTCCCCAGAGAAGTGGTCACAGCACCAAACCTGCCAGAGTTCAAGAAGCATGTGGACAACACTCTCAGGCACATGGTGCGACTTCTTCCTTATCAAAGGGTTGTTCCAAGAACAGGAAGAAGTGATCCATGGCTGGCAGACAGCTTCTAATGCCACACTAAACTGTGCTGAAAGTCCTAGGAGTAGAAAATGCTGTACTAGATTAATGAGAGGATTTAAGATGGACTTTGTTTTTCCATGGGTGATCCAGATGCTGAATTTTCATTGTTCTCTATAGTGTGCTGAGTGGTATTTGAAACTTCAAAGCATTGTCATTTACTTTTTCTTTAAAAGTAGTATGGAATCACCCATGACTGTGAAGTGGATTTGATCCCATTGGTGTGACAGTCTTAGCTGGCCTGAAACACTTATGAATAGTTTAATTAGGTGTTCCTGACCATGGATTTAGGTGCATAGGTTCAGATTCACAGAAGTATTTAGGCACCTCAGATACTACTGTTCAGTAGTTGTACAAAAGCTATTTTCTTCTTAGTGAATAAGAATGGTGTTTGTTTTATTTTTTTTTTGCTAGCACAGGATAATAAGAAATAATACATAAATGTTAACAGCCAACTTTTGTCAGAGAGTACTAGTTTATGAAAAAACCTGCTTCTAAAAAAATTCTGACTGATTTGGTTGTGCTTGAATCTAAGCATATTGCTCATTAGCCACATCCATTACATTTTAAATCCCTTGGAACAGTTATGGATTAACACTAATGTTTTAGGAAGCTGTGAGAAAGTCAATGCTTTATCATTTCAAAGGAACTTTCGTAGTTTTGTATAAAATTCCCACATATCATTTGTGATTTTACAGCTCCATGGTTAGGACAGCTATCCTAATTCATATCAGTAATACCTGGAAAAACTAAAAGAAAGAGCGGTTTATGGTGTCTGAGGGAGAGTTCCTCATTGCAGACATGATGATCTTACTTTTCATACTCCTCATGAGTATTTAACCACCTGTTATTCCCCTTCTCACTTCAAAGTAGATAAATATGTAAAAGCTTGCATTAGCCATGTTCAGGATGGAAAATGATCGATGTTTTCTGAATTAACAGTTGTCTTGTTAACATCTTCCTTTTATTTAAATCAATTTTATTATAAAAAAATCTAAGTCTTAATCTAATAGATTAAATTATTGAAGAGAATAAATATTGATTTTTTTCAAGTTCATTCTAAAGCTAAATGCTGAGGGGAAAGATGTTTAAGCTAAAAAAGTAATACATTTAGGAAGTTTTCAGATAACCTCTGAAATATATTTCTATATTAATAGGTTTATGTAAACTAATTGTATTATTATATACAGAAAAATATTGAGCAACTGCAGGAAATGTTACTGTATTTTTGGATAAACAACAAAGAAATATTATCCAATAATTATCTGGAAGAAATACAGCTGATTGAATATGAAAGTTTTAAATGTGATTTATTTTTTTACTTTTTAATTAATAATCAGGTTAATTTCCAAAATAAAATAAATAATGATGTGAAAAGTTTCTTTCAGGGGTCTGAGGACACCGTTAGCAGTTTCTGTCCCTGCCTAGCCTAACCCACATTCTTTCACTCCCCCAACAATTGCCCAGCACCCCATTTCCCCCCAGCTTGAGGCCTTCAGTCCCTGTCCCAACAATGCTACAACAGTGATGATGCTAAACCCTGTTTATGGCTCTTCATTTGGATTTCATGCCTCAGATTTGGTCCTGGTCTGATCCTGCACCATTGCCTAATGCTTCTTGGTCTGCCAAAAGGACCCACTGCAGTCCCCTCAACTCTGCTCCTCTGGCTGAGTCCATCAGTGAGACCATTCCCGTCCACATCACTGATACTCACTGGTACTTGTGGAGCTGCCCCATTCTTGTCACTAAACAACTTAGAAATTTACAGAGTGACTTTTAATCTAACATAGCCTAATAATCCACTGATTAACTTCAGAGATCTATAGAAATTAAACTAATTCCACAGTAATGTACATCAAATAGGACTTCCAATACATCAATAGGTGGGAATTCTGTATTTACACTATCACAATGACATATGCTTTATTGATTTTATTTATTTCCTTTTGAATAGGCCCTCTAAGTTATCTTTAGCTCACTTACTAAAACAAGTCCTCATTTTCCAACTAATAAAATATATTTTTAAATTCAAGAGCACTTTAAAGAAGGAGTATTAGAGATTTTAGTAAATTGAGGGTTAAACAGTTGTGCAAATCTAATACTCTGTTTAGTAACTAGTACCAACCACTTTACTAACTGCACTTTACACAACTTTTGTAATGAAAACAGAAAACTTGTCCCAACACAAGTTGGCACATACTAGTGGCAACAAAAGCATCAGGAAATCTCATTCCACAAACTGATAAAAAGAAAAAGCACTTTTGTTTACAGGATTTTTTTTCCCAAATGATATTTTAAAATTATTAGCATTTGGATTCAGAGGGCCCAACAGCAGAGTGACAGAAAAGCCTGGCACAAATTTATTGTGGCTGTGTATGCTTCTGTACCTGTCATTGTAAGTCTATATACAGATGTAAGACCCCAAGTTCCAAAAATTCACCTGCCAAATTATTAGAAGAGCCCTCAGCTCTTTTAGCACCATAAGAGAGCACTAAGGTGAAGATGCTGCACATATTTTTTCAGGAGGTACTTTACTGGTAAACTTCAGGAAATAAGAGATCTTGGCAAAATTTTAAAGCATAACATACAACCAAAATAAAGCATTCCACAAGGCATTGACTTAACACATGCTAACCCAGGCAATTTAGCAAAATCCAACCCATTCAGTACCAAGTTACCCAAAATATTAAGAAAGGAGAGTAAGATAAGGAGTAGAGAGGGAGAAAAAGAGAAAATTTTATAGTTACCATCAGAGTCCTGTGGGAGTCCAACTTTCATTCAGCCAGGTGATAAGACTCAAGCAACATGCACAGCACATGTTGCTGCTTTTATTGCTTTGACCCCACTGTGGCCACACCTCCCAGGCAGGACTCCTGGCCCATCAGCCACCCCAGGGCTCCAGGGTGGGGTGAGGGGCAGTACTCCCACTGTGTGACACAATCAGAGGCTGGGGCAGGGGCTCCAGGGGTGCAGCACGCATGTGCCCCCAGTCTGCCTTTGACTGATGGTTGCACTAGGGTCAGCCCAGGGGTGTCTCGAGGGCTGAGGTATGGGACAGGATCTCAGCTTACCTCCATGAGATTTAACCTATCCCTTCTCCCCTTCAGACTTAAGTTGGTCTGACCTATATAATAATCCAGTGTCTCACAACATATCATAAGAAGTCTGGCTGGAGAAAAGTTAATTCTCTTCATAGCAATCTGTATGGTGCTGTGTTTTGAATTTGCAGCAAAAGCACTGTTGATAACACACCAATATTTTGGTTATTGCTCAGCAGAGTTTGTACAACATCAATGTTTTCTCTTTTACCTACTCTGCCTCTCTGAGCAAATATGATGGGGATGCACAAAAAGCTTGGAATAAACAGCTGACCAGAATTGGTCAAAGAAATATTCAATACCATATAATCTTTTGCTCAGTAATAAAATCTGAAAGGGAAAGGAGGATGAAGAAGGAACATTTACAGCTGCCTCCTTATGGGAAGTAATGAATAAATTCCTTATTTTACTTTCTTGCCTGCACAGCTTTTCTTCACTTTTTAAACTGTGTCTATCTCAACTCACAATTTTTTCACTTTTCTTTTTCTGATTCCCTTCCCCATTCCTTCTGAAGCAGGGAGAGACCAAATGACTAGTGGAGTTCTTAGCTGCTGGTCAGGGTAAAGAAAAAAAATACACACATCCCCCACTCTGTATGCTTTCATAAGGAAAGACTGGATGTGGCACTTAGTGCTGTGATCTAATTGATGTGGTGGTGTTGGGTCACAGGTTTGACTAGATGATCTCAGAGACCTTTTCCAACCCAATTGATTCACTGGTAAGCTTTGCACTCCCATATTTATAGTTTGTCCTCTGAGATACTAGAGTGAAGACAGTTTACCCTTTAAACTTTTTCTCTGAAGCTTCATATTCTAGAGAGTTTCAATGTTTGTGGTTGGATATTCCACTTGATGTTTTTTGTTTTAGTTGACATTAAGCTTTCTCTTGCAAATGGTTGTCTGAGTAGCCTTAAGGATGGCATAGGAATCATAGTTGGGAGTTTCAGTGTTAAAACACTCCAGCAGAGTTTCCAGCTGATGACATAAATAGAGAAGAAGTAAAATGAAGTTATTCAGACTTGGTTATAAATTGCCTGACCTCTGAAAGATGTCTTCAAAATATTGGATCCTGTTTTAATGGCAGACTCATTTCTCCTTTGCAATTAATGACAGCTTCAATTAACAGGGCCTAACAACCTGAAGAGTTTCAGTTTTGTCAGCAGTTTTGCGTGAAGATACCCAAGAGTTTCAACATGAAACAGGTGTGAAAGCAATTGAGTTTTCTACAAAATGTCTATAGTGCTTTTAGCCACATTCTCACAGTTCTGCTTCTCTTTTAACTACTCTCTGTCCTGAGGCAATAGTGAAAAAGGAACGTATATAAGAGATCTCACTAGTGTTGTATGGGCATATATATATAATTTTTCTGACCATCCCAATTAAATATGGGTGAAACAAAATCCAGGTTTTTAAATTCCCTGAGAAATCACACTAGTGCTTGAGAGAAACCTGAGGTAAGTTATTTTGAGTGAGAATAGGAAACAAGATAAGTTGTATTTGGCATTGGAGTATTATATTTTACTTTGAATTTACCATATAGTAGTCAATATTTTAGATATAAATATTTGGCAACAAATTAGGTTAAGGTGCATACAATAGGTCACATATGTCTATATTAAATATCAATGTTGTCATTGAAAAAAACATATATCTCTTAAAAATGTTATTATTAAAACCCCCATATTTTTTTTGTTTAAAAATTAAAGTTAAGCTGATAATCCTAATTTACATTCATTTTTCCTGGAACAAGATTTTGTTGTCATGTTCTCTTTATGTATTGCCAGCTTAATATCACATGCTTTTGTTAAAAACATGTATGTTCTGTGTAATATTTTATACCATATCACCTACTTTTTCCTGTATTAGATTAAATTTTGTTTGAAATTATTTTGCTCCAGTACTGCAGTACCTCTTAAATGTATTCAATTAATAACTCCTAATTTTTAGAAAGCCTTCCTTTAAAACCATCTTTCAATTTCTGCCCTCTGAGATGGTGTGTGATAGTATGAACTGTGCTGCATATCCTACAATGACACTGTAATTTTCTGTATAATGTTCACTTACTCTTTGGATTAATTTATTTTCTTTTTGAATCAGCACTCAGTGTACTTTGAAAGAATGGAATATTCTCAGAATTACATGGGCAATAAAAATTCAAGGTCCTGAATTCTTGTATTTTGCTTTAGTCTCAGTGATGGAGTACATCTAGAGTTAATGATGTGTAACCTCAGTACCTTAGGATGGATGAAGGATGAAATATTCAGCAAGCTCTTGTCTATGGCCCCTGTCTGACAGACAAACACCAAAGTGTTTCAGTCCTGGCTACCAGAAAGCAATCTTTATATTATACAGAAGAAAAGATATTCTTATGTTCATACTGGTAAGAAGAATATGTCTGCCCTGTTTTATGTTGTTGTCTTGACAAAAGAAAATAGAATAAATGGCAAGAGGTTACAGACTAGGCAGCAGACAAAGGGAAAAAAATGAGATCTGTACTAAAAGTGCTGTTAACATTCAGAAAAACATAGATTGGCAACAGCTTCAACAGATACTCCCGGGACAGTTCTTGCTTACAATCTGAGAAGGGCTTTGATAGAATATCTTGTCCATCACTGCAAGCTGATCTCAGAATTACCCTCTTCACAGGAATCACGGGGCCTGCAGTATTACTGAAGCTCTGTCAGGTCAGGCTACGGTGCTTACAACCAGATTGATGCTTTATCCTGAAACGAGACTGAGACCCATCATTCTGACATGTAACTGCTAGGTCTCTGAAAAATCCATGAATATAGATCAGAAACAATGACTAGGGGGAACCAGGATCCTAAAGATCATAGAGCAAGCTGACCTGTGCTCTCTCCTATGCCCCTCTCCTGTGAATCTCTGTCATCGGCCATATGTAAATATTTGGTGGGAAAATTCCCTCTTTTCCTCCCATCTAGACACACACAATTATCTTTTTCAATTGCTTTTATCATCTTTGTGAGACACAATCTTGAGTGCAAATCCAATTACAAAGGTAAATAAAAAACATCTAAAGTTCTTTCCAGTGCATTGACAGGGGAAAGTTCTATTTCTGTAAGCATTATCTAAGATAATATAAACAAGCCTACCAATACTTTTTTCTGCATAAAATTTGTTTTTTCAATAAATAAGACACATTCAATTCTATTGGAATATCGTTCTAATATTCCAAAGGATTTTTGTGCAGGGGCTGTAGGGTCACTGGCTCACACCTCCAGGCAGCTGGACCTGTAGTTCCAACAGCCTCTGTGTGGTTGTTTTGGCTTTAGTTTCAGCTAGGCCTCAGCTGGGCCTCAGTTTCAGCAGGGGACAAACATCACCTGACTTAAGCAACCAAAGAGATATTTCATACCATTTTTGACATCAAAATCTAGTATAAAAGAAGGTGTAGGCAGTGCCTAGCTCAGTTCCTTGATGGCCAGGTGCTGAGCAGACCTCCTATCACCATGGCTAGGGGTGTTGGGCCTCATTCACCACTTCACAGCTGTTTGGTTTGGAAAGTACCTTTTTTCTCCTTTGTTATTGGTTTTCTCGTCTCTTGTCAGGTATCCTTTGGGGGGGAGTTTGTTGGAGTGTTTTTGTGAGCTGAGGTGGAGGAGGTCTGTATTGTTTGAGTGGGCAACTCGCTGGTTGTTGTTGTTAGTTTGTTTTTTCTCACATTTGTGTATATATGTTTTATTGTCTCTCTGCTATTTCAGATTTTGTTTTGTTTTGTTTTTTTTTCCTCTTCAGTTTTTTTCCTCCCTCCTCTTCCCTTGGTTGGGGGGGGGGAAGATGGATTCTCTCTGTGTGTTGGGCAGTTGGCATTTTGCCAGCTCAACCCAAACCACTGTGGAACAGTTAATTTATGTGCACTGACTTCACCAAAGACTGCAGAACACATTAACGCAAGTAGCAAACTTCAGGTGTGAGACCTATACACTCCAGAGCTGCAGTTACAAATCACACAGGTAAACAAAAAACAAACTCCTAGCTTATGCACTGGTGGGGAAACTCATGTCTTCTCCAGCTGACCAACCACAGTCTTAAAGCACAGAGTGATTGCAGTAAAATTACAATGGAAACAAGCAATCAGAAAAGAGTAATGAATTTTCCTGCTACACTTTTGAGATTACAGTAACTTTTCCTCCTAGGTACTCTTCTCCCAGACTTAGTATTCCACCTTTGAGATAACTTCTGCCCTGCTATTCAATTCCTTCCCTAGTTGGAAAATGGCATCTTGAAGAACCCCAAGCTTTTTCCTTTTAGTTATTTCATTCAGATGATCGATCTAGCACTCTGCTTACTTGTAAGATAAAAAATTTTACTTCTACTTTCTGTTGAAACCTCTGTTACCAATAAACACACTGTTATACTCTGCTAAGTGTGATTTGAGCTCATATAACGATTTAAGTACATTAGTATATTACTCTGCTCAATCAAAATCCCATGCAAATAAGTAAATTTGGTACTAAATGTTCTAATTTTCACATGTGAAATATCTAAAAGAACTCAGTGAGAATTGGATTCTTGACAACCTACTTCTAATCATTCCTCCAGACTCTTCAAGTACATCCTATCTTGTTTAGTTAGTTACTTGATTTCTGCCTCCCATCCTTAGTACTCACAAACATACTTAAAAAGACTCAGTATCTTTATAGTTGTTTTTGTGCTTAGCTAGAAAAGGTGTACAAGGCCAGGTTGGATGGGACTCTGAGCGACTTGGTCTTGTAAAATGTGTCCCTGCCCATGGCAGGGGGTTTGGAATTAGATGAACTTTAAGGTCTCCTTCAATACAAATCATTTTATGATGTTATGACTTTTTTTTTAAGAGATACTCCTTTCCTGATCACCCTAGAAGCCAATTACTACCCTTGTTTCAAGTTAACCTTGTTTTGAACATAGATAATCAGAATCACACAAAATATACTAATTAAGGTGTTCTCTGTGTCTTGTGTAGTTATGTATTACCTTTCTATACTGGAGATACTTTGTCTGACAGAACTTAGCACTATTTTTTTCCTACATTGTTGCTTATAAGGATCCTATGACTGAAAAAATACACTCAGATCTCACTCATTTTTTTTCAGCTTCAACTAATTATGTATTTCTATACAGCAGAACTCTTCATTATTACTACATTACTCTGTGACTTTGAAATTTTGTACTCAGAATATTATTTCTTTTCCTACTAGGAAGCAGGGTCTAATTATTCTTGTAGTATTACCTCATGCTTCACAGAATCAACAATACCTTCAGATTATAAGCATATGCATCCTTCAGGATATTAATGAACTCAGCTGTACATATTTAAGAAAATGTACTTTCTTATAACTTCATTAAGGAGTTCAAACAAAAAAATAATGGATGCATTTGAAACTGGCACCTTCTGGGATCCACTTTAGTGTCGAGTTTTGTCAGCTCCTTGTTCAGGCCATTGTAACCATTCACAGTTTTAGTCACAGATGAGCATATATTAGCCAAGAAATACACCTTGCCTTTTATTATTGTTTACATTATCTTCATTATTTTCACTTTTGTGAACAATTGTGTTCCATGAGAATTTGTATTGCTACGTTAGTCTGCTGAGCGTTATTAATTTGGAAGTGTGAAAAATCTTGGAAACTATTTTATGTGAATGGGACATGTATATGGCATGGTTGGGTGATAATCTCATTTTCCAGCAGCTTTTAGATACAGGATTTTTTTTAAAATACTTAACTGAAACCATTATATTTCAAGAGATCTTTCATAATGATTCTGTAAGTTGTTTGGATTTTACAAAGCCATACAATTTTTAAACATGCTTTGTCCATCAACAGTCAACAATCAATCTAAGCAGCAATGCCTTACTAAGAACACTCTGGTTCTTTAAAGGTTGCAGAATTTCCTAAATAAAGTCCTCAGAAGTGACTAATGATAGTGTCAGTTTGTGTCAGGCTTGAAGAGATGTTTGTTTCAGGAAGGGATGACCATACTTATTTAAGCATTTTGCCCCCAGATGAGAACTCAAATAGGAAATTGAAAACAACGTTATTTTATGAAAATATTGGATTTCATATCTTGCAAAAAATGGCCAAAACTTCAAGTCTGTCTACTTTATTTTTAATGCCAGTATTAGTCTAGCATTCAAGCAATTCACCATTAAATTATCACAATACTTGTATTATTTTTATTTCAAAGTATGCTGCTTTCTCCAAGTAGATTACTCAAAATCATAGCTTTTTTTTTCCTTTTTCTTTTTCCCTGCACTACAAAATCAGTGTTTCAAACCCTTTCAAAAGTAGGTTTTAAATCTCATCTTGTAACTTAAAAGTCATAATGTAGAGAGAATTGAGACTGTTACTTTACTTCTAGTCTTTAGTAGGTTAGGGTTTTTTTCTTTACTTCTCCTTTAAATTTATTTTGAATGGAATGTTAGTTCAGTCACTGAGAGTTAGGAGTAGCTGCAAGTTAAGAAAGTTAATAAAATTTTCTTGGTCCTTTTTCTTCAAAATCTTATTGTTTAGTGCAGGGAGAATGAAGGGGAAAAAAAGAAAAAGATAAATGTTTTAATAATGAACAACATATTACTGTATAATTACCTTTCCTTATAAACAGAGCAATGCACAGTTTATGATCATTCAGACATCATCGTACTGCCATATAATGAAATTTAAATTCTGGCAAAGCACTGTTAATGGAGATAAATAACAGCACAAGAACTAGGAGTTCTAAAGAAGACAGAACTCACAATTTATAAACTGCCCTAGAACTTAAAAATGGCTTTTGACAAATTGTAACACTGGCAGACCTAAAGGGTTGAAGTTCTCAAACCATAGTCTGGAGAATTCACTCCCGGTCAAGTTCTAAATTGTTGTTTGTCTGTTTCTGGCTGCTAAATTGAATTAGGACTTCAAAATACCTTTAAGCTGAAACAGAACTATTTCAAACCAAGTCATTTAAAGAATGAAAATGCTACTGAAAC
>JAOXXN010000395.1:77159824-77181865 GCA_026770055.1 Myrmophylax atrothorax
GCTAAACAAAAGTAAATGAATATACATGGAGCTGAACCCAAACCATGTCTCCAGTACTTCCGTCCACATAATCAGACAAGCAATTTTTCCTTTGCTGCACCTGTGAACACTCTATCAGACAGATTCCCCTCTTTACTCTTAAACTGACCAAAACCAGTTTGAGGCATTAGGCTGTCTTCCTAGGTGGAACAGTTATGAAACAGAACAGAAAAGGAACAGCTTTTATAGGTGACCACAGAGTCCTGGTTCAAAATGTCTCTACATTAATGACATTTTTGCTCCACCTACTGGTAGGAAGGTTTGGAGCCTTCTGAATTTCCATCAGTCACTTGCACCTCCTTCTGCAACTAGTCTTCTTGTTCAGATCAGAAAATTAAATTTCCCCGTGCAGAAAAAATAGAGAAAGAAAAAATGTTGATACCACTTTCTAATATTTGGAAGTGAGAGAGAAATTTTAAATTTAAGGGGTCATGGCTCAAAATGTAAAAAATAGAGAAATCTTCCCTGTGCTGAAGGTGGATGATGCTCATAACTTTGGAGGGTAAAGCAAAGAACAAAAACAAACCCTCCAAAACAAGCCAAATGCTTCTCCAAAACATTCTACAACTTTATACTTTAATATTGTAGCTGTTAATTTCTTTACTATCTAAAGTCTGTCTTTCTGTGGTAAAGCCCAAAGCCCTTTGTCTTTTTATCATCTATCTTCCTTGCCTTGTTTGACAACAGCTAGCATGTCTCAGTTCTGCTTGCTCACTTTGCCACTTTGCTGGATTAGTAGGTGATGTCAAGAAAAATAGGACTTTTGAGTTTATTTGCACAGCTGTTGTGATTAGTTATATTTGGGTTGAAGCCAGAAGGTTCTCAGGGGTTTACTCTACTGTTTCTGAAGTTGTCAGCTCACTGCCTCTGTCTTCCTAGAATGATATCCAAATACTGATTTGTTGGATATATTGTTTCATTCTTGTTCACTGGACTGAAGTCAATGAATAAGCTTCTTTGAGAATTACTGATTCAACAGCTGTAGCTTTCTCTTCTAATTGCAAGCTGAGGTCTTCATGAGAATACTGCGCAGTTAATATAATGGCAAACCTGTAACAAGGTTTATATCACTATATAAATCAGATGGTAGTTTTTCAAAAAGGAAAAAAAAATCATTGACCTTCTGTGAATTCTTCTAGTTGCACTAGGCACAATGTTTGGACCAGTGTATCTGAATTCTTATTAAACCAGGCCCAGTTAATTACACACACAAAATCACAGAACAGGTAAGGATGTTCAGAGATTATCTATACCAATACTCTTACTGAAGTAAGATTAGCTAGAGCAAATTGCTCAGGGCTGTGCCCAATTGGATTTTAAATATCACCAAACATGGAGGCTCCACAGCCTCTCTGAGCAACCTTTTTCAATATTTTGTGCCTCTCAACACAAAGAAAGCCTTTTGCACAAAATAATCTGAGCCCACAAGTTATGTTGGTACTTTGTCATACAGATATCATGGTGAGGTATAAGGGAAGTGCTTGTGTATGCTCTGCCGGACTGGATCCTTATGACTAAAACCAAAAAACGAATTGGGCTGCCTAGCACAGGACTGGAGACAGAGGTCATATCCAGGAGTCTGCAAACAAAAATCAGAAACAACCATTATGCTTTTGTCCCACTCTTATTCAATGAAGAAACTCACACTACGCTCACATCCCTCGCTGTAACTGCCTGTCTCTTTGATCCTGTAGGCTCCCTGATCTGTGTTTCTGATTCTGTCCATGGTTCCACAAGTGTAACAGCAGAGTTTCTGAACCATTCAGAGGCTCAACAAAGAATCAGCCAGACTATTGTCCTCTAGATATAACACAGAAGAAAAGGATAAATGCTTTTCAGTAATTTTAACATGAATAGATACCAGCTCTTACAGTCATCAAGGCTCTGGAAATGCCTTCCTTCAGTCTGAAAGTGTAAATTCTAGAAAACAGATGAAATTTAGATGCTGCTGAAAAAAATTGCTATCAGCTATTTTTAAGTATTAAACTTTTAGGTATTAAATTCCTATCAGCTACTTTTAGTCACTGGAGCACAATGCATCAAGACTAGGCCTGGGGAGAGACTTGGAAGTGTTTGTGGATTAAAAGTTCAACATGAGTCAATAATGCACACTTGCAGCCCAGAAAGCCAACCATATCCTGGGCTGCATCAAAAGCAGCATGGCCAGCAGGCGAGGGAGGTGATTTTGCCACTTTACTCCATTCTGATGACACCCCATGTGGAGTACTGCACCCAGCTCTGTGGCCCCTAACACAAGAAAGATATTGAAACAAGTCTAGAGGAGGGCCACTAATCCTAGGGCTGGAACATTTGTCCTATGAAGACAGGCTGAGAGACTTGGGGCTGGTCAGCATGGAGAGGAGAAGGCTCTAGGGAGACCTTACAGCACCTTCCAGTATGGAAAGGGGGATTACAAGAAGGCTGGAGAGGGTGATGGGACAAGCGGGAAAGGCCTTGAGCTGAAAGAGGGTAGATTTAGAATAGTTACTAGAAAGAAATTCTTTATTGTGAGAATGGTGAGGCACTGGAACAGGTTGCCCAGAGAGATTGTGGACTCCTCATTGCTGAAATTGTTCAGGCTGGATGGGGGTCTGAATAACCTGGTCTAGCAAAAGGTCCCATGCCCATGGCAGGAGGGTTGGAACTGAATGATCTTTAAGGTCCCTTCCAACTATTCCATGATTTAGTGATTCTCTGATTCTATGAACTGACTACACACTCACTAGTACTCTTGGTTTTGACTTCCTTTCTGCAGTGCCCTTTAAGACTTTATATATCTAAAAAAATAGATGCTATGTATATATCTCTATCTATCTATCTATCTATCTATCTATCTATCTATCTATCTATCTATCTGTCTATCTATATTATACACCAAATCTAAGGCAACTGGTGAATTCGTAGGCGTATTCATCAGAGAAATTGCTTACACATTAACTGACTAGTCTAACAAACAGTGATGTTACATCTGAACTTACTCTGACCTGACCCTGAAGTATCAGATACTTTGCATTGCTAGGATAGAGCAGGAAATAAACATGTATATGTGTGTACATGCATGTACGCACAACAGTATGAAAAACCACACTGCATTTTAAAGTTGTAATCTATTAATCCCAGTCATATAATAGAAAGTAATTACTGAGTTGCAGAAGGAAATATGGGGGTGAATGGTAAAACAAGAAGTGGTGTTTTCTCTCTCAAAACAGGGAGAGAGTCCTGCTGATGCTTAAGCAGTGACATTGATCAGGTGCAAAAGAGTGGCATAATGTTGCAGAATTTTTTCTCTCTCTGTTCTGCATCTTGTGGGTGTTATGGTGGCCTGCATCTTCCCTGTGGGAGCTCTAATTCCGCTAAACTGATGAGAATCCCAGAGGTTAAGGACAAGTTACTTCCAGTTCTGTTGAACATTTTCTAATCTGGTGTTGGTCTTAATGCCAGTATTTCTGCTCTACATACCTAGAAGAAGAAGGGGGAGAGAGGATTTTTAACAAGCAGTAAAAATTTTTGCTGTGAATGGACATCATTTTCCCTAAGATATAGGTACCTTTGTGCCTGATTATGTTCTTTGTGTTTTCACTGTATAGGGATGTTTGTGCATGGTGGATACATGGGTTTTATTCTTTTCCTTTTGCCCTAACACTGATCTTCCCAACTTTCAAGACTGCATTCCTTTAACAAAAGGAGGTACTGACTTTGCTTTTGCTGATGTTTATAGCCTTGGGAATCTCTGTTATCAACTGTGTTCTCAACCCCTCTTTATCTTCTTGTCTTTATAGCCTTGGAGGCCACTGCTACATAATGAGGGTGACTATCCTGTCAACCACTAGTTAGAGAAGGAAGGGCTTGTAAGAAACAGGCTGATTACTTCTTTTTTTTTTTCTGAAAAGATGTTATGATGTAATAAAACACACTCATAAAACTATCAAGCTTTTCAGAACATCAGAATCTTACCATTGCAGTTAAGACAATTGAGATCTGACAAGAACATCAGTAGTGTTAGCAAACCTCTGGAGATTCTACAAAACTGATTTAAGTTACAATAATTCATTTCTACATTTTCACTATTATGATACCACTAGAATGAATTTGAACGTGCATCTCAATGCTTTTATATCTGTTCTATTAAGATGATGATGTTTTCTTAGTAGAGCTATCCAACACGCTATGGAAAGAGACCTCAGTGCCTTAAGACTTGGGTAGTCTTTAAACTACACCATTTTTTTTTCTTTTGGACAAGTAAAAATATTATGTATTTCAAAATTAAGCATAAGCATATAAAAAAATTAATGGTTTATTTAACTTTGTCTTATTGGGGATATTTGAGATCATGTGAAACCTTTCAGGAAAACAGATTTTTTCTGCCAAGAGTTTTAACAAGATGTCTTGGTTTAATGAAAATATGTTCAGGAGGTGAGATCTCCTAAGAGGTAAAGCCTTCCTTCTCTTTTGTCTAATTCCCTCCTCCCAAATTTTGGCAAATTTTTAAATTATGAGGAGTCTGAATGAAAGAGTGAAAAGATAACAATTTTACTAAAAGAACCAGAGAATAAAACAGAACCAGACAAAAAAACCCAATAAGAGAAAAATGTTACCAAGCCCCCTTGGTTAAAATGAGAAAAACCTGGAGGAGTATTTTGTTTGAAGAGAGAAGTCCTATGCCACCGAGATGGCTGCGCAGATCTGGACGGAACCAACCATGTGATACGACAATGATGGAGCCAGAGCAACGCCAGGACCAGGTGATCATAAGCCACATGATGGCAGTGCTCTGTGAAGCTCCTCACACAGAAATGTCCAGGGTTTTGGCATGGCTGGAAGTGGCACAGGCCTCAGGCAGTGGCAGCTGATGGCGGCTGCCGTGGTGAACACAATACTGGTGGCTGTGGCTTGTGGCAACGAGGGAAGCTGGTCAGTGGTTGCTGCAGGAAACAGCCACTGATGAGGCAAGTTGGTCCCCAGGAAAAGCCCAAACCCAGATACTAAGACAGCCAGTTCCAGAAACACTGTTTGTTTGGTTGTTTGTTTGGTTGTTTGTTTTTTCCTCTCTCTCCTGAGTTCTCATGGTGTTTCATTTCATGGATGCCTCTCTTTCTGGCAGGGTACCAGTGCTGGACAACAGTCCCTCCCAGGCGCAGAGCCGGGGGCACATGGGGGTGGTCCCCTGCAGTTCAAACTGTGTGATGATACCAAAATTCAACAGAAGATCTTTCCCATTCAACTAAAACTGTAATGCAAGATAACATTAAATCTGAATATCTTGGGCTGACAATAAATAAAAGAACAGTATTGATGTTGTAATGCATACAGTTAACATTTTAGTTTTCTGGAGACTGATCAGGGTAAGAAGACACTTTTAAAATCTATGAACAGCAGTAGTTAAGAAAACTGAAAAAACTAGGGCTCTGGAATGTAAAAGAAGAGTGAAAAGAGCAAAGCACTGATCCAGACAGACCCTTAAAGAAGAGTTAAGAACAGATAAGGCAGGAGTAGAGCAGAATTTATACCTGAGCATACAGAATTTTTAGGCTCTTGTGCTATGGATAGACGTACAGATAGAGCAGGCAGTAGATTTAGAGTGTGCGTATTAGTGTGGATCCAGAAATGAAATGAAGGAAACCAGTGCTCCTACAGGGTAATTGATGTTCAGATTTATAGTCTCAATATGAAGTGTTTTAACCCTAATGCCCTTATTGTATGCTGGAATTATATATCATGTTTCAATGAAGTTCAGTCCAACATAAGAAAGTGTGCTTTTTAAAACCTGTACTTCATGAAATTAATGGTTACATGAATTTTATCATAAATATATGATCTTAAAAGTATTGCAAATTTTGCAGTTAAGAATATTTTCAGTGCCTAGAATTCTGTATACCCTGTTCATGACTGCTGCCCCTTGTTCTTAGATAATAAAGCTATTCAGTTTACATTTTATTCCTCCCTGAAAAAAAATGCTTTACTCTTATTTTTCCTTCATTTTATCTGAAACTAGAAATACAGATTTAACAGAGATTTATTATATTTTGTTTCAAGTTATAAGCAATTAATATTCCCTCTTTCCCCATTTTCTTGTTAAACTGAGGTATTTTTCTCAAGGTGTACCAAAGTAAGTAATCTCTATACAATAAATTGCTTTATTCTTAGCCACCTTATCCTCATGTAAAATTCTAAAGAAACTTCTCTGGCAGAAAGAAGTAAAGCATCTTATTCAAACTGTGTACTCTTGGCCAAGAATTTTATCTCTTCAAGTAGTTCTCAGGGAGGAGGAAGGAAGGTTCAAACCTTATGAAGTGGAATGTGTTAATCTTCTCTAGTTAAGACTGTATTACATTTTGATTGGCATGTAACTCAGAGCTTACACCATTCTTTTTAGCAGATGCTCTATTAAAAACCAATTAACTTTCAGTGTAATCAGGTATTTAACTTATCAGTTATGCAGTGAAAAATGTTGGGGGTGATAGCAATGACAAACAGGCTTACCAACTAATCAGCTGTCTAATTAATTTGAAAGTCCTCATGTTTGATAAAATTTATGCATCATATCAACTGTTTTAAGGCCTGGTAATAAATATACCTGTAGAAAAGCCTTTGGGAATGTTTGTCTTGAAATTTGTTCAAAAGGCAGCTGAAAGATGCAAGGATGCTATGGTACAAAATGTTTTGATTTCTTCTTTCTTGTGTAACCTTTCTCAGAGGTTAATACAAAAATTTAGAAAGAGAGAATTATTTAACTAAGTTCATTAATAAACAACTTTTTTGATGATGTCAAAACTGATGTTCCAGGAGAGATCTGCATCTGTAATCAGGGAGCAATTAATTTTCTGATAATTTCAAAATGGATTAATACTTCTCTCCCCTTATTTATAAACATGATAGCTTCTTCATCCCAAGCAGGCAACTATTGGGCAGCGTTTCGGTATCAGGAACTGCAGGATGTCCTGTTTGGGAGCTGGTCAGGAACTAACCTGTCACAGTCAAGCTGGGTCCAACTGACTTGACAACAGATAGAAACAGTCCACTGCACACCAAAACTTCAGTATAAGGAGCCCATGGCACCACTGTTCAAACATTATTAGGAAATAACAGTAGCTGTGGGGAGTAGGAGATGTACAAAGAAAGATGTGAGGAAGCAGAGGAGACAAAACTGGAGATATATGAGGAGATATGAAGAGGCACTTTTTGCAGAAACCAGAGCAGAAAGTGCAAAAGACACATGGAAGAAGACATTGCTGAATGCACCTGGACACGTGCTCTTTAAAGAGGATGACCCATGTTGGAGGAGGTCTGAGGGACTGCAAGAGCTCTGAGAGACTGCAGAGCAGGGACAACCCTGAGGTATTGCAGCCTGTGATGGAGCTGACTGATGAAAAGCGTGGGAATGGAGACTAGAAAAGGGCAAGGAGATGTGTTGAACTAAAGATGAGTCTGTGAAGCCAGGAGCAAAGCTGTTACACAAGTTGTCTGTTTAATTGTATGTGTTTTGGTCCTCAATACCCGAATCAGTAATTAAAAGATTATGCTACTTGTCAAAGGCAAAATGAAGTGAAAATCCCCTAGCTGAGATTCATGACAGTAATGGAAATAAACGTAATGTAACTTCAGAATTTTTTAAGGGTTTAATATCTTTTCTTTGTACATTAGCTAAAACAAGTTCAATTCACAAAATTTCTTTAGACATACTCCTTTATTGTGGCAGTATTCTCTAAGCTGTTTGGACTGAGTATGGCTTCTGAAGGTTTATTTTTTAATTATTTTGTTCTCTGGTTTGACTGTGAAAGAATTTATGGTAGATAGATATATATTAGTAGTTATACCTAGTGGAAGATTTGAACATGCATTGTTCAAATTGATTATTTCTTGCTTGGAGACCAGAACTAGTCTGGGTGACCTGGCTGCTCAAGAAGTGCATTAAAAATGCAACACTTGTAGAGCACAAATGTAAGTCAGACATCTGAAGCAGGTAATGTTATCCTGAACTGCCAATCCAGCCTTTCTTTAGGTTGCCTTTTTCAGAGGTTGAATAGGTAGCTAAACTGCATGTTAATCACTTCTTCCAATTTTACTTTACTTCCCTGGCTATCAAAAGAGACTAGATTTTCAGAACACCTTAGCAGAGATAGGGAATAGTGGCAATTTACCTACAAGATAAGTTTACCAGTAAGTGTGGATGTGGCTCAGAAGTTCCTGCTGTAAAGGCAGCAGGTTCATGGAGAAGGAAGGGTGGCTTAAAAATCATCTGGGAGTAGTAGTAACTTTCCTCATGGCTTGAACTTACCTGTGAGTCGTTCCTTATTTCAGAAAAGGATCTAAACTAAACACTAGACTACAGAGAAAGGTGCCTACAGCTAGGCACTGGGAATTTTAAATAATGGATCACTGACAATTTTCTGGCTGTTCTACTTATAAAGAATGGTTTCAGATATCTACAGGAAAATAGAAGTGTTGCTGTCAAACTACTGATAGAAATTAAATGACATGGGTATCTCTGTGTTGAAGAATTTTAACATGCAGTTTGTGTTTGCAAACACCTGTTTTTCAAGGGACTGTTTCTCATTCATAATTTATAAAAAATGAATATTGGACCATGACTTTGTTAGCACACTGGGATGGGAGAGAGATTTTTACCTTCCTTTTTATTCCTAGGAATTTATACACTTCTTTCTAAAATTAAGCCCAAAAAAGAAAAAAGGCTGCACTCTGCACATCCCTCCAGCCTGTAGAGGTACAGCAGAACTAAAAAAAAACAAAAAACAAAAACAAAACAAACAAAAACCCCACAAACAACAAAAAAGTGCAACGTTTACTTACATTACAAATACTATCATCCTTTTGACTATGATACACAAGGTTTTATGCCTAAACTTATATACTCAGAAGCACATACCTCTCCTCTCCCAGGAACACTATTCTCTCATACTGCTGTTGGTCATTTGATTCAGCAGGTTACTCATGGACTGTGCACTCTGTGACCCTGGGGAGGTGTGGCAGGAGCTGTACAGTCCTGACACTCTCAGTGCAGCTTTTGAAATCTGCTGGTTTCCTCTCTGCACCATTGCTTTGTTTTTATCCCCAGGCTTTTCCAAACATAAATATGAACCGTTTGGATCACAGGCATGTTTCTAAGTGGACACTTCGCTCTTTCTATGCAATTTTATGCTGTTTCTTGGTGATGACTCATCCTCTTAGTTTAGAGTCTACTCTATGTCATTCAATCTCACTGCTCTCTTTATCACCTCATTTGCATGCGAGAGCACAAGAACGTCTCCACTTCTATCCTCAGGAAAGTTCTGTCTTTGATTATGCACCAATCTGTACATCACAATCCACAGGAAATACAAAATAATGTGCAAATGTCCAAATGTTTCTAGGTTTAGGCAGCACTTGACAAGAGCTTTCCAGGAAGCATCTTTGAAATTGAGGACCTTAGTTAATTCTAAATCTTGCACTGGCTGACTATCTGCAGGTCATCTAGCTCTTAAGGTTTTTTATAATGCTGTGACTTGAGAAATTCTTACCAGGCCCTATTTGCTGGAACTTACAGATACATAATAAAATAATCCAGAGTAGTTTCATCTATAAAAACACAACAGATTAAATGTAACAACTTGTTAGAAATCTCTAATTAGCTGCTAATGTGATAAACTTGTATCTTCTAAGTCCTGGTGTACTCCCAAGCTGCTGGAGGAAGTTGCTTCTGTTCATGTCAGTAAGTACAAAGACTATATTTTAAGCTTATTTTAATATTCATCACTGTACTTAATATTCATTGACGATTTTAGAGAGCTAGCAAAAATGTGGCATAATTATTTTTTTGCTATACATAATGAGTCTGTTTGGATGTATGTGGAGAAAAAGTTTTCATGCCTGAATATGACTTATGCTGTCTGTCCAGAATCTCATTCAATGGAGCAATGCAAAGCTGACAGATCTAG
This sequence comes from Myrmophylax atrothorax, assembly GCA_026770055.1. Lineage (NCBI taxonomy): Eukaryota > Metazoa > Chordata > Aves > Passeriformes > Thamnophilidae > Myrmophylax > Myrmophylax atrothorax. Next base: position 77,169,796 of record JAOXXN010000395.1, read on the forward strand.
AAAAGGCAAACAGGGGAATCAGAGCATTTAGATAGTAACAAGTTGCATAAGAGTTCTATATTTATGTTGTACAAGAACACATTAAAAGCTTCAGGAGAAGATAAGCAAAATCAAATTAGTTTTCTCATTTGAAAGCATTGACTTCAACATGAGAAAGTACAATAATAATGTTTCTCAAACTGTTTAAGTTCTAGGTCATGTGCTAAACCAAAACCTCTCCGAGTCTGACCATCCAAAGTTGAAATAAGCATATTTTATTGCAAGTAATTTTGAAATGCTTCAGGAAATTCTTCCCTAGTCATTAACTTAAATACTTAGAGAAAATCCCAATCTTTATTTGTATTCAAAAGACAATTTTAAATTTCTTTTTGGTTATCATAACAGGAGTAAATCTAGTGAGCATAATTGCCCTTTGCTACTACAATCCATCTTTAGAGCTATATTAGGGAAGAGAAACAAAATCCATTTGCAATGGAAATTTCATCTGTACATATTTCTTTATTTTCCTTCTTTACACCTTTTGTCAGACCAAAAAATATCTTTTAGTGGACAGAAGATTTAACCCCTTTCTCTTGCTAACAAACTGGGCTGGCATGAATCTTTTAGCTATACTGAAAAAGTGCTGGTTTTCTACTTGGATTCCCTAACTGATCCCTTTTCTGAAAAGTCTCTCACTTCACCAGACCTTCAGCATACAGGTCAAAACTTCTCTTCTTAATGACATAGACAATGGGACTGAGTGCAAACTCAGCAAGCTTGCAGATGACACCAAGTTGAGTATACAACTGATATGCTGGAGGGGTGGGATGCCATCTAAAGGGCTCTTGACAGGCTTGAGGAATGGATGCCTGTGAACTTCCTGCAGATCAACAAGGCCAAGTGCAAGGTCCTGCACCTGGGTCAGGACAATCACAGTATCAAAACAATCTGGGGAATTAAGTGATTAAGAGTAGCCCTGCAGGGGACTTGAGGATACTAGCAGATGAAAAATTAGACGTGAGTTTGCAATGTGCCCTTGCAGCCTGGAAAGCCAATTGTATCTTGGACATAAAATGAAGTGTCAACAGCAGGTCATGGTAGGGGGTTCTCCCCCCTCTACTATGCTCTAGTGAGACCTCACCCGGAGTACTGCATTCACTTCTGGGGTCCAGTTCTGAGTACAAAACAGACATGGACCTGTACAAGCTGGTCTGGGGGAGGGCCATGTAAATGGCCAGAATTCTGACACACCACTCTTGCAAAGACAGACTTAAACTGTTTTAAACTGAAAGAGGTCAGATTTAGATTTGATATAAGGAATAATTTCTTTACTGTGAGAGTGATGAGGCACTGAAACAAATTGTCCTGAGAAGCTGTAGATGCCACAACCCTGTGTTCAAGGCCATTTTGGATAGGGCTTTGAGCAACCTGTTCTAGTGGAAAGTGTCTCTCTCCATGGCTGCAGGATTAGGCTTAGCTGATCTATAAGGTCCCTTCCACCTCAAACCATTCCATGATTCCATGATTCGTTCTTTGATTCTTGGTTCAGCTTTGTTTAATTTAAATAGTTGCATATTTGAGTTCTTAATTTCTAATAGATCAGGAGTGCAGTTGTTAGTAGTAACTAAACTGAAGTTGTTGCTGCAGACTAAAATTACTCATTTTAATCTGAACTGTATTGCAATTTGCCAAACTAGTGTGTAGAGGAATACAGAAACTGAGATAAATGTATCATGTCAAACATGTTTTACACATAAATCTGTAATGAAATTCAGACATATTTCTGTCATTAGTTTGTATATAATATTAATGAAAATGAGCCATGCTTACCTTGCACTTATTCCTTTCACTCAGATTTCTAATCTAGAAACATCTGAAAATTTCATGCAAAAATACATATATTTGCTCTGCTTATTTGGGCATATGATGAAGTATTAAGATGAAAACTACCCTGTCCCCTCACTGTACTCAATAAAACTTGTGACTTTCAACTCTGTGCTCAGAACAATAATTAGTTCCCAGATCCTTTGGTTTGACTGAATCCAGTCGACAGATGGAGTAACACTAACTATAATCAATAATGTATCTCACTACAGGTTCTTAACCAGAATCAACATATTAATATGTTGAACACCACTGAATGAAACACAAATGACATTTCTATGCTACAAGCTGGGAGCCCTAAAAAATATAGCTGCTTAAATTCATAGATTCAAGGATAGTATTATCAGTATAGCTGGGATTAAGAAATAAAAAAAATGTAAAATTCTCTTTTGCTCACTCAATATGCTTAGGTTGTGCTTTTCTGATGTAGAGTTCTGTATTTGCTTTTTGTATGCTTTATGAAAATTTGCACTGAATAATAGTATACTGTAGCAGCAGAATGAGATTTCTTTTCCTAAGATGCTAGTAGAAAAGATGCAGTGAAAGCAAATGCTACTGAGTGTGACTATGTTTTCAAAATACCTGTCACCACTAATTGGCAATTCCACTGCTTGCTCAGGGAAAACTGAATGAGCATCTCAACCTGTTGATTAAGAAATCTTCTGGGGGACTTCATTTAGATGGGTAGAGGAATTGATGTGGAGGGGGTTGGAATAAGTGGTCTGCCACACAGCCTGCCAAATTAAACTCAGTTCTGATTATCATGAAGAAAAAAATACGTTATCTAAACTTGTTGAAAACACATGCTCTTATTTAGGTATAGACCTTGCTGCCTAGCACTTGATTGCCCTTCTAAGTACTAAACAGAAGAGGCCTAAAAGTTGTTCCAACTGCTGTTCCTGAAAATTAAGTATTTGGTTAATTTTGATAGGTTCATCTTGATGGATTTTCCAGTAACTAGTATCTTCAGATTCTGCAGAAGTGACACAGAATGAATGTAGAGAGTTATTGCTGCATGTGATGGCAAAAAGATATTTGCTATACCACAACATCTTTAAGCAGTATGTGTAGAAGAAAGTAATGGAATTATTCACTTCAAAATAAAGCCTCCTTTACCGTTCAATGAAAAATGCATTTCTCCCATTAAGTGGTGATAGCTCTTGCTGAACCTCTGGCAAGTGAACAAGAGCTGGGATGAAGCAATTGCAGACTTCATGTACTTGGGCTGTTGGATAATTCATTTATCTTAGCAGTGCTAAGTCCTCAGATCAACAGTGACACTTGCTTCAAAGACTGTAACTTGTCAAATTCAGAAAGGGCCCAGAGAGTGTGAAAGAAAAGGAGGGAGGGAGAAAAGAAAGAAGGCACTAAGGAATTCAAGGAGGTTACTTGTATTGCTTTATACAGCAGCAGTCTCTGACATCAAGTCCTTTCAGACTGTTGTTCTAGGCTTCCTTTTTTTGTGGCTAATTATAGCATATAGTTCAAAGTATTGTGAAAAGTAAACTGAAAGAAAATGCAAAAATTCATGTCAAAGTGTTTCTTACCTCCTCTTGCATGAGAATAAAAAAGTTCCCTGTAGCATTTTGTCAGTTTTGCTCTGTGACATTTAGCTGCAGCCTGAATTAAATCAAAGACTGGGGTCCAAAGTTTGCAGGAGGAAAGAGAAATCACTGGAGGAAGCAGTGAAAAAACAATAGAATTACAGAATGATTGAGGTTGGAAAGGACATCTTGAGGTCATCAAGACCAACTTCCCTGCTGAAGCACGGGCACCTTAAGCAGGTTGCATAGGTCTGTGTCCACTTGGGTTTTAAATATCTCCAGGTATAGAGACTCTACCTCTTCTGTGGAAACTTATGCCTGTCTTTCCCCAATCTCACAGGATAGCTGTTTTCTTGTGTTTAGATGTACTTTCCTGCATTTCAGTTTGTGCCCATCAACTCTTGTCCTGCTATTGGACACCACCCACCAAGAAGAGTCTGCAACCCTCAACTTCAATCTCTCAAAAGCAGGTATTTGCATATATACATCAATAAGATCCCCCCGAGCCTCCTCTTCTTCAGGCCAAAATGTCATAGCTCTCAGCCTTTCCACATACAACAGATACTTCAGTCTTTGTATGTCTTTGTCAGGTTCACTCCAGAAAATTCTTATCTTCTTTGTATGAGAAAACTAGGTATCTCTGAAGTTAAATCAGTAAAGGGTTGGGGGAGAAATAAAATTCTTTTAAATAGACTACAAGTTTTTTTGGTGAAATTTTGTACATAAACACCTTTAAAATACAGTATGATATGAACGTACAATGCAAATTTCCAGGTTTTAATATAAATTTTACATAGAATTTATGGATGCTTGTGAAAGTGGTAATTTCAAGGTTGTCACTTCTCTATTTTTCTGTCAAATAAAATAAAAAATGGAAGTTACCTAATATTGAAGAGTTGTTTGACTTAATTCCCATTGATTCCAAGGGCTTTTGCAAACTATGTGGAACTGCATAATAACTTTAAGCCTTTTCTCACGAGTCAGTCTCCTGAAAGACAAGCCAAAAATGAAAAAGAGGCACAGCCTTAAATCACACCCTATGTTCTTGTTTATGTATGGAGATTGTACTAGCAGAAGGATTTTTTGCTCTTATGTTTTTTGGGGATCTTTTATTTTAAGTTCTGTTTGCAGTCTAGGGAAGGAAATAACTTTCATTAGCAAAGCTTGGTTTTGTTAGCTGCACAGCATGCTTCAAAAAAGTCTGGTTTTGAAGTAGTAACTTTAAGAAATAGTGAGATAGTGTAGGGGGAGATTTTAGGGACATTTCTCTTTTTTTACCAACTACATAACTATGAAGGTGACTTACGTTCTGTGACCTTTGCTACATACTAATCACACCACACTCATGATTTCTGATTATTATTGTATTCTGAGGAGGACTGAAGTCTCAGCTGGAAGTTCCAGTGTAGTAGGAGATCAAACAAAGGAATTTTTAACTGATTAACTTCTTAATGATAACTAACACAACTTCTTGGATGAAAAAAGTCATTAAAATATATGTTGCATATAACTATAAAGGAATGTCAATGAGATAATGATATATAATATGCATATGTATATGTATTTGACTTCAGACAGTATAGCTGCTGCTTTAAATAGCCTTTGTTTTCCCACTTAAGAGAGTTAATGAATAGAAGGTATTACATATTTGACCAGTAATGTTTTCCAAAGTAACCTTTTTCAATAAACATCTTTTTTATGTCTATATGTAAGCTCCTTTAAAAAAAGAAAGAAAGAAAAACTAATTAAAGTTCTGTGCTTCTTTTCTTTTCTATAACTAATTGATGAATAGTGTGATGAGAATAAGTCAAAATTTGGAACACTTTCTCCTATGCCACTTACTTTTTTCCTGATTTTTCTTTTTGTCTACTACATAATTTAACATTGTCTCTTTAATATGCTAAAAGTTATGAAAGGTAATATTTTGGGCATGAGAAAGAAGCACGGGGAAAAGGTTGAGAAGTTAGTTCCAGCATAGCTGTCAGTAACTGTAGACCACAGTATCATCTAAAAATCTGAAAACTAACAGTTATTTTGAAATTAAAAGTAAAACTTGAAAACAGATTTCATTTATATGCTGAAACCTGTTTTCTAAGTCTACTCTTAGCCGATACATTTTGATCAGATCAACTCTGGACACTTTTTTGCCTTCAGACATTTTTTTTGCCACTTCAAGTACACAAAGATCAGGGTACTCTTCGCTAAAATTGCTGAATAAGTAGATGTTTCATGAGACAATAAATAAGAATCATTACAGACATATATCTTATAGACAGCCTTAATTTTTTTTAATAGTAAAGTCACATTTTTTATAGTTTGAAGACTAAAACTGCATTAATATCCTGTATTGCTTGAAGTCTATTAGAAAATACTGAGTCAGACATTTTCAGCAACTTTCTTAGAAAGCTGTTTGTTTCCATTTTCAAATAAAAATTTGTTTCATTGATAGAAAACATAAAAAGGAAATTAATTATTTCCAATGTGACTATTTCATAAAGTCTGTGGCTGATAATGCTAATAGCCTAGAGAGTATTTTTCAGCCTGATCCATTTAATGTGGTCTGAAAATACCATCGTAAAAATCCCCCAACTTTTCAAAATTTAATAATAAATTTTCAGAGCCCTTTTTCCATTCCATATCCCATTTTAATGGCAATTTCAATATTTTGAAACTTCATGATATAAAACAAAAGGGAAGTTGATTGTAAATAGAAAGACTCCATAAAATAATTGAATTTCATAAAGACACATCTTTTTCATGATAAAAGAATGTGGTGTTAAAGGTTGTTAGATGTGTGCAAAAGTTCTGCTTCGCTTTCCTTTTTTGTCTTTAATTATAATTGGATTCCAAATATAAAACAAGTTTCATAAATATGTTGAAAACTATATGGTTACATTTAGCGTGTCTTGGGTACTCTGATTTCAGGTAAAAACTATGTGATCTTAAGATGACTTCAGATTCAGCTTAGAATAAGTTCATTTCCCCATTGTAAAGTTCTTTTTTATTTCACTTTAAGTGAAATTTGCTTTTCCTTGCACAATTGGTGTATTCTTTCCTTTCAGACTATGACGTAAAAGTACTTTGGCCTTAGGAGGTGAAAAATTGATCACTGTTGATCTCTATCACGCCAATGAGCAAGCGAGTCTCTGTTTTGTTTCCTTAGTTCTCACTTTTCAAAGCTGAATGGTTACAGTCTGTTTCGTCATTTTTCTCACAGGCTTTTTTCTAATTTCTACTAGTACTCCTGCACTCTTTCTGTGATGTCAGCCCAAACTCAGCATAAATACACTAGCATTGCATGGGCTCATACAATAACAGAATGAAGTTTCCCTTCTGTTCTTATATCTTTCCTCTTAATTACTGCATTTTGTTGCATGTGTTGGAACTTTTTGACAATAAATGAACAACTGGTCACATAACCTTAGGTTTAATGGAGTTGTTATGGTCAGCTCACAATTCATCTGCAGCACATAGAATCATTTTTTTCTGCTGTTTTGCTGCCCAGTCACTCAATAAAACTGGCATATCCCAACAGCTGGGTGTGGAAGTACTCATTGCTTTTATTAGGGTTATATTATCAATATTTGCAAAAAGCCTTTAGACTTTAGGCTTTAATTTCAGTGACCTAAATGACTAGTATTCACATTCTTTTAGCAGAACTAATTTGGCTCCTACTTTATGGGAAGAGCATGATATAACTAAAACTTACCATAGATACTGTTAAGGAATATACTACATAGTTAGTGCCTATCTAATATCTTCTTGCTCCCTTTATTATCTTTTCTCTGAGTTGAGGCAACAGCCACACATAAATGTTTTATATATTACTATTTAGATATCCATATGAAGCACATATTACAAATAGCTAAATTACAAATAAAGGCTGCGAAGGAAGGTTCATCAGTCAGAAATAAAAACCCAGTAAGATTTGAATTAAGCACTACTCAATCTTCTTTTTATTTTAAGAAAAAATGAGATTCTCTCTCCTATTTTTCCTTCTCGTTCTGAAAATACAAGTCAAATAGCTGACTGTCCAGATACAGCTTGAATAATATAAGTCGATGACACATTTGCTATCAAAACAGTTTTTCAGCGTCAAACTCAGTTTCAACAAATGTTTTTGCATACAGGCTGAAAGAGAAGGAAATTATGTCTCTGGAAAAACCCATTCGTAGTTGAAAATTTAATGCCTTGGAATTCTTGTAATGTAACCAAAGTCAGGAATATTTTGGAAAATATTCCATCTGTGTTAGGTCCTCTTGTCTTCTTTGTTGCCTATTTCCATCTGTATTTATTACTTATGTCCATCCTAGAAATTTTCCTCCTCTGCATTTAACTGTATAGCTGTCATTGTGTCCATCCCTCTCGTTTGGATTACCCACACATCTAAACATACAAAAGTAAGTGTGTTTTTATGTTCAAAAGTCAGGACAGTGAGTACATGAATCTAATTGAAAAAATATAATATTCAGAATCTGAGATGAATTCTACCATTGTGGTAGCAAAAGCTTTATTTCCAAAAGGTAACTTTCTGGCTAGTTTTTTCCACATTTATGTTTTAGAAGTAATTAATTTTGAAAAAGGATAATTCAGTAGTAAAATTGCTGACTAAGTATCATAAAGTCTGACCTTGTGCAATCATGGCTTCTGTCCATTCATGCAGAATGCAATTCTTTACTTAGTTTTATTCAATTCAGTAATATTCTTTTTGCCTAAAGTATTTATGCTGAAGAATAAATACAGTATAGTTTGATGACACATCCATTAATTATTTGGGTGCTACAAATCTGACGTGCAATGTGTCTCAAAAAGCACACAGGTATGCTGGAAAGCCCTGAGAAATTTGAGTTCTTTTTATCAGTTTTGCAAACATGACTTTTGAATATTTATATGTTTGAGTATTTTATTTTACTTTAGCAAAGTGAAGAAAGCATAGTAGTGGTTTAGAATAAGCAAAAAACATGATGATATTAAACTTTAAAAAATACTTTTAGGAAGTATCTTAATTTCATATAGTTATTGACATTCCCAGTCATAAAGAGAGTAGAAAGAAAATTGTACAGAATTCTATTCTTTGACTGGTAAACAGTGATGGTCTGATTTACTGACCTTATTCTTTATCTCAGTTGGAGAGATAATGGAGTGACTGAAATATGTATATTATCAAGGTCATCCACTCTTCCTGTTGTAGGAATAACTGTCAAGTATTACTTGACAAAGTGATAACATCCATCTCCTCCTGTACACGTTAATACAGCAGTGACTGATAAACCATGTATATTGCCTCTCCATCCAAGATGGAGTCTAATTGAACAGAAGTGTAACAAAAGCATCCTAAAATAAAAAAAGTCTAAAAATAATTACAGCATTCATATTTCCTAGCATCTAGAATAGCCAAAGAGCACCTTTTTAACACATATCTTGTCAGATTTCTACCTCTTTGTCTCTTTGTATATGCACACAATCTCTCTCTCATGCATACGTACACGCATGCAGAAAATTCTTGGAATGGAACTGAATTACTATGTTTAAAGGTCAGAAGATTGTTGGTTTGAATCCATAGTGTAGCTGTGCTGAATATTATACAAGCAAAACAAACACTTGAGTGTTTGCATTGTTTTGTTTGGGATTTTTTTCCCTCTGGAAAGTCTGGAATGCTATTAGTAAGTTATTGGTTACTTTTTGTGTTGAATTCTTCTTATTAAATGTGCTTGTATGCTTTTACTGTCCACCATCCTTCCCCCCATTTCTCTTTCTCTTACATGAGAACTATTTTCAATAAATAAGACTATTCTGAAAGTGGTCTGGAAAACTGTACCAACAATTCAATTGGATGTTACTGGTGGAATGAATAAATCCTTGAATTAAAAAAGGTGTTATTTTCTACTGCTGTAATTATATATATCTATTGCAGAAGTGATCTGTGGTGTTAAGCCCACACAGCTTAAAATGAACAAAGAAAAAAATCTTAGATTAAATATCTTGGATTTACTCCCATCTGTTTATATTTGAAGACTCACATAGACCAGAACTGTAGACATGTTCTTGGGTGATAGACTGATTTGTCATAAAAAAAAAAAAAACAGTGGGTTTTGAGGGATTGACAGATTCCTAGAAGAAAAACAAAGTTTGAACTGGTTTAATGAACTTTTTTTTAGTTCTGCTGAAAATGGAGCATTCTTTTTGAATATCTATAACACAGTCCAATGAAAATAAGAGCTTAAAGGACAAAATTGTTAATAGAGATGCTTGAATCCCAACTCAAAATTGTACACTTACAGCTGAATAGGACTCCACAGCTCAAATCCCCCATCTGTTTATCTAGCTAGAATGAGCTTCAGTCACTTTATAGGTACTGAGCAACTTTTCTTCACAGAAATCCTCAGGCTAGCATGAAATTTTACTAGAATGAGTTATTTCTGATGGTCCAAACCCTTCTTTTCAGACAATGACTGCTTATGATTTTTTCTTTTTTTTCTTTTTTCTTTTAGTATTGATGTCTACATTCAAAGAACTCAACCTAGGCTAAGCACACAATAGATACAGAGAGATAAAACAGTAACTATATTCCAGCCAACCCTTCTGAAGTGTGTGGGAACCATTCCTCTCTCCTGACAAAATTTTACATCTATTTAGGTGTGTAGTTCTGACTTTTTTTGTTGAAGTTCACAATACTTCCAGGTTTCAAATATTACAGTGTACACTCTGATTGCCCTTGAAAATCAGTCTGTAATTCTGTTTACTGGGATCAATTTATTTCCTACCTGGAAAAAACCCCCCACAGTGTACTTTCCAATTAGGACTTTTTTTGAGTAGTATACCCAGTGTTTTAAAAAACTTTCTCTCTGCAGCCACAATTTTCTTTAACACAAAACAACAAAATTTCTCTTAAAAGTCCTCTCTGGATACCCAAATCTAGAGAAATATATCTGGGCAAGGAAATTCATTATTTGTCTCATTAATATTTTGTTCCTTTGCCATTGTTAGAATTCCCACAATGGCACCCCAAGCATTGAAAAGAGGGATTTATCCTCTTTAATCTAGAGAAAAAAAAAGAAGTGATGATTTCAGCATCATTGCTTCAGCCACTGCATAACTTATAACCTAACATGTAAGCAGTTTACACTACGGACATATCGATACTTCCACAGTGTACCTAGTGTACATTTGTATTCTAAAACTACATTTTCAAAGCAGAGTTTCCATTGAGAACAATCTTAATTATTATTTTAGAAGAGTCCCAAAAGGTAACAATTTACATCAAGAATGTCAAATCTTCCTCCTACCTTTAAGCATATAGTTGTAGCAAAGCAAAAAAGTTCTGAGAATAATTTTTTATATGAGCATTTTAGGATGAAATGAGATATGGTGGGATCAGAGGGATATTCACAGGAATGGGTCAAGGTGCCTTGGACAGTAAAAAATTTGGGAAAATCAAGTATGAGGTGATAAAGTATGATGGTCATGGAAAATTGTTAGACTTTAGAAAAGTAGCTGTATCTCAGATAAGCACTCTTTATAGACTAGAAGGTTGCATCTGTTGAGTTATCTGTGTTTGCAGAGCAAAAAGGCAAAACAATAAAAAAAATTTAAAAATCATCTGCCATATTTTTAAAATTTGTAAGATATCTACAATTTTCTTCATCAAAAATTATTTTACTCTTCTAAACTGTATTTTTTTCTTGCCTACTTTTGGATTTTAAGCCCTATTGTAAATAATTTTTGACCTGAAAAACAGTAGGTGCTGTAGAAGTAGTTTTTGACTATTACATAAATTTTAACGTCTATTTGAACACATATTTTTTCCATTTCCAAATTTATTTTGCATTTCATTGTGTATAAGGAAATTGTATTCTTGGTACATAATATGGTTTCTTACAGTTGTGCCTCATTCATTCATTCATTTCTTTCTATCTATGTCTCTATGTCTCTATGTCTCTATGTCTCTATGTCTCTATGTCTCTATCTATCTATCTATCTCTATCTATCTAAAAGTTCAAATTTTATTTCATCCTAAGAAGATATTTATATATATATATAAAATAGGAATTTCTTTGAAGAGTCATACCCTGAAAGTCTGGCTAACACTTTTAAAAACCAAATTATGTTCTTCTGTGTGAATAAAGTACTCGAAAATATGCTTTCCCAGTTTCCCAGATAAATTTCATGGACCTTTTATTATTTAAGGCATATTAGTTTATCATTACTAATGGGTTTTATGAATGGCACATTGGACAATCACCTTCTACTCTATTACATGTTTTCCAGACCACAGGTCTCTTTTCTGAGCTCTCAGTTTTTTCCAGAGACCTCAAAAATCTAAACAAAACAGCTAATTTACCAAGAAATGTCTGAACAGTCTGATCTAATTTCAGGTTTCTTGGATCATTTTATACAGATGGAGATTTTATTTTTCAAAGGCAAATGTGCATCCCTTAACTGATGCAACCTGTTAGACCTAAATGTTCTTGCTTCCAGTATCGATGCTCTTCTGGTGGTTTTACCTGCTAAATGTTTTTAAGGTATTATACAATTTATTTCTTACATCAATACTATACATAATTTACTGTGGTCCCATCACTTCAGAATTGTCATTTCCTGCAGATAAGTGCCTGAATACACAAATTGGTTTTGAAGTTTGCAATTTGGGGGGAAAAAAATTG
>JAOXXN010000395.1:77198137-77212441 GCA_026770055.1 Myrmophylax atrothorax
ATAGAATGAGATAGATAGAATGGGATTTAGCTGTGGTATTAGGGGGAAGAAAGTTTTTCCTATTTTCCTTAAGTCAGCAAAGCTGAATGTGACTGTGCTTATGCTTAACAAGAATAAGCTTGGATAAAATTGAACTCTCTCAAAATAATTCCTCTTTATTTTTAGTTTCTCTTTTTCCATGGTAGGGTTTAACTATGACTTGTAAGTAGAAGACATTAAGCAAATGGGAAGTGGACAGATAAAGATGCTCTCCTATCTCAGCAGAAACTTGCTGATGTGGGCATGCCTCATATCTTCTAGATACTGAATTTTTATGCATATTTACTTGTGCATCACCTTATTTCTACAGCATGCTGTCAGCTTTGTCATGTGAAATGAAAAGGAGGTTAGCATCCACATTGTTTAGTCCCATACAAAATAGTCTGTCATACTTAGCCTCATGCTGAAGAATGCTGAGAAACTGCAGAAAATATATTTTTCTTATTAAATTGTTGAAGACAGAAACTATTTTTCAGGGTATTTATATACTACATATTAGAAGCCTCAGGGTATATAGTATACATACAGCAATTAGGAAAAAACCCCAAACTACACTAAGAACATGTAGACCTTTCTGCTAAATATGTATGTGTGTGTATTTTTATATATAATTATATAGTTTTAATATATATATTTATATTCATTTATTACTTTCTTGCAGCAGGGTGGCTTACTTCAAGGCTGTAAACTCTTCAGATTTGGGATTGTATTTCCTATGTCTTGTGTATTATAACATCTATAATCCTGGTAAATAATGAAAAGTGTTATAACGAGTAACAATTTTTTGGCACCCTGGTTAAATATTTTTTCAGCAAGACTCAATTCATTAGGAAATATCATGTACCCTGCTTCAGAAATGTTTTTGATGATCTCCTAAAAATAGTGTTTATCTGGTTTTCTCTGAAAATGGACAAGCAATCCTTTCCACACTGTACCTGTTTTAAATCAGACGCCCTAGCACTGAAACTTTTATGAAGATGCCTTTGAAGACACCACACCTTTGACTTTTCACTGCTTGAAAAACAGAAGTATCATTGTCCTGGGTTTAACTGGGAAAGTTAATTTTCTTCCTGGCAGCTGTGTTTTGGATGTAGGATGGCAATAACGTTGATAACACACTGTTGTTTAAGTTGTCTCTGAGCAGTGCTTACTCCATGCTCTGCCAGTGACCAGGTGCACAAGAAGCTGGGAGAGGGCATGGCCAGGACACCTGACATAAGCTGGCACAAGGGATATTCCACAGCATAGAATGTCATGCCTAGTTTATAAACTGGAGGGAGTTGGCTGGAAGGGGCCATGTTCTTCTCAGGGACAGGATGAGCATCAGTCAGCAAGTGGTGTGCAGTGGTATTGTGCATCACTCATCTTGAGTTTTACTCCTGTCTCTCTTTATGTTATCTCCCCTTTCATAATAATCATCATAAATATTTTTATTACTGTTGTTGTTATTACTACATTTTTTAAAAAATTTCAACTATTAAACTGCTCTTATCTCAACCTACGAGTTTATCTTTTTCTGATTCTCCTTCCTATCCCACTGGGGAGTAAGGCGATGGGAGGAGTGAGCGAGCAGTCATATGATGCTCAGTTGCCAACTGTGGTTAAACCACAACGTCTAGAAGGCCAAGGCTAAAAAGTATCCTGCAACCAAGAATTCTTTTCCTTTTGATTAAATACGTACTGACATTCTTCGGTGATCATTGGATCATTGTATTTTTAAATGACCACTCTGCTTTTTCTGAGTGGTGTAAAAATTATAGTTGAGACAGACTGTTTTGATATGGACACCTGTATGTACCTCTTCTGGTAACAGAGGTAAATTTGTTGTAAAGCTTTCCTTTAAACAACCCAATAAAGCCTTTGATATATATTTTGTCCCTGGAAATTTTGTTTCCCAGATACAATTCCAAAAAATCAAAGTTTGTATTCCTACAAAAGTTCTAAATATGAGAGAGACTTATTTTTCAAAGCTTAACAACTCTGGTTTTGGTTACTTTATGTTCTCCATAAAAGATGAAAAGCTGGACTTAGTTTATTGTCTGTTCCTTCATTGTGAAGGTAAGAGATCTTCTATTTTTTCAGCATTTGACAAACATTTCTGATTGGTTCATCTGGTGTCTCATAATCAAACCTTTGTTTCCTTATCTGCTTTTACTTACTGGGATGTCTCCAGTTTAAATTTACAAATAAATTGTAAATTCAACATCTGTGTCAGAAATCACTCTGAAAGAGCCCAAGCTCTTTTCATCTAACTTTTTCTAACTAAGTATTTGATTTTTCTAGATTTTTTGCTGTTTCTAACGCTGCTGATAACTCTACTTTTTGGAATAGAACAAATGTTCCCTGTTTTTTTTAAGAATTTTTCTCTTTAAACATATTGCTGATTTCACAAAAATGACTTTCTTTAGAGTTTATTTTACAGCACTTTCCAAGGGCACGGTATACTTTGCTCTTTTTAATTCAGTAGCATTTGATATCTACTGCAAAACAATGCCACTCATTCTTTTATGAAACTAGAATTGGACAGTGGTGCTTGCCATCAATTTGTAGAAGTCTCCAAAGGTGTTGTGCACATCTCGTGAACTTTTCTTTCATATTTTTCAAGTTAGCCTAAGATGTCTTTTCTGACCTTTGAAATGGAAGCAAAATGGAAACTGTGCCCTTTGTTTCCTTATGTTGTCAGAGATGGCCTCAAATATGTAACATTTGAGGTTCCAAAATATTCTGCACCTTTTTCTTTTGTGTTTTTATGGGTTTTTTTCATTAGAAATGTCTCTTTGTAATGTGCTGGTTCCTGCATAAAAGGACTTTTCAAAGAACTGAAGTGCCCTAATGAAATCTAAGAAGTTTCTTTCTAGCGTTCTTCTTGAATGTTGAGAAACTCAAGTGTGTTTCTCTTCACATCTTTGTTTTCCATACTTAATTCTGGCTCACATGCAAATACAAACCAAACAGGAAGAGAGAGATGTGAAAAATTTAGAAATCTTTATTTCTTATGTTCTAAAAACCCTGCTGTTCAATTTTTCAATATAAAAAACATATTGTAGTTATTCATGATTTTGGATGCATTTCATTATTTTACAAGAAGTTGGATATAATATCTTATTTTTATATCTGGGTAGGCAATGTCAGGCTGACCATCTTTCCTTACATGATTCTTCATTTTGCTAGAAAAGTCCAGTGGCAACTGAGGCAGCGTTTTCCTCTCAAATAAACTATATTTCCTGCTTCCCACACCATTATTTTTATGGAGATACTGATTTACTTTGTTTGTTTTTTATTAAGTGCTAATGCCAGAATGAGCAGGTGAACTTCTTCTTTAAAATTAAGAAAGGCATTGAGTTGTTTACGTTCCCATCCTCTGTTACCAAGGCACTACTAGAGCAGAAATTGTACATAAAAAGACTTGGACTGAAAATTCTGGAGAAAACCATGGTCTTCCTATTTTTTCCTCCTCTGGATGAGACAACTCTCAGGATAGGCAGTGCTGTAATGATATTAACTGAAACAGTGCAGGGTAATATTTCACCTCAGTGCCAAAGTAGAATTGTGGTGAAGGAGGCTGGAAGGTACAAAGACTTGAGAGCAAGAGAAGACAAGCATTAGTGGGATGAAGATTAGTGATCATTGATCTCTCCTCAAGGATTCTGATTACTTCGCATATGTTGTTTGAGATGAAGTAGCTTTTCAAACAAAAGTGGGTTATTTGCTATTCGACATCACATTCAGACAGAACCTGGAAATAAATGCAGAGCAAGAAAAGTCAGGGTTCTTTAGCAGTCATCTCAATCCAGGTTTGTCTTACTGCATTTTAGTGCCTTTTCCAGCACAAGATTGTTCTTGGTGATCAACGCCGACAATCAGTGCCCTATGTTTCTGAAAACAATTTTTTTTTAATCTTTCATTGATTCTTTGTGAAATTATGCTGGTTCCTTATAGATATTTATCTTCTATAACTTCAGCTTAATAGTTAACTGTTTTTAAAGGAAACATTTATTTCATTGCTTGGAGTCTAGCACGGACACCTTGGAGTTAGATATTTTAGTAAATATTGTTATTCTGCGGAAGAAATTCAATGTTTGCATTCAAAAGGCTTTGTCCTACCATCTTTCAGAAAGCTATTTCAAAATACGACTGCTGAGAAAATTTTACTTAAAGGTGTTTTGAATTGTGCTAAGTTGAAGAGCACCCAGAGATTCTTTGTGAAAGGTACTATAGGATTGTACTGTAGTGCTGCTATAACTCAGCTGGACTTCTCAATGTCCTTTGCAAGTCCCATTTCAGTATGAAATTATGATTTTTCTCCTTTTTTTTTAGTAATATTCAGACATTTAAGGTTGTATTTGAGTAGAGGCTTCAAGCTGCTATGTGTACTTAAGTAACAAAAGCAGGTAAATTGTGCATTTTTGTGACCAATGAAGTATATCTTTAGAAGTGCCAAAACAAGCCTTATTTTAAAAGAGACAGAGGACACTACTATGCATCCAGATGTAAGTTTCAATTATCTTTTCAATTCAAAACTCCCAGAAATCGTTTCTTTATTTATTGTTTTGAAGCAGTTATCAGGTAAAAATGCTTCCATCATCTATTTTAAAAATAATGCTATCTGTTTAATGTGTCCACCTGCCATCTAAAATATCAAAATTTTTATATTTATGTATTTCTGTGCAATTTGGATGTGTGTTTATCCAATTCTTGAATACAATAAGTTACAGAAAAACACACTAGGATGATCTACCTATACATCTTGGCTTCATTTTGGGACATTAATTTACTTTCTGCAGCTTCTCAGTGGCCATGTGGTTTTGGTTTTTGGTTTTGTTTCTTTTTCATCTTAAGCTTTATTTTAAATACGTGCATTGGTCCTACAACAAAACTGTTTTTTTAAGCTTTGAAAAAATAATTGTATTGCTTTATGAGAAAGGAGCCTTTATGACTTTCAAGTGCTACATAAATGGTACACATCACTTAAGCCATCTGTGTAATGACGCTTCTGATATGTCATACCAAACTAATTATAATTTAACAGCTTAAAGCTGAAGCTGATACATTACAAGGTATCTGTACATTTCATACAGGTGTTAATGTCTGCACAATGCTAGACATCTGGAGCATTGCTTTATCTTGTGATTTTACGGATATCCTATTAATAGTACAAATTCAAGTTACGTATTTAAATTGTAAAAATTATTTCACAATTAGTATCAAGAGATTTATGAGAAGACCCATTAACAGAGCAAAGAACATTGTTTCACTAGTATGAAGGCTTGCAAAATGGAAAATTGTGTCCACTCTGAGCTGTGAAATTCAAGCATAAAGGAGTCAACACAGGAAATTTAAAAATAGGGTGTCATCAGAAACAAATTTATTAATCTGATAGTGTACAGAATCTTTGCCTTAGTGAGTAATCAAACTGAGCGGGAAACTTTGAAGTGTCTTTCACTATCCAATATAGAGTTAAACTATTTCTATTCTCAACACCTGAATTTCTATTCCAGTACAAAATGCACTTGGAAATTCTCATATCAAACATATAGTTTCAGTATTTAAACCACCACATGTTTAGCCTTTAACATAAATAATTCCTTTAAAATCTCCATTACCAACTGTTTCCTCTCCACTGTATTGTACCTGACATCTGATAAGTTCTAGTCCCTCACGGTGAGACTTCTCCTAACTGCTTATAGAACATTTCATCTGTCTTTTCATCATGGTTGGGTGGTCTATAACAGACTTCCATCAGTCTATCTGTCCCGTTGGCCTTCCCCCTGATTCTTACCCATAAACACCCAACCCTGTGCACAAGTCATCCCTCTATATTTCCGTGATGGCAACTGTTGCAGTTTTCCTACTGCACAATGGTTTCCAACTCCTCCTGTTTGTTGCCCATACCATATACATCAGTGCAGATGGATTTCAGTGGGGCTACTGATCCTGCTACGTTTTTTGTGGGGGAACTCTCTAATTCCTGGATGGAATTCCCTAACGAAGGAAAATACTTTGGCTACAGAATTATTGTCTGTTCCTAAGGTTTAATTTAAATGTCACAGTGCACAGATTTTATTCTTATATCTAACCATGTGCCTCTACTGCAAAAGAAAATAGTTCATTGGAGTTGTAACTTGACAATCTGACAACACATTGAGAAAGTTCTATGGATGAGCAATCTATAAGGCAGCAGCTGGGTTTACTCAATCAGCACTGTCATCTCTGTACTCAAATCTCACAATCCTCTTTAATCTGACAAAATTTCAGTCCTTTTTCTGTTGTGATTTCCTGTGAATGCTGCTATCATGAAATAGTTGTACAGTGCTCAAACATCTTGATCTCAATTCAAGAAAGCCTTGTTCCTTATACATCATCATAAGAAGCTTTGAGTTTTAGTTCCTTGTGATCTTATGTAGGCATTTCAAACTTTTTCCCTGAGTCATGTATATGATTATGTTCAGCTGCAAATATGTAATTCTTTCTTTCTTCTACTATTAATCAATGCAGAGTAAAATAAATCTTTCTCAATATACCATTTGGATCCATTATTTGCTTTGGTATCTTTTTTTTCCTTCCAAATACCATTTATACTTAGAGATGATATATATTGGAGCACTCCTTGACTGCTTCCCTTTGAAATCAGTATCAGTAGGGGTGGCAGAATGAAGACTGTCATTATCTAGATTTCTCTCCATAGCCTGCTGTCTGATTATAGATAACAGGAGTAAACATCCACTTAATTACTAAGTATATCGCAGCTAAAGCTGTCTGGTAACTATGGTTATAAATAGATTCTACCATATAATTTCATTCCTATTCATCACCTCTTTTGTTTGCTTATTGATGAGCATTTGGTTGAATTAAATTTATTTATAAGCATGTTTGTGATAACTACACATGTTGCACATGAGAACCCAAATAAATACTTGCAAGATACAAGACTTCAGAATAGAGCTTTCATGACCACTTAAGGTTCACCTCTTTCTCCTCTACCAACTGCATTCATTTTTATGCTGTAAAATACCAGTGCTGA
This sequence comes from Myrmophylax atrothorax, assembly GCA_026770055.1. Lineage (NCBI taxonomy): Eukaryota > Metazoa > Chordata > Aves > Passeriformes > Thamnophilidae > Myrmophylax > Myrmophylax atrothorax. The sequence goes on from JAOXXN010000395.1 coordinate 77,205,198, forward strand.
AGCAACTTAAATGTCATTATGCACACACCTTTCAACTTGCAAATGTAGCTATAAAACTATCACCACTTCCCCCCCCATTCTGTTTTTCTCTATCTCCCTTACCCATTCCAAACAACCTTAAGAAATTTTACTTAGAATAACTCAGATAATAAAAATCTGTTTTGCAAAAAGTTTGTGCTTGCCTTTTGTTTTTAATGCAGAATTTAAAATTTAATGGTCATCCTGCATAAAAATGTCTCTGCAAAAATCTTGTGTTATGGATTAACAAACTAAGCAGCACAGCCAAAACAACAACAACAAGAAGCTACAATGTGGGCACACTCATGATCACTGATGCATTTTCTCAGGAATCCAACTCTTACACATTTCTAGTTGAATATGAATTCTTTAGAGTTTCTCTACATGGAAAATTTACTGGCATCATTTTTACTGCTATAATTACATTGATCTAATTCTACCTGCAGATGCTTCTTTTAGAATAAGTGCCATCAGAGGGAGCTATAAGTACAATGGTATGGTTACAATAGTATTTTTTTACACCATAGATCTTCTTTCTGGGTTAATCTTTGATGCAGAACATAATTTCTATAACCATTTCACAGAGACAGAGATGTTGTGACTTACCAGGAAAAAACTAGCACATCTGGGAAACAAAACCAAAGTACTAGTTTAATCATCACTGTCTCTTCATGTGCTTAAGGACTACAGTTATAGTTGTACATTACACTGCCTGAGAAATCAAGTAGAACAAGTTTACCTATACAAGTAGGCTGTCAGAGATGCTACTTTCATCAGTTTGGCCCATGATAACCACCAATCTTCCTAAACAATTCCCTCCTACATTTCAGCAGTTAATACGTTTCTTGGGACCTGTTTCTGTCCTTCAACAATATCCAAGCTGGCCTTGTGACTCCGCATACTGTAACTCCATGCGCTCATTCATACTGTTATATTGTTGCGCTGGATAAGCACTTAGAGGGTGATTCCATGTATTTCCACCCTTAGGAGTCCAGAGCAGCCTTTTGTTCTCACAGTTGTATGGAGTTGCAGGGGAAGGCAACCTCAGATTCAAGGAAAGAACATTGCACTTGTCTGTGAGGAGCTTTATCATGAGTAAACTGGATGCAGGTTTGGATGGGGAGTCCATACTCAAGTCTTTTCTATCTTTCTGCTTCCCTCCTCTCTCTTCCCTAAGTTCATGGCATCCCTTGAAGTGTAGGCATGGCAAATTCCCATTTCTATGGTTTCCTTTGCCTGGAATATACTGTGGGGTATATAATTTCATTTGGGTGTTGTGATTTGGTACGTTATTATTGAATATGTTGGGTAGTAGATGTATGCAATAGATGTTAATGTGGTAAACTGGGAAGAGAGAATTTTCCTAAAGTCCTTGTATCACAGTAATAGGAAAGAAAACATTGTATAAGAATGCCCATCTGTATTGTAGAGACAGAGGAGAACAGCACTTCAGATTCTTAATATAGAGGTGTAAGCAAAGTCTAAATCAGCATCTACAATTTGCAAGTGTACAGTACAGACAGCTTGAAACAGTGGAATCTAGAAACTGCTCAGGTGAGTGTGGGTGGTGGGTTACCAGGGCTCATCCAGAAAGTCTGTGTGTGAGAATACAGTGGAGGTAGATCAAGAACAGCCTAGAACAGCTGAGAGGTTGCTCTGATTTAGCAGAATGAATGTTGCACCTCATCAGATGGTCTGTGTTACAAGCAGATGGCGTGGCAATGGAGAGGGGTAGTTGGAAGTAAATGGTTCATATTATATGATTGGTTCTAGAGGGAGAGCCTGTTAGAGATTTTCAGGTTGGTTAGTTTGTTTCTTCTGGTGGTTTGGGGGGTTTTTTTGGTGTGGCTTTTTTTTTTTTTAATGTCAAAGGAACTATGTACAGCAAGAAAAGGTGTTGGTGCCGTATAGAGCATGGGAGAGAATCCAGTCTGTTTTTAAAACCTGCTTTGTGGTATGGCTGATGGAAATACTACTGCAGTCTTCATGAACACTTTGATGGAAAAACCCTGAACTAGATGGAGGCAGTGAAGTCAGGCAAAATGTACATGAGCTCAAGAACACAACCCTGCTGTGAATCCTCGTTTTTAAATAGTTTGCCTGCATTCTCATGCAGATGCTCAAGATAAAAGATGTTTTCACAACATTGAGTATGCTGATGTTCAGCCTGCCCCTCATGGTTTTCTGTTTCAAAATCAGTAGGTCAAACACTGCAATGACATGCTACAGGAGCAGAGGTCCTAATCCAAACATAGATTTTGTAGTTATTTTTTGACTGGCTGCAAGTTTCAGGCAGAACTAGCCAGAGCACATGTGATTTTTCATTGACAGTCTAAGAACAGCCTTCAGGATGTGTGAGTGGAAGATCCTTTAGTTGCTGTGGGAATTCTGCAGAAGTCTACAGAGAGAGAGGGAAGGGGTATGTCTTTTCAGTGGGTTTAGCAGTGTGCCCATTTTAAAAATCTTTGTGCATTTGGGGTTGTGTAATTCCTTCACACTGAGTTTGTTTGGCATTGCTGATACTGAAGGCATGCACCAGTCATGGATGGATGGTGTGTACCATGGTCTCTGTGCCACCCGACATAATCCTGCCTGCTAGGGATGTTCTGACTGCAAACTGTTTGCCTGTTGATTGGGAAAAGTCACAGGAGTTTCTTTCACTTCTGTGACAGAGATGCAGGATACTTGAAAAGTCAAGTTCACATGTGAGCAAAGCATAGTTTCCACAGTACTCCTTTCCCATTTAGCCATAGCTTTTGCATGCACAGGGGGAAATTCTGATTTAGTAACGAATACAAATAACAAGCTGTTGAAGACAAGAAGAAAGGGGACAACTTTTGAGCTAGTACTAGAGTAAGAACAATCAGTTTAATATATTAAGTAATTGAGTCATACAGTACAGGAATATTGCCCTGAAAATTAATGGGCGGTCCAAATGTTGATGAAGCATCCCTTACACAAGGTCACCATGAAAAAGGATCCATTGTGCATGAGACCATTACCATTGCACTCTGTTTTGTGGGTAGATTTCAGAAGCACCTGGTTTGCAACTAATAGAAGTTGAAGCTCTATATTTATCCTTTATGAACACTGTGTCTGGACATCTTCTGAGTAAGCACTTTATTTCTATCAAGTGAAGCCTGATGTTAGAGGTGTCGACCTTTCCCCCTCAGTAATAACTGTAGGGTTTGATTAGTATTTTTAATCAAAATGTTATGCTTTGAATACATGTTTTATGTTCTATGTCTACATAAGGCATTTGTCAGGTGACAATTTAAATTGTTAAATGGGATTATGGGAGAAACACTGGAACTCAAAAGAGAAATTATTATCTTTTATTTAAAAAATAATGTATTTTGATATCTGGTCTTGTGAAGGATTAAAAATTATTTGTTTTAATACAGTGTACTCCTGGAAATCAATCATAATTATCAAATATATGAGCACTTTGTTAAAGTGACTAATTTTTTTTAGAAAAAAATAACTATTGATGATTGCTACTGAAGAAATTCTATCTGAGATGTTGTCACTGAAACGTTATTATTCGTAACTGAGAAATATTGTGGAGACCTACTGCCTAAGGTAGCGAAGAAGAAGAATGAAAGCTGTTTAATTGAACCTGCTAGAAATAACATTGACTATTCATGTGAAACAGAGGTGCATAATCAGAGGAACTGGGAGAGAGGGAATAGATTCATTTTCAATCTTGGTACAAAGATGAAGCTCCAGACACAGACATTCCTTTCCTTTTTTTCTTTTTTTTCTTTTTTTTTTCTTTCTTTTTTTTTTTTTTTTTGTGGAACATTATTTTTCACTCTCTGGAAAAAGTAGGCTAGTAGACAGGTAATGGAGTGAAATTCTGTTTGAGATTCCTGCAGAAAAAGAAAACCAACCCTGAAACCACTGTTATTTTTCTTTCAAAACTTTACAGTTTGCAGTGATATATAGTATTTCCCATCTGTCCTCTAGCCACGATGGCTGCTTGATACAACCTGTAAATCCCACAAGTATAGACAGAGTCCATCAAACATCAAACCATGTCTAAAGGTTCACTTTCTAGAGGATGTGGGAGCAATCACACCCATGAGAACATTATAATGTGCATAAACTTACACAGCTGAAAAATGCACAATCAGTCTTGGATTGCAAAGCAAGTGAAGGCTGAAGTAGCAGACTCAGTTCCTGCAAACTGAAAAGCAGTAAGGTAGACTGGATCTGTAGCAGGAGGTATAGCTACCCCTGAACTCTGACTGATCCTTCTCTTTGGTGGGGCACACAGGTGTGTCACATACAGGCACCTTGCCTTTCACTCTGAAAGCTGCCAGCTCATGGTGGCTGGTTCTCAGTTTTTTCACCCCTACCTGTTTAATGGGGAGGAAGTAAATGGCATCTGAGGACTCCACCCCAGTACAATGTGATACACACTGTATAGTACATGACAAAAGTTCTGTGTTTGTTAAGTTTTACCAGACTAAATAGCCACCTATAACCTCATGGAGACAGTGTTTTTCAAAGAGAAGAGTAGTCAGTAGTCAGCCATCTTGACACACATGCTGGACATTAATATTGTAGTTGTCATGGTAACAACACAATAGTTGAAACAAAAATGTGTCTGCAGAATGTGCAAAGACAATGTATTTTAAAATTAAAAGGAATTAACTGAGTCCTCAGTGAGTGAAAGGAGAAAGATTTAGTTAAACCCAATTAATTTGGCATAAGGCAGAATTTATGCAAGTCCCAAACATCATATTATAAACCATACATGAACTCAAACAACTTTAGATACCACTGAAAATTAAATAATTCTGTGTTATAATGCCATGTAATGAAAATGGGATAGTAGTTTCTAAGTGGTCCATAGTTTTCCTCTGAAATACTGGTGTTGTGTTGAAAAGTAGATTATTTGTCCATGGTTAAATATTTGAAATTGATATGGTAGGTGTATAAAGACAGTTCACTGAATCTGAATGAATATCTCAACTGCAAACAATCATGAAATTACAGCTTAGTTTAATTTTCAGGAAGTTGAAATTTTCAATTAAAGGAAAGAATGCCTAAGAGATGAATTCTTCTTGGTTCTTAACTAGCAACCTTGGGAATTTCCAGCCAAATCCTTTTGGAAGTGATTGCTCTTTACTAATCCATATTATTAAATATAAGAGAATTTTGCATTCCCTGGTGAACTCTAACCTCCTCACTCTGAAGCAATCAGATATAGTACATCCCACGTAACTATTTAAGTACTCAAATGTTTAGTTTACTGTGCTACAGCTATCAGGACCCAGTTGCTGACTCTTGTGTTTTTCAGTTACATAAATTAGTCATACATCTCTTTTCTAATAAATATTGCAGTCTGGGAAAGTAACTCTTCTACCAATATCAATACTACACTGAGGAGTGACCTTTTTACAGTAAAAATCTGAAAAAGACACAAGGGAAAACAAATAACTAGAAGGCTTTGGGATTTATGATAACTACAGAACAACAGAAAAAAAATAGAGGAAATATTCACAACCCAATAGAACAAATTTGAGGTAACCTCTGTCACTTGTATTGATAAAAGCATGCAGGAGATGTTTAAAAACTTTCTGTTGTTTGAATATAAATCAGGAGAATATCACATCAGATATCAGATATTCAAGTGGCAGTTCTTAGCAGTCCTTTTTAGGAGTGGGGACACTGTGGGCTCTCAATATTGATTTACTGGCATTAAAAAAAGGAAAGAAGAAAAACCCAACTAACCCCAAAGCAAAACTGGGATGATACTGGCTGGAACTTGTATGTATTTTAATGTCAGGCAAGGTAAAATGAATACTATATTAGTTTTATTCAGAAGAAAGATAAATGACTGTTTCTAAGAGATATTTACCTCAAAAAATAATTGTTCAAACATATATTTTGATGTAACACCATTAAATTGTTGAAGCTCTTGATGCCTTGTAGTATAATTATTTAATCATATAAGCAATTACACATATTACATGGCATATAGATTTTAAAATCTCATAAATTATGTCACAAAAATATATTGAAAACAGATGAAGCTATTGCAAAAATATGTATATTCTCTTCATTTGTTAAAAAATTGTCTGTGTATGAATGTGAGAGACTGACCTAGTATTTAAAATGTGACAGGGTGAAGCTTTCCCAAAAGGATATCAGATAAGGTGAGACCTTGACTGCATTACCCAGCTCTATGTCATTAGGTGATCCTCATATGTGCTAGCAAACAAAGAATGCAGAGATAATTGTTAAGGGGAGATGTGTCACATACCTCTGGATTACATATGCCCTGCTGTTGTGGTTTAACCCCAGCCAGCAACCAAGCCCTATGCAGCTGTTCACTGACTCCACCAATGGGACCAGGGAGAGAATCAGAAGGGCAAAAGATAAAAGACTCGCGGATTTAGATAAAGACATTTTAATAGGAAAAGCAAAAGCTGCACACACAAGCAAAGCAAACCAAGGAATAAATTCACTGCCTCCTACGGACAGGCAGGTGTTCAACCATTTCCAGGACAGTAGGGCCCCATGACGTGTAACAGTGGTTTGGGAAGACAAATGCAATCCCTCCAAATTTCCCATCCACTTCCTCCTTCCTGCCAGTTTATATACTGAGCAGGATGCCATAGGGTGTGGAATATCCCTTTGGTAAGTTTAAGTCATCTGTCCCAGCTTTGTCTCCTCCCAGCTTCCCAGGCATTCCCAGTCTCCTCACCAGCATGGTAGTATGGAAGGCAAAAAACACCTTGTCTCTGTGTAAGCCCTGCTCAGCAATAACAAAATCATCTCTATATTATTATCATGGTGTTGAACATGAATTCAAAACACAATCCCATACCAACCACTGTGAAGAAAATTAACTCTATCCAAGCCAAACCCAGCACATCTTCTCTGATATTTTGGGTATGAGTGGGAAAGAAAGAAAGCACCCCTCTTTCACTCCTCTGTAACAGAAGTGACCCAGGAAACTGTGCTAACTGCCACTAGACACAGTGAAATTCTGAGATTAAGTTGGAGTAATTTAAGCAGCAGAGACAGATTCTTATGGCCATCTAAGTCAGAAAACAAATAATAAACAAACTACCTCTTAGTAGAGGATATGTGTGAGACACTGCATTATTATGTTAATTATTGGGTTAGACCAACTCAAGTGGGAGGTGAGGTAATGCTCTTGCTCTTGCTCTTGCACTTGCACTTGCTCTTCCTTCCTCTTCCTCCTCCTC
>JAOXXN010000395.1:77244940-77259567 GCA_026770055.1 Myrmophylax atrothorax
CGGTGACAGTGAAGTCCTCAGGACTAGAACCTACAGCCCCTGGTATTCCCAGGAGGTCTCCCATCCAAGTACTAACCCTGCTGAGCTTCTGAGACCTGATGAGATCAGGCATCAGGGTGGCATTTAACTGCCTAGGTTAACATCTAAGCTGTGCTTATTAGGCAAGTATATAATAGAAGGAAAAAGAGATTAATACAAGAGACATTCATCTAATACTTGAAATAAGAGCTTTATGGAACTGTTGCAATAGTGAAATGAGAGATATACAGCAGATGGACATGGAAGTCATTTGAGGACGTATTTGCAAGAACTTTGCCTCCTTAGGGTATGGACAGCATAAACTCAAGAGTAAGAATGTACAAGTGTGCCTGTAAGCATTTAGTTGTTAATCAACAAAAGTTCAAAACCCTGATTTAAGAGACAGGATTTTGAAGTAAACGTGATATATACCTTTTGTTCAGGACACAGAAAAAACATGGTAAATAAACCACCATGAATCATGACTTGAATTATCTTCTATCTGAATCACTTTCTCCCTGAAAACTTTCTCCTTCCAATTTTGAACTATCTTTACTAGTTGTTTAGTAACACGTTTGCATACTTTGTTGCATTACCACTCTTACCTTCCTAGAGTTTTTGATTCTCCCTATGGCATTTATTTCAACATCATTCAGGGTTTTTTTTTAAGGATACAATATCATTTCTAGTGACTCTTTTTACTACAGCTCTGCTCTCTAACCAGGGGTTGGCATTAGAGGATTTTTGTGAGTACCTTCCAATTCAGAGGATTCTATGATTCTCTAAATACTGAATTACAAAAATCAATCACTGTTACTGAATTAGCCTCAAGCATCAGCATTTAGAATCATGTTCTTTGTGCATGTAAGGACAAAATAAAACATTACCCAGTCTCTTGTGAGATCTTCTGTGATCTTTCCCTAGTTTAAATAAGGTAAGTGAAGTCTACCATTTCTATTGCATGTCCTAAACTGAAAGCATCTCTGATCTCTTTTGCCCATTGTTGTCATTGTTCCCTTTGCAGGCATGAGGACAGTAATATATCAATCTTTTTTTGTTTCTGATCTGGGTCTGGATTTTCCCTTGAAGAAGATCTTTCCAGATGAAAGCCCAGTTCTTAAAGGGATTGTACAGAGACATGTGCAAACCTGTGGTAAATTAAAATTTCAGTTTCCCTGAACTCCGTCAAGTAACCTTGGTCTCAAGGCCTGTTTAGATGTTTACCTCAAAGGAACATAAGCAGCCTGCATAATTTACAAACACCTGGCATTAACCTTCCTCTACCAATGCTGCATATGACACTTGATTCAGTTGACTTGGAAATCCATCCTCTTGGAGGATTTTTAAGTGCTCATTTTACCTATTTCAAATGAACAGGGATTACTTTAGGTAGTCTAAAGTATCCAGCTGATCTAGCTGATTTTCTCTGACAAATTTCTGTCTCGAGTTAGGGTAGGCCTTTTGGACTTCATTCTCCTGCTGTGGTTCCATTTGCTCCATATTAGAAATCCCTTTTCACCTCATTTAGTTACAGGGTTTGTTTATTGCTGATCTTCATGGGACCAAGACAGTTTTGATGCAGTCTATACCAAAAATATTTATGACTACAGGTGTGGCTATATCAAAAATATTTATGGCAACAGGTGTGGCTAATGTGTGGTCTAAAAATCAGCAAGATTCTTGCTTAACTGCTTTGCCCTCCCTCACATCATTGTGGATTTATAAGACTTTGGAACAGTAATAACTATAATTCTCAAGGTACTGAAGTTTTGCAACTTGCTTCAGCTTCTGTACAAGGCAGGCTACTGTATGTGCAAACTCTCCTTGGCTAAGTTTATATTAAAAAGTTTGGTAGAGTTTTTGTCTGATCTCTTACATCTTAAAAGAGTAGTTTTGCTTGAAGTTAGAGAATTTAATTTGCTGCCTCAACATTTTTTTAGACTAGATTAGATTCTTCTTTGACAAGGGAAGCTTTAAAGAAATTAATGAGAATGTGAACTTCTTTATTGTCCCTAGCTTCATGTTCAAGGAAACACACTTTATAAAATGAATCAAAGTTATGCCGAGAAAACACTTGGACATCCCTCGGGACAGAAAGTCCTATATTCCCACAGTTGCAGTAAGAAAATAGAATAAGATGAAATACATTTGTTTAGAACAACAATGGGCTATCAACAACAAAGCAGAATCATCTCTCTGATCTCTGTCTTCTCCCTTCTGCCTCAGAAACTTCCTAAAGATTTCTGCCCTGCTGTCATCCCAAAGGTACTGAACTGAAGACCTTGCATAAGTATTCTGTCAAGTCAGTCTAACCAGCTAGACGAACTGAATTACTTGTCTTGGGAAATCTTCTGCTTTGACACAGGGTGAAAACTAAGTAAATATTCTCCTCTGGTGAGGTGATGCCAGGAGAATTCCTCATTTTTAAGGTTCTAGATGCCAAACATGTGCCATATGTCTGTGCTCTGCCTGGGCAGCCACAAGTGTTTAGAAAACAATTCACCTGGATATTTAAATATACAAGAAAATATCATTAAAGCTGCTTGGATAAAGTAAATCTTCAAACCCCATGAAATCCTTCTTCTAGCTGCGCAATCTTCACATACATAGATAATCAATTTGAAGCACACATTACCCCTACCTTGTGACAAGGTCACATGGTCGTACTCCTGAGAATGTATTTTCCTATTCCTGTGGTTTTCTGTGTTACTTTCTTCCTTCTAATTTTAATAATTTTATTTTTAATATTTTAATAACTGTTGGATAGTAATTTTACAAGTTTTTATTCAAAGAGGAAATCATGCATATTTAGTGTTCTCAAGACCCACCACAAAAGGACAGAACTGGTTTTTTCTGTGGCACTTGGTGGGCAATAGAAAGTCACTAGGACTTTTATTTCCTGTAAAATCACATAGAATCATAGAATAGTTTGGGTTAGAAGGGACCTTAAAGATCATCTAGCTCCAACCCTTCTGCCATGAGCACAGACACCTTCCACTAGATCAGGTTGCTCAGAGCCTCATCCAACCTGGATTTAAATGCTTCCAAGGATGGCACATCCACAAATACTCTGGGCAATCTGTTCTGATATCTCACCACCCTCATCTACTCTCTTTCAGTTTAAAGCCATTCCATTTTGTCCTCTTTCTACATTCTCATGTGAACAGTTTATCTTCTTATAAGACCCATTTATGTACTGAAAGGCTTCTGTAAGGTCAACTCAGAGCCACAAATAACTTTACCAGAATGGGTATCCTTCCCATCACTACAGTTCTATTAGAACTGGACAATTATGTCAGCAAAGTGTTGGTGCCTTTATTCATGAAAGGTTTGTATAAATATGAGCTCTTCCTGACTAGAACCTGTTGTTTCACAGTAAAAAAATCAGCTCCCACTATTGCTTTTGATGAGGTGTATGGGTATCAGGGTATGCTGATAATGATGTTGAATCTGGTCTAGCAGTCCATCAGTAGACAAATTTTTCTATAACACAGTGTGTGTAAGGATGCCAAAGAGGCATTTCATTTCAAATGAAACAGAAATGTCCTGAGGTTCTCAAGGTATTCTTTAAGATGTCAGGTTTTTTGAAGATCTTTGATTTTGAAAATCTTTTCCTGAGTAAAGCTTATTACATTGTAGCCTTCTATCTTTCATATGAACCAAAGCAAATAAAATAATTTTGCAACACAACAATGGTATGTGTTCCTTCCATTTTACCAGAGCAAACATGACTCTGTGTCTATAGTTATTTCTGTTTTATACTGCTATACCATTATCTATGAATTGAAATTCTCAGCAGAGATTAGGTTGAAGTGAGAAACCTCTTTTAATAAGGTAGACTTTCTGCAAAAGTGGCAACTTGAGAAAGAGTAAGTTGTTTTGGCAATTCAGACACAATAGAAAATTCTAATAGACATCCTGACCTTTGTCACTGTATTCTTTTAATTCCCTTGAACAGTTCACACACTAATATCTTCAAGAGTTTGCAGAATATATTCCGTTTATACTTCCCTTATTTTAAAAAGCCATGTTTCACAATTGAATGAAAATGCAAAATCTATTTAAGGACCGTGTTGTTTCTTGCTTGCAACCTGCAACACTCATGTTTGTTGTGGGTAGTGCCCTCATCAGACTGCTGTCTGACAACCTTTTGTACATGAACAGGCTTTAATGGACTACAAATCTTTCTTGAGCAAAACTATGAGAGAAAAAGCTGAGAAGGCTGATCTTGTTTACTGAACACATTGAAAAATGGTGTAGAACAACAACAGTGCCTTGCCATGAAAATATAATGGTCCAATGAAAATAAAATGCCTATTTCCAGGAAGTGATTTAAAAAGTAAATTGTCCTTCCTCCTACCATTAAACTTAAAACAAGTATGCTCAGGTCTCTAGATCTCTCCTTAAGGTGTCTAAAGGGCTTGAAGAAGATTTCCCATTCCTTTATTCTCCAGGAGAAAAGTTCCTTCAAGACATAGAAACAGAATATTTGTAATTCACAACTAACTATTAGTAAAAATACATATTTTTAGTAATTTTTAGTAAATTAGTGTTTGAAAGAATTTTATCTTTCAGGACAGCTGCTAAAAGAAGAGTAAACTAGAATCTTCAATGACAATCTCCAAATAAAGGAAAAGAGCATGTTTCTTAATCAAAAATTGTGTCAAATTTTTCAGAGCCTGCAGAATAAATTGCTAGTCAAATTAGGGGAACATATTCTGCCTTTTTGAATGAGAAAATTTCCAGAGAACTTAAAACCACTATTGAACTCTAGATGTGTATAACCCCAAATGGGTTTTTTAGGTTCTCTCTCTAAATCTTCTCTTTCTCTCCAGATTCTTTATATTCATATTGTGAATACAATACACAGATAAGTGTATTGACCCCTCAGTTGTCTCAGTTGTTCACATTCCAGATTCAGATGGTGCTTAAGATTAATGTATTTTTTTATGAATACAAATGTTTTTAAATAAAGTTTTCTCACACTTTCATTTCAGCAGTTTTATGGTTACAACTTTATTTATAAAGCTCAGCCACAGTATATTTTCATATAACAATGTTTGTGAAATTGAGCTTTATTTTAAAGTATGTATTTGTTAAAAGTTACTGTCCTGGTTTAAATGTAAACTGGCAGGAAAAATAAACTCAACACAAAAGAGATTGTAAGTCAGAGCTATAATTTAATAACAATACTACAATAAATGCAACGGCATAAAGAGAAAATGGGTTTAACCCACAAAACCCACAAGCATGACCCAGCACCCTGGGATACAAACCCCACATGACTCCCCTAAGTCCAAAGTAAAAGGAAGCAAGAAACCTTTTGGTGCAGACGATGGTCCCAATCTGGTCGAGAGTAGTGGTTTCAGTCTGGTTGAAAGTGGTGGTCTCCTCCTATCAAGGTCCTGCTCCTCCTCTGGATCCAATGAGTGGCTCCCCAAGGTATTCAAACCCTCAGATTATGTACCTTCAGGTCCAAGTGGGAGCATCCAGTACCTCCACCAGGGCAGGGAGTCATACAATGGGTCATCTGACTCTGTGTCATGGGGTATTTTGGAACTGTTGATGGCCCATTAGCAGACATGACACCGTGCTAACGACTCCCTGGAGGGGAGTTATCACAGCTTTTATCTCACAGGTGTCTTTCACACCCAGCTCCTGAGAAGTCGGGTGTGCCCTGGGCTGCTGCAAATGAAATGGTTCATTGTTCTTGGAAATGAATAGAGGGTGTAGAATACACAGCTTTGGTCTTCCCCACGCAGTGATAAACTGGCCCTACCTGCTGAACTCAGACAGTTACCTAGTCATGCATAACTTGCATTTTAAATTTAGTATCTGTTACAGCATACCAAGTCACGTGTCAAATACCACTACTTCACCATAATCACAGAATCACAGAACCATAGAATTGTTTGGCTTGGAATGGACCTCAAAGATCATGTAGTTCCAACACCTTCATGAACAGGGACACCTTTCCATACACCTGATTGCTTAGACTTCCTTCCAGTCTGGCCTTGAAGACTTCCATGGATGAGGCATCCACAGCTTCTCTGGGCAGTCTGTTCCAGTGCCTCATTACCTTCACAGTAAAGCACTTCTTCCTACTATCTGATCTAAACCTGCTCTCTTTTAACTGGGCTCTATTCCCCCTTGTCCTGTCACTACTACAGCTTTATGGGCTGAAAGCACACATTGTCGGACCAGCCACTCCTACACCAACATCCCCTGATCCTCCTCAGCAGGGCCGCTCTAAGTCTGTTCATCTCTCAGCCTGTATTGATAGTGGGGTTTGCCTCAACACAGGTGCAACACCTGCCTCTTGTGGTATTGTTAAACCTCATGAGATTCCTGTGGGCCACTTCTTGAGCTTGTCCAGGTCCCTCTGGATGGCTCCCATCCTTCAGGTGTGTCAGCTACACCACTACATCAGCTTAGTGTCATCTGTAAATTTGCTGAGGATGCAATCACCAGTGGCTCATGCACCTTCTAGATATTGCCAACGTGGGCTTCTTACTTTTTTTTTTAAATTTACTGATTATTTCAGAGTTCATATTTGCTTTCTCACTTCCTAACTCTCCACCAAAATTAAATTATCTTGGTTCTAGGGGTGGTTAAAATCCTTTCACTCTTTTTAATAAATAGTAAAAGCAGCTTGTAAAATCCATCTAACAAATGGATAAGAATATTCAGGGTAAAAAAAAAATCAAAACGAAAAACAAACCCCAAACTTTTGAAGAGCATAAAATATTCTTGAGTAGCTGAATTTATATAATTTCAACTCCACCAGATGCCTAACTATGCAATATAACAAGAAAATGCCTAGCCAACAGTTTTTGTTTGCTATAGCATTGATGTTTATAGCAAAGTCTTCTGTTTGAAAAGTGTTTAATTCTTATTTAACATCCCTTACAATCAAGATTGAACCATTGCAGTGCCTCTTCTTGTGAAGGAAAACAGACAGAGTAGGGTTCACTGCTCTGAAGTGTGAGGGGACAGGCTGGTGTTTACACTGTCAAGCAGCTGGACAGAAAGTTCTTTGCAAGAACAATATTCGAAAATGTCCTGATTCTGCCCATTGTAAAGTAGATGTTACGTTACATGAAGTTTGCTATTCAGCAAATCCTTAAACTAAATGCAGAATTGTACTAATCTATTATTAATAGGTGGGAAATAAAAATTATTATATGGTACTCCTGGAAGCACTACAGTGCAAACATCTAAAATTAATCAACATTACACCTTTTTATGACTTTATATGGGTTGTAATAACATTGTAATTGCCTAATAAAATGTAACTTATAAAAAGAAATAAAATTAACCAAAATTGTTTTGGAATATTAATTCCACTCTAAATTAAATTGGTCAGATGATAATATTTTTCCCAATATTTGTGAAACCTTATTATAGGGAATGTTGAAAGCTTAAGGACTAAATTCAAGTATTCTTAAGGTTACATTTTCATTAAATGTTTTTAACATTTTACAAACTAAGTTCTAATCACCAAGTCACTGATATAAACTGATTCATCTAGACTATGATTATTACATTCTTTATTACAGATTTTTGTAAAAAAATTTCCATTCTTTAGCTTGGAATACAGCAAATTTGTCATAGTACTCTGCACTGTATAGTTTTCTCTCATACAAAGAATTATATATTTATCTTTAAATATTGCAGAATGTTTAATTGTTTATGTGCAGTATCTATAGTCTTTACCATCTGATAGTGAAATTTGATAACTTCAGATCATGAACATTGTAATAAATTGCTCTTTTTATGGCATGAAGCATATAAAAAAATTACTAGAAAAATAGAACACCCCATTCAGTAACAGAGCATAACAGAGAAAAAAACAATTAAATAGATCGAGATGCAGTGAAAAAAAAGAAACAGAAACACAGCTTACTGTACCAAAATAAAGGAGAGAGATATCATAATTACCTATTATGAAATTATTACATGTTGCTAACTTTTCACTGATAACATTTCCTTGTGTGAAAGTAACAGAACATAATTTCCCAGGCTTTTATCTTCTTTTAAACTACATTCCTCCAAGGTAAATGAGCAGAAAAGAATACAAAGAAGAAGGATCAGACATTCAGCAAATATGACCTGTCACAGATTAAGCATGTCCATCAATATATAAAGAATTGTTTTAAAGAATATGGTAGCAGCTTACTCCAAAGTGTGCATACCCTGCATATGCACACAGACTAAGATACTGTAGAAAGGCTGGGGAAAGGAAAATACTAAAATGAGTTTTCTCTGGAGGATTTTCCAGAAGAGATCAGACAAACATCTTTAAAGTGTATCCCAGCTCATCATATGGTTTTGGTTTGGATAGCCTTGAAGATTAAAAGGGAAGTAAAACATATTTTTATGATCCAAATATGAATTATTTCCAAGCATTATGACTACTATTCAGATATTTAGATTTGTAGGGGTTTGTTGGGGTTTTTTTAATTATTATTATTAAAGGCTACTAGTTTCAAGATATTCACAGCTAAGCATTTGAAAAAAACTTCATAAAACAGTAAATAAAAATATAATAATGCAAAATAACTGATCTCTATATTAAAGTTTTTCAATAGTCTATTGAAAGCTGAGGAGGGGAGGGGGGAGATGTGTATGTGACAAAGATTTCATCACTGTGTGCTTGTAATTTCTGGGCAAATTGTGAACGAACCAATAAGCAAGCCATCTTCACACTTGCCCTTTTTTTGTGCTACGGACTTTTTTTAAACATTCTGAAAAGGGCACTTGTCTGTATGATTGTTCGCTTTCTTCTTATTATTTTATAGAACTAAAGAATGCTAGTCATTAAACTCAGTTCTCAAGTGACATACTTGAAACTGTGGCTTCCACAAATTAGATGGGGATGTTTGATGCAAAATAAATAGAGTGGAAGTGTAAAGTGCAAGAGCTGTTCATTTTAATGAAGAATTTTTAAGTCCTACTCGAACATTTACTAAAATATAATTTTTTTTTTTTAATATTGACACTAGTAGTAGACAACAGCATAATGGAAAACACTTTCTCCTCACTGTACCATTCCTTTTACAAGTGCTTAAGTTAAGCTCTACTAATCACTTCTCTAAGTTAAATAGCACTGTGACTTCAATTTACAAACAAATGAAAACCAATAGTATTCACACTATGATGTTTGGCTCTTCTGTAATTAAATCTCTATGGGAGAATTATATTTCTGTATGCATATGAAGAATTATACTACTATAGAGAATTAAGGCTAAAGGCTGAACGTAAAAAAGTGTTTACACCTTCAATCATGAATGCAATATGGACAAGCACACTTTTTAAAAATTGCATATTATTCTATAATTCTATGTATATTTAGTTACGCTGAAACTGCAAGTTGTCTTTTCTTGATGACGGAATTCATTTTGAGACCATTACTAAGTGTCACCGGAATGTGGCAAAAAGAATTCAAATTTTAAAATGCTTATAAACTCTATACAATGTATATATCACACACATAACTGGGATTTTCATTTTTCTTTAATTCATGGAACCTCACGTAGGAAATGAATAGTTGACTTTTCAATTGAGAACATCAGTTTTGATTGAGTTGCTTCAAAATACTTCCAGTAAAAAGGGGAGAAATCAAGTTGTTCTGGCCACATCATTATAGAGTGATGATTTTAATTAAAATTCGAACGGGACATCAGGATTAATATCCATGACAGTAATATCTGGTATAAACAAAAAAGTAAAAAAGCAGCTGCAGAGCTTTGCTCTAGTTTGTTTGTAGCACATGAACAGAAGCAGCTGCCTTTCACAGAAAAGCAGTCTATCTCTCCTAGATAGACTTCAACATTTACCAGATTTCATGCTAAGTCTGGAAAACAAAAATGTTTCATCTTTTTTAATATTAAACTATTCTCTTATTAAAGTGATTTATAATTTTTCAATATCAGGTATTTACTTCAAAGTGAATTATAATGTAAACTATATATAAGTCTTCAGAATCTGCCTTCCTCTTTAGTCAGCAAGGACTAATGAGTTAGGTAAACGCTGCATAACCCAGAGTACAGATATGAATCCATTTTTACCTAAATGAGATAGTCTTTTGAAGACTTTTTTTCTCTTAATATGCTGCTTATTTAGAAATATTTAGTCCAGCACATTCGGGGAACAATATTTCTATTTGCAGAAAGAAAATCTTTCTTAAACCTTTTGAAGTTTAAGGTTATGTCAGATTACTGCAACTTTTCAAATAAACCCAGTAATTTTCAGCCCTACTTTTCTTTATCTGTAGAAACAAATCACAACACAAAGTGGTCTTGACAAGAAAATGGCCTAAACCATGTTGTTCAGACAGAGCTATAAGGAAACAAGTAACCAAAACATGTATTTTTCATAGTCTTATGCAAGTAGAAGCTAATTCTAGTAGCAGGCACATATAAGCCTCATGTAAAAAAAATGAAAGGACTGAAAAAGCATTTGCTGAAAGTGTTCTTCTAAAAGATTTTTGTAAAGTTCAGGTACTAGCCCGTGACAATCTTAACAGTTATTGCCTGGTCTATTTGTTCCCTAAAATAAAGGAAAATGTTTTGATGCTTCACAATGATTGTATTGTCAATGGAAAAGAGTAAATGCTGCGCAAAACAGAAATGGGAAAATTTTACATGAGACTATAATTACTGTTCCAAGTAATTATATCTACATGAATCATATATTCGCATTAGTTAATCACTGGACTCCAGTCTGCCAACATGTCTGTAATTATTCAGAACTTTCTAGGGTGGATCCAGACTCCTCATGAGATCAGGCTCTTACATCATCAACAGAAAAATCACTGTAAAGTATTCTCTGGGATGAGAGGCTGTCAGTTTTGCTGAAATAGTATCTTCTACAACTGAAGTACTGCTTTAGAGCTTGAGTTTCTGATTCCAAAGAGGTTTGCTCAGTGCAAGAGGTTAAATGGCTGTCTTTTAATCAGGAAAGGAACACTGATGTCTCCCAGAGGGGTTATAGTCCCTTTCTTTCAGTTTGGCATCATCCCAGAGAACAGGACTGCTGTCCTGACTGATTCTGCTGTGTGATGTTCCTGAAAGTCTCAGTGAAGCTTTGCTGCCTTTCTCAGCACAGGGGATTGTTTGCTTTGAGAATAATTTTCTGAAGGGTGTTTTTAAATTTACTGTGAGTGAACATCTCCAGTTCAGGTACTCAGCTTTCAAGAGCTAGAATGTTCTCTGAGGACTACAAGTGGTTGGTATTATACATAGATGTATATTATCTTTTCAGAAAAGGTGTTAGCAAAAATCTAATAAACCACACTCTATTTTGCTGAAGTTCTTTCTCCATTTCTTCTTTTAGAGTAGAGAAAACAGATTTTTTGAGGTTGATTTTATGTTTGGTTGAGTTTGTATGCTGGCATATAGTGAACCAAGATCAGCAATCTAGATATGATTTAGCTGTAGCACCAAATAAATTGTACATTAATGTATTATATTATAAATTTTCTAAATGAAATTAGAAATCTAATTATGTAGATTACTTGTGCACTAATTAATATATGTAGGATGGATTGGTCATATGATCTATTGTGTGAGTGCATAAATATGGTTTGTAAATAATATTCACAATTAAACTTTTTTTCCTATCTACGAGTCTGGTTATTTTTGTTTGGATTGCATTTTTTATTTCCTAATTAATACCATTTTTAACTGCCAGTAATTGAAAAAAAGGGATCTCTTCAGTTTTAACTGTGATATTTGCTATTATTTTAACTCATAGTTTGGTAAATCTTCATGTATGCGTTGCCGTAAGGCATAAACCAATTCTTAGATTTGGGAGCTCATGGGCCAAATGAAGTCCCTCAGAAAGGCAAAGATCTTTTTCTCTTTCTATCACATCTCTCCGTGCTTTGTTTTTCATTTGATGAAGGTCCAAAATGTTATCTATCATTATTCAATGGATATATTTAGTTCTAGCCTGTTCACAGCAGTCAGCAGAGAACTCATAACATTGTAGCATCTCACTCACCCTGGAGAGGGATGATGGGTTGCCTGGCAGCAATTTTCATTCACGATTATATCAGGCCTACCCAAGCCTCCTTGTCAAGGTCAATTCTCAATAAATAACAAAGGGTTGAATCAGTCAGCTGAAAAACACTTTCCTACACTGGATACAAAACACCAGTTTTGTGTTAAATCATATAAATTTTACCTTAAACATGTAATTAAAATGTATTGAAGAGAATTTGCAGAGGCAAACAACTGACAAACTATGCCTATTATGATCAATTCACTTTTTAGCATGATTTATTAGCTCTCAAAGAAGACTGTATAGCAACTTGAAAGCAGTTTCTGTCTACAGTAGAAAGCCTCTAACAAGATGAACACATTAAAATACCAATCTGACTATTACTTCCTAGTAAAATTTATTTGAAGTAAAATAAAGGTGTTTGTAGATTCTAGACTCCCATAGAATGATTTAATGAAGCCTTATGGTGAGTAGTAATAAAAAGACAGATAAATCTGGTATGCTGCTCTACTGTGAAATTTTTGTTGAAAGGAGAAATAAAAGAAACTAAGAAAAGGTATATTCCTTTCAGATGAAAAGGCTCTTAGGAAATAACCATTGAATATTTTCTTTTAGTAGCAAAGTATTCTTCATTAAAATGTGATTCAACAGTATACATGAAAGCAAGTTCATGCCTGGCTAACACTTGATACTCCAACATTGGAAATAACTTCACTAGATGTTGCTGTTCTTCCTAAATTTCCATCACTGTGTTCACAGAGCTAATTTGTCTTTCCATCACTGAACCCTAGTTCAAGAGGCAACCAAAGTGCCAGTTTTCCTGGTTGTATCTACCCTATATATTCTAATAAAGTCTGTAGTGTCCCTTAGACATCAAACTGAAACTTTTCTAAATGCTGTATAGATTTCTGCATTATAGCAGTCATGAATCAAACCAAAATATCAGCTATCGGTCTCAATTTACTGGCTGAGAGGTGAGGAGGAACAAATGAAATTCCTCTCTACTGTAAGTGATTTTATCAGGCTACCACTTCCCTTCAAGTAAAAAATCAAACAGAATATTGACAAAACACAGTATAGGTGAACTCATTTGAGTTTCTGATGAAAAAGAGGAGGAGCACACACACCACTAGCTAGTGATATCAGAGACTGATAAAGAGTGTAACCACTTCATTTTGATGCAAATTCCAATAGACAGTAATTTTAATTTTCCTTTTATTGGTAATATTAATAGAAAAGTCTCAGCTTTCCTGCAGGTCATGAATATTATAGCTGCATAAGAATTTCTTTGTTTTGAGCTACACCTGGAGTCGAATAAGATTAACCCAGGAAGGTACAGCTAGCTATCCAGAAATAAATACAGATTAAGAGGGGTTTAGGTCCAAAGTTTAGTTGATAGCCAAAGATATTCCTCAGAGAGATAAAGCAACTGGATAAACATCAGCCAGTATGAAATGAAGGGATAAGATAAATAGGAAAAAAAAAGAATAATAAAAAAAAGTTTATTAGATTTCATTTTTCTTCTCTATAATTTCAGCATCACAAGTGTGAGTCCATGACTGGCTTTTACATAAGGTCCAAGCACACTTCTAAACAAAGATGAAGCTCACTGATTATTTAAATTTTTGCCCTTTCAGGAAGATAAAGACAGCTTGTCATGAGAAATAAAAAGAGTCGTCATTCTTGCTTTGACAGTGAAAAAAAATACAATCTTTTATTATTATTATTATAATTTCAATCAAGCTAGCAGCTGATTACTGTTAAAGTGAAATGAGAGGAAACTTACATAAAAAATAAACTATTGATCAAGTTTGGTAGCATAAGTTCTAAGCTTTTTTACTTATAGTATAGCTCTGATTGTATCCGTTTTAAATTCCTGGCCATTTTATCCATAAAACTAAACTGAGTGCTTCCTGGGGTTGGTCTTGGGTTCTTTTTGTTTGTTTTTTGTTCTTGTTGTTTTGCTATCAATAGCCCTTACTCAGAGCCATTTCTTTCTGACAGAGGCAAGCATGTACACAGATGTAAAGCAGTCAGAATACTGTTCCTCCTGGTATCATTCACAATTTCCAGGTTAATTTTACTTAAAGACACATTTACCTGTGAAAAAAGGCTTATATTAGATGCTTTTTTCAAATTGTAGCTAACACCCTGATGATAGTTCACATTTCTGGTATATTGTTCTACACACAGCTAGTTTTCAAGTATTTCTAAAGAAACAGAATCATCCTGGTTTTACCAAAATATTACATTCCGTATGTAAGCATTTGAAATGCAATGTGAGTTCCTTTACGGTCTTTCTAACCTGAGAATCTCTTGGCTTCATTCATGTCCCTGTTGCTCAAGTTTGGCCATTTAGCCTGAGGTAGAATATCAGACAGATGATTCAATAGCTTAGGTGTTAATTAGTGTGTCCCACGATCTATCATCTTGGGCTACTATCTATTCTTTGACATTGATGTTATCTGGTTATTACCAGAGACTTCTTTTACTGATATATAAAAATTATATGATGTCAGTATTCATCTTATATCAGAAAGTGAAGGTCAGCTTTTAATGTATGTTAAGAATTTGATGCTACACAAGGAAAAGAACGTAGAATG
>JAOXXN010000395.1:77272306-77288192 GCA_026770055.1 Myrmophylax atrothorax
AAAGAGATCAGGTTGGTCAGACAGGACCTGCCCCTCCTAAACCCATGCTGGCTGGATCTAATCCCTTGTCCATCCTGCAGGCGCTGTGTGATTGCACTCAGGATGATCTGCTCCATAACCCTGCCAGGCACGAAGGTCAGGCTGACAGGCCTGTAGTTGCCAGGGTCAGCCTTGCAGCCTTTTTTGTGGATTGGGGTGACATTCACCAACTTCCAGTCATCTGGGACCTCCCCAGAGAGCCAGGACTGTTGGAAGATGATGGAGAGCGATTTGGTAAGCTCTTTTGCCAGCTCTCTCATCACCCTAGGATGGATCCCTATGAAACATTCTCTGAATTGTTCCAAGGTGTTCTTATTACAGGTCTTTAAATTACAGTCTAAAAAACACCAAAAAGTAGATCTCAGTAGTAGAGTTTTCAGAATAATAAGGGAGAGATGTAATATACTAAAAGATTTCTTATGATATCAGTAGTTAAAACAGGCCTTGGAAATGTAGATCTAACCAAGTCAATCTTAATTTGGAGACAGGATAAACTTTATTTGTTCTTTTGTGCTTCTAGTATTAGCACATATTTTTCATAATTATTTGAAAGCTGAGAAGGAATTCCTCTATCAAGGAGAACAGAAAAATCTGAGGAGTGCTGACAGTATATCATGGAAATCAACTAGGCAAGTCTGTTTTTTAAATTCATTTTTCATCAATTATTTTTAAGAAGTGACATTGCATTTCTTCTGGTAGAAGTCTTCCCAGACTATTTCAGAGTCTAAAGAAAGACAGAGAAATAATATAAAGAAAATGGAATAAAGATGATGTCTGAAACAATGTAATTATTCAACATCATTACACAGGTTCATGTATAAATGAGGATTCCATTTTTACTCTCAATGCTAAAAATTTCACAAACACAGTACTAATAAACAATGTACTGTCCAAAAACCAGGAAAATATAGTAGCATCTATCTGTGGATATTTTTGTATTGATTGGTAGAATCTACAGATCTCACCCCTCTGGAAGGAAAATCAGATGATCTAGAAGCAACAGAAAGGGAAATTAAAAGTCTCATGGTTTCTTGTTGTTATATAACACTTGCTATGCTCTATAGTCTTCCAAAGCAAACACTGGTCATACTGATGCCCTGCTTTCCAGGAAGCATCTGGACAACATCTGCTGATGGGAAGTGGAGAATAAATCTTACCTGCCAATCTACTGTAGGAAGTGGGGTAGGCTAACTACACAGCTGTGTTGTGAATGCAGCCTGCAGCAGAAAGGCCCCGCATTTTGAAGACTTCCAAGAGTTTTTGGAAAATGTTCAGCATATCATGAAGCAAAGGTACCTGCCAGCTCCACTAAGAGAAGCCATTTAGGCATATCAACCTGAGGCTTCATGCAGGACATCTAGGTTGCCATAATTTTGATCACAGCACAGCATGTTAAAAAGCATGGTGGTATTCATTCTGAGCTCCCAGCAGGCCATGAAGAAAAGAAAATCAAATAATTTGTAAATACTGCAGGTACATGGGGACTTCACAGGTGCCATTCCTAAAGGTCTGTCTTGGGCTGGAGTGTTGCAGTGATTGGAAGTCTGTAATTTACAAAAGAGTGGGACACATCTCTTTCTTGTTTCAAATACTGTTGTTTGCTTCCATGACATGAAAGAGATCTGTCCTTTTGAATTTGAAAACAGACCTTATATTTAAGACTATTATTCCTATTACACTTGATTGAAGCTCTGCCACTCAGTGGAATGGGAGTAGAATTAGGCCTTGTATCAGTTCTTGTAGTTTGTGATACTTACTGTAAATAAAGTAACTGAGAGCTTTTTTTTTAGAGGTACACTGAATCAAAATTGACTCAAGGTGTAGCTTCAAAGCAAACTAGCTAAATGTGCATGTTTGCATAACCTCATTCAGAGGCATGATTCACTTTCCTTTAGACTGGAAATAAGAATAAATTAAACAAAATTACACACATTCTGTTCCTAAATTACTGTTTCTGTGTAAGAGTTTGTCATTGTTTAAGTCATCTAGAAGTTAAACCAGGCAATTTTTTTTTCACTGTCTCTACCTAGGTAAAGCTTAAATGATTGCTTTTTGGCAAGAATGTCATCATGTGATAAAACTCATGTTGTGATTACGGTGGATGTAGTCATTTATCTTCTGCTGACAGGTTCAGACAAAAGGAAGATAAGTGAAGCTATTGTAATTGTAAAGTGACCTTTCTGCTTTAAAACATTGACAGCCATCCTCTCACTTCTATACAGTATGTTTGCCATCATGATAGTTTGGGGTTTCTTTAGTCTATTCTTAGTTTTAATACTTACAGTGCTCTCTCTTGAAATGTTTGTAGATTTCTTCTGGTTTCCTCAAGATAACATTTGCTATGTACCTGACAAAATGTCAACAAATAGTAGCACATGTTTTCTTAAAAGGACTCTTATTTTTTTCATGTTTATATCAAACCATAATTTTGCTGAACAGAAAAAAAAACCCCTGCTCCTTCTTTTTCAGTTTTAAGAAGCAATTTTTTCATGTGTATCCATTTGGGACCACCTGGTTAGAAATGCAGCCAAGTAGACCAACTACAAAGATTCACATATAAAACAAGGGGGCATAAAATTTGCTCCTGAATACAAGGAAATGAAGCTGTATTTGCTACTCAGTTTTCACAAACTGCTTAAAAACTCAGCTATAGGGTGGAAACATTTACAGTGTTATTTTTAAAATAAAGCTTATCTTACTGCAAGTAAGATAACGGGGAACTGTTATTCATCTTGACAGTGACAAAGTACCAAAAACGGCTTGATGGTAAGGAGTAGTCTTGAATTTGACTTGGCAACCAGTCATGTAACTAAGAAAGCCCTAATACATTTTAGTTGTTCAAGTACACATGAATAAATTTGGGCTTCTGCCTGCTACTCACGATTTAGATAGGATCTCTTGCAAGGTGCTGGCACTGGGCATAATTATGGCCTGGCTTTCCATCTTCTTGGTCAGTAAGACTGAATAAATGAAAGGATTATCCTGATTTATAGCCGTTGTATACTATCAGAAATTTACCATCTTTCTTCCCTCAGGGAAAGGAGGGATTTTGACTTAACAGTTTGACTTAGATTATAAACTAGATGTTAAGGAACTCGTCTTTGACAATGCCACCCTGTGGTAGTCAAGTTGATTCACTGCTCCCCAGAAATATTGCTCAGCAAATAATTTACAGGGCCTCTCCCTCAGTTTTGGCAGAATCTGTGAGTAGCCTGCTGTTTCCCAGCACTAATGCATTATTTGTGTGTTTGACAGCTATCTTTAAGCAACTGGTATTTGGATTGCTCATGTAGGTTTTCATGATGATAACTTGTAAATAAACAGACAAACTCCATGCCTGAGAATAAATGTTATGGTCAATGGGGTGATAATTTGCCCATAAATTTTGCCTTCCTTCTATTGTTCAAAAACCACTACTTCAACACTATCACTGTAATTTATTAAAGTGTATTTTTTGTTTAACATTATGCCATTTCAATGTCTTTATAGGGAGACTCCCTCCTACTCTCTTGTGAGTAAGGTGAATTTAACAACGAAAGCTTTTCAAAGGGATGGGTACCTTATGCAAAATCCACTGAACTTCAGATAAGGAACTTAAAGAAAAGGCAAGCTCTTCTCAATTTATATTCTGACTTTTATTTTTAAATACTGTGGTTTTGATGGAATTCATGCTAGACTTTGACAAAAATTTTTTTTTGAAGGAAGCACTCTAAAATGCGTAATCAGGAAAAGATTCCTGAAGCTACTCCAACAGTTTCTGGCTTTCCAGGTCAGCTACAGATGTGGAAACAAAATTGCTTCTTTAGAACAAAATATTATATAAAATAGGTTACATTCTACAGTTTATGAGGAAGAAAATATCCTATATGCTATAATGGCACTGGCAACAAAATTCAATGAAAAAACCCTCTTACCTTATTTCTCCATAAAATATCCTTATTTATGCCTGATATGCCCTGTTGTTTATGACAATCTCTCTTTTATAAATCCCAGCAATAAGAGCCATTTATTTGCTTAATAATTGGCAGTAATTGACCAATCCTTTGTATGAAACATGGTCTTAATTTCCTTTTATACATGTAGACTTATTTTTTTTTTTAATTCTTCAACAATTTGATTACTTTTCATATGCTTTCAATATGTTTGATGCACTTGGTTCTAAAAGACCATCAGTAATATTCAACAGTAGGCTATTGTAGAGATAAAAAGGGGAAGATTACTATTTTTATTAATATCGTTAACATTGTACATCAACAATGATGGGCTTAAGGAGTGATACGGACCATGTGCCAATACACCCTCTACACAAAAGCATCATTCTTCCCATAGAAGATGCCTCTCAGAGCCACTGAAGGACCCCAGGTTATGTGAATCATACATTGTCAGCTGCTGTTGCTTAATTTGCCTTAAGGAGCTGTCTTCTGTCAGAGTGCTTGCCAAGGAAAGAAAGAGGCATATATAAAGAAAAAATAATTCCTTTGCTTTCAGATCCCTAAAGGGCTCTCTGTAATAGGAATTGTGACTGAAATCCTGCAACTGTGGAGAGCCACTTAGGTGCTTACAGATAATTTTTATAGTGGTATTCAGGCTTTTGATCCACATTACTCATTGCTTATTATTTGAATCATCCACACAGACTATTTGGCTGGTTTTGGAGGCAGACATATAGAAAAATACAGTTCTATATAAAATCTTTATACACAGCAGACCATATAGAGCAACCTTCATTAAATATTACATGCCTTACCTAGTAATACTGACAATCAGTCCATTTTGTTTTTTAATTTTTTTGTTCTTTTAGATGTCTCAAACAAAACCAAAAGGGTTAATTTGGCCTTGCAATGTCAATGTATCACTGCGTATAGTTAAAAGTAAAGTAGTTTATGCATAAGAGTAGAAAAAAATATGGCATGTGCTTTGATGTTTATACTTGTTACATAAATTTGTTCCAAAAGCCTGCCATTACTTAGTGTAATTTCTCTATTCTTATGGTAGTAAAAAATGAGTGAGAAATGAAAAGAGAAGTAAATAAGTCGTGTGAAAGTCTTATCCAACTCCTCTTTAAATCTATATTTTGAAGCTGTCAATGCCAAAAGCTATGATACAATGTATAACAGAAATGCTGAATTATCCACGCAGAAAACATAAAGAAATGTGAGTCTAAAGGTGAACTTTAAAGTGGTTACTTATTCTAGATAACAATCTCTACAAAACAATTTTTTCCCTGATGCCAGTAATTTTAACAATAAAAGTGAAAGGATAACAAACTTGCCTTTAGTGGTGACAATGTGGTGATAGAAATGAATGATGTTCCTACACATATAAAGCAGCTAGAGCCTTTCCTCTCTTAGTGGTCCATAAAACAGTCTTGCAGAGCCAGATACAGAATTCTTCTGTCATGATTAGATTTGTTATATATAAACAGATTCCTGTAAAAATAAAAAATGTTTGGGTGACTAACATCTTAGCACGACCCCAAACAGTATTGCTGTCTCATCTGTTCTATTTAAACAATAAAATTTAAATTGTTCATACTTAATTTGAAAATGCTCCTTCAAGAATGTAACAGTAAAAACAATTCCATACATTAACTTCTAAACTACTGCCTGGAGTCTCCACTTTACAATTGTAGGAGGAGTTCGACAAAGTACTTCTGTTGATTTATATTTTTTCTTTGAGACAAATCATTTTGGTGATATCCACATATTCTACAAGATCTCTATGTGTTATTCTGATGCAGTGAAATAGCTGCTGACAGCATACTATGTTAATAAATTGAATCTATAAGGAAATAGTCTAGATTTTTCTCTCTCAGCAATCATCTTTGCAAAATTATATTCTTAAAATGGAAACTGTATTATTGATGAAATTTCTTCTGATGCTTTTTTTCTTTAAATTACATTAAAAGAAAAATTCAGTTGTTTTTTAGTCTCAGCAGCAGAATGAGATTTTATGGTCCATTCACCACAAGAACTGTTTCCCTGAAGGTTTTGTTTCCAGGAACAGTCATTCAGTTTTGATGGGCAAGTTAATAGGAAAAAGAAGGAAAGAATTTCACTGATCTATCAGTATAGGTAAGCAACCTATCTTTTTAAAGGATAAATCTTAGAAATATAATCAGATAACTGTGTCCCACAAAGGACACACAAGCCATACCCAGTGAAACTTATTAGAGAAATATCTGCTGAAACGAAAAGCGTCTATATTCAGAATCATAAAGACATTTTAGTATAGGCAGAAGAAAAAGGAGGAAATTTCAGGGATTAACTCTGAAAAGTGAACTCCTTTTTGGCAGTAAAAATAGAGGTTAGCATAAACCAATTTTCAGATGGAAGCAATTCTTGAATTTTTCAGATACCTTGCTATGGAGTTCCATCCTCTTTTTCAGATGCAAAATGACAAGGTAGCAACTATTTGGAGTTTTATACTCGTGATCTGTGATACAGGGACAAGTTCTTCTGCATATCTGGCATGTCTTTTATTACAGCCTGATTGCACTGACCTTGTAAAGCATTGTTTAGAATCCTGAAGCAAGTATTAAAAAATTGTCTCAAATTTTCTCCTTATTGTTTTCTGGTTTATTATGGTTTATCAGTACACTTCCTTTTTCACTTTCCAATGATACTGTCCACAGCCTATCTCAGTGGGTTAAAGATACAGGATTGAATGCTGTATAGATTTATAGTTTGGCTCTCCATATTTACTATATGTTCCCATGGTCCCTGTTGCAGGACTGATTTTTTCTTTCAGTGCATATACTTTCTTAAGTACCAGATCTAGTCAGATTATCTCCTTTACTGTTGTTATAGCTAACAAAATGTGCCAGTGATCCCAGAATAATACTCGCATTTCTGCCTCAGTCAATCTTCTCTTTTCATTGGCTTGTTCACTTAGAGACTTTACATGTCTTCTATGGGGATTATCTGTGACTCTGAGCATTTACTTACATGGTGCTGTATGACAACAGAAGATCTAATAAAAGAGAAAGAATTTTCAAGAGAAAAAACTAGAAAAACTAGCTATAAGGGCTTGTGGAGACCCTGCTTGTGTAAAGATGTGTTCCCCTTGTAATGAATAGGGCAATTTCTTTTCTGAATGCTTCTTTCATTTTACTTTTGTGCCTTTATCCTCACTCAAACTTTCATCTCTATTTTCCAAAGAGTCCATTACCTAATCTTCTCATTTCTCTATTACTCTTTTGGCTCCAGCAACATCCAGTACTGCCAGAAATTTAAACCTTTTCCTGTGTTGGCTCTGATTCTTAGCTCTGTTGACAGGTCTAAAATATAGCCTCTAGCAGTCTATATAAAAATGAGAAGTGTAATCATGTTTGAACAGCAGTGTGATCTGGAGTTTGAGCTTTGGAAAAAAAGATTTTAACACAACAATTCTCTTTTGCCATGTAAAGACAAGTGAGCACAGCAGTCCTTATGCAAGACTGAGCATCTTCAGCTCAAGAATATATCTGATATATCTGCTCTTACAACCAAAAGATATGCATATGCTCATGAGGGGATGAGAGCATAATCTCAGTTTGACTTTGCACTAAGGTCTGGATTATGTTTTAAAAATATAAAGGAGAAATAGTGTAGAAAGGGTGCTTAAGGAACAATGGTAGGCTTTTTTCTAAAAATGTTTAGGACAGGGCAGAATGCTGTGAGGCTTCAATTCTGCCTTTATTTCCTTCTGTCTCTTCAGTTGTTCCAAAACAGATAGAAGATTGCACAATTCCACTGTCTAAGCAAACTAGGTTAAATATACAGGAATATTTAAGAGGTTGGATTGTTCCCCCTGTTTGATTCTTGCATCTGATCTATGGTCAAAAAAAATAAAAAACCAAACAAAAAAACAAAACACAACACCTACACTGGAAAATCTGGTACCTTTGAAATGTGGATGGTAGTATTAGGGCATAATGCCCGGTGCATGTGCATGTAGCAAGTAACTAGCTGCCTTTTTACTGTTGAGTTTAAGCACATGAAGAAATGGTTTAGGGCATGAATTAGGCCTGGAGTAACTACTGTCTTACAAAAATTCTCAAGCATACTTTGACAATTAAAATGCTATCACAAGATAAAATCACAGAACCAGTCATGTTGGAAGGTGTTACAGAGGTAGACTACTCATTTTGCATATTTTAAACCAAGAGCAGGTCTGAAACAGTTTATTAGTTTGCTAATGACATATAATTAACCAGCAATCATGCAGGTTGAATATTGCTATTATAGCAGATAAAGCAGATCACATTAAAAAAATGTTAATAAATCCATAGAAAATTCTAAATATGTCTCTATAACTAATCCTAAGGAGTTCTAATCACAGTCATACAAATCATGTTACAAACACACCCCTCCCGCTAACAGCACTTCTGTATTACAAATAGTGCCCTGTCTGGGCACATAGGGTCCCCTACTTGTATCAACACCCTGCAGGAGCTGAGGGATGCTCTCACCTTGTGGGACCATGTGATGCTCCCAGCAGCTGCTGAGCTAGCACCCACAACCTCCCATGCATCTGGCAAGGTATGGGTTTCTGCTTGCAGTTGTCAGCTTATGACATCTGACCAGACTGCTCTGTCTGGCCACAGAAGATGCATGATACCAGTGGGATGACTTCTAACTTGTGTGTCTACTCCAAGGTTTCCACTCATGTGTTACAACTTGTCATGCTTTTATACTTCTTCTGATACTGACATCTGTGTCACTTTAAAATGTCCTTCCATAATTTCTTGGTTATTCTTCCAGATGATGCGTCTTCACCTTTTACATGATCATTTGGGGAATAATAATTGTCTTTCTGTTTAGCACAATGAGTTGGGGACAAATGTTCTCTAATTCCGCTTATTCAGCCCGACACATATTTAAATAGTTTCATGTTATTACCCACAGCAGATGCATTTATCAAGTCCATTTGGCACAGATAGACTATGAAAACACTCCACAAAAGACATCCTGTGAAGTCATTCTAGTCTCATGATCTAAACAGGTTCAAAATACAACTCAGATCAAATTTCTTAGGGTTTTTCTCCAGCTGGGTTTTGGAAACCTCTATAGCTGTCAATTATACAATCTCAAGGCAACTTGCTTCACTTCTTAATTGTACTGAATTTTTTTTTCCATATATCTACTTGGAACGTGCCTTGTCATAATTTAAGACCATTGTCTCTTGTCTTCCAGCTGTGCAACTCAGTGAAGAACTTCACTCTGTCTTCTCAACAACTTCCTTGTAGAAGCTGGAAGCCTACTGGAAGATCCCCTCAAAACCATCTCTTCTGCAAACCATTCAAGTCCAGATCCCTCAGTCTTTCCTCACAGGGCACATGCTCCAGCCCACAACCATCTTGAGGGCCTTCCAATGGTCATATACAAGTTTATCACTGTTTTTTTCTTGTTATGGAGGCTCAAAACTAGGTGCAGTTCTTAGGACATGGTCTTGTAAGAGTTAAGTAAAGGGTAAGTAGTCATTTCCAAGAGACATTACTTCCCAGTAAGACAACACAGGATGCTGTTGGCCTTCTTAGCTGTCAGAGCACACCACTGACTGATGTCTTGCTTTCTGTCCACCAGGAAAACTAGAGCCTTTTCCATGGAGGTGCTGTCAACCCATCACTACACTGTACCAAGGCATGGAGTATGTCTGTTCCTCTGCATTTGTCTATCTTCCTTTTCAAGCAGTTCTTGCCAGCTCTTTCTTTCACTCTCTGCAGGTCCGAGTGACAGCTCTGCCTTTGAGTGTATTGACTACACGTCCACTTTGCTGTCCACATTCCTGTTTGCTGCTGTAGGTGGTACTATGCCACTTCAATGTCCTCATTCTCCTACTGCCTGACAACAGTGTCACAGTAACCATAATTTCACATGTGATAAGACACCAGATAGCAGTAGATGTCTGAGCCATACACTAAAAGAAAAGCATTTGGTTTCTACAAAGGGTAAAGGAGACACAAAAGTCATCTACCCTGAAAATGAGCAGCAAAAGGAAGGGCGATCTTCAGGAGGTGGAGTGTCCCAAGACACACTGACAGCAGCTGTGGGTTGTGTGTTGGAGTACCAAAACCTCATCAGGGACTGCAGACCTAGGGAGGGTAGGGGCAGGCTGTTTCTTAAAAAGAAGGAGGTTTGATAACAGCAGATAATAGCAAAACATGACAGGCATGTTGTACTAGACAACTGTACTTCCAAACAGTCACTAAAGCCTGTGGAATATGTTCTGTGACAGGACCCGTGTGAGCTAATTTTCATCTGATCAAGGCTGACTTTATGTTGGCCTTGCTTTTATGAAATAGGAACCCAAAATCTCATGGGGGCATCAGTGACAGAGACTGCTTCTGAAATGCTTAATTTACCATGGCAAATACAGTCTACATGCCTTCTTTTTCCTGCTTCCCTTAGCTGTAACCACACTGCGCAGTAGTCAAGACACATTTCCTCAAATATTCTCTTAAATTAATAGTCGATGGAGACTAAATTCTGACTTACAACTATGATAAACCATTGGGATCCAGTGGAAAATTACATTGAAAGATAAAATTATAAACTTGTTTGGAAATAAGTATGATACATCCCAACCATACTCTCAGATGCATCACAAGTGTGGCCAGCAGGTTGAAGGAGGTGATTCTCCACCTCTACTCCACTTTCATAAAACCCCACCTGGAGTGCAATATCCATCTCTGGAGTGCTATGTCCATCTCTGGACCCCCCAGAATAAGAAGGAAGTGGATCTGCTGAAGCAAGTCCAGAGTAGGTCCACCAAGTGATCAGAGGCCTGGAGTACTTTGCTATGGAGAAAGGCTGAGAAAATTGTGATTGTTCAGCCTGGAGAACAGAAAGTTCCAGAGAGACCTACAAGAGAGCTGGAGAGGAACTTTTTACAAGGCATGTAGTGACAGCACAAGGGGGGATGATTTTAAACTGAAAAGGAGTATGTTTAGATGAGATATTTGGAAGAAAGTCTTTACTGTGAGGATGGTGAGACACCAGAACAGGTTGCCCAGAGAAGCTGTAGATGCCCCATCCCTGGAAGTATTCAAATCCAGGTTGGATGAGAATTTGAGCAACCTCATCTAGTGGAAGGTGTCCCTGATGATGGCAGGGGGGCTGCAACTAGGTGATCTTTAAGTTCCTTTTCTACCCAAACCATTCTATGATTTGGAATCATTTGATAATTCCTTCTACAGCAGCAGTGAGACTGTTTATTTCCTAAAAATAGTTTGTTTATGCACTATTAACAATTGAGTTTAGCAAAGAGAAAATATAGTGGTTTTTTCAAAGACTGATAGTTCTATACAAATCTGGTGATCAAAAATTCCTGACGGAAAAGGGTTTCTATTCCCTTTGTGTGGAAAAATGAGAAAAATGCGTAAGATATACATCACCCACTCACACCTTCTCTAGGGATATTTGGTGAGGCAGTCTAGCAATCACAGCTGACAAGCAGTGGATTTTCCACTTCACAGGAGAAGCCAAAGTTTTGCATTTTATTCCTTTTTGAAATGAAAACTAGAAGTGCAACCATATTTTCCATTTGAAAATTTCCAGGCAGCTCTAGTAACCGCATGTGAGCTTAGACAACAGGACGGTAATGGATGCCCAGAAAGGCTCAGTGAAGGAAATATCTCTTACTCAAGAGGTCATTTTTGGCAGTCAGGCTTCTATTTGAAAGGACTAGCTACTCATTACTGCTCTCCCATGAGGCACATGTGGCTGCATATGGCATAAATGAAAAGAAACAGTGCTGACTGAAACAACTTTTCCGATAGACGTAACACAGAGTATATAACAGAAGAAATTACACAACTTATCTATATACTGTGAATGCCACAGAAGTGGTCTTACAGCAAAAAATGAGGAGCTTCAATACAGGACAGAGGTGAGCAATCTCTGGTTAGCCTTTCTTTTGTGCCTCCACGAAACCAATACTCAGTGCATCTTTAAAGTGGATTGTGTGGTCATTCTTCACAGCAGAACCAGAGAATCTAGAAGGTTTCTGCTCAGGCTGCATCTCACTAGGTGCTCATAAGTCTCTTAAGCAACATTGCTAGTTATTGAGTTGCAGTCTTGCTTGCTCAGTTGTCCTTATTTTGTACAGTATTTCCTGAGCTAACTAGGATGACTGATATTGTGAAGAGCTCTGTAAAAGAAAAAAACTGTGATTTCTAGTAACCATGTCTGCTACTCAGTAAAGATTTTGCAACTGCTCAGAAAGCTTGACTATATTAAGATGAAATATGCTAGTACATGTACCTTTGTGTAGAGGGAATAGTCTAGATGCATGTAATGTCTTGTTATTTTATGTTAGAGGAAACTTAGTAAGAATGGGACATTAATAAGGCACAGACATAGCTGACACATTATAAGATAGCACCAAGAAATTTTAGTTATTGTAGTCATTTCCAGAGAAGATCTGCTCATGCCTGCTATCTTCCTTTCAGAACTTTCTACCAAGTATTAAAATCCCTTACCTACTCCAGACAAAGCCTGTGACTTTTCTGTCAAGGTATTTGTTATACAAATATAAGGCCAACCTTTTAGAGACAGTTTGGTGAATTAGATAATGCAATGTATAGACTGTTTCAGGAGGGATAAATGTACCCTACTTCATTTGAGGACTGACAGTAGGAATAGCCTGAAAAAAAAAAAAAAAGAGGGAGCTGAAAAAACCCATGGATTTTATGCCTTCCTACACATTATGATTGTGCAGATGTTAATCCAGAGCAGGCGATGTCTGTCTCAGACCAATGAGCCCAGTCAGCAAAGGTCAAATAGAAGCTTGCAGCTGGGAAGGGTCAAGCTGGTGAATGAGAAGGAAAAGCTTGCTGAGACCATAATCCCTTCACTCATGTCAAAACAGATTTGAGCTATTGTTCAGCCTGTGGAACCTCTATTACCTTCAGAAGTCATTCTCTTTGAAAGCATTCAGAAGCCTATGGATAGGAAACTTGAAATGAGCACAGTTTAAAGGAATTCACCTTTGTCACTTCAAGGAGAGAACAGCCTGTGCCCTACAATTATGAACATAAAACATAGGCACAATGAAATTTCACTGGTTTAAGAGTTTTGGTGCTAGAATAATTACAATCTCTTGATTTTGATAAGTTTTTCATTTTTTTATAATTTAAGGCATAAACAAAGGTATTTATTTGCATTAATCTTGGTCTGGGGGGTAAAGTGCCTTGATTTATTGATGGAAGCAGTACTTTTAAATGAGATATAAGCTGCTGAGCATAGCCATAAGAAACTCAGAAGAAAATGTGAATCCTTTGCAGGATGAGTAAAGCTTACATAAGATTTTTTTATAAAAAAAAGTTTTAAAGTGTCACTCTAATCTGAATAGACCTCAAAATTTATGTGGAAGTAGGAAGGAATGCAATAGGGGACATAGGTACTAAGGCCAACCATGCATGTGCCTAGGACTTCTGGGAAGTTAAATATTAACTTTGTAAAGAGAGATAAAGAAGGAGAATAGTGGACATGGTAGTTTGCAAACCAACCCATCTTCATAGACTGAATGCCAGTAAGACCTAAGCAGATTTCCTTGATACTCACAGAAATCTGTTGACAAAATTATCATCATTTAGTCAATATGAATTATTAAGAAATACGTGAGCATCAGGCAACATAATGAAAGCAAAAACTGATGATGTGATTTTGATAGAAATCACAAAATAACTAGATGTATTGATCATAAAATAAAGGCATATATGGGATCTTTCAAAGAATCCACAGCAATGGTCTGTTTGAGTTTACAAGAAAACTAGGCACAAACACAAAGCCTCAGACCAGAGGCATAATTCTTAGATGTCTGATTTAAAAAAGCTTCTCTGTAGGAGGACAAGAGTGTGTAAGAGGTTTTATTCTTCAGTGGGAAGGATCCTAGGAGAATCAATCTCATAGAAGTTGATAAAGAAACAGGAAAGAACAGGCCTTTGTTCTTAAGTGTAATGAATTGCCACTTTTTTCATCTTGTTTGGGGAAGAAACAAAAAAGGAAATAAAGGGAATTTATCAGGAGATTTTGACTATAACATGGGTTCTTTGGCAGGAAATTCTTTTACACTCCCTTTCTTTACCGTCCCCCTCCCAAGACAACCAATATCACCCGACAGGAAGAACAATGCTAAAATCTAATTCCAATACCAAAATTATGTTATAAGAAATTCATTAGTTTTGGTCAACCACAGAAACTCCTAGAGTCAAAGAGGGATTCAAGTAGGATTTTCAGGTTGCAAATGCAAGTGCAGAAAATAATACAAAAGCAACCAGACAAGCAAAAAATCAAAGGAAGGATCCATTGTCAAAAAAGCAAAAAATAAGAGGTAGCTGGTTTAAACATCAATTTTCCTTAACATTCAAACATGATCTTTTAAATATTAGTAAGAATAAATGATCCACCAGAAAACCTAACGGAAATTCAGTCTCCCAATAGACTGTTGGAAATTAAGTTGGAAAGCTTGTGTTGTCTTACTGGAGATAGTTTCATGTAAGGATTTCTTTGAAAGCATAACTGTATGAAAGATGAAAATTTCTGCTTGTGATGAACAGCAGGTATTTAAACCACCTCTTTGATGTTGGAAAATTACATTTCCAGTATACCAGCAGTAAAGCCAAGTAGTTCTTCCTCATAATTGCCGTGGCATTACCATACTATTACTTGCAGCTATTACCATAGTTTTGACTTTCTTTATTAAAGTCTAATCAGGTCAACTCCCAGCATACACAGATAGACTTTAACTATGGCCATGCCACCCTGACATCAGATCTCAGAAGCTCAGCAGGGTCAGGCCCAGACAGTACTTGGATGGGAGACCTCCTGGGAATACTGGGGGCTGTAGGTTCTAGTCCTGAGGACTTCACTGTCACCGTCCAATCTAACTCGGCCATGGCAGATGAAGCTTAGGAGTAAAGGGTAGCGCCAG
Source organism: Myrmophylax atrothorax (assembly GCA_026770055.1). Taxonomy (NCBI): domain Eukaryota; kingdom Metazoa; phylum Chordata; class Aves; order Passeriformes; family Thamnophilidae; genus Myrmophylax; species Myrmophylax atrothorax. The sequence goes on from JAOXXN010000395.1 coordinate 77,287,262, forward strand.
TTCTGCTCACTCTGTGCCTCACCTAAAAAATCCACTATGCAGGCTTGAAGGGCACACCCACGTGGGGAGAACCCTTCCCAAATCTTCATTCACGAAGCCTAACCATGACAGATAGACTTTGATGGATTTGGACTTAATTGTAGAAGCCACTCATAAGCCCTTGAAGTCTGCAAAGAGTCTTATGGAATATAGGAACTATTTATGTGTCAGCTTTTACAAGGAGGAGCTAATAGAATTCCATACACATGGCATAAACCTGCTTCTCTGATAGTGACACATTCCTGGTGTGGGGTTACATTGAGATAGCTGATCTGCCTCCTCAAAGGATGAGGAGGAGTTAGAAAAAACACCAAATGTTGCACGGAACAAATAAATAAAATGCCTTAGTTTCTGTTATGGAAACTTCCACAAACTACATGGATTACAGAAGTTGAGAACAAAAAGAGACATGCAGAAGGAGAGTGAAATTGTAACATTACCTGAAATAAAATCATCTCAGTTGTTCCATTGGTTTGGACAGACACATCTTTCATTGTGTTGCAAAAAGTACAGACAAGAAGAATTGAAGCTACCTTTTGAAACTTCAAATTTCAAAGGGCACCTTAGCCCTATGACTGAGTTTAGATTAAACTAGACAGCTGCTTATTAGATCTAAAAGAAGCTAACTTTCACAAAAAGATTTGAGGCTCAGCTTGGGAAAAATAACAGTCTTAAGTCCTGCCAAAAAAATGCTCACATTTGAAAGCATAAAAACACGTGATATTTGCTGTGACACAAAAATTCCAAGAATCTGATACCAAATTCAGTTTCAAATAAAATGAGTGCAACTCAGCTGTACTTTGTATGTGAAGAAATAATGATTCTGAATATATAACCAGTCTATAACTCTTAGGGAGATGTAAAAAAATAAAATTAGTCTTGATCATGACAT
>JAOXXN010000395.1:77288202-77310515 GCA_026770055.1 Myrmophylax atrothorax
ACATGAACTGAGAAGTACTAGGAATTCTAATACCTCCCAGAGAAGCTGCAGTGGATCAGTTGAAGAGGCTTTTTTATGCTAATGTGAAAAGTGAAATTGCAATAATCAGATACCTCAGTTTGGTGAAGAAAAGAAGCCAGCATTGTCAACCAAGTTATTTTATAAAAAAATCTTGGAAAAATTAATTGCACTCAGCCAAAGGATCTTTCATTTTAAAGTAGTGAACTTTTTTAAGGAAAGACAAAATGTTTTCTAGAATACACAAAGTCTTGTCTCTTTCTAGTTAAACAACCTCAGCCCTACATTGTGTTTTAAAACATTTATGGACCTGTATTGTAATTCATTTTCAACACAGTCCATACTAAAGTGGTGGCATTAGTGCTTGATAGTTAGAACTCATCAACACTGTACTATTTTTTCATAGAAATGGTAGGATTAACCTATAGGAGTAGTGAGCATGAAAAACTTTTGCACCAGACTCAAAAAAAGTGGAACATTTTTCTTGTGACAACTCTGGTCTTACACATCACATTATTTCTTGCAGTATTTGTAATGAATTCAGGTATGTGCTGGGAATTGTTAACGATACTAGCATGCTGTTAACACCATAAATAATAACATTAGAGAGTTTAGTAGCTATGCTTCTTTGGATGCTGAGCTGAAAAGCACTCCTTGATTCCCTAGGATTTACACAAATCTTTGTTTCTGTCTCCCAGTGCTGTATCTAAAGCAGAGTAGGAGCTAAAACCAAAACAGAATCAAACTTCATTCATCTTGAAAAAGAAGAAGATTGCATGGGACTTCTATAATGCAGTGTATAGTGAGCCACAAATTCATAAATATCTACAGAATGGTGCTATTTATGGACAAATAAATCTATAATCTTATTCTCCTACGGTGTACTCCCTGGTCAATGACATTCGCTTTGAAGTTCTATGGTATTTTCATTAAGGGCACTGAGTAAACACATGGTTATATCACCAAAAGACTATTTTTTTGTCATTTTACCTTATGGTTGTTTACTCTAAAACCTGTTTGCTTTGATAAGAAAGATTACTAGATAATTCAGCAAATCAACACTGGACACCAGCTATTTAACTGCATATATTTTCCTCTGTACTTCATGATGATAGACTGCCATCCATTAGATGAAGTATAGAGAACACTGAGACTTATTATTTATTTATCTGACAAAGATACATTGCTCTGATAGCATTACTTTTATTCTAGAAGCATATTATCTCTGCCTGGAAGACTGACACCATGATTCTCCTAGTTTCATTCATCAGTCCAAAGACTTTTCACAGCCTTGGCCTCAGCCTTCTTGTGGAAGGCAACTGTATGTGTAATAGAAAAACAGAAGGGCAGCTTTATTCTTTCAATAAACTCCCACAACAGTAAGAAAGGCTTAAAGGTAGCATTTTAGGCACATTTATTTTGAGTGTGGAGGAAAGGGGAGGAAGACTCTGAAGCTCTGTACTAGCAAGTGTGCATCTCTTTCAACACAGTAACAAAAATCATCCAAGTTTAGACACAGCAAGTTAGGGTTCATGAGTATGTGCTAACCTGAGCTGTGCTACAGGAGTGGAGTCCAGAAAAGTCTGTAGGGGGAAAAAAATCGACAGAGAGAAAAAAACCCACCTTGCATCTGTGGTGGGTAAGGCCCACTGATGGCTGCTGATCGCCAGCCTTTTGTGCATATTTGGGTAAGAAAGCACAGAAAAATGCCCTCAATTCAAATGGCACATTTCTACCATGCTGGTACCAATGCTTTTCCCTATGTGTACAGAAAGGGTTTAGATCAGAATGCAACTTCAGTGAGGAAAGCTGTTTGCAAACTCTGAACAACAACTTGCAGGTTTTTTGGGGCAATAATGCAAACTAACTCCACCAAACATTCACACAAACTGGCTACAGCAGCACTACAATGTTATGGAAGGAACGAAACAAAAACAACAATTCAAAAGCATTTCTGCACCTGTTCCTGTAGTAAAAGCTCAACAAAATCATGATGTTCTCAAAGCCTGGAGGCAATCTAATAAAAGATTCAAGTGATGCGTGCTGGAGAGTTATTGCTGCTACCATTTGAGGACATTTTTAATTTATTGCTGAAGCCAAAAAAATTAGCTTTTCAAGTATATTAAATTTACAGAGGTATTCAAGCTGTTACATCCAAGTGTAACTCAGCTTTCAATTTTAAAAAGCATCTTCTTTGACATTAAAAAAAAAAAAATAAGAAGGGAATCAAAATATCTTCCATCTTGTTTGCACAGTATCTGTGACATCATATTGGAGATTTTGCTCCTGATGTTGTTTGGCAAGCAGCTTGCAAAAGTCTTCATTTTTATTCAGAGTACATTTTTACGATAGTCAAGTTTATATTCTTAGCTTAATTTTTGCCATTAACAAACCACCTAAACCACAAAGCAGTAGGCAAATATTTAAGCCTATACCAAGATGAGGTTTAAGGCAGAAGGAAGGTGTATATTGCTCCAGTTGTGCTATTTTTGATGATGAGAAGACAGCATGATAACAGAGAAGACCCTTGATTTCCCCCTAGTCGTTCACTTCCACCTGTCTGAAGAAGTCATGTAATAACAAAATGTTAGAAATTCCTGCAAAAGGTGCAACGGAAAGTGCTTCACTGAGCGTCTAGTAGTGTGTGGACTCAACAGCATTTGCAGCAGACTTTTAATTGCATCATCAGACTTCTACTTTTTCTGGCTGATTCAGTGACAAGTCAGTAACCATATATTTTGTTCTGTGCTGGAATTACAGCTGAAATATGTTCACTTATTTCAAATGGGATCCATGCTGTTGAAACATTGGCTGATCTGGAAGTTAGGAGAATGAAACAAATATAGAGGAGGCAGGACAGAAACAAAGTAGGAAAGAAAAAATAGTTATTCTGAAATCTTTTGAAGTATATCAAAGTGAAGACAGAGCAAATTTGTGATGCTTCTCAGAGAAGAGAACGACCAATTCCCAGTTCCAACACAACTGAAATTGTTTGAACAAGTAGCTCTGAGTTAGTCACCACCCAGCCTGCTGTGGCAGGCTGGCCACTTAGGGCAGCTAAAACAAATTTCAGAGATAATTCAGTTCTTTCCTTCTTTTATGTAACTTTTCTCTCACTTCTGCCGACACAGTGTGCTATTTAAACAGCAATGTAAAATACAGCTGCATGAATCATATACAGACTATTCCCAATTAGTGGGGAAATGTGAGGGTCCCTGTAACAGATCTTAGCAATACTAAGTGCTAACATAAAGTAGAGATCTAGAATTGGATTCTGCTTAACCACTATGTAAATATACATATGGAAGCAGTAGAGAAGACATACATAAGACATATACACTAAAAGATAAAAAGAGAACAGAGACCTAGCTTTGTGCCAGGCTTATCTTCACCTAAAGATCTTCCTGTTAGACAGGCAGTGGCAAGCAAGACATAATACAGCAGTGCTAACACCTGCATCCAGAAATCATCCTAGCTGCTCCACACATCCAGTCATAACATCAACTAAAAATAAGGTAAAGAATTTTCAATGTAATAATGTTGAATTCAAAATCATTCTTGCTTTTGAGCCTTCAGAATTCATACACTTGCGTAACTCTTCTGTGACTCTGAAACTTGCCTTGCTTTTAGTTCAGAACAATTCATCATTAAAACATAAAATCATGTCATGGGTTGCAATGTGCAAGTTCACAGCATAGTGTTGTTTTACAGATCACAAGAGAATTTGAGGGCAATGGCCCAAAGAGAGAATATAACATCAGCTTGTTCTCAATCTCCTTTGTGAATAGTTGTCACTCAGTATTACTCATTCATGTTTTTCCAAGTTTGTTCACGTTAAAGAGAAAAAACAGTATAGAAGGATTCCTCTCACTCTTAAATCCAGATTGTAATTAAGTGTTCCAACTGTTGACTGCCACACAAAATTCATCTTCTTTTGCCATATATTCTCTGAGGAGCTGAGGAGTAACTGTTCTTGTAGTTCTTTTTACTCTGATGCCTTCACAGGGCCAAGGGTTAAGATTGTAATCATTCAGTAAGAACAAGGTAGAAAGAAGCAAACTTCTTCCTGTATGTACATGCAGAAAATCCCTGGGGAATGCAAGCCACTGTTGCTATGCTAAGAGTGGACCTCCCTGAACTACACGACAACATACTTCTTTCCTTGACTACTTGACAGCATCATTCTTTTCTTCACTGTGCACCCACAAGATTTCATGAATGAGTATCTTGTTCCTCCAGAGACAGTATGAGAGAAGGAGGAATGATACACAAAGTGAGTTGTTATCACCATAATCTGAAACTTTTTTATATGTAAAAATTATTAAGAAAAGGAAATCACAATGTTAACTTTTTTTCAGCTACACAGGTGTAAATCCATTACATTTCATAGAACTACACAGCATCTCTCTAAATTTAGATGAAGTATTACCAGAAGGTTCACAGATTATAAGATATCTTCAAAAGAAAATTTATGTGGCTGTTTCTATCAGGACTTTATACCTGACTATGTGAACTGTGAGATTAATGTCATAAATCAATGTTCCTTAGTGTAATATCATTCTGTTAGTAAATATGCAATCCAAAGAGTGTTTTTATGAACTTTGTGAGAAAACTCATTCACACTCATTCACAATGGTAGTGAATGACATGGACACTGTTCACATCCTATTATGGGGAGGTTTTTTTAATTTCAGTGATATTTTATGTTTAAAATATAAAGGAAAGCTCTAATAGCTGTAAATCCAGTGGCTTTGGTCTGGTGGTTGTTGGTCTTTCCCCCACCCCACCCCCACCCTGCTCCGTGCTTTCCCATGATTCAAAACTTGTTCTTATTCTTCTACAGGGCATGTTCCTATTTCTTTAATCTTGGGCAATTAATTTTACTTTTTTAATCCTTATGTAATTTTGTTGGGTTTTTATTTCCTCCCTCAGCCTTCTTATTCTTCTACACTTTAATTTTTTGTCTTCATCGTCTCCTGTACCAATATTTATAATTACTTATATTTATGAGTCTTATTGAAATTCATAATCAATTACTTACATTACTTAGGTTTCATTTTTATTTTAATATTCATTTTATTGTAGGATGCTTTTTTTTCGTCTCAGAAGATCTCTGTCAAAACAATGACAATGCAAACTCCTTTGACATCTCTTTGCATATAAAAGTCAGAGTACAGAGTTGAATTTTTTTTCTGAGAACTTATTTTTTAATTAATCTTTTTTCTTCAGTCTTTGTTGTGATTTTTTAAAAATGTACCTTCACATTTTAGAACTGTGGCAGAAAGGCAGGCAGGAAGGAACTGCAAAAAGATCTTGAGAGAAAAGTTATACTGAAGCAAAGAAGGGGGCATGAATGCTACATTTATTGGGATAAAACGTTCATTTTTAGAAGCAAGTAATCCTTTTGTGATCCTTTATCATTGCTGTAGAGTAAACACTTACTTTCATTTTTTCTTTTTTTATTGTTTTAAAATCATTTGCTGAGGTGGAACTTCAGAAGAAATAATCGGTAGTGTCAGGTAATTCACAGTTCAGTGATTAAGGTTGCCTCCTCATGCCCTTGCTGTTTGCTTTTGGATTTTTTTCTTTACAAGAGAGCACAAAGGAAGAGTTCTTTTTCAGTTTTTAGCTTTCCATTGTTTTCTAGATTTCTTCCTCAGCCTGCTTTCTTACAAATGGGAATCAGAAATAGAAAAAAGAATTTAAAAAGGAAAAAAGGGAAATAAAAGCACAAACACCAAAACACTTTTTTTTAAGCTTTTTCATCTGAATTTATATAAATGCTCCATGTTTGAATATGGAACAAAAGTATTAAAATATTGAACAGTGACTTTTTGAATGATGAAGGACATTTTCACAAATAATTGGGTTCCTCACAGATATACGCAACCCACCTTTAACAGGGAAGATTTCTGCATTAAAAAAACCCCAAAATGTAAAGTTTTACCTGTTCACATTAAGTTTTGTTTATAACAAAGGTCTAGATGAGAAAAAAACGTTGTAAGTGCTACAATTTTCTGTATTAATTCCGGTATTTCACAGACCCAGGAAACACAGAGAGATATTTTCATGCAATCATAAAGTTTCGGCTATTGTTTATTGTAAGTGCTGATCTTGCACACTACTCGCTGATGGAAAATTGTAGTGTCTCATATATGAACAGCTAAATATGACTATATTCTAACTTCTCCTGTTTAGTAAGTGCCATATGCTGAATTACATAATTGAAAAATATTCAAATTGTCTTAATAATATATTTCAAACATTTTAGGAATGTTTTAATTTAAAGGTAGGAGAGTAGTTATGTCAGTTTTAAAACATTAGGTTTCCACTTTGTTTCAGCTCTGTTTGGTTGAGAGACTTGGCACTATGTTCTGAAATATGCATATAGTTACTGACACCACAAAGATCCAATCAGATTGTAAGGTATTTCATGATTGCACTTAATGTTGAATGACTAATAATATATTAAATATTATTTTAGGTACGTAATTTGGAGCTAATGTGCCAAATAGTGTATTTTTGTCCTAGATAAGATGATGGCATAATGTGAAAAAATTAATTTTTCAAAGCCCTTAATAAATCAATAAGAGATTAGACTACAACCTACCATTTCCAGGTAGTTCATCCCATACCTTTCCCATTAACCTATAACCTGCAATTATACATGGAATATTTTTTTCCCTTTTTTGGGGGGGATGCTACTAGAATGCTGAGTATGTAGAAAATTACACTGTATTTTTTTTAAAATTGCTTAGTTTTACTGCTTTGTATAATTCTGGTAACAATCTGTGAGGCAGCAAATATCTAAGAGAGAGAGTTGTTGAGACAGTACATGGAACTGAGAAAGAAATTCCTCTTGAAATTCAAACATAAATTAAAAGATTATACTTGTGTGCATAGTAAAGAATTTTTATGCAAGTTCAAGTAATGTTTTACTCTTTTACTCCCAACAACATCACTATATATATAAATAATCATATAACCAGTTTTAAAAATACACTGAATGATCTTACTGAATAACATTTCCAGCAGTGCTGCTGGAGAATCATACTGACAACTAAGTGACTACTGAGATAATCTCCTCAATTTCAAATAACCATAGTATATGTTTGTGTTCAAGACACAGTAGACAAGATACACATTTTTGCAGTGATCCAAGTAAGCTTGCAGTGACCACATAACTAAAAACAAGTGTCTATTAATTATATTAATATTAATATTTGTGAATATTAATTATTTTCAAGAGGTAGTAATGTGATCAGCAATGTGCCACTTCTAGTTTTCATTGCAGTTTCAGAAGTGCCTTTGGATAACAATCTGATGCTAAAATTACAGCCTCTGCTAGATGGAAAATTTTAAAGGACCTTTCAACATCTTTGTAACCCTCCTATACTTACCCTCTTTTCCACCTTTCTTCTATTGCTTTCACTTTTAACTTTTTAGTCAAGAAAGTGAATTATGTGCTCAGTTGGCTCAAATCACTATAGTCATTACAACAGAAACATTCAACACCAGGGAACAAAGAGTATTTCATTACAATTAGGATTTGTCAATACTGCAAACATGAACTGTATAGAATTTGATTAAAGTGCTGCTGTGTACTGACCTGGTTGTGAGGTGATTCTAATTTGCAGTATAGACAGTAGGCCCTCTTTTATCATTTTCCCTTTATAACCTTCTCCACTCCATTAATGATAATAGGATCCAATTCTTTCCATTTTAATTTGGCGAGGAGGTTGGAGGTGAGCACCATGGAAAGCTGCTGAATTACTGTCATGTGACCCAAAGAAGTCAGCAAGTAGATAGTACAACAAATTTCATTTTCAACATTCAATTTTAATCCATAATGCTACACTATATGCCCAGATAAACAGCTAGTTTAATACTAATTTTATTCCCTTCTTATCATTACCCTGCTTGAGCTGTGTGCCGGCAAATTCAGTTGTTTCTGTTGTTTCTCAGTGGTTTCTGTGAAGTCTTTTACAGATTTGCTCATCACTATGTTTTCATTTTCATGATCTTAAAGTACTCCATTTCTAAATCACATTTTGCCTTATTTATTTATAGGAAAAATATAAACAGAACAACAGACCTGAAGAAAACATTCACCATTCAGAATGAAAGTCCTTACTGAACAGGGTCCCTGAACAGGGTTGGTAGAGGGACCAATACTGTTTAATGCCTTCATCAGCTATATAAACAGTAGAATTGAGTACAACCTCAAAAAGTTTGCATGTGACACCAAGCTAAGTGATGCACCTGATACGCTTGAAGGAAAGACCCATGGGAACCCCATGAAGTTCAACAAGTCCAAGTGTAAGGCCCTGTACCCGGGACCGAATGCAGGGTGTGCACCCCAACATTAATATAGTATGGAAGATGAAGAGTTTGAGAGCAGGCCTTCGGAGATGGGCTTGGGGGTGCTGGTGGATGAAAAAGTGAACTTGAGCCAACAGTGTGTACTTGCAGACCAGAAAACCAACCGTATCCTAGACTGCATCAAAAGAAATGTGTCCAGCGGGTCCCTCTCTACCTAGCATTTGTGAGACCCTACTTGGAATGCTGTATCCAGCTCTCAGGTTCCTGTAACAAAAAAGACATGGACCTGTCAGAGAAGATCCAGAGGAGGGCTGCAAAAATGATCAGAGAGCTGGAACATTTTTTCCTGCTAGGGAAGACCGAGGGAATTGGAGTTGTTTGACTTGGAGAAGAGAAGGCTCTGGGGAGACCTTATAGCACCTTCCAGTACCTAAAGGCAGCTTATAAGAAAGATGGAGAGTTTTGACTAAGGTTGATGGGACAAGTGACAGGACAGCAGACAATGGTAAGAAACAAACAAATAATCAAGAAAAAATCTGCTCTCTTTTTGTTGTTGTTTTTGTTTATTCATTTGGGGTTTTTTGTTTTGTGTTTTTTCTTGATATGCCCAGTAATAGAGAAAACATCCCTCTGTTATCAGTGCCGTTTCCAGCACAAAAGCATTGTCCATACCATCTACTGTGAGGAAATTTAACTATCCCAGCCAAAACCATCACATATGCTTAATCTGCATATGCTGCATTCTGAGGTTGCAGTCCAACCAAGTAGACGAAAGTGAAAAATATGTTGTGTTATAAAAGATGTGTTTTAGAAACAAGTAAAGTTTAAAAATTAAATTGGAAACCTCAGGTAAAGAGATTTTCATTTTTATCCTTGTTTTTGCTACAAATCTAGACTGAGTTCTTAAAACAAAGTAAAACTAATGTAAGCCTATTAACTGTTATGAGAACTCTTTCCATATCAAAAAAAAAAGGACTTTAAGACCCATTTGAGATCTTAGGAAACTCATTTGAATTCTGTGGATGCAATCCTGGTCTTATTCATTGAGGTCAAGTTACTGTTGAGTTCAGAATATTTTTTCAGTGGCCAACCTCATCTGCATGTTGGAGATAAAATTAATTCTACACATTATTAATTTATTCAATTTATGAAAGCCAGTAGTAACTATTCACACCAGGTACAGCATCCAATTGCAAAAATTAACATTGCTAATTATGTGTTAGAGTCCTGTGTTTTCTCCTGCTTCCCCTCTGGGGTTTGGCTGCCTGTGCTCAAGGCCAGCTCCCATCTGGTGCAGTTGTGGGACTGAGGGTCAGTGTTGGGAAAACAGCTTGGAGAGAAAAGGCTGTGAGAAGCCTCTTTGGCATCCTGCTCCTCTGCACAAGAGATGCTTCTAAGGCAAGATGTTTAGCCTTGTCTTTGCCAGAGCTGTGTTACAGCTTTACAGAGGTGTGGTCACCTGTATGTCTTGTTGTTCCTGACCTGTGAACTTGACTTTCCAGTTTGATCTTGGAGCTGCCTTGTGGCTATAAGCTATCCTGGTGGCCATAAACTAGCCTGGTGACCTGAACTGTCAGCTGAACGCAAGCACTGGAACTGCTCTTTTCCCTTGAGTACCCTGGGACTATGTCCTTTATCTTTGAAGGTGTCCTGCTGTCTCTCAGCTGCTGGCCTGTCTTCTCTTCTGGAGTAGCTGGTTCCTACTGCCTTCTGATTCTACCCACAAAGCAGTCATAGCAAATACCATGGACTGCTCATCCCCTGCTCTGAAAATAATCACATAATTATCATGTGTGTCCTAAATGAAAGTCTATGGTGGGGAATAGAAAAATAATACCCAGGTTTGGGGTTTTTTTTCCTAAAGTAATACACACCAGGTTGTTACAAAATCTGAGTAAGGAGGGAACAAATTTTTAAACATAGTCATTATCTTCTTTCTTCTGCTTCAGATATAAAATTTTATTTCATATTAAAAACAAAGCAAAACAAAAAACCCCCAACAACAACAAAAAACAAACTTGCAGCTCCATGGCAACTTCATCTTTGCATTGTGCACATTATTGACTGGATGATGTAACCCTAATAGGGATATTTTAGCATGTTTTGTTTTGAATATTCTGAAAGACAGACATTTAAACCAACACCCATATTTAAGGAGACATGAACTTAGTGAACACTAGTGATTCCACCCTGCCCTTGTGTTTAGAAAGTGTTAGTAGTTACACAACTACAGCGTGAAAGAGGTACTTCCACTGACCTTCAATAAGGTGAACTCATATATTTTTTTGAAGAAGTGATTGTTCAAACTATCTTGCTGTACTGCAATGCACCAAATAATTGTGTCATTGTAAGGAAGCTTTTTTTGTGTAATTTGCTTAGTCAATGCAATGTAGAAAGACTCTTCAAGTGTTAAAGAGAATTTAGCACTTTGAAAATATTAGGCAAATTGTCTCTCAATATGTTGTTTTATATGCATGGAGACAGAAACATAAGGAATTGTCCAGATGGATCTGATCAGAAAGGATAAAGAGAAACAACATTGCCAATGCTTTCCATAAATTTTCAAAAACTTCTTAATACAGATACCACTTTCTGGGAATTCTACAACTTTCTGAATCGTGCAAGAGTTGCCAGTGTCAGTGTAATATAAGATACATCCATGACATTAAGAGGATCAGATTATGTAACTTCCATTCAAAGTTTTCAGCTGTATTGTTTTCTTTCAGAACAATACAACCAGAAGCCTGTTTTCCATAAATATCCAATAGAGATACAATTCTTTAGTAATTGATCTGGAAAGAGATGGACTTTGAGAAATTACATTTACAAGTAGTATAGCACACAGGTGGAACCCAAACTGTCACCAGAAGACAGTAAGGGAGTTGAAAATAAATTCACACATTCATCACGTAGTCAACATGAGCAGATATGCTTTTCTTCCTCACAATAATAAAGTGCTTTGGATATGAACTGGAACTCAGATATCCTCCTTTGAAATTCACTGGGACATCAGAAGACCAAGATATCAAAATTTTTCATTAAAAATCGATCATCTATTTATATCTCTGCTTCACTTCAGGTGCCCAAGTGTACTGCAGCCCAAAGAAGGAATGTTTTGAAGATCTTTCTTTTAGAGACATCAGCAGGGTAACATTAAAGTGTATTAAGCAACTTATTCCTTTCTCCAGTGACAGTATTCTCACCAGATCAAATCAGATTATAATATTAGTGAATATTAATTCTTCATATTCCTTGAAATAGTGACAAGAAGCAGGAAATTCAGACAAAATTCATTCCTGCTAGCCCTTACATAAACACGCTAGCTGTGGCATAATTTGATCTCAATTACAATCCATTATTCATATTTCATGTTTCCAAGATAGTTTATGACACAGTGGAGTTTGACCATTAAAACCTTACCAATATTAAGATTTTTTTTTTATCGCAAACCTTAACAGTCAAACTGCACGAAGGATAATGTTGCACATATCTTAAGGTAGAGTCTTTATATTGTCTCTTACTTTATCACTGCCTTGAAGATACAGCAGCATCTGCCCACCACAAGTTTCCTGCAGAATATGGCAAAGAATACATTTAATAAACCCATTATCTCACTTCAAAGGCATAGTATTCTAATAGTCTAATTTAAAAATATAGTACCGTTATCATTTAAGCAGAAAGCCTGAGTGAAATTCCATCTTTTTGTTTGGTTTTAATAACCAAAAGGTTTTACAGGTTTTGACAGAAATTATTGCAGGGGAAAATTTCCAGAATATTAACAGGTATTAGATTTCAGCTGAGTTATTTGTACTCTAATATACCACATACAACAAATTTAAGGTATTTTGCATGTAAGTACCCTTGCTGTCTCTTCTGACACCACCAACCATAATCACTCTAGGTATTGAGCACCTCCTGAAGGTCCAAGATTTCTTTGATTGCTTTGGCTTTAGATCTCGGACTTTTCTGGAGGAACATGACACTTGAGAAGAATCAGTTCTCTGTGTTTTTATAGTATCATACACTAGCCAGTTCTGTCTCTTTCTTGAACTACAGAAGCATAAAGCATAAAGTGTTTCTTTCCTGCTTTGCAGCCAAAACTCTCAAATTTTTTAGTTTTTCTCAGTTGGATTTTTACTTCATAACCTGGAAATTATTTTTGTCTCTGTATATCTTAGGTGCACCACTTGCCCAAGTATTGCCACAAATCATACAAAATGGAAGTATTTATGGAGAGAAACTTTTCTTATTAGCAGCCAGAGCAGCTGAAAAGTCTGAGCTGCTTACAGCAAGCAAGCGTTCACAGTTTTGTTATTATGCTACTTGCAGCAGGTCAGACTGGCAATGATGAGCTGACAAAGTGATTTTTTTGTTTTTGTTGTTGTTCTTCAACTCCGTTTATCCAAGTCATGCTGCAACACCAATCCTCTAATAGCTGGCTGTGCCAGCTTCAAGGGCTTCTCTCTGCTGCACTGTCAGTCAATCTTATGAACCCTTTGCACTGAAACTGTCATCTCATGGCTGAAACACCAGGGATGCTGGTTCTATGCAAGGAGAATGTGCTTTTTCTTTTAATTTCAGCGAAAGGAGTAGGACATTTTGAATACTTAGTTAGTTAGTGCTTTTTAGACTTTACAGAACTCTAAATTGGATGTCTCATATTCATCTTAGCTAATGATTTCTCTATTGATAATTCACACAGAGATGCTGGGTGGATGATGAAGGATTTTTCTGAGCTGAACAAGTAATGAGGAAATATTCTGGCAAAAAGTCAACTATTTCATAATCCATTAGAGAAGATGGAAAAATGTTTCTGTCAGTTTCACATGCTGTGCATTACATATCATGCAGGTTTCAACATTATTATTTCTCATTCAGAAATTTTAAAATCAAGATACAGAGCACACCCTTCCCATTCTCCAGTTATTCACAATTTAATTCAATAAAATCATTTAAATCACACATCATGTTGGGAAAAATAATAGTTACAATTAAGTAATTGTCAGTGTCACAAAGTTATATCCACAGATATTGTTTTTATTAGATGAATTTCCAGAATAATGCTATAAGTATCATCCAAAGTATTTGAATGATAAAAGAATGTTCTGTAATGAAAGTGACTATATAAAAGATTTAATATAAATAAGATTGATGGAGAACTGCAAGCCCTGCAGAGGAATGCATACACCATGAAAATAGAGAAAATCTTGTAATTACGTTTACCAATCCATGTAAGAAGGAGGTCAAATTTTGCCATTCAATTCTTTCCATATGTATAGCAGTAAAGCTCCATTCTCATAAGTAATAGAAAAAGGCTTATCAAACCAGGTGTTTCATGTTCATAAAAAGGACTATTACTTATATAGAAGAATTACATTGTTAGTCACAGTACATTAAAACAGTACCCCACTATAAGCAAAACACCCATACCACAATTCCTCTCACAGGAAGAAGAAACTCCTCAGACGCTTCAATTACTAGTGCTGAAGTCATAGCTAATGCAGCAATCAAATCTTAGCAAACAGATGACCATTTTTTGTGCAGTAGTGGGTGGACCTGACCTCCCTCTACTGGGTTTTGTTTCTAACCTGGAAACACAAACTAGATCTCAACCAGGGAGCACAATTGAAATATACTTGTAAAATATAAGCTTGCATAATGAATTTCATATAAAGTACATGCAGACCTCCTTTTAATCACTGAACCAAAATATGTTTTCTTGGAAAATATAACCACTAAAAGGTATCAGTAAGGATTAAACTCTACTGAATCACACAAATGCATACATAAAATTGTTAACCAACCATAAAAAGAGCCATTTGGTCCTTTTCATTTTTCCTTTATGACACAACTTTGTGTCATACTTACTGTGCTATTTGAAAAAAATGTCCTTTTTTTACAAGAGTGTGTACTCTGTTGTTTGCCCAGATACTTTTGTAAATGTACCCTGTGCATTATTGATGGAATATATAGAACACTCATTGTACTTTGGAAAGAAGTTGTTTTGCTGGAAATTAAATACACAACTTTAAGAGTTCTACAAATACTACGAAAATTCATACAGTTTAAAACTGTCACAACAGATTTCTATAAAAAGATGTATTTTTTGATGTGCACTGAAATTTTTATTATAAATTGAGTGATGGGTATATGAAAGGGAATATAACACTTTACAGTTCTTTCCAATACCTGACAAAAAATAAAAGTAAAATGAAATGCACTGCTAGCATACATAGATAATGGTGAAAATAAATCTTTGAAGAATTGCAGTGCTGTAGTTGTTTTTTAATTTCATAATTTTTTTAACTAACACTCATACCATTACAAGGACGTTTGCAGAGAATACAGAATACTCTTATTCAAGGTCTCTAAACTTTACTGCAGAAATAGTATTGCACGAATTGTTTCCCCATTGACCTTTGCAAAACTCACCTGCCATGACTTTTAAGATCTGGGAATTCATGCAAACTGACTCTTCATGCTGCCCATGAACACAGAATTCAGTGGAGATGAATGTCATCAGTGGCTATAATTATCTGTCCTGGTAGTAGATTTAAATTAGAATATTTCTCAACCAAAACAAGTATTTCTGAGTTCTGTAAAGAATCTTCTATAAACATGAAAGAACCATCTCATATGAACAATGCTTGCCCCTTTGTCTGCCTTCTTCACTATAAGGAAAGTGTGCATTATATGTTTGTACTTTCCCAAAATATCAGTATTTGCTAAAGGTGAATATATTGCTAGTGGGGAAAACAGTACCAGCTAACTCCAAAGATGGTAATTTTTTTTTTCTATGGACTTTTTTCTACCTTTTTTTCTAGAACACTGGTACGAAGTTAACCTCCAGTCAAGGCACTTGTCAGTTAAAGGAACAGCAGTGAAGATTATGTGTGATTTTCTTGGTTTAGATACAGAGAAAAGTCAGGATTTAATTTGTCTGGTGTGAGAAACAGAAGAGGAGGTGTTATTCAGATATGAGCCCAACGCCCATGTCAAACTACTACTTAACTTCTGCAGCTGGTCAGATGAGATGAAGCATCCAAGCAAATGAAGTGGGTGCATGTGGCCTGCATGCTATAAACTGAGAGCCATGCACTTAATCATCTTAGGGCAGATAATCATAGCAGGAAAAACAAAAAAACAGTATAGCATGGGAGTGGTAAGGCCAGACTACATCGAGACCGAACAATTACAGATCTCTTGGCATATAACATGAGCTTCATTTATGGTCACTTTCTGATTTTACCAACAAAACAAATGATGGTAACAAGTATGTGGCTAGAAGCAGCCACAGACACAAGGGAGCTAAATAAGCAAAATGTATGAGAGGGGACAAGGAAAGAGGAGAAGTAAATGTCCAAATAACAGAAATCACAGCACCTCAGCTACAGTTTGCAAAGCAGAATTTCAAGAGTTACCAATTCCCTGGAAAGTAAAAATCTGGAGTGCCTGAAAATACATAGTTTCAAATATTTATTCAGTAAGAATTGAATGGAATAGCAAGGCTACTTGATCTTTCCATAGCATTTTGCTGACTGAGTTCAGTTGAATTTAGGTAAAAATGCTTTTGTTTTGGTGTTTAGGATTGGTTTACTTTGTAGTATTCCTATGGTGCTGATCCCTTTGCCTGAGATTCTCTTAGTCTGTGGTTATCACTTTTGAAAACAGAGAGAAAGCCATGTTCTCCCATCACTTGTAGAATTATTAAACATTGAGTCATATCTGTCCATCCTGATGCCATCATGTTAATGTTGCAATGTTCTGTCACTTCAAAGATCAGTGGAAGAGTTTGTAAAGAAAGAGGAATTGATTGCTGATGTGGGAAGATGAGTGGAAGGAGAAATAAGGGATCACCCCAGATGAGACAGTCTAAAAGGAGAAAGTGATTGAGGTAGAGAAACTGCATGGGCAATCCATTTTCAGACTTGAAGAGTTGGGATGGAGAAAGATGAGTTGTCAGAATCATTGTTAGGGAAGAGGAGGAAGGAAACTGCATGCAAAGGTTCAGAGAAGAAGAACTACATTATGGGAAGGCAGAGACACAAAAACTGTTCTAACATGCTAAGTTGAAGAAGATCTCAAAGCTATAAAAGAGAAAAACACAATAAATGTTGAGGGAAAAATAAATATATCTTAAGAGGAGAAGCAAAGGAAGCATTGCTAACATCACTGATGTGATGTTTTGTGCTGTTTATTCTCAACTGTGAGTTTCTGGAACACGGATACAGAGCACTGGTATGGGGACACTTCTTGGGACTGAGTTTGTTCATTGGGAATAAAAGTTTTGGGGCCTTCAGCAGGGAAGGAGAAGGAAGATTCTCCTCAGAGGAGCATCAGGCACCCTGAAAATCTTCAGAGATGGCTGAAAAAACAATGTAAAACATGCCAAGTTTGTTAGAATTTGGAAAAATTGCCTAAAGCACACCTGGAAGGAAAGGCATCACAGTCAGGATTAGCTGTAAGCTCTCTATTTCTGTTCACTCTGATCTAATTTGAACTTCCTCTATTTAAAATGTTAATTACTTTTCTATAATAAAATCTGATTTTCTGATTTTAACCTTTCTAGTCTTCATTGAGGGCTCACTACAGTTTATCTACATCAAAGGTTTGGTGTTTCAGGTTACAGTATCATTTTGAAAGACACTGAATTAAAAGGAATGGAAGGCAAATGTCTGTGGAAAGAGGGGAGATAGTTTGGAATAGAAAAGGAATAGGTTTGCTGAGCTTTGATCTCACCTGGATATTCTGCTTTAAATCTTACATTGGATTTAAATAGTGTGGATCCTTATGCAGAGTGACTTTGATTAAGTCCTCAGCTGGATTATTCTGGATTTACATTATTTTAACCTATGCTCACCTGTTACTATGCTGAATTGATGGGAATACAGTTTTCTTTCAGCAGGTTCTATTGAATGCAGCTGTCTAAAACAAAGCTCTTCACTTGTACATCGGGGTTCGATCCCTTGTGTCAGAGGTCAGCAGTACGCATTCCTGACACAGCAGTAGATAGTTATATATCACAGCACCATCTCAGCTTTTTACCTCTCCTTGGTCTCAGGGTTTTTGTTGTAACACTTCAGATAATTCTTTACTGTGGTAGTTTTCTTTTAAAAAATTATGGCTATTACAACTCAGAAACATTTATCTGAATGTCTCCTCTGTTCACATATCTGTTATATCCAGTGTAGCACAGGGTAAAATAATGTTTTTCTAACTATGTATTTATGATCAAAAATCTTTACAATATTAATTAAAAGGATGTACATAAATTCCTTTGTGCAATGATGGCATTATATTTTCCAGAATGTATGTGCATTGTGTGTCTTTGATCTTTGCTTGGCTAGAATCCTCACAGCTATTTCTTCAAACCTCTAAAATGCAAGCCATTAAGGTACCATCACATGCACAGACATTTCTGAAAAACTTTCACATAGTTACTGTTGCTAGGTAAATCATTCCCTTGACAGCCATGTATTTCGATATGTTTCTCACTTTCTTTGTCTTAGATCTGACACAGTGACATGAATTTGGGGGCAGGGCTAAGACAAGATGCATGCAGCCAAAGCAACTGCTGAACTGGGGGAATAAAGGAAATAAAGTTAATTCCTTTAAGGTATTTTAAATATGCTTTAATTTTATCTGGACAGAACTTTTACATTGGGTGGATATTTATCAAGTGCAAGGATAAAGAACAGCAGGTAAATCTAGAAAGATATTCAAGCACAGGTTGGTTCTGACACACCCAATTGTTGGTAAATTACACTCCCCAGACTGAGTTCATCTTTAGGTTTTTCACTCCTGATATACTTCTAATCAATACTAATGTATGTGTTTTATGAACCTATGTTTCTACACATCTGTATTTAGGTGAGTTTCAGATCATGTAAAAAATGCAACAAATTACTTGCCCGTATCCTGAACAGAAAATCTTCAGTTTCAAATCTGAGATGTGACCATTAATTTCTGACTTTTAGGATTTGTTGGATGAATGCATAAACTAAGGCAAACAAAAAAAAACCCAAAAATTGTTTGAAAAATCTGTAGGGGGTGAACAAGACAAAGGAAAACTTTATCATAAAAGGAATGATGGATTGAGTTGAGCTTTGATGTTCTACAACAGTCTTCTAGACATTACCCTCAGTGCCTTGGAATTTAACAGGCTTGTAGTAGCCCATTGGTTTTAATACTGATTTTCTGTACAAGGAAAGATCTATCAGTTGTGAATGTTCAATATACTTTCGACTGTACTGATGTTCTTTCTAATGGATAGGTTACCATTCACAGAAAGCAAGATGTGTCTCACAGCTTTTATGGAAAATTCTTAGCCAATGATTCTGAAAAAGTACATGAAAACCTTAGGATTTTGCTCTAAGTAACATGACATTATGTAAACAATAGTGGAAAAATATTTTCTGGAACTAATAGATGAAATAAAAGTAAACTTCTAGATAGTTCATCATTTAAATAAAATTATGATGAATGCATGACAGGTCAGTTCGTGTCATGTAGGTATTCTGTTCTCAGAGTATTTCTAGTTTTTACCCTGAACCATTTGATCAATTTCTTCTTTTTCTATAAGGAAAAAATATTTAATTTAGAAGCCAGAATTCATGTTGAGAGACTTGGGATGTTTGCTTTGCAGAATCAAAAATATTATCAGTAGATAAGATTCCTTATGTCACTGTGACGCTGACCAGTACATCCCTACAAAAGAAGGCTCAGATTGGCAAAAAGGCTGTGCCCATGAAGCTCAAGGAGCAACACAGGGTGTGACTGACTACAGCTGTTGCACAGAAGCTGTCTGTATCTCAACACAATGGGAACCAAAGATTTTAGATAAATAGCTGACAGTAGTTCAGTGGATCCACCTGTGGTATAAATGTTTTGCCCTGAGTTCCTTAAAACACTGTGAATGTCTCTGTGAGTTAGACAGAGCATTATGCAAGAAGGGAATACGTGGCTCAGCACAACTCTGAGTGTGAAAACTAAACAACTAATGAAAGTATTTCAAAGGCAGCACTGAGCATGAGCTGGCTTCAATTCACGTTTCCCTTCCCAGGAGCTGGGGATGCACAGCATCGTGATGGTAAGCATATTGCAGAGGCAGATTCCTGGAACTGCATTGGTATTGTGATTGGACTGTGTATTGCACTTGTTATTTTTTGTGTCGCTTTCTTTTCTATTGTTCTTTTCAGTATATTTTGTAACACTCCTCTAAGTCAGAAATTCCATTTGACATCAGCTATCTCCAAACAAGTAAATATGATGTTCAACATTACATCCTCCACTCACAGAATATCAAAAATAACCTGGCCAGAGAGTTTGATGCTCTGACACACTGATTTCCTGCCTATTAAGCATTCAATTTCTCTCTGTTAATGTTTCATTTGCAAAAATTTAAATTTCAGTCACATAAGTTATATCATGACTAGCAATTTCATAACTATTTTTATGCACATACAAATATATGTGCTATATAGCTAACTATGGATTAAAATTGTTAATAAACTAAAGTCAGATACTTCGGTATTTCTCTTCATGATCTCTCAAGGTTACTTTTGTAGAGAATCAAAGCACTACCATCAGAATTATTTTTTTCTGCCTTCTCAGTGTCTACATCTATCTTCACAAGCTTCCCATTTACAACAAAAAAATTAGGTAACTTTTCAATATTCAATGTCACCTTCTTCAGGTTTAATTTCTCTTATAGAGTAATATCTCAGTTTGGGGATATCAATTATTTTTCAAGCACTGATTAAATACATTATGCCACTTCCTATCTTAGTCTTTTAATTCAGAGAGTTTATTCTTTGGAAAAAAAAAATTAAAAAAGCTCAATTGAACTGGGATTATAAAAAAGCAACTGAATAACTTAAATGCCCATTAATTTAAAAGTGGTTTGGAAAGTGCTACTGACTAACTTACATGGGGAACATAAAATATTTAAGGTATTTAAAAATATCTAGAAGCAAAGAAGATTCTTTACAGTTAACCCTTCAGCATTTTCTGTAACACAAGGTATCACATTAAAAATAAGAAATCATTCTTTGAATAAAAATAGAAAAGCAAAAGAAAATTTGCCCCCAAAGTACCATTTCAGGCTTGTAAAGTTCTTTTTAAGATCTTCAAACATCCATAAACTTATCAGCAAATCATGCATAATCTCTTTCCTCCCCTCCTCATCCTCCACTCTACCCTTTCCTAAAGCCTTTGGCTTTCTATTACTGAAGGACAATCAATTCTGGATTTGAATAGAGCTAGGGACAAGATCTTGATAACCCTCTACGTGTGCAGGGAGGAAAACAGGCTTGGAAAGCTCCCCTGAGACCCTGACCGACACCCCTGGGCTGCTGCTCAGAGCACAGCAGTGCAGAGCAGGAGCTAGGGGTGCCTGGTGCTCCCGGATGCCCAGGTAGATGGAGAGATGGACAGAAAGGAACCATCTGAAACTCAGCAAGGTTAAATGTAGGGTCCTTCCCCTGGAGAATAATCCTATGCACCAGCACACGCTTGGGGCCAACCTGCTGGAAAGCAGTTGTCCAGAGAAGGACCTGGGGGACCAGAAGCTATCCACGAGTCAGCAGTGTATCCTTGTGGCCAAGAAGGCAAATGGTAGCCAGCAATGTACTATGAAGAGCATTGCCAGCATGTTGAGGGAAGTGACCCTGCCCCTCTACTCAGTCCTAGTGAGGCTGCATCTGGAGTATTTGCGTCCAGTTCTGTGTTCCTCAGTATAGAAGAGAAATGGAGCTCTTGGAGTGGCTCCAGTGGAGGCCAACAAAGATGATTAGGAGATTGGACCATCTCTCTTATGAGGAAAGGCTGAGGGAGCTTGGACTGTTCAGGCTTGAGAAGAGAAAACTGAGAGGGGACCTTATTGGTGTATATAAATACCTGAAGGGAGAGTGTCAAGAGGTTGGAGCCAGGCTCCTCTGTGTAGTGCCAAGCAGTAGGACAAGAGGCAACAGGCAGAAACTAATGCACAGGAAGTTCTACCCGAACATGAGTAAGAACTTCTTTATAATACAAATGACTACACACTGGAACAGATTTCCCTGAGATGTTGTAGAGTCTCCTTCCCTGGAGATATGCAAGTACTATCTGGATGCAATCCTGTGCAAAGTGCTCTAGGATGAGCCTAACTGAGCAGGGAGGTTGGACCAGATAACCCACTGTGGTCCCTTCCAACCTTACCCATCCCTTGATCTTGTGACTTTTAGTAAAAAAAAAGTCCTGTAATTATCAACCTGGAATGCAGCCAAGTTGGAAACTTACTGATGACTAAAGGAGATCATCTGGTGACTCTAAAACAGTGATCCTAAGTGAGGTTCCTTGAAGTGTCCTGGACCACAGCAGCTGTACCAGCAACCTCCCTTTGAATGGGATGCCTCTTAAGGTTCTGATAATCAAATAATGGTTGCTGACGATGAGATCCAGGCTGATACCCCACACACCCATACTCATAGATGTTCAACCCATGCCTGTTGAGAAAGGCTAAAGGATTTGATGTATTTCTCTGAACCTGAGTGGAATATTTACATAGGTACCTTTACACACATTGATATAGGTGTACACATCTCTGCGCCTGCATCTTGCATGTGAATAGATTATGGCATTAATGTTTTTATTTTGCATCTATAATTAAGTCACTGTTACAACTGTAGCATATCCTATTGTATCCCCTTACAAATGTCAAATTATTCAATGATTAAATGCTGATAAACATTTTTGCATGCTTATATTTTATATCCATATACTTTGCACTCATTAATTTGCATACTCAGTCTCCTTGTAAGTCCTTCTAATCTGATTCTAATCCAATTTCCCTGTGTATGTTTCATTTATGTAATAAGTATGGAAGTGAACATTGGCCTCGAACTCTGTTTAAGTTTCATAAATTCCTACTGAAATCTGCTTTTTACCAATATGTTTGATGCTGATTCTTTAGAGTAGACCAAACCAGCCATTGA
>JAOXXN010000395.1:77327330-77361280 GCA_026770055.1 Myrmophylax atrothorax
CTGGTTGGGGGGGGAGAGGAACACTTTTTCTCTGTTCTTGGGCAGTTGGCATTTTGCCAGCTCAACCCAAGACAACTGTGAAGAAAATTAACTGTACCACAGCCTAAACTGCAGGTTATTATGTATATCTCGATTTATATACTTGGAACTCAAGATACTTTTTAAAAAACAAAACCAAAAGTAAGAACTGATGTTCTTTAAAGCTAATTTTATTGTAAGATTCTTCTAAATGAAAAGGATTTTAGGTGCTTAATTTAATAATTGCAGCTTTGTTTTTATGGAAACACAAAATTTTGCAAAAACAAAGTAAAATGAAATTTCCTGATACTTTTAGGGTCTCATTCCAAACATATGCCCTTAACATCTTTTCAATTTATTTTTATTTTCCTTTAGAAATCAAAGCATATAAAGACTACAGCAAAATCATAGTTCACTGCTCCACTCTGATAAGCAACTTTGTTTACATTCATTTGGAGAAGCTCAGCGCTGTGTAGGCATCACTGCAAGCACTGTGCAGGTATGGACTGAATATTTAGGGGCTGCCCCTGGGAGGCTTTCCTACAGCTGAGATGAACTCCTTGTAAGTGTTAACCATGTGAGCTGTGACACTATTCAGTAGGACTGTTTGTTGCAGGACTCATATGTGCACAGCACTTTGAGGGAGCTCTAAGCTGCTCTAGGGTCTACCACTGTACCAGTAAAACAGTAGCCAATGTTCACCTCCTCTCTTCTTCTAGTATTAGTAATTTCTTCTTGATAAGAAACTTGCTACTACTGAAATGCTAATTACAGTCAATTGTTATTAATGTCTACTTTGTACTTATGTATTTTTATATAACTAAACATTTTAGGTTTACTTTTTAAGTTTTCTTAGAAATGCTACCTGTAGCTTACTGACTTATGCATAGAGACGGAAACTGCTGTAAAGTAGCAACAAATCCCTTCCTGCTGGCCTACTGTAATGGAATAATCAGAACAAACACCAAGGAAATAAATTATTTTACTGCTGAGCAGACTTGACAGTCAAATTGCACAACCCTGGATCTTTTTACTCCCTTAAAACAAAGAAAATAAAGATCTGGATTATCTGTTGTGATGATGCTATTTGAGATGGTTTTGGAATAACATTCATAACATATTTTGTACTTTTGGGTTTATTGTTTATTCTGTCTGCGAAGCACTGATCTCTGAAACTAAGGAGGGGATACATGAAGAAAAGTTTTCACGTGTCAATTGAATTAACACGACTTTGTCAGCTTCATAAAAATGTATAATACACAAACTAAACTGTATTTAATTCATTAATTTTGTGAGTGCTCTGAAATGAAAGCACAGTATGAGTCTTAACTTACTGTTAAAGTACTAATAAGAGAGATTATTTCTGTATTATGTGATCGGCGACTATTTTTAATATGTAAACATTTTCAAGCTTGATTCATAGTCATAAGAAAATTTATACTGTAACTATTTTAAGCATCACTAGAACTTTTCTTTTAAGAGAAAACAAAATTACTCCATCTTTAATGTCACAGTTTAATTTCCTTGACAACTATAAAACAGTAAAATTAATTGTGGAATCTTAAAATCATAGAAATATTCATGTTGAAAGGGACCTTAAGGACCATCTAGTTCCAACCCCTCTGCCATGGGCAAGGACACCTTCCACTGTACCAAGTTGCTGAAAGATCCATCCAGTCTGGCCTAGAATTATTTTATTTTTAATAACTGTATCATTTAAAGGAAAAAAGATCACTTCAGCTTGCTATGAAAAGATCATAATATATAATAGCATGTCATCATAATAGCATGTCATCACATCAGTCTGTTTTAAATCTACTTCCTCTGTAATGCCATTCTGTTTCCCCAAGGAAGCCTAATCTAAAAGGCTGACCATTAGTTCTGTGTTGTTACATGTTAGAAATTGCATATTCAGTGATTTTTTCCACATAATTACTCTTCCTGTACCAGTGATAAAAAATAAATTTAGATCATAATACATCCAAGCAGGTGTTAAAAAGAAAGCTTATGAAACTGATAACTGTTAAAGACATGTACAGTTTTCTTCACTAAGTGCCACAACTGACACATTTTGAAATTTTTATATGCCTACAGCTACTGAATAATTTTTGTTATTCATATAAATATACAAACATATTTTTAAACCTCTTAATCACCTCTTTTCTTTTATATTTCTTTTTATTTGTTTTACTTCTACCACAGCTAAAGTCCACTCCTAGATTTTGCATTATGGGAGAAGATGTAGAAGCAACCAAGATACAAAAAATAATATATGGCTAAATTAAAAAAAAATATATGAGGCAATATTCACCTTTATATCTGAACTACTTCATACTACTTCATCCTCCAGAGAATACTGGTGACTGAAGGTAATGTTTTCATATCCCACATCCTATGGTATGTCACATTTTTTTATTCATGGTCTTATTCTTTTCCTTTTTGACTCTTGTTTTTATTGATAATTGAACATTCCTGTTATATAATTTTTGCAGAACCATGCAAAAATATAACAGCAAACTAATGTAAAAATCTAAATGTAATGTAAAAATCTAAATGTAATATAAAAATCTAAATGTAATGGGGGAAAACTACCAAAAAGCAATCTGCAACAAAGAACCTGGTTGGGGAAATAAACTTGAAATCAAGAATCCCCTTAAATTGTTTTCTAGGTTGACTCACATAATTTAGACCTACAGCACAGCAGGAAAATACCAGTAACATGGGAAATCTGAGTTTTATATCAGTACACAGACTTTGGTATTTTCTATGTCTTGGAGGTCAAAGTACTTACTTTTTCAGGAAGGTAAAAACCAATAGGAAATCAATGAAACTACTTAGACTTCAATGAAGCTGAATTCTGTAAGAGCATCACCCCTCGGACTGTAGCAAGCTGTCATCCCAATTGATTCCTGTTGTCTCATTATCAGTGTTTTGGTGCCAATTTCCCACAACATTTCTTTTCCTGGTCTCTATTCACCTAAGATACATCTCCCACTCTAAGAGCATAACTCATACTTCTTTTCTTTTTCACCCCTAATGTGAAGGAAAAAAAAATTAGTAAATAACAATCCTGGAGCAAAATCATAATGGGTTTGCTCTTTTCTTAACTCTCCTGTAGAGTTTGTTTCACAGATTGTCCCATATCACATTACTTAAAAATATCAGAGACTAAAGATGTTCAACACAAATGCAATTTCCATGGTAAAACTGTAAGGTTGAAATGAAACCTGTTTATTCCGTGGAAATTTTTGTGCTTGCATCTTCCATTCTTTTTCCTGCTTCCTTTACCCTTTGGTTTATGTTACATTTTAGGTAGCTCAATGCATATACTCAAATTTCTTCTTTCCAGAAATTATTTGGTATCTGTTCGCCCTTGTTGCTTATCCCCCCTTGACTTCAGTGATGTCACGAAACACCATCTGTTGCCACGGCAACGATCAGCGGTGTGTGGCGCGATCTGCAATGATTACAGGTCTGCACTGCTCCACTGTTTTTTCCAGTCAGTTCACAGAGACATCTTTTGTTTTGCAGTATATTCTAAGTTGTGTTATTAACATGCTTAACCAATTTTGTGCCTATATAAGTGCCTATCACTGTAGAAAATACATTGCCCAAAGGTTTTCCCATACATCCTTTTTTTAATGTGCAGAAACACTACTTCGGCTGGCACTCATGCCTTTGAATGGCATTACCTCATATGTGTTGAGAAGAGCATTTGGAAGGGTTAATTTCTGATGTGCAGTAGCACTTAACTCTCATCCCTTGGCGTAGGGGCAAACAGGCCCAAGCAGAAAGAATGGGCTAAGTTGTGAGTAGTTATTAAGTGAGGGGAGAGCACTGTGTAGGGGGGTTTCCTTAACAAACTGTCACAAAAATCCTTCTCCTTCACTTTTTCAGTCCTTTCCTTTTTAAGAACAGAGGTTGGGTTGTGATTTACAACTCACATCCATGCTCTGTAAAGGGAGAATTTCCTGACAACATCCGCCTATGGAAGAAATCTGATTCAGCTTTTGGAGAGATAGCCATAGCTCAGCTGTTCTCACGTGGCATGTAGCAAACACTTCTTTTTAAGCTTATTTAGTTACAGTTTGCATCTGGAGAGAAGGTTAACAGAAGAGATCATTCTGCTTAATTTTGGGTCATCAATGTTTCATACTAAGATATATCTGTGAGCTTCTCATGCACAATTTCTTAACATGAATAATCTCAGATAGCATTTATCTGTACTTTTGCATTGGGCTAGCAAATTCTTATGTTAAATTTTTCCCATATGCTTGCCAAGCATAGTAAAAAATACAAAGAATTTTCTGCTTGGCAAGTATTTACATAAATCTCCCTCTCTAAACTTTATGATTACATTACTCTGTGTAGTATCTTTAGAAATGTTAGGGGAAAAAGAATGCAAATTTTCTATCCATTTCTTTTCCTCCATTAAGTGCATGTCTGAATTTCCCCTTCCATCCTCAAATCACAGAAAATCTTCATGAAAACTACTGAACAAAACCTGCAGTGGTGAGAAATAAAACAAGTGAAAGGGAGAGTTCTGCTACACAGTACAGATGTGCTATAGTCCTGTGCCTGGGAAACACTGTCATGTAATGGAAAAGATTTGTGCCTGACTTTGCATAAATAGTTCCTGTTTCCAAACTCACAGGATTCTCAAATTATGCTTAGTTTAACAAACCACGGTGCAAAAGAGTGGATGTGTACAGCAAAAGAGTTGTGTGCTCCTGGAGCACATGTTCCAGTTTTTGTTGCAAGCAAAAGATCACAAAAAAGTGAGAGTTTGCTCATTTGACACCAAAGGAGAGCAAACAGGGACAACTAGATTCGCTTCAGAAATATTTTTCTCATCTGAATTGCAACTTGACCCTGAACTGAAAGCTGCCCAGCATGTTACAGCATTTGTTGCGGATACCTTTTTTTAAAGGAAAGGCAGTTTATTTATTGTTGTTTTTTTTCTGTCAAAAAAGAAAAAAGAAAAGGTGTTATGTGCTCTCATTCTTTGGATAACATTTGAAGAGCCCTGAACTGTACTTCATAATTTTTTCTTCCCTATTTAGATTATAAGCTACCTAGAAGACTTCATATATTTCAAGGATCTTCTTTGTTCCCTAAGAGAAATTTTAAATACATTTGAAAAATATAGTGACATAATCCATTTAATGCTGTATAAATATTCCTAAGATAGTATCTTGAAATACTATATACTAATACTAAATATTTTGCATTCATTTCTTTACTTCTAAAATTAAAGTCCTGGGAAGAGAAACCTGTTTCTTTTTAAAAGCAAGTCAGCCAAACAACACCTCTCCATGTTTTTTTCCCCTTTAAAATACCTACAAGAAGAAAGCACAAATATGCGATGAAATCTCTCAATTAATTTGGACAAGATTGCACGACTGTTTTAAAAATCAGTGGCAAAAGGAAGGATTTTTTTCTCCTTTGCTGGAATCAAAGATACTTTCTGGTAAGCAAGGACCTTTCTTTATATTTCTGAGAAAACAGTTTACATTGAGATCAATGTACTTTTAAAATTATGTAATGGAGGGGGGGGTTGTATGCACATACATGCATACATACGTATTTGTGTGTATATATATATATATATAAAGTATCTGTCCAAAATATTAATTATCTGAATGTTGGCAGATAGGAAGTCAAACAAGCAGGAAGGTGTAGCTTCCAAAAACTAAGTAATGTCTCTACTCCAGCGACTGATGTGAGAATGGGGTAATGTTGCCTTAAGGGTACAGAAACTTCGAAGAAAATAAACCCCCTTGCTTTCCAGATAGTCCTTGGAGATTAGAGGGGCTGGGTGCATTTTGGTTTAATTTCTGATTATAACCAATTTATCACTGTAAGTCACATTCAATAATAACTTTCACAAGCAGAGATTCACAAACAGGGCAGCTTTGATAGACCACATAAGTCTGGTAATTTTCAGTAGTAACTTTCACAAGCCCACATTCACAAATAGTGTGGTTTACCAACCTGATGCTATAGATTTGGCCAAGTTCAGTAAGAACTTTCACAATACAGATTCACTAATAGTACAATTTATTGAAGCAACAGGACACAAGATTCAGAAGTGCTGGTGATAAATGCACTATCTAGAGGATGTGCCACTACAGAAGCTATATAACAGAGATGTATTAGTACTATATACATATGTATAAAAACAAATATTCCTTGTCCTGCAATGCAGGTGGACACACAAAGCTCACCTGAAGGGAGGAGAAGGTGGGACAGAGTCTATCAACCAATCACAAGCAAACAGAGTTGTTTCTTTTTTTTTTTCACTCTGAACCCCTCTCTTCTTTTATATGATAACTTTTGGCTTTTCTCAAAGAAGTGAAACAACTGGCTTTGATGACTGTGATCATACATGTAAGGCGTGCTCTCTCCTCTTCATTTACATTCTTAGAGGTGTGAAAGTTTATGTGTGAATGGGTCTTAATGAGAGTCTCAGTTACTTGTGGTCAGAATTTATAGTTGATTCAAAAAGTAAAATAAACAAATAAACAGTTCGTTGCACCTCCACCTGCTTTAGAGGCAGTAGAGGCTGTCTCACCTTTCCCAGGGCATCTTTGTGCTCATCCTTATCTCCTTAATAGACCAGATTTACCAACAAGGTTTGTTATGCGTAGTAAAGGGGGACTGAGAATAATGGCTTCAGTGTCTCTCTGCAACAACATCTGGCCATGAGGCCTCTTCTTCACCCCAAACATTATTCAGCTGTTAGGACTTGCTTGAGCCAGGTGTAGGATAAGTGAGGGGCCCAGATCTTGTTTTAGTTAACCAGTTATTCAATCCTTCTCTGTTTTAAGCCTCCAACTTAAGGCTCCGACTGTAGCAAGTCTGGCAATTTACCACAGGTGATGGTCATACCTGCTGGTGATCATACACCTGTACTCATGCAAGCATGCACAAGAGCATGAAAAGGGCCTTACATTGGTGCTCTTCTTTTTTTTTTTTTAATTTTTATTCTGTTAATATAATTTCAAGCAAATGATCCTGCACTGGGGAAAGAGGACCTAAGAAATTTTCCAGGTCTGTTTTGTCTGCAATTAGCTGGAGTTCTAAGTGACAAGCAAATTTATGTCACCAATCAGCATAATTAATACACAAGCAATACTAAATATTTTGCATTTTAACAGACACTTTGCAAGATAGAATAGATTAACTAATACATGTCTGTTGTTAAAATTGCAGCTGTCTCAGTGATAATTTTGACAAGGCAGTTTTGCTCTTTGTACCCTGGTTAAGGAAGAGTACTGCTCTCTCTTGGCATGGAGCATTTTATTATGCAAATATTGCTGTGCTCCTTGTACTTACTTAATTCCACTTAAAGCTTTGCTATATCATAGCATCACTGAAGTTTCAAGGCATTATTAATATATCAGCTACTTGCTTTTGAAAGGGGGAGATACTGTGCTAAAGAGTTAAAAGGGTTTTTTCCGTATCAAACCTAGCTGAATCCACATGAGAGAAAAACTTGAAATGTATCATCTGTTTCTCTTATAATGATGCTTTATCTCTTTCAAATGAGGAAAATGTTTAATGCAAATAGCTGTCTGCATGAAACATACTATTATATGGTACACTTGGGATTTCCTCAGAGACCTGTACACTATAACTGGGTGCCTCAGGTGATGTTAACTTTTTCACTAAAGCATTGAAATGTTCTCCTGAAGAACAAAGGGTACCATTTCAGTGTATTTGTATATTCCATTGGGGTTTTTTAATATTTAATTTGTCAAGTTCTACTTTGTAGCCAAAAATTTTTGCATTGATGTTTTGGTTCTTTCGTACTTTTTGCATTTTCTTCCTTCTAGTTTTTTTGTTCTGTTTATAAAATCTGTCTGTCTTTCTCTCATATAACTCAAATAACTGATATTGGTAAACAAATACTTCACTTGCAAAGAAGTAGTGAAATAACTTCTAATCTTGACTGAAATGACAGAGCTAAAATACATAAAAATAAAAATAGTTACATGTTTCTAGTTAAAGTTATTTTTTTTTCCAGAGATCTTCATTAAGGTAGTACTTCACAGGTACAAAACCTGAAGACACATAGCAAACATATCTCATGCAATATGACAATTTATGATTTGATTGCAATAGCAGGATCTTCTGTCTGTACTTAGTGTGGGAAGATGGTGGGGGTTAAAATTAGAGGAGACTAAGAATTATAGGGTAAAATGCAGCTGCTATTCCCTGAATGGAATGCAGTCAACATGCTCTGCAAATGTTCCCTGTACAGTGATAAGCACCTGCTAAGGGAAACAGAATGGTGGGTGGAGCAGAATGGAGACACCGTGGTCTCCTTCCATAGAAATCCCTGTGGGCACCATCTGGCACCCAAGGGAGATAGATGAAGGTGTTCTGCAGCTGAGCCAACAACTAGGTCTAAACGGCTCTCCTCAGATGCCCAAGATACGACCACCCCCATTAGACATGTGAAGAGAGAATTCTACAGCAATCAGAGATAAAAGTAGCTATGACTAAAGTTACTCAAACTGCACCTAACCTAAAGAGATAGTATGAAAGTAAGTCAGGAATAGAGGGAAAATTGAGGTAGACTCCACCAAAACTGCTGGGATCAGTTGACAGGATGAACCTGTTTTCGCTGGCTGTAGGGATGTCTGTTGGGTGAGAATTATACCTTATGTGCATTAAATGCTACTATATGATTACATCTTGCTCTATAGTACAATAGATTGCTTGAAACTCATTTTTGCAGTCAGACACTATCACTGACAACCCCTGAACCTTATTAAGCTGTCACAATTTGTATTAATAAAGATTGTTACTCCATAAACTGTTAGAATGAGTCCTTTGCAGGTGCTGGCAGTTTCCAGCAGCAGATAACCTGTTGGAAAGATTCACTGATGGGTCTCCACACTGTTGACTTGGCCTCAGATTGGGTGAACCTCTTTGGTGAAGGGTTCCCATAACAAGACACTGACAAACTGGTGGGACACAAGGGTCTCGGCTTTCCTGGAACACTGACAGACAAATAAATCCCTAAAGGTCAAGAAAATCTCCGCACACTAAGGGTCAGGTAAGTCCCCGCCTTTCATGTGACCCTTGGACTTCAAGATCCCTTCCAACTTGCTCTTTCACATTTGTCAGAGTAATTTCAGTGAATCTGTCAAAAAATAGATCTATACTGCGGGTTACACCAATAAC
Source organism: Myrmophylax atrothorax (assembly GCA_026770055.1). Lineage (NCBI taxonomy): Eukaryota > Metazoa > Chordata > Aves > Passeriformes > Thamnophilidae > Myrmophylax > Myrmophylax atrothorax. Next base: position 77,336,544 of record JAOXXN010000395.1, read on the forward strand.
CAGAGAGTAAGCAGTTCTAGCTCTCTTTTCTTGTTTTGAAATCTGTTCAGTAATTTACTTACTGCTGTAAAAGTGTCAAGAAAAAGATTCTTTTTTTCCCTCTTAATTATAATCTCATTCAGCAAGGGGGGGCTATGGGTTTTATCTGTGGCATGCACATGCTTATTTTTAATACTTGTTGTGATTTTTACCACCACCAGGTATTAAGCAGCTTTAGATCCTAATGCAAACAGAACCACAGATGTAGGTGAGAAATTAGACTGTTTTCCTGTGTCTAAGAAAAGAGTCGATCAGCTCCATGGGGGTAAAGCAGAAATGTGAATCTAAGTAATTAGGGTATTTTCACTAGCTAAAACTTACACACACACACACACACATATATATATATGTATACTTCTTATTATTTTCAAGGGGAAAAAAACCCACACAGAAACTCCTCCCCCCACAAAAAAACCAAAACACCAGACCAAAAAACAAGAAATCAAAAAACAATCAATTAATATTCAAATTGACTGAAAATTTTGTTCTGGCTTGAACTTAAACAGATAATAGGAATTTGACGATAGAAAACCTTTATTTAAGTACAATCATTTAAACCCCCCCACATTAATAAATAGTTAAATATTACGTTCTGAGTTAAACATTTCATTGAGCTGATCAAGTTAGTTCACGAAACCTGTTAGAACTCAAGTTCTATGCCCAGGTCCTCATGCCTTGTTAAGAACTATTATTTAGCTATGAGGGACAGTTAGGAATGCTGAGTCCGTGAAATCCATGCCATAACAGAGAAATGGAGTTAAAGCAGAAGAGTTGAACTTCTCTGTTACCTTTTTCAGCTCCACACTCTTGTTTTGATAATAAAACCTCTCTTTAGTGACTATCACTTTGAACCAAAAAGCAAAGCAAACCAAAATTGTTTCAGCCTTATTTGGCTTAAGCTCTCCTACTAACAATTGGAAAAAATAATCATAGAATCATAGAATCAGTTGGGTTGGAAGAAACCTCCAAGTTCCTCAAGTCCAACCCTTGATCCAACCCCAGTTTGACTACTCAATCAAATGTAGGACATAAAAAAATAAAGCAAATATGATCAAGAAATGGCTCAATGGAAGAGCTTTGATATATGACAATCTTCACTAGCCTCTTTGTTAAGAAAGACTATAAATTTAAAAATACTTCTAAACAAATGCATAGAGTGAGTTTAGAAGCCTAGCTACAATAATGTAGGATATGAAGAGGAATAATAGATAATTCCACATATAATCAAAAGTAAGCAGATAATAATCTGGACTCTAAATCTGTCCAGGCATTTGCATTCGAACAATCTGTAAACTTGGAACGATAAAATCACATTTTAAAGTCCTTTAGAAAGAAATAAAGAGGATTAAAATTTAAGTCTCGGGGAGGGGAAAAAAAGCAAAACAAAACAAAAACCACAAGACATATACACATGCAGAAAAGCCAGAAAAAAACAAATACAAATCATGTTTTTTAATGTGTTGGAGGACTTACTATAATTAATTTTTTAATCCATAAGCCAAACATAATTTTTTGCATTTGTATGGCCACAAAAATATTCAGAGGTCTGGAGTACCTCTCCTTTTAAGACAGGCTGAGAGAGCTGGGGTTCTTCAATCTGGAGAAGAGAAGGATCCAGGGAGACCTTATTGCGACTTTTCAATGTATAAAGTGGGCCTATAAGAAGGATGTAGAGAGACTTCACAATGGGACAGGCAGTGGTTTTAAACTGAAACAGAGTAGATTTCGATTGGACTTCAGGAAGAAAGTCTTTTGCAATGATTGATGAAACACTGGAACAGGTGGTAAGTGCATCACCTTTGGAAGTTTTCAGGTTGGACAGGGCTTTGAGCTTAGAGAAGAAAACCCTAACCATGGCAGAGGAGTAGAACTAGGTGATCTTTAAGATCCTTTCTATCTATTCTATGATTCTATGACATAATTATGATTATGGCATAATTTTTTTCCAGTGAAGCTTGAGTACAAGAAACAGAGAAATTCCAATAAATGCAAACTTTCTTGTGTTCCTTTTAAACATTCCAGCTGCTATAGATAAAGAATGGATTTCCCAAAATCCACTCACTGGAATCAAGTGAATGATTACTGAGAGACATAGGATTCTTTGCTTTCAACTTTTCATTTGTTTGGTTGAGATTTTTTAAAGAAATATCAATTTAGCTTCTCATGCATTGCAATTTGCATGCACGAGCTTCTAAAGAATTGTATTATTCTACAGTCTGAGAAAATGGAGTAAATAGTTTTCTGGGGTTTTTTAAATGTTTTATTCTTCAGTTTGATTGAGAAACAAAAGAAACTTGAGAATGAGTGTCAAGTGTCTCAATGAGCTGCATGTCACTCAGACTAAAATAAAAATACTAGAACTAGAGTTCAGATTTTGTGTTAGGTTTATATTGAAAGGCTGCAGTGTAGGGTAGGGGCACGTGCAAGGGTGGCTTCTGTTGGAAGAGACCAGGAGCTAAACCCATGTCAGAAACCAGACCCACCACTGGCCAAAATCTGAGCCCATCAGGAACTCCTGTAGAGCCACAGTGACAACATATTTAAGGAAGGCTAAAAGGTGCTTCACAGCATCTCTGATAGAGAGAGGATGGAGAAAAATGAAACAGCCCTACAGACACCAAATTGAGAGAAGGAGTGAGAGGAGGTGCTTCGAGCAGCTGAGCAAGGATTTCTGTACAACTCCTGAAGGAACCATGATGGAGGTGTTTCCAGGCAGCTCAGAGAGAGATCACATTGAAGAAAATACCACACTGCATCCAGTGGAGAAGCTGTGCTGGAAGTGGTTGGTATACCTGAAAGAAGCTGCAGCACATGGAGATCTTGTGCAGGAGCAAACTCCTGGCAGGAACAGCAGCCCTTGGAGTGGAGCCTACCCACAGCTTCCCTGGCAGGATCTGTGGCCTGTGGAGGACCCATGATGCAGCAGACCATTCTTGGAGGACTGCACCACATGGGAAGGATTAATTAGAAATAAATTAATCTTCCCCAATATTCATGTTAGTCTTTCTTTCTGAAGATCTAGTTGTGCTGGAAAGGAGTGATGTTGCATCTTCTCAATATTGTAAAAGATTCTTTTAGAATAATGTTTATTTTAGTATTGGTTTGTTTCATTCACAAATTCTTACTCTTTTCATTAAAACTTCATAAATTACTTTCATTAGTTAAAGATTTGTAAGCTTCAATTATGACAGAAAGAGCTCCTTCTTAAGAGATGAAAAATCAATCTCTTGATCACTGGATTGAAATATTGCAAATTTTTTGATAGTTTATGTTCTGAATTTCAGTCTTTCTCTCTTTTTTTTCATTACTCTCCATTCTCACCCAGATATAATACATTTGGTAATCATTATTATTTCCATCTTGCCTAAGAAGAGTTGAAACTTTTATTCTCCACAGCTCACGCTCCCACATCCAGCTCTTCTCAGATGAAGAATTGGTTCTGCTGTCTCCTGTGTTTCATTCCACATCTGCTCCACAATCCCAGCATGATACACTCTGCCTCTCCTGACTTTTTTCTGCTTACAATATTTTTCACTCACTTCTGGAGGGATTAGAAGGACTCTCCTTCCCCCAAGTCTCTGCACTGCAGAGAAAGCAGAGGAAGCATCTCCTCAGAGTGAAAGTGAATGGAGAGACTGGGAGAGCTGCTGGGCTCTTTTTTTTTTCAGCTTATAAGAGCAGCACCAGGCTGCTAAAGCGAGAAGCATTCCGCTTGTCAAACAGTTCTAATCAGATGCCTCCACCTCAAGAGGCAGTAAACTGGGACTGAAAGTTAACCTAAGAAGTTGTCATTCTCCTTCCCCACATTTATTAAAGATTTATTCACTTTCCACAGAAATGCAGATTTTCTTTTCAAAGTTTGTTCACACTAACAGAAAGTAACTTACATTAGGCATAAGCAAAAACTGCACAGTTTTTCTGGGTGACAAATCCTTTTGGGAATGTTTTATCCTAAAAGAGTAGTGTTTAAACAAAATATAAGTTGCCTCTTAAGATAAAGAAACACAGCAAGTCAACATAACTTTGTTTTTAATATTTGGTGCTGGCTGCACCACTCTTTTAAATCTGTTTAAACGTTGTCACATTACATGAGAAGTGATCACTAAGCCAGACAAAGAAAAGTTGTCTGCTAAAATACTGGACTGTTAGATGTTTATTCTCAATGTTTGTCACTCTGAACTCGTGCCCACCACAATAGACAAGATTGTTGAAAAGTTGAGGTATTGGCCAATTCTACTTACCTCCTGCTTTTTGCAATAAAAAGCTAGAAGTTGTCAGTGCATTATCTTAAGGTCAGATCTTGACCAAATGTTTTTGAAATTTAGTAGCGGTCGTGAGGTAAAAGGGACTTTGGGATGTTTGGAAGCAATAATAAAAGACAAGTGAATTCAGAAAGTTAACTATTAAAATGTGTTCATAAGGAAATTTAGTTGGAGGAGCCATTTTTAATAAAAATATTGCTTGCAGGAAAAGAATTGTACAAACTAATAGAAGCTCACCATGAATTTAATTCTTAGACTGAAAGCATGGAAAATATAAGAATGTAGGGCATGTCATATTAGGAGGGACAGCTAATGTGGCCATTCTGGAGGTACATCCACATCATGTTAATCACTGGCCATTTGTCAGAAGAAAGAATAACACTTGATCCTTATTAAAATAATAATAAAAACAAATATATTTTTGATTGTGTGTTTATGTTGCACTATCTCTAAGGATTTCAAAGCATTGTGAGAAAACTCAACCTTCCAGTATTTCAGGGATTCAGAATGGCAAAGCTGATTGAGGATTTGTGGAAAAAGCACAGAAGACATAAAAATAATTTAAAAATTACTAAATATTGCAACCACACACAATTACATGTTTTTTGAGATCACACAGGAGTTACTTCTCTCCCTTGATGCTTTACTCGAGTTTTGCATTTTTACCTCTTGAATCAAAGTGCTACAAATGTGATATAAATTGGACAGTTAAATGATGACTTAAGACTCCAGTCAAATTAAACTTTCCCAGGTATTTTTTAATGTCTCTTGCTAAAACTGTTGGAGTCCCATCAACGCATATTACCTTCCTACATGGAGGGCTGGTGGTCACCAGAATATATGTCTGATTCCTATGATGTCAAATCATCTGACAGTTTGCTGAAGCATGTTAATTTTACAAACTGGTTTAGGCTTCTTTTCAAAATCATCCAGAAGTTCTGCTCAAATTTGGTGTTTCACCATCAAAACATCCTCCATCCACCAGTAAAACCCCATAAAACCCTTCATTTTCTGACACAGACTACAGTTTCATATATTTTAGCAGCATACTACCCAACTCCCACAATCTTCTCCATCCAGTTCCACATGGCAGCATCTCTGAATGTTTCCTGGGTCTTGAGGCTGCACAGAACTGATGCCATACCTTTTGAATGGTGGAGGAGTTTCCAAAGGTATTTTTCAATATTGCTGTAACATGGAAACAATGTTTTCCTAAGCTTTTTATGCTCTGATTTTATGATGTAGGTGTCTTTCTATCAATCTTGATTAGAGATCAGGATGGCATTTTTCGCCTAGGTCAGACTGACAGGATGACCAGAAGGGATTTTGTTCATTGCTGTAGCATATAGACTGCTTTTCAGCATGGTCTAACAGCCTTTACTAAAATTGTCATCAGCTTTCACCTCGTCCAAGGTTTGCATCTCCTTAGTATTCTTAGAACTGTAATGACAGATCCCGCTGATTTTTTGTGTGCTTTTTCTGTTGAAGAAAAAAAAAAACAAACACAGAAACTTCAGCAAGTCAAAGGAATATAGGATATTGATGTGGATCTTGATCAGTACACTGTCTTCTGGTAGCAATTATGGTAGTGGATTGTGACCTGTCACTATAGTTTTTAAATATGTTGTAAGGCAATAAGAAGCTTCTGGCAGCCTATGTTGTATGCAGCTGACTTTATGTGAACTAAACTTCCATACTGCACAGTTATCTTCCATGTAAAATAAAACATTTTATTGCACATATATCTCTCTCCATAGACTGAAGGTATATTTTGTATATAATACTTGAAAGGACACATTTAGAAATAGTGTTTCAGAAGTCTGATGAGTATGAAGTAAATATAAATAAAAGAGGAGAGGAAAAGATTCGGATTGCTTTATTTTGGATCGTGGTTGTTTTGTGGGTTTTTTTTTATGGAAGAGGGATATATGTGCAATAAATTGTTTTATATATTGCATCTTAAAGTTATTAAGGATCATATATTCATAGCTACTTTAAATTTCACTAACAAAGAGATTATATTAAAGTCTCTGAACACTGAAGAAGAACATTAAAAATGGAAGACAACTGTGCAGTATGACCTATCAGTACAATATTGCAATATAATACTGCAGTGATAAATATTAACTCATTGCCTTGGGACTGGCAATCCCACATTGGTTGGAGTGTTCTGATTTATTTCAGCACAAGGGCTTTGCACATATTTAATCATTTACATCTGTGCACGTCAGCTTGAACAGCAGCAAATTACAATTTTAGCATCTAAGTACTCCTTTATTTTGAATTTATACTTGCACAACACCTGCAGTGATGCAAGGAAGAAAATGAGACCGAGAAAGAGGAAGCATTTCTGGAACCGTGTGGTACAGGGAAAAGGGTGGATGCTGATGCAGGGGCGTATGACTGGATAAGGAGGCAGAAAAAGAAAGCTTACATTTGTCATATAGGGAGTGAAAATATAAGAATTTGGCCTGGTTTTGTTTAGTAGTATGTGAAATGTGTCTTTAAGAAAAAACATGAAGCATATGCAAAGAGTTACAGCTGAGCTGAACAGACTATTTTGTTTCTTGATTTTTCAGTTCTTTGCTACCTCAGGCACAGGCAAAAATCTATAAAAAAGTAATATATAACCTTTTTTTTTTTTAGCCTGGTAGCAGTGCCAATAACATGCTGAGGAAGTCAAAGAGGCAATGAAAGCAGGAAGCACAACATCAGGGGAGGGTTTAACCTACCTTGCTACAAATTGGAGGAAGGTGGCGCTGAAGCATGATAATAAGTCTGAAGTTTTAGATACACATCATGACTTCTTCATTAAGTTAACAAAAAGAGAAATAAAGCATAGATGTACAGGTTTAAAAAGGGAATCCACAAGAAAATAAAAACGTGGCAGAAGCAGCCAAAAAAAAAAGAAAAATACTTGAAAGTAGATTAGAAACCATATTGGAGCCGTAGAGCTAAAGCATGCCACCTACCAATGAAATGTTGAGAAATTATAAGCAGGTAAGCAGGAATGCAGTGGAAGCTAATAAATTAACAATAATTTGTGTCCAGGAAAATATTATACACTCCAATAGGGAAAGTGTAGAAACACAAGCAAAGTGAATCACAAAACCACCTGAAAAACAACTTGGAAAGACACAAAACCTGATAGTACACATTTTTTTTTTGTACACAACAGAAAGAGGAAGCTTTCCAGAGAATCTTAAGGGTTAACTGAGCAACTGAAATATAGAAAGAATGTCCTGAATAGAAGTGCAGAAGCAGTGACCCTTCTTTACAGAACATGTGTCAGAGGTTTTGTCTATTGGCAGAGGCTTTTTGCTGGTAGAAAAGATTATGGATCAAGGAGATTAATAAGAAATCACCAGGAACAGATGACTTCTGCCCCACAGTTCTGAGGGTACTTGGGTGTGGGATAGCCAAACTACAAACAACAGTGTGTAAAAAACTAACGCAGTGTCAAAAGACTGGAAAGTGGTGAAAATAATGCCAATTTTTGAAAATGAACTCCAGTGGAACTACAGATGAATAAGGAGTGAAATTCAGTGATCTATGAATAAATATGAAATGTCACAAAAGTACTGGAATTCTTTGAAAAGATTAACATTTATTTAGATAAAGGAAGTCTGACTGCCATTCCTTTGAATTTGCAGGGTGCTTTCATTTATGTACCTCACCAAAGATTTTCAAGAAAACTAAACAGAGAAAGTACTTCTAAGGGCAAAGGCTAAAAACAAAATATGAAACAGAAGTCAGGAGTAAATGAACAACCACCCTTGCAGTGACAGTTCACTGCAGAAGCTCCATAGATATCTATGCAGGGTTGCTTTGTGCTCATCATACTCACATACATTCTGGAAAAGAGAGAACAACAGAAGTTGCTGATTCTGTTAAGCTGTTTGGGATAGCAAAGATGATTTGCAGCTGTGAAAAAATGCAAAAAAGAAATTACTGGGAGCTGAACTGACAGTTGAAAGACAGTGTAGACAATTGCAAGTCAAAATCCTTGCCTGAACCACTTGCCTTCAAAGATCCAAATGCTATCCTGCAGAAGGAATAATGCAACACAGATTAAAAAATCACCTCCCTGATTGTCCACCTCCCAGATTCTCAAATTTCATACTCCCTACTTGTACTGCAACTGTCTTGAAACAGATGTAAAATAAATTTATTTGAGGATCAGAGTGCTGAAACAGTTCTATGAAGAAAGACTCAGAGTTGGGGTTGTTCCACCTGGAGAGGAGAAAGCTCTGGGGAGACCTTTCAATACCTAAAGGGAACCTACAAGAAAAATGGAGTGAACAGTTTACAAGATCATGTAGTGATTGGACAAGTGGGAATGGAGTTAAACTGAAAGAAAGAGGTTTTAGATTAAATATTAGGAAGAAATTCTTTCCTGTGAGGGAAATGAGGCACTGGAAGAGGTTGCTCAGAGAAGCTGTGGATGCCCCATCCCTGGGGGTAAGGCCAGGCTGAACACAGCTTTGAGCAACCTGGTCTAGTGAAAGGTGTTCCTGCCCATGGCAGTGTGGGTGGAACTAGGTGATCTTTAAGGCCACTTCCAACCCAAACCATTCTATCAATCTATGATTGTCTTACCTGGTTCTTATTCATGTGGTAGAAAAAGTATAAACCTTAAAGGCAGAACAAGGACTTAGACCAAAGCTTGCCTATCAAAACAAGAGGGTTATTAGATCTTTTCCTCCATCCTTCACTCATGTTGGTTGCAAATGTGACTAACTTACTAGTGACTGTGCTAGTCATAGATAACCATGATCAGAATATTTTCATGATAGTCAAAATGCAAATCTCCAATAGATTTTTCTCTGGATTTTTTTTCTTTTTATTTCTTTTTTTTCCTGCTTAAAAGTAGAGAGAATACACTGTCAAATTACATTGCTTTATTGATTGGAACCCAAACTCTGTGAAAAGACTGCAGAAACAAAATGCCATAGGGTAGAGAGAGACAAGAATGACTGTCAGGTATAAGATTCGAGTGGAAACATTATTCATTGATTGTGCTATTTCTGAAATAAATTGCTTTATGGATAACTTTCATACCTATTTTGAAAACAACATGGAACGTGATTATGTAAGATACTGATATCAAACAGACTACTCAGGTGTAAAAAGACAACCTGGGAATTTTCTTTTAGTTTCCATGCATTTATTCAAAACCACCAGTGTCAAATGTTCACCTCTGTTCTGACATGACCTTTTGGCTTCCTAAGTTTAAAATGAAAAACAGCCCTTAGATACAAGTATTTTGATAGAGAGAGTTAAAAATACAGTCCTTGCTCAGAATCGCTTTCACTTTTTGTTCTGTGCTCTTCTTAAGCTTCATGAGCTCCACAGTTAAGAGTCTTTTCTGAAACCGTAAGAACTTTTTGTTGGCGCTTCGCAAAAGACAACATGAATGGGTATATCAGTCAAAGTAGACTATTATGTGTGTGTGCATGAGGATATGCGGGTGTGACTATAAAAAGTATTTAATACATGCCAAGCACATCCTAATTTCCACTTTTTATGGGAATTAATAGTCCATTTAGTACGGACTTCAGTATGACAACTAATAGTCCATTTAGTATGACAAAATTCAATGGCTGATATATAAGGACAGTTTTCAAGACAGTGGACAAGTATGGGTAAACCTTACTTCTTAAACACTCATTTTAGTCAAGTTCTCTGGTGGACTGCTTGCTTCAATATGCAGTTAAAGAAAGACCTTTTGTTGGGCAATGGAGAAGGTTGAGGAACTGCCAGTCATGTTAAGTTGCTGGAATTTCATAACTCTCTTAGAAGAATTTTGATGGAAACTAAAGGTGCAAATAAATCTAATGTTCTTACTTCTTATGGTATAACTGCAAGATTAGACACAGTTGGATTTTCTGCAGAGAAAATACTCTGACTATTCTGACCTTTTACATATCTCCACCTTGTCATTTTCATAGCTCATTATTTGTAGGACTCAAAAGACATGCTACTTCAATAGGTATATCTGCATTGCCACAATGTGTGAAGCTTCATAATGGTCTATGTAGACTGTGCCTATAATCAAGCCAGGAGACACGTGTCATACACAATACGCACACATGCATACAATGATTCAGTCATACATTGGAAATTAGTTTTAAAGACGAAACTATTTGTCCTATTTGTCCTATAGTTTTAGTTATGATATAGCCATGTCAGTGCTGTGCTTAACTCCACCTCTAGTGCACTTGAGTCATTAACTCCTTCAGTTAATAACTTCCCCATTATTCATCTGCATAAATGAGGCAATAAGGTAATTCGGACAGTGGACCAAAATCAGACCAGTGGATTGAACTCCTAGGCACCTTCATAATTATGTAGCAACTTGAGCAGTTGCTACAGCCTCTCTGATAGCCCTGGAGATCCACTTCAGGCAGCTCCTGCTCTACTCAAAGCAATGAGTATATTCCAGAGTGTAAATTAACATCCCGGGTGGAGAACCTGGCCATCCCAGAGACACACATGCCTTCCAGAAATTCACTAAGAGTTTCCAATGCAAAAACTGCCACTGTATATGGGTCAGATACTTGAAACTCACATTTTTTTCTATCTCCAAGTATCTTAACATGCATGATTTATTGCTAATAATTCACTTAATCCATGTACAAAACATGTCCTAACTACTTTACTGTGCATGCATGTTAGAAGTCTCACAGTATTGTGGCCCAGAGTAGATAGGAGTTAAGTGGTTCAAGGAGTCTCTCAGTGATACAGCTAAAGCACCAAGAATTTTCTCACACTGTAGTTCCTGTAATATGTTCATCAGCTGAGCTTTTTCCAGCTATAAAAGAGTTATGAAAAATCAATATCTATTGCTGTTGTTCCTTTCTTAAACAGAAAAGTACTTACTTCTTTAATGGTAACTACTTGTATTCTATGTTATGAAGTACACTTTAAACAGTAGTACCACAGTTTCCACAATAACCAAATCTAGGTATCACAGATTTAAGATGGAAGTTTTGCAATTAATTAAAATAAAATACCATTACTAGTACATTTTCGTAGTACCCACATGTAATATTACTAATATTTAATAATTTAATCCATTTTAATAGAGAAGTATTCCATTCTTTCTTTTCTAGTTCAAGATAACAAAATCTCTTTCACAGACAGTCATCTGAATGTGTATGATCGACAAACATTGTACAGGTAAATGTGCAAGACAGTTATAACAGAAAGAGCAGTGCACCGACCCATATCACTCAGAGTGATAATTGCTCTAGAAATAATGCTGAAGAGAACAAATATAGCTTTTCCTTGATTGATTTTTAGTATTTACAGTTATAACAGAAAAAGCAGTGCACCAACACATATCACTCACAGTGATAACTGCTCTAGAAATAATGCTGAAGAGAACAAATAGAGCTTTTCCTTGATTGATTTTTAGTATTTCTGATTAAGTCTAAATTGGCTTATTTTTATTTCACTCTGGCACCATGCAACAGGTGTAACAGGGCAATGTGACATATTACTCAGAATTGTTGTTTATAGAAAGGGAAGAATCAAGTTCAGGAGATGAGGCAAGATGTTATTATGATTGTTAAGCTAGCATTGACTAAAACTGATCTCATGAGGAGAGAAGTATATGATAAAGATTTCACTTTTAAAAGGAAGAGCTGGAAGTAATGGCATAAAAAATATTTTCTGTTATTACTTATCCTTTCAAATCCAGTTAATAAAACTATTAGGAGGCAATTCAAAACAAGCAAAGAGGTCAACAAAGAGGTTGCAACATTTAGCAATCTTTCCAAAGGTTGTTGTGAAAATAAGATTTTGTTAGTTCTAAAGAGTCATTTACACGAAGAGAAATCCTGAGTTCATGACACTTAAAAGACTGGAAGACATTAAAAGGAAATATCTTGTATTCTTGACCACTTTTTATACTTACTGAATCATTAGCACACACCTACTCTGTTTGTTTGTTTTCTTTTGCAGGTGGAAAGGAGGTACATCTCTAATACATCCTCAGAGCCCTCCCTGAGAATGAAAGGATATTGGTGGAGGGGTGAGGAGGAAATGTTCAAAACAACAAATCTGGTGGGAGTGGGGCAATGGGAGGCACAAAATGAACTAAAGGTGAAAGGCTCAAACGTGGAGAAATGAGGAACCCAAAAGATAACTTAAAAAACAGGGATATCCCCAGAAGCACCTGTGCTCCCTGAAAACAATCTGAGGAGTTGGCTGACAGGCATGGCTGGGAGGAAGATTCTGAGGTGCAGGAATCGTTAGTTTGACCCATTCCTGTGTCCTGATGAAGTGTGTTATGAGCTGGTATTATCCAGCTCTGTTTTCTGTGTACAACTCAAAACAGTTCCCAGTGGGAGAGCATGCACTTTGACAGAAATGTGTGTTTTGAGAGATTTGGCAGCGGGCCTGCAGGCTGAAATGGGGTATGATGAGAAAGGGAATTTTGGTTTTCTGCACCAAAACAGGATCTTCCTTCTTAGAAAGGAGATTATTAACGTACAGAACTGTGAAGGTAAGAAAGGTAAACATAAAGATGTTTCCCTTGGTTATCCAGGTACCTGTTACAAGTGGTTGATATGCCTAGACACATAGCTTTGGGCTTTTTTTGATTGTTTGGGTGTTTTACAGAACAGTAAAAACAAAATTTCCAACTGCTCAGAGATGTCAGTTCATTTTAACTTACTGCTAGGGAAAATGTGTGAAATATCCAAGACAGTAAAGAATATGTAGCCAGGTTTCATTGGTGTAAATAAACCTTACTTTAGTTTACACCATTAATATCTTTGATCCTACAAAATAATTAGGTAGCTACAAACTGTCCTTCTTTAAAGACAACACTTTTTTAATCTTATCCAGACAGTAAAAATAGTATTTTGGATTTTTAATTGCTGAACACACATGCAATAAGAAGTCACTTTGTCATAAATTAGGTGCATTCTGTTTAACATTACTTTTCATGGGTTGTTTTGTTTTGTTTTGTTTGATTTTTCTACAGTAAGTCTACAAGAAAACTGATATAATTGCAATGGAATGCTAAAACGAGGCACTCAGGATTGAAAGCATTGCAAGCTTAGCTACTTTATTGATAGAGGAGGAAAGTTTTTTAATACAAAATCTTCAAATAAAATTTATTTTTAGTTTTTATTCCATTCACATTTTTGTCTCTGTTTATTGTACTATCAACCACAAGAAAAAATAACAAACTACTTTCAGTTACACGGAAATGTGCTGTTGCTTATAATGGAGGTGTGAATGCTAAGCGTATTGTATCTAGTTCAGGAGCTGGATCCAAGAACTATTCTTCCGTGGTTCAAGTGAAATAGGACATTCAGCTGATTAATAGCAAAAATGGAGCTTTTTGTAGTTGTTGTTGTTGATGATGATCTTCACATTCTTTTGAGATGGAGATCAAACAAAAACAAGGTTGAAGAATCAAAAGGGCTTTGAAAGAAATACAGTGAAACATACATTTGCACAATAATAAAGTGTACAGAATAAAAGCTCAACTAACCTGTTCATTTTTAAAAAAAAGATCAGAGTTAACAGCCATACCAAAAGTTTTGTCTTGAAATTTTCAACAATAATAATGCTAAAATTATATTAAATAATGTTGTAGAACTCTGGTTTTGGCTCAGTTTCTATGCATACCTACCAAGAATAGGTTGCTTTGTTTGGGTTGGTTTGCTTTTTGGATTTTCTGGGCAGATTTAGCCCAAATTCTTTGTTATGTTGGAACTGTTCTGAAAGGTGTTAAAAAAAATAGCATAAAATAACTTTGTCACTGACTCCCTGAAACTGAGTTTTCAACCAGCTTGTCCTTTTCCCTCCCTATAGGATTATTCCATGCAATATATTGTAATATATTGGTCTTGCTTCAGTTTCTTCAAGTATTGGGCCCTCCACCATTCTACAGTTTAACAGAAAAAGCAGTGGTACGGATTTCTTTAGTCTCAAAATCTAGTTAATGATAATTAGCATTTGGACTAGACATTTAATGAAGAAATTATATAATTTTCAAGTTGAGAGGGTTTTTTAAATAATAAGTAACATGTAAAAAATTTTAAAGTGTAGTCATATGTTCTATTTTATTCTTATTAGTCTCTGTCTTAAAGGCAATGGCAGATAAGGTAAAATCAACTCACTGGGCACTTGATTCTGCACTGTTGGAACTACTGAGCATTTGGCTTTGGATCAAGCATCAGATTTATATTTAGTGTCAAGGAGCAGAATACAGAGGCAGTTACTGGAAGAATTTAAAGTAGAATTTAAAAGTAGAATGAAATTACACTTAATGTACTAAATCTAAAACACTATTTGAATATGTAATCAAAATTTGCACCACAATCAGTGTATGTATTTTTTCTTCTTAATATGTATAGAAAGAGTGAACACCCCTGTGTTGCAGATTTCAATCCATCTTTCATGTTGCTACAGTTACTGTGAGTTTAGGCATCCCAGAATAAACATTTATAACTGCAAATTCAGGTATCACCTGTTGATTTCCAGTTTGTTTGAGGTTTTTATTTTTTCCATTTCTACATTCCTCCTGTCATTCACTCTGAGTAAATTACTCCTCTTGGTTTTTTTCCTAGTATTGCTATCACCCATAAAAACCATGTGTCTCTTCCTTTTCTTTTTCCTTGCAACTAGTTCTCTTGGTTTATTAATTTTAACCACAGTGCAATCCTTTTCTGGCTCTCATTATCTTTTATTTGTTGGATAAACCCAGAGTGAAAAACTAATCTGTTCAGTCTCTGTTAGAGGTTCTTCCATTCCTGGCCACATTTCTGTATCATTACACCTTATATTGAACTGCTAAAAACTTTTCTATATTTTCATAATATAAGGATACAAGGATGCAATGACAGATAAGGATCTCAGTCAAATTTGTGAGGTGATACTATCCTATATTTCAATAAAATTTCAATAGTCTGATGCATTTCATTTGTTTAGTACTTCTCTGTAATGTGTTAAAGAAAAAACTACCTATCAATTAATTTATAAAATTTTACATTCACTTACTTAGAGTTTAATTTCTTTTCTCTGTTCTGATTCTATCGAATAAACTCTATTTAAATTTATTACCATTATAGTTTTCATAAGAAGTCTTTTAAACACAGTATCATAATGCAATTACCAGAAACCTGAATATTTCAGGACACTAACCATTAAAAGTAGTCTTTCTTTTGGCAAAGACTGATACAGCAGTTGCTTGCCTCTCGCATTTTGTCTCCAGTCTTGGTATTCTTTCTGTCACAAATATCATTATACAACCCAATAGAATTGTTTGTCATTTTAATAAAACTGTGACCCTTGTTCTATTTTGTTAATATTGTTTTCTAGGAGTTTCTTCTAAAGTCTGTGGGGGAAAAGAAAGTGCCTTTTTTCTTTCCTTTTGTTTTGAGTGCTTTTCATGATGAACATTGAGAAGAAACATTGGCTTTTCAGCTTGTAATTATGTTTGTCTTTCATCACGTAGTTTGAATTTGTCTTTTTTTGTCCTTCAGTTTTATTATGAAGAGTCATTTCAATACTGTTTCTCTTCTACATTGGTGGAGTTTTACTTGGTGCTGATGGATATTTATGTACTTTGAAATGTTAATATAGTTCAATAATTATTTTAATATTTTAATATATTTTAAAAATTTATAAGGGTACTTATTTATTTATGTACTTGAAAAGGAGATACCTCCTATTCTAATAGTTTCATATAACAATGTTGATCAAATGAAACATCTCTTGGTTTTTCAATATGCCCTTATCAACCTAAAGTAAAGTAATTTGCAATTTATTTCAGGAAACTGTACTTTCCACAGAGGCGACATGTCCTACCTAATGCTTTGGAACAGACTGAATTGGCTCCATAAAAATTCATTCTATGCTTTCTAAACATTTTTGTTTAAACCACATTTGAATTTCGCATATGGAGGATCATTGTGTCAAATCTATGGGGGAAAATAAAGCTTAAACCTAAAAGTCTCTTTTTATGACAAAAAGATGGAATCTGATACACAGTGAAGGAAAGATGTCTGTAAGAAATGTACTCTGTTTACTGAGCCAACATAGTAACAGTGAGAATGAGTTTATTTCAATGTCGTTTTAATTTAATTGTTCCTTTCAGTGGAATCAAATTCCTGAAACAACGTGATGCATCTGTGAAGAAGGCAAATCCAATCCTAAGGTGCTCGAGGGCAAACATTTCCAAGAGAACTATGGAAGTTTTCATGCCATTGTACAAGGTCCCACTCCAAACTCATCTGGAAAACTATAAAGTTCTACTCAGCCATATTCAAGAAAAAAATCTTCAAAATGAGAGGAGCTACACATAAGGATAAAAAAAGAACATCAGGAGAATGAGGAGCCAGTACTTGGAGATGATTCTAGTAGAAGAAAACAGCTTGTTTTTATGATCAAAATAAAGATTAAAAAGGGGTATGATTACTTTCTTGGAATATATCATAAGCAAAGCTCTTAGAAAGGAGAGAAGCTGTTAAAGCTAAATGTCAGTGTTGGCACAAACACAAATGGGAATGGTCTAGCTGTAATTAAATTTAGCACCTGATATTGCAAGATTATTTGACTATCAGAATAAAGAAGTTCTGAAAAAGCTCTCAGATCAGAGAAAAAAAGGCCAAAAAATCTTGGTCAAAGATTTTTGCCAAATTTTCTTGCTTGTATTATCATGGTATCATACAAAAATGCTGAAATAACTCTCACTTTCAGTATCTTGTTTTGAGTGATTGTTTTTGAGCTGCTCTGATTTTGATTGATTCTTCTTTATTTACAACTGATGTATTTTGTGCTGGTTTGACTCTGAAGAAACCTAAAAATACCTTTAACTTGCTTTCAATAGCCAACACTTTTTTTAAACTCTCATTCCACTTACACCTTAGAAGATATGCTATTTACCATCACCGGTTACTGAAGGTTTTTGTTCCCTTCTTACCACATGATGAACTAATGGGAAGAATATAAAATTTCAGAAAATGTGGAATTTCCTCCAGTGGACACACAGATCACTGTCTTTGAAAAGCAATGTTATGCTCACTTTTAATCTCAAATTCTTTCTATATTGAATTCAAGAAGGTGCATAACCAGGGAACAGACAAAGGGTAGGATTATGAAAAAAATAGTACATTTCCAGTAGTGACAAGTAACCATCATTTTATACTGAAATAAGGATTACATTTTGGATAATATCATTTTGTAGTGAGTAGCTGAGGGTTTGCTTCTATATACTAAAGGACAAACCATATGCAGTTTAACATGTACTTGAATGGTTTTCTCTATTGCTAATAATTTTCCATTACATAATCAACTTGCCAATAAAGTGGCAAGTAAATGAGTAGGAAGTATCTGTATGTTTAACAAATAATGTTACAATTTTTATTTTTAATCATTCTCAGCGCACTTTGTTTATCAACTAATCAAAACCGCTTGGAAAAAGAACACAGATGAATTCACTCAGTTTTTAAGTGAATATTGTAATCTACACAGTGCTTATCTTCAGAATTGTTAGACTTGCATTAGCAAGTATGCTAAATGTATCTTATTTAAATGGGTATCCTAGACCTTTCACACATCTGTCACCAGAACAGGAGTAGGGGGAAGTCAGCCTTCTGTTGCGTCTTTGTGTCTTTCTTTCTGTTCAGCATGTTGAAAAATACCAAGGAAACAAGGATTCCAAAGGCCAAACATACTGTTGATGTATATATCAGCTATGAAGACAAAATCTATCAGCTGTATTTTCAGCTCTTCCATGGAGCTCAGTGGCTGAGCTCACTCAAATGTCATAGGAATGTTTCATCCCTCAAGATCTTGCTTCTGTAAAGCAGTTGAGGCACATTCAACAGAGTACAGGCAACTGACTGAAATACAGTACCATTAAGAGGTTCTGAGAAGTACAAAGTGCAAGATAGGCAAGAGTACATTGAAAGTTCCCCTGTCAAAAATATGAAATACAGATATTTTCAAGACACTGCATTTTGTATGGTGCCAGTTCTGAGTGGACAGAAGATACAGTGAACATACGCCACACTACAGGAATCAGCTGCTCTGAACTCCACCAGCTACCATTAGGTCTTCCTATACTGCTTAGTTCCTTTAAACTATATTTTAATTCAAAATAATATCTCTAATGTGTTGTTATCTCTGAGATACTATGAATTTTTGAGCCACCAGTAGTGCCATGTCAAGTGTCACTGGACAGTACTGGCTGAGTCATCCATGCACTGGACCCTTAGGCTTCCGTCAGGTAGTTTATTTGTCACAACAGAAAGATTTCTCTCTGTCCTGTTTAAACACTTCCTATTTATGTCTACAAAGCACCATGCCTTGAAACTAGTTCATCAACTCTATGCACAGCAGTCACACAGATGTGATAGCAGCACTTGAGAGGAATGGAAGGATCCCAAAACATGGCTGAAAAAATTATATAATTTTCAGTTTAAGTATTATTCCTAGTAAGAAAAGTCAGATAATCAAATAGGTGCCTGTCTCTCATATATTGCAACTGAGACTTAAGCATACAAATATAGTAGTGTTCAAAGCAGTAATACATTCTAACATAGTGTAGCCTTTCATAAAAATATGGAAGGAGGTTCATTAACTATTTGAGAAGAGGACAAAAAGCTTTAACAATTAATTAAATGAAAAATATGATTTGACAGATACTGATAAACATACATTTTGAATGTTTTGCCAAATGTTTTTGAATGTTTGTTCACAAAAATATAAGAACAAAATCATTCTTCAATGGGCAGAACACATTTGTAGAGTTCAGGAATAAATTATAACATGCCAGAATCACTCCTCTCTTACCTGTTCCATGATTCAGGTGGGAGTTTTTATGGGTTCTGTTTCCTACCTAATTTCTAATCTAGTATTTCTTCTATCCATATCTTGTCATTCAGTGCCAATACTTTAGCTCCTTTCACGTGCTCCACCCTACTGCTTCTATCTGGGACACTCCACTTCCCTTTCACAGATTCCCATTATATCAAGTCAGTTCCTTTACCAGCCTCTTCATCCTGCTAATAAACTTTCTTTTCCTCTCAAAGATATTATCTTCTCAGTTCTTCTGTCTAGAATTTCTTCCTATGTCTCCTGAGTTTATACTCCTGGATGAAAAGAAATTGATTAATTAAGGTCAAAGTCAGAAATTGAATGTGATCTAAATGCGTATTTTAAAAATTTGTGCACCAGACAGATTAAAAGGAGTCATAAATCTGTACGTGTCTCTGTGAAATCACTTTATTTTTACAGCTAATCTCTCTTCAATCTTCCCAGTAGCAGTAATGCTCCAAAATAAAACTCCACATATATCTCTCATAGCTTTATTGGGGGGGAATTTTACCTGTTAATTGGGATGTAATTTTTAGATGAATCAAAATGCTTTTAAGGTTTATGCATCAGAATTGCAAAGAGAGCACAATTACAAATATGATGTAAAGCCACATCCAAAAAGATCATACAAAATCAGACTTCAGGATACTTCACAATTTAAACTTAGTCTGAAGGTAATTGAAGTTAATCTATTTCAGTTAAATTGCTTGTTTTAAATTTTTGAAAATCTTTATTGCATCAAACCCACTCTAAATATGTTTGCCACAGACTTGCTGTAGAGTCAGCTCTCTTCTTTATGCAGCATTAAAAATGGTGTTTGGTGTGTGTGTGTAATGTTGTGGGTTTCATCTTGATCTTTTCCTAAGAAAGTTGGCTGTACACATGCAGTGCAGACATATGAGGTGAGTCTAAATGTTATCAGGTGGCTGTCCAGTCCAGCCTGTTGCCTACATCCCTGTTTCAGAGGAACACATAGAAAACTCACAGACAATTATTATGCAATAAACTTTCTCAGGAAAGAGAATTATTAGGGAGGCTACTGCTTTTCTCTTCTGTTAAAATCATAAGGAAAATAATGTCTAGTTTCTTGCAGTGAGTTATATTGCACATACTGCTTGTCTACCAATTGGCCATTCAGCAATGCCAACTGATATTAAACATTTCTTTTTTTATATATATCCTCCTATATCTTAGCTGACAATTTTTTTCTTAATGTGTGAACTTTTAGAAATCTGAACTTCATGAAATGAGAGTATTTTTCCTTAAGCCACATGAAAATGTCACTTCCCTCCTCTCAGCATGCTGGACAGGTGCAATGTAAGGTGGAAATGAGATCTGGGCCTTAAAAACAATTCTGTCTCTACACGAGTCTTGAAAACTGAAATACGTGGCAAGTACCTTGATGACAGAGAGGGGATCTTTGAAAGGAAATGTTATCTGACAGTGGTGAAACTTTTAAAAAGGCAACCTAAGTTTGAAACCCAAGTGAAACAACAAATTGTTTCCTTAATAAATAAAGAAGGTTTTTTTAAAACAGTCTACTAGCAAATTATAAACTTTTTTTTCAATATATTTTTAAATGAGATTTCTAAAGAATTTCTGTGACTCACTCTTAGAGGAAAATAACAGGTACAAAGGTCAATAGCAAAGTTCAACTCAATTTAATAGTTGAAGAATTGCAAGTTTGTTTAGAGCTGACATTTCTCTGACAGTATCCTCTGCCTAGGAATATTTCTACAAAATGAGGTTGAGGTACAATAACCTATTACTAATATATGAAGAAACACAGAATTTAATGCATCTTCAAAATCTTGAAGATCCTAAATTCATTCTATATTAGTACATGTTTTGTAATACGATTTCCTTAGGATTGGTTTTCCTGAAAATGATCTGTATCAACTGTTAGGACTGTAAGACATCTTTTTCCACTGAACTATCTAGCTCTTCAACTTGCATCCAATAGTTGCACTGTACTGCACTCTAAGAATGATTTGCATCATAATAAATTAAAACAAGCCTCCACTGCAATAGCACCATAACTTTACAAGCAGTTTTACTACCACAAAGAAAGGTCTATTTTAGCTATTACTGAATGCAAATGTTTTGAACAACTTTCCAGCTGTTGTTTCACAGAAATTGTGCTACATAAAAATAGTAGTACATCCTGCTATTTACTGAAAACTTTTAGAAAAGCCAGCTGGTCAATTAGAGAAAAATGCTATCAGTCTTTCAATACCATTTTTTTATTATTATTATTAAAGCTAGAATCTCAAACTTAGAACATGGTAATAAGCCATCCAGAATACACAGGAAGAAAAAAAAGTAATTATTTTTAAATGTTATTTTCTCTGTGATATTTTTTCCTAGGCATGTTTTCAGAAATTGTTTTCTTTGGATATTCCCAAGAGGAAAAAAGCCCTTACTATTTTTATTCAACCATAAGTTTAGAAACTCATTCCTTTAATTTTTACAGGGTTTTTTTTTCTATTATCTGCTAGAATAAGGAAATCTGCTGCCCCATTTGGTACTTGAATATTCCTTTCTATGTAGTGATGAACCTTGGCCATGATCAAGATGAGCAATGGTTCATACTTAAAAAACCATAATTGACCTCTCAGCCACAGTGTTCAAGACTGTGCAAAGACGAAAGTCCAAGTGACATTTATCTGCTGTGTAGTTGGTACTGCAACTGATGCAAGCATCAGGACTGATGCATTTTTTCAGCCATGATTTGCGTTTCAGTTCAGCACTGCAGTACCCAAGTACCTTAATTTGAAAGCATACATAAATCTGTCCTCATAAGCTGAAAAATGTGGAAGAGTGGATAAAACCATCAAACTGACATCTGTTTGTAATGAAACCAAAGTAATGAAGTTCACCATTCTTGAAGTGAAACATTAACCCATCCACTTCCCCCCTCTGCATTTCTTTTTAATCCACATAGGGAGAATTCAAAGAGTGAGATCTTACTAAGACCATGAAATATGTCGCCATGGTCATATAGAATAAAAGAAAAAATATTTGTAATTTCATTTTCTGGCTGCACCCTCTGTTTAGTTTTTGTTGGGATGACAAGGTGCTGCTACTTCTACTGGTTCTGCAACTGAGAAGTGCTATCACCATATGACTTGTGTTTCTGAGAACTATGATGAATTCAACTAATTTTTCCACTGAGGGAAAGCTTTTTTTGCTCTACTGAGAGTGTCCATCCCGTGGAAAAAGCTGCCTAGGAAAGTGAGTGACTCATCACCCCTTGAGTTAGTTAAATGACTTGTAGATTTGGCACTTAGGGGCATGGTTTAGTGTTAGACTTAGCAATGCCAGGTTATTGTTTGGACAAGGATGATTCTATGATTCTGTGATTAGATAAGAGAGAGTATGCAGAAGAAATAAATATGTGTTTCACCATCTGTAACTGGGGTTCGGTGGCGTGCCCTTCCCTCTCCTGCAAAGGTTGCAGCTCAGTACTGCTGGAGACAACACTTGCACTCTGATTGTTGGCCTGTCACCTTAGTGTAGCACTGAAATACTGCAGAGTCACGACTGCACTGAGCCAGCTGGCTACAACATGGAGAAGCCTGCAGGATTTGTCACATGCTACTATACTGAAAAAATGTTGCATCCTTTAAGAACTTGTATGAATTGTGTATAGTATTTGCTTCTTCAGCTTTCCCTGCAGAAGTGGGCTCTCCAGCACTGCTGAGCCCAGATGGGCTCCACTCTCACATCCACCCACAACTCACAGCATGCAGCATGACCAGCTCAGCAGACGCATCTCAATCAATGTAGTAGCCATGCTGCCTGGTAAAAACAAACAAACAAAAAACCAAAACCCCAAAACAACAACAAAACCAAACAAATAAATTCCCTTTATTTCCAACTCTTTGCCTCCTTGCTTGGAAAGCATATTAGACTACTACTTGCTCTCTTTGTCTCCTCCATCCAGTCTTCTGACAGACCATGTGCTTTTGTTTTCACTCCCACAGTCTACCCTTTTAAAAGTACTCCTCCCATTGTCATGTTGTTTCCTGAATTTTGGCCTTTTTCTCAGGGTATGTATTTTGCAGAGGCCAGGAGCTTGGAATAAAATATGAATTCTTTTTCTAACAAGAAGAGTCAAAGCTGCTGTACATACATATTGTCACAAGTCCCTTTAAGAGCTGGGATTCAGCTCTGACTGCTTTTTCAACCCAAAATATTAGCGCTGTGACTGATGAACTGCAAAATCATATGTTGAGATTGAGGAAATATTCACACATTTTATAGTCCACTTGACAGGGACAGGAAAACAACCTTCTCTTATAAAATTATTCAAATAATCACAACATTTATCAACAACAAAGGTCCAGCTACCAATTTTCTAGGCCTGACCACATGCCTGATCTTGGTCATGGTCACTGCAGCACGGTAGCACTGTGGAGGTGAGCTCCAGTACAGCCTTGCCAACAGAGACAAGCCTCAAAATACTAACATTTACTAGTAGTGAGGCAGGAGGAAGTTTTTGCTTATTGTGGGCATATTTCCACCACAGGTGTTGCAGAAGGTTCTGCAAAAGGATCATGAGACAAACACCTCCCACAGAAGATGTCAGTCTCAATTTCCTTCTTACTTCAAGAACAGCTTCACTAGAAAAATCCCACCCTTTTGCTCAGTTCTCTTCCTGTATATGCTCCTGGCAATAGTCTTGGTCCCAGTAGATGCACTCCACTCTCACGTGAGACCTTCTCCTCTTTCCTCCCTTTCTCTCCAGTAAAGAGGATGTTACAAAAGTTCAGATTTTTTTGTCTGAAAGTAGCTGATGCTGTTGACTTTTCTTTTAATATGTTTGGGAGGAGACCAAAAAGGTTCATTCTTTCTGGGCAATATCTGGAAACAGAAGAGTGCACTGTTCCCTCATCTACCTTTACCTCAGCTACTTGCATCGCAAAGCCAAAGCTCACAGCCTATGAAGAGATTGAGATTGCACTCTTTCTCTTGCATTTTTGCGTCCCAGGGAATCATAGAATTGTTTAGATTGGAAAAGACAGTTCAGATCACCAAGTTCAATCATTAACTCAGCACTGACAAGTCCACCACTAAGTATTTATTACTAATATATAGTGTGAATTTGTGACAGCTTCCTGTCGACAAAAAAAATTATTGTGTGAGAGTCTGGCATGTCAAATTATATTCTAAAAATGGAAGAGTTGATATTATGTTATCACTATGTAGCTGAGTAATTTCCTTGGAGTGTATATATATGTTGAAGACCAGCCACTTGTATTTTGCCAGTGTAGCACTAGCAAAATTGGTTCCTTGATGAAGACTTGTCTCTCATCATTCTGAGTAGTTTATGTTTTTCATTGTGAGGATTTTCTGTAGTTGCTAGGCTTTTCTCAGTTGTCAGTTCAGCAAGTAATTCTGGTGCCTCTCCAGGACACCACAGAACAGAATCCTGGGTGACTTCTGGTTGCCCAGGACATCTGGACATCATCTGGTCCTGATCTCAACTCCGAGGAGGACAGGTTAGATCAAGTACCCAAAGGTGCTCAAGGGCCTTGATCTTCCTAGTTTGGCATTCTCCTGAAATGAAGAGTCTAGAATTCAGATTCA
>JAOXXN010000395.1:77368069-77378285 GCA_026770055.1 Myrmophylax atrothorax
TTGGCTGGTTGGGGGGGAGAGGAACACTTTTTCTCTGTTCTTGGGCAGTTGGCATTTTGCCAGCTCTACCCAAGACAGGCACTGAGTGCCATGATCTGGTAAATGGACTAGAGTTGGACCAAGGGTTGGACTTAATGATCTCGGAGGTCATTTCCAACCCAACTGATTCTATGATTCTATGATTTCTATGATTCTATATCACCACTGCATCCAGAAAGTGAAGTATTATCTATACTTTTCTGAAAATGATTAAAGAACAGGTTTTGACAAAATTTAATTTGTTTCATAAAAATATTATACTTTGCATATTTGGAATACTGATGTATGCAGAACTTCTTACACTCTTAAAGAACAAAATCTATAGCAGGACAAAATCTATAGCAGGACAAAATCTATAGCCTTCATAGGTAGATATTTCACTGTCTTATCAGAGTGCCTCCGAGCAACTAACTCACACTTTTCCAGGAATAATCTTGTGTGCCTTCAATAATGCAGTAAATACTTAGCCTTCTCTTTAGGCCCTATGTTGCACTGGTGCAGCTGGGCAGTTGACTCATGGAGAGAAAATAACAGTGAAGGAGAAGGAGGAAAGGGTGCAGGTAAGATACTCACAAGTGCTTGAAAAAGAAGGTGGATAACAAAGTTATGAAGTTTACACTGAAAAAAAATCTACCTCATGACAGTCCAAACTAAAACTGACTCTGAAGAACTGCATCAGGACCTTATAATACTGAATAAAAATTGCAAATAAAACTCTATATTGCATGAATAAAATAAAACATGGGAGCATACAAAACACCATACACAGACTATTATAATTCAAAAGTAGCCTACCACTGCTCATAGTGGATATCGCTTCACTGTTCAAAGGGTATTCAAGACATTACAGAGAACAAAACAAAAGGTAGTGGTACCCCACTATTCATATTCATTGCTACGCAACTTTTGTACTGCTTGGAGTTCTTGATTAGCTACATTCCCCTTTGACCAGGGCTACAGAGAAGATAACAAGAGGGTGCCACGGAAGAGAAGAAGCTAATTGCAGTTCTTCTCTCCTAACAGTAGAAAGCAAACAGATACAATAAAACCATGAATATAAAGAAAGTGTACAAGGAATTATTCACTTTCTGCTCAAAACTACAAAAGTCACACCAAAAGGATGACTGAGATATTTCTTCTTTTTGTAAACTCTGATAAAACCAGGGTATGCTATTTAGACCTCGGCTGTGAGAATCAAGATACTTCTCACTAACAGTGATCTTTCACAATAAACCTGTACTAGCATGAGCCTTGTTCCTTCAGGGAATATACACATACACAGTGGGGTTCTCCAGGTGCTGCAGTGTGGGTACCTGCTCCACCACGGGTCCTCTCCAGGGGCTGCAGGAAAGCATCTGCTTCACCAGAGTCTCTGCTGGGGCACCCAGAGCACCTTCTCCCCTCTTTCTGCTTTTCCCACAGATCTCAAAGGGCCATTTATCAAACTTTGTCTGTCACCCCTCACTGTCTCTCATCATTGAGATATCCCATGCAACCCCCCACTGCTACCAGAACCTTGACACCTGCACTTAATAGAATTATTTACTTTCCAAGTACCTGAGGTCAGAATCATTTTAAAACACTCCTTACCTCCTTTGCATTGATCACGTGACTGAAAAGTTCATATCTTTCAAGTTTTAAATAATGAAAACTTTATGATCCACTATATAAACCTCCTAGTTTATGTTTTGCAAACCATGAGTAATCCATGCCTTTAAAAAATACTACATATTATTGTACAGTTCTTCGCCCCTTCTTTTTGCTGCACCCCTTCCTTTTGCTGCACTCACCTCCTTTGACTGTATGTTTTTGTTATTTTGTTGGAACATGTTTTTAGCTTTTTGGCAGTGGGGAACATTATTTTCAAATATTCCCTCTCATCTGTATGATGTATTCAACTCTCATGTTTTGTTGAGAAATTCTGTCATGGAGCAATAACAGAATAAAATAACTAAAAAATATTCAGATATCATTTTTCAACCTTTCTTCTCAGTATTGATGTTATTGTACTCTTTAGATGACATTGTAAAATGCAGGAAATCTCTACAATTTTTTAAATTTTAAAAGTGCCAGAGTGGTGGTTTGTGCTGAACTCATGACGCTTTTTCTACAGATTTCTCTTAAACCTCAATTTTAATCTATATAGGCTCTTCAGAGATACAAGCATTAATTTCATGATTTTTTTGTGAAAATGGCATTAATTTTTTTCTGAGCTTAAAAAAGAAAAATATAAAAAGGCATATTCACACAGAAAACTTCATTGGAACTTCCTTTCTTTAATGTTTCCATAATTCTTTCAGAGCAGATATGACTAAAGACTGTCTAAATTCTCCAGGACTAGTCCCAAGTCATAAGAAAATTTAAGTCCTTTCACTATTTATAAATGTCTGTGATATGAACATCATACAATTCATAAAAAGTCTCTGATTATTTCAAAGTAATAAACCAATTAATACACTGAGATTATTAATGAATAATGTATTAGAAGAACAAGAGAAAACATCACTGCCTTTGAAGAGCTTGTTTGCCATAGTCAAAGATGCTTTTTAAAGATCACTTACTGTACATCAATAATTTTTAAAATCAAATACCACTATCAGTTACATGAAGTTCTCCAGTAACAAACAGAGCTAGTAAATTACAATAGCCTGATCAAGAGTTGTTTGACAGAAAGTCAACATCTTCTTAATGTTTTACAACACTGAATTAAAGAAAAGCACTAATTGAAAATATAAATTTGAACTCCACGACTGGTGTACAATCAGAGGGGTGTTTTAATTGTATTTTTTTTTGTTTTCCTTCTCAGAGGCCTTGGTGGCTGTAGGAAGATTAGGAACAGCTCAGTGCAGTTTTTCTTGCATCTTCCCAGTACTAAGCCTTTTATATACTGCATCCTAGGAAAGAGCAACCTGAAGAATACATGCTGTGATTTCTTGTTTTACAATAATGTCTAACATATGTCCCCTTTGTTGTTTCTAGTTTCCTTTATCGACAGTTTTAATTTCAGCACATTTCCTGCTCAAATGAAAGCAATATTTTATATTCATTACCTGCTAGAACTATGACAATTTAGAGGTGCAAAAGAAGCATCTGGTAAGTAAAGAGAGTGTCAACAAAGAAACTGGTATTATCCCCACATGGCAAGAAAGTAACCTGCACAGAAATTACTGGATCAGGACACAGATTTTCTATCTGAAGACAACGTAGAATAAGAAAATGTCTTTTTACCCAGTTCACAGACACTAACATTTGTTACACAGGAAAGACTGACTTTTTCTGTGTGATCAGGCTTGCTTTTTCTAACTTTTCCTTGGAGAGGCAACAACATAATGAACAGTTTTCTCTTTGTCTCTGCCATGTCTTTTGTGTCTCTTCAATAGTTTTGGGAAGAAAGTTATGAGATTCCTATATCTGGTTCATCCTCAAGTTCTGTGGAAGTTCTACTATTTTCTGATACTTTTACAGAAGTTTAACAAAGATGCAGCTATAAATTATGCAACTATGAACACCAATCCTCTTTGACTTTTATTTTAACTCTTTGTTCTTAGCAGTTCAGGAAAATCCCCAATGTTTTGAATTTTTTCTCAGATTTTTTTGTTGATTCAGTGAAATTTTAGGTATATGTCTATTCATTTGCTGCATGGGGTCTCTCACTGAAGCTGGAACAACCAACTTTTTCTGAATCAGCATCTTCTTCTGAAAGCTAAACATAGAATAAGGCTGAAAACTAAACTTTGTGGGGAAGCCATATGAAGAATGCACTTGACTTTCTCATCCTAGAGGAGATTGAGGGAAGACGTCATAGCATTCTGCAGTTTCCTCACAAGTGGAAGCAGAGGAGCAGGCACTTTTCTTTTCCCACTGGTAACCAGTGGCAGAACCAAGAGAAGGGCATGAAGCTGTGCCAGGGGAGATTTAGGTTACATATTAGCAAAAGATTCTTCACCCAGAGGGTAGTTGGACGCTGGAAGCTCCCTAGGGAAGTGGTTACAACACCAACCCTGCCAGCTTTCAAGAACTTTTGAACAATGCCCTCAGGCATATGATGTGACTCTTGGGGTGGGCCAGGAATTGGTCTTCCATGATCCTTGTCAATCCGTTCCAACTCAGCATATTCTGTGATTCTATGATTAAATTTCCTGTATTCTGAGGACTGTTTGAGCTAAATCCTATGTTGCATTTTCAAAGTTGTTTTTCAAATCTTGAGAGTTCTACATCCATTTAAAGAAAATTCAAAAGCTGAAGTTGTTTAATTTCTTTTCTTTAACATCATCTGAGCTACTACCATGTATGTGGTGTTGGGGGAAAGGGGACAGTCCCCGCAGGTCCTCGGAGCCTGAGAGACGGATGTTCACTCAGAGGAGACTTGTGGCGAGAACTGGTTTATTGTGGAATCACACCGCTTTATAGAGTCCCAAGGGGAAAGTGCTGGAACTGGGACTGGACTGGCTAAGGGCTCAGAGGGAAGGGACTTGCTTATGTGCTCAACTAGCGAATGGGAAAACGGGAGGATCAAAGCCAATAGAACCCCAGGAACTGGGGATAGACGGGTGCGATAACCAATAGGGTTAGGACAGGGAGGGAAACCAATGGGAGCAGCGGTCATGCCACCACAGGCTGCACCAGCAGCATGAGGCAGAGCGGTCCCGACCACGGTGGCACCCTGGCTCGGACCAGCAGGACAAGTGCCAGCAAGTTCCAGCAGCTGCCGCCGTGGCAGTGGTGGGGGAGGAGAGCCCCCTCCCTGGGCGGGACCCTCCCGGCACGACACACAATACCCCACACCTGATCGGCAGTGGTGACTCATTGGAGAGCAATGCCTGTGGGGAAGACAGGGAATGGGTGGATACAGAAACTTCATGAACTAAAACCCGTACAGAGAAAACGCATAGCTTTTAAACTCCAGCAACAAGTCTCTCATGTATGCAGTTGGTCAGGTTCAGGCTGTTTCCCAGTGCTGTCCTCTGAGGTCCATATCAGAGCTTGTTCTTTCCGTATTTCATAGTCTGGTCTGTTTCCCACAACCATGTTTAATGGCAATCTTTTGAAGTGTAGAATCAGCTGTTTATTTCTTGTTATAGAAAACCTATTTATGTTCAAATACTACTCTCTTTAGGGAAGTTTCTCAGGTACCTAGATTCTTGTTTGATGAAACCTTAGGCTTATTCACTAGATGGAAAATGAGAATGTTATTATACACCTCTGTTTACATGCCCACTGTTCTCTAATGTTTGGAAATTCTACTAACTGTTCATTTTTAAAGTTTCACTACTATTTTCTTTAGGTAAGGGAGGAAATTATTTTGAACTATAAAATTCTTTTTTTAGTTCTTTCAAATAGTATAAAATATGTATTTAACAAAAAAAAGGAAAGAAAGAAAGAAATTGTATACATTAAAAATAAATGAGATTGGAGTATCAGAAAATAATTTCTCTACTGTGCACATATCTGCACAAATATCTTTTGAAAGCAGAGTCAAACATTTCAGAGCCTCATAAAAAGCAAAATTTAGATGTGTATACATAATGTTGTGGAGCTGAAATTATTATTTGTTTCAAATATTCATTTCATAATCTATCATACTAAACAGATTCTCATTTGTTAATACATTATATGGTCTTCAAATGTGTGAGGGAGATATGCTGAGTAATTTCCAGAGCTTCTCTGGCTTGTTTTCACAGGCTTGTTCCTTTCAGATGGACTAAAAACTAAATCTAGCCTTGTTTTGAAGTTTCTCTCCCTACCTTCTCCATTGATCCTAATCCAGCAGTATCACTCAGAACTTCTGGGAAAAAAGTTAAATTTCATCATAGTGCCTAGATTACAAAAGAAGTTAAAGGACCTTCTTAAACTCTAGTGAGAAAGGGTAGCGCAAGCTATGCTGTCAAGTAAAATACTGGAAAGCTTCCAGAAGGACACAGTGGGAACAGTGTAGGAATTTACTTATAGCAGAGACTGAAAGCATAGAGAGAAGAAAATTAAAAATCTCAGATCTAGCCTACTTCCCTAAGTCTTTTATTGTGTTCTTTGTGGAGCATCTCTGTAAAGGCTGAGATAAGCATTTGATGGATCTGTGTAGAATCCATGGGAATTTGACAGCAAAATGACAGCAAGAAAAGGAAGTTTGATGAACTATGGAATTTTTTTTTTTTTATTAAATCACAGGATAGGTAAAAAGTGACTGTGGAAATATAGCCTTGAGATACGAGAATATTAGTGCACCAAACATACACTAGTGACACTGAAGCTGTCTGCAAAGAACATTCTTTTGCAGTGAGGATATTTGGCAGCAGAACACATCATTGCTCAGTGATTCAATGATATAACAATGATATTAGCAAGCCAGTAAAGTTTTGCACTACTACTCTTCTCAGGAAGCCTGAAGCAGTTCCAGTTCTCACTCAATAAAGAGTGAGTTGGACTGAGGACTATCACCCCAGAGGGTGATAATTAATGGAACAAAGCATAGTTAGAGGTTCTATAACTAGCAGTGCTACCCAGGAGTCAACTCTGGGTCCAATCCTGTTCAATGTCTTCATTAATGATAAGGATGATGGGACAGGATGTGCACATGACACTGCTTCACTACCTCACATTACTATATTTTTTATTAAATAACATGCACAGTTTTTCTTGTTTAAAATGTTCATAGTATTGTGTACATTAACAGATTTTTTTTCCCCTACACTGCCAATTTATAAGGTAAACTTCATCTTATGTTGAGTAAGCAATTCTTGGAGTAAACATCTGTTCATACAATCATAAGTAAATTAGATCGATATTTGATATTGAGCTTTACTTTTTTCTTGCCTCCTTGCCTCCCTCACCCCAGCACACTCTACCTGATTCCCAAGATGAAAGCAATTAGCAGGAAGGATTGTCTTTGCTTCCCCATTCCACTAAACCATAATGTTTCTAAGTGTGCTATAGAGAAGCAGGGATTTAGACATCAACTGGTTCCTTCACAGTGACTGTTTTTCACTCTCCCAAATGACTTAAACTGTGTTTTAAAGATAAAGATCTTATTCTCCTGTGAAATCCAGTAGTGCTCCAGTGGGTGGAAAAGTCCTAAAACACCTTCCTAAAGGTGTTTTACTTTTTCAAGGATTTCCAGTGAACCACAGGGGACAGCTGTCTGCCTCTAACCTCAGTCCAGATCTGTAATGTTTTCAGTCCCCAAGGACTCCCTGCTTCTGTTCCAGCTATTTGTCTAGACCCATGAAAAGTCAGAGATGTAGAGAGATGGACACAAGAACAGCAGGTCCTTGGCAAGGCAAGGCCTGGAGAGAATAAGTATGTGGTGCAGTGGTGATTAGCAGAAAATATTCCTTTCACACTGCAATGTAAGAATTACTAAGAAATAGTTTGGCTTGAGTGAAAATACATGCATTCTCCATACTCCACCCTGAACATTTCTGAAGTCTCCAGTGGTACATATAATAGGAATATGTTCCTATAGAACCAAGAAGAAAATCCCATTTGGAATTCCAGCTGGGAATACATTTGAGAAATTAATTGTATCACGGATGATTTCCTTATTTATTCAGTTATTTTTAGAAAAAGTGTGAAAGAGAAATAGATAGTGCTAATTGTGTGAAGTGTGTTCTAAAGGGAGTAGTTCAATAAATTGAGGAAATTAACAACTGAAAATCTAGACTGCTGTTTCCTGGACTTTGCCTTGGAGACAAAGTTGCTTGCAACATCTTTTGATGTTGTTCAATTTCACTGGAAATCAGGATGAGGAATAAACTGCGATTGTTGTTTATATGCAAGTTTTCCTTCATGATTTAAAGCAATTCAGAGGGCTGAATGAGTCCTTGCTAAATTGCATACATTTCCATACATGTTAATGATGACGGCAATTGCAATTGCAAAATGGAAGTATCTTTACACTGTTCTACAGTTATCTGCTTATATACCTTCCTATGCCATTACAGAATTATTGCACAAAATTTATACTCTGGAAACTTTATTTATTATTGCTCTCATATCTTCTGAAATAATTTTTTCTGTTGACTCATATGTCATTGTTTCTGTTCTTGCTGTGTAAACCATAAAATTCTTCTCTGAGAGAGCACCAGACAAGTCTGGATATGAATGTCCCACTGCTATTACGGCCATAGGTTAGGTGCTTCCTGGCCTCTAGGATGCTAACCACATGGGCAGCTAGTATGCCCTGTGTTCTAGGTCCAGAGTTCATGGTGTGGTCTGTGGCTGAGACAAATCACTGCATGTTGAAATGGAATTTCTACACCTGAGAGATTAATTTTGGCAATATCATTGCTCTCTGCAGAGTGTGAGAGAGGCGAGATCTGTCATTTTGACATGTCACTCACATGTCACTCCCTCACTCCCTGTGGCAACATCTTGCACTTTATGTGGGGTTTTTTTTGGTTGTAGCATGAGGTTTGTAAGACACCAGCAGTGGTAAAAGTGCTCTGTGTGTGCATCCATGACTCGGCACCAATTTTTTTAAGGGCCACTTTTTGTTCATTTTCTCCAGAAGCAGTCATAGAAATTTTTTGCCAGATTTCCCCTGAGCTTGTAAAGCATGTGGTATGTTAGGTTGCTCTGACAAGTACTGTCAAGTAGCCAGAGAAGGGAGGTGCAAAAAATTATGCACTGTCGCTGGAATGTTCACTTGTCCACTTTACTGTCTTTCACCCCACATTTCAATGGAGGTGTGAAAAGATAATGCACTGTGCCTGGAAGAATGTTCCTTGTTCACTTAATTGCATTTGACCTCAGATTTCAGCATTTATCCAGAGTGCAGACTGTCTTCATTTGCCTCATCATACCTGGTGTATGTGTGAACAAAGTTGTACACTGAGGTCTTTTCAGATGAAATGTTGCGTAACAGCATTACAATATGAGCATTACATTACATTAGACAAATTTTCCTGGCCAATGGTTGTTGTCCTTGACCTCCATTCCACTAACTTTCATTTTCCTGAAACAGCACTAATCTATGTTTCTATCAGAAGTTATTCAACCATGTTTCTCCATGAGTTCCTACTGGGAAATTCTCCAGGCAGTAACTTCCTCCAGCCTAATCAGGCCAAAAATTCAATTTATTCCAGTCCCCAAGTTATCCTTCTGTGCTCCTTGGATTGGGATTACATCTTTTTCTTCAGTAGCAGCTGTAAGGAGTAACAAAATGCTTTGCAGGACCAAATACTGCAACAATTGTTTCCCAGCACAAGAGACACGAGTTCTTATAAAATTTTTGAAGCTGTGGGCTCACTAGGGTAAAAGAAACTTTGGAAGAAAGTGTTGTGGAGCTCAGGTAGGAAAGGAGGACTGGCATTTCCAGACTATTGGTCCATTATATAACACAGGTTTTTCTCTCATACATGGTTTTTGAGGATTTTAGGTGAATAGAAAGTGGAGTTTTCATGCAACTTTCTTCCTTAACATATGACTCATTCAATGTGGGTAATAGGTAAAAAGATACTCTAAGTAAATCAGGTGCCTTTATTCAGTATCATTCCTAATGTCCCAGATGAAGTTTGAAAATGCTGATCCATGTAACTGAGACTGTAAAATCACACAAAATACATAGAGAAATCAAATACATGAAATAAAAATATCAGAACAAAAATTAGACCAAACTATACTGCAAAGCAGATAATTTTAATAAATGAAGATACATTTCTTGGATATAAAGAGATTTAAAAAAAAACTATTATTACTCAGAAATTTTACAGAATTTTTGCGATAAAACTTGAAACTTCACTGGTGCAGAATGAGTTAACTGGTACTGCAATTTACAGTGCAGGAAAGTTTTCCTACACCATGAAGTACAGAAATATTATTGTGTTTTTTACAAAATTGTAAAATGAGGAAACACATTTGTCTAAAAGGTTTATTTAAACTAAATCATATAGAGTGAAGGATAACATTCAGTAAGATTTCTTCTTAAAGGATTTAGGCAGAATCACTGTTATTTAACTGTTTCAGAGAATGGTTCCTGTAGTAGTCTGTGGAAAGAGTATTGTGGGGGTAGGCTTCCTGCTGGAAAAGAAAGGTAGCTACAACTCTCAAATGACACGAGTAATTGGACAATGGAGACATTGATGTATAGCTGACAATGGGTTTAAGTTTGACTAAGTGATTTATGATGTCTTCATGAAATCATCAGCAAATGTCTAATGGTGTCATACAAAACAATGCCCCT
>JAOXXN010000395.1:77419386-77431702 GCA_026770055.1 Myrmophylax atrothorax
AAAAGTCTTAAAAAAAAGTATTTTGAAAGAGAAAGAAAAAGTTCCTGTCTTCTCAATTACACGAATGAAAATCAAAGTGTTAGAGTTGCTACTTCAAGTTGTACAGGTAGTATGAAAAGAAAATTATACAGAATCAATATGAGCCCTGTCCTTATTATGCAATGATGAGAATTTATCCCACACACTAAATCCAAATTCTAATTTAAGAAATAATCCTTCTTGCCACAGATTATCTTTGTTGGTGCTTTATGAATAACATAAACCCTTATAAGGGGAACTGTTTTTTACCAAAGTGGAAAGGAACACGGATGGAATGTGCTGCGTTTTGCCAATGCCAGGCTGAGAAAAATTCTGTTTGGGGTTACAGGTCAGGTTTCAGCAGTTTTCAGTCTGTGATATACTGCAAAACTACTAGAGCTTAGCAGAAGGGAGATGCAGCTTACTCCATCCTGGCCCTCTCCTCTGCTGTTCCTGCAATTCAGAACCAATTCTAGGCAATGGAATAAAACAGCTCTATGACATAAGTAGGAATGACTCCCATACTTTAGATTCTTTCTGCCATTACTCTATGCCATTATGCATATAAGGCCCAGTGTCACTTCATCAGGAAGGAAGTTGTGCCTTAACTGTCCCAAAGGCACCAGTACTGCACCACCTGTACCTTATGCCCCTCTTTTATAGTTCAGCTATTATCTGTGTCTGTAATAACCAGCTTTCCACTTTCTATTTTGTATAATTTCACAGATCTACTTGTCCCACTGCATCACACACACCTATACCCAGGCCCTGGTAGTCAGAAAACACATGAAAGTGCCAAATGGTAAAATGCTCAGTTCTAACTGCCTCTCCCATGGGGGGCTGGGGTTTGGTTCCTCTAACCACACTGAGTTTCATATGCATGTTGGAATACAGTACCTGTGAACCTGGTACCTGTCTGCCCTTGTGGTTAAAATCAGTCAGAATTTTTAAGAAATTACTGGGGAAAAGAGTGACCAGAACACAAGGCAACACAGTTGTATGAGCCATGTGTCCTTTGGAAATCAGAAAATAAAATTGGTAATTGGATTCTGTAATAGTAGACTTTGTGGAAGTGTATCTGAATTAACCCAAAGAATTAATATTTGTGAAAACAGGGAAGAAAAAAAACCATCATGCCATTTATTTTTCCTTCCCAACTCTTCTCTCTTTATCACAGCTCATTTCATCTTCAGGCAGGCATATTTTTTAATCTGAGCTATTCCAGGCAATTCTGTAGTTGTTTTGAAGTTGCTGCAGATTTTCGCCAAGGTAACTAAACTCAGAAGATATATATATAAATATATATTTTGTTTTACTGTTTTGCTTGTTTTTCAGTTCTGTTCCCAGCCCTTCAGTTCCTTACATCTGCCTTCCTGCATCAAGTCTGCACTTCAGAGGCATATTCCCAAAAGTCCCAGTTCCTTGAAACACAGTATTTACTTTAAAAGGCAGAAATGACTTTGTGGTCTGAAGCTTGAATACCTGAGGGATTTCTACTGAACTTACTGTGTGAATGTTGACAGAATCAGCAGGAGACAAATAGAAGCTTTACTCTTCTAAACAGGGTCGTGGAAATGCCACTGTATTTATAATAGGATGTATAAATCCCCAAATCCCTTTGTTCATTGTTCTGTAAGAACTTGCTTAAGCAAAACTTGACAAAAACCACTTGTGCAGCAGTTCTGCTAGATTACACCAACAACAGAGGAATAAATGACTATGCAAGTCACAGTCCAGAATTCCTTGTTGTTCACTCTACTGATTTACGCCTAGTGCAGAAGACTACTTACCATATACAGGTGTACTAATAGTGTTATGTAAGAGGTATTATATGGCAAGGTCTGCAATAATCAGTCACTGTATTTTGGGTGACATAATAGGAAAAATCACTACCTGTGAATACCTCTTGTGTTTGACTTCTCATTGGCAGAGAATCTAGCAGTGAGAATATCACTGTGTTGCCATGCTCCTCTTTACTAAAACACTCTAGACTTACCTTCTTTTTGAGTGTACATGGACAGAAGAAGTAAAACAGGCACATCCAAATCTATTCATTCCTAAATAGAAAAATAAGCAGAAGATGAAGGACTTAAGAAAACTACACAGTAAGGATGTGGAGAGTGAGTAGTAGAACAGGAACAAGTGACTAAACAATTCAGATTAGATTAGGGGAGTTTTGTAACTCATTCTGATCTCCTTTCAAAACTTACTTCAGACATGTTTTAAGTTACATGTGGGCACTCTCTGTTCCACTGAATGCTTTCCTCAATCTTTCTTCTTAGAGAGAAAAAAAGACAAATTAAGAAGTTGTAGTGGTTTTAGCTAAGCCTCAAATTAGCTGGCTCAGAGAATCTACGTGGATTGGGAGACAGCTACCACCTGACTGGACAACCAAGGAAATATTTCATACCAGATGACACAAACCTAAGATATGTGTGTAGTAGTGAGAGGTGTCTTATTCAGTTCCATCATGGCTGAACTAGGAGGAGAAGGTCTTGTAGCTTTTCTACTGTGCCAGGCCCTGCTCCAGCTGCTGCTACTTGCATTTTGTTTGAGTATCAGGGAAGTAGAAACATTTTGTTGTTACTCTTTCTCTTTCTTGCAGGGTGTCTTTTAGAGTGCTTATGAATCTAGAGTAATAGACTTTATATTAACTGGGGAGTGGGAAGTTATTTCTTGTTATAAATAACTTGTGTAAGTGTGTGTTATATTGTAGTTTTCTTTTGATTTTCTCTTATCTGTCTTATCTGTATAAATACATATAGTTAGTTTAAGCATAAATCTAGTTTGGAGGTTTTTTCCTCTCTCTCTTCTTCCGTTTTCACTCTGTTCTTGGGCAGTTGCCATTTTGCCAGCTCAACCCAAGACAACCAGCAATGCAATTAACTAATTGAACCTTTCTACCTTACTATGGAAGCAATGTTTTCCCCGAAGTAAGTCATGTTCAAATGGAACCAAAGCCAAATTCAAACCAAGCAACTGTATCTGACATGATTAAGACATTTTTAGGTTTATTTCTCTGATAGTGTTGGCTGTAAAAAGAAAAAGCTTAGGTTGAGATCTACGTCTGTTAGTTAACAAGACTCAGCTACAGTAGTTGTCTAGTATTTTTCCTGTCAGAAGAACTCTATAAACTTTTCATAAGTTCTCTCTTTGTTTGCTAGGTGTGTTTTTCCCTTCTTTTAAGAGTTCTAATGAGATAAACCAGAGGAATAAACAGAGCTTTTCTGAGGAATCCGTTGGTAAAATAGAACAAATGAATTAAATTAACATGTTAGCTGATAAGGATGTTTTTAAGCTCATTAGAAATTTGTTAATAGGCTTAATTTAGAATCACATTCATTATTTCTTGGAAGTGTTTTACTACAAATGGAGTTGAAGGATATTTTTCCATACATCATATTTATTGATATAGTGGCATGTAACAGCCCAGTTCAGTGTAGATTTCTGTTTCGTCCACATCCTCACCAGCAAAAGAAGGAAGAAGAATGAATCTGTGTTTTGTTGCTTTTTGTGGTTTGTGGGGTTTTTGGGTTTGGTTGTGTTTGTTTGTTTTTTGGTTTGGGTTGGGGTTTTTGTGAGAAATCAACCAGCTTTCTGTTTTTTAAAAAATAACAGGAATTAGACAATGGCAGTCCAACAGGACTTGCACAAGTACACAAAAAGCATCATAAGCTGAAAACAATAGCACAGAGTAAGACTCTATGGTTATTGGAATCTGAAAATAATTTGGGTATCCAAAATACATGTGTACATTATGTCCAGCATAACTGTGGTTGTAAGAGTGTTCATTCTTGTTTCTATATATACATATTTTCATTTTTCAGAAAAGTATTTGCCTTCCTTGAGAAAATGAGGTGAATTTAGTGTTCTACTCTCTAGTTACTTCTATTTCTCTTTTATTCATTTGTGACTGGGGCATAAAAGCACTGAATGGATTCTTCATTTTATTTTTATATGAGAACATAAATACACACTACAATTGTGTCCCATGGATTCACAGTTGAATGAAATGCTAAAATGCTATTTTTTTTTTTATGTGACACTCAATTTTGTAAGCTAAGAAGTAGTGTAAAGTAGTCTGAAGATCTGCTTGGTTGAAAGATAATTGCAAATACTTACGAGACTTTTAAGGACTGTGATTTATTACCAGGCAGTTTATATTCAAATGCATTAATACTATTCTGAAGTAATGCAAACTCTTGCCTGTGACAAAAGAATTCATAAAGACAGTCTTAGTGTTTTATGACATGATGAAATGACAGCTTTCACTTCAGTGTATGTAAATTGCTAAAAATAGAGTGTGACACCTTTGCTTTGCTGTCAAAGGTTTTCTATCTGAAAATATGCCCAGTCTCCCCTGCTGCTCAACGTGACAAGTAGAATATTTGGTTTCTGAGGAAAGCAATAGGGGACTGCCATCTCAGTTCACCACTTTAAACACCTTTCTTTTGCTCCACTGACACTAGTACATACAGAAAACAAGACAGTAATCTAAGTGGAGAATACAAAATGCCAAAGTATTTACCGAGGATATGCAAAGTAGTCAACATAATATTGGTTAGACTGCTCTAGAATGAGCGGGGTGGAATCTAATTTGGGAATACATTGAGATTAATGAGATACAAAATGACTAAGCAGATAAAGGGTCCAACTGAGCTGAAAATGGCTGGGGAAGTGTAGACTCCATATGGTTCCCAGTGCACTTTCCCTTTCTTTATACCAGTATTCAGAAAGAGACTGCTAAAGAGAGTGTGGGTGAAACCAAATGGCTCAGGAACATCATGGCCTCATTCCAAGTAGCAGAGAAGACTTCAGTGCTTTGTCTCTGGTTGTGTTAAGTCTCTCTCCAGGTGCAGAAATCTCAGCCTCAGTTTGTCCAGCACATTTCTGATCAATCATCCCAGGAAAGCAGAATAGCAATTGCAAGTGAATCTTTTACATGAAGATCTGAATTCTGCCTGTATATAGATACTAAGTTGACTCATTTTGGGCAGGCTAGTGTCTGACACTAAGTTCCAGGAAGGGTTCAGAAGGATTCCGGGTTGAAACCAGATACCATTTAAAATTCAAGCAAACAGCATTTATTGCAGAGAAAATATCACACAAAAGATAAAATTGAGAAAAGGAAAGAAACAAACCCCAAGACAACTCCCACTCACTCATAAGTTACTTACAATTACTGCACCTATCGACCCCAAGGTGCTGCTGCATCCTTGTGCCTCGGTAGGCCCAACACACTTAGTGGGCATCCCAATAGGAGGCAGTGTTGTCCTCAGTGCCAGCACATGCACCTTTGGAGCAGGAACTGTCTGTCCTTATACCCTTTGTCTGTGACATCTGTCTGGGCAGCACACACCCAGATAGAGGTCTGCCAGGCTAAAAAACAGTTTTAGTGTATAACAGATGTTTTTCCTTCAAGGCCAAAGTCCCAATTATAAGTTCTTGCTTTCTGTAACTTGGCAGGCAGCAAGGCCAGACACAGACCAAAATAATAGCATCTCATCACACCCAAATACACACCTTATTGAGGGAACTGTTTCAAATAATGGGTACAAAAGGCAGAAATTCCTTCACATACACCAGTGATATGTATTAAGACACAGCCTTTGTTTACTTTCAGCTTTAACCTCTCTCCCCCTTAAATTGTGCAGTAGATTTTTCCAAGTAGGAGTCATGAAATGATGCTACACCAGAACAAGAGCATGTTGGGGTGTTACATGGGCGCGGTCAGGGAAGTGTGAGGACACAACAGGCAGATCCAGCCCCACATATCAGGCACCTCTCTGGGGGCAGATCAGGAGCACGCAGGAAGTTAGATGGGGCTGGAAATGCTCTCCCCAAGGTGATGATGGGGAAGGAGGCAGCCCTCAGCTGCATTACCTCTGAGCTGGCCCTGAGCTCCAGCAGTTAAACCCACAGGAGGGAGGATGAGTCCAGGGCTCTGACACTTAGCTCAGTGCTACTCAATGCTGAGGAAATTAAAGGGACCTGGTCCAGTTCTTCAATCTATCTAAATGACAGTGCTGACACTCTAAGGGATCTTCTTCCTTCTTGCCTCAACTCCTTTTTTCACTCCCTCACTGCTCTAACCCCACAACCTCATTTGCTGCATGCCCTGGCTCCTAAAACACTCTGCAGTTGGTCCCTTACACAAGCTCCCACTCCCCTGGCACAGAGCAGGGGGTTGTCTCTGCTTAGGGTTGGCTCAGTGGGTGCCCCATGAGACTCCTCCAGCTCTGAGCATCCCCAGTTCCCCTTCACCTGTGCAGGGCTGCAAATGGCTGCAAATGGCTCATGGCACTGACTGCTCCAACTGGCAAGCAGCCATAGCAATGCTCCACCATCACACACTGTCCTAGGGGCAGTGGTTCCCCCATCACACACTGCCCTGGGGGCAGTGGCTTTGTGGCTGTGGGAAGCCCCTGGCCCCAGTCCCACCAGGGACACCCCTGGGCAGTGGCAGCCCTCCAGACACCAGCACGCCCATGTATTTGGACACCACCTAAGCCTGTAACATCTCACTCGGCAGTGATGTCTCCATGGGCAAGGACACCACCCAAGGCTGTGACATCTCACTGACCAGTGATGTCTCCATCGATGAAAACACCTTTCTGAAGGCTGACAACTGCCTACCCACTCACATCACTGCCAGCCACTCAGGTGCACTTCACATCCAATCCGTCAGGGGCCCCGTGGTGACTGGAGCAAAGGACACCGTGTTGCATCAGAAGGTCCTGCTGAAAGGGACTCCGGGGCACTTCCATTGCTCTTTGGGGGTCATGGGGACCAACCAGGATCATCACAGCACCATCCTCATGCCCATGCCCCATGGTGACACCAGTGGCATAAGCCCCAGCACAAGACCACCTCATTCAGGCTGCACAAGATGTCCCTAGCTGACTGCAGTGTCCCCAGCACATCCATAGCACTCCCAAGCGCGGGGCACTGCAACGCAATCACCATGAAAGTTCAGGACCCACAGCACGATGCAGGGGCAGACCTGCCACCACCACAGAGCAGCATGTCATCGTAAGCCATGGGGCTGGAAAGGCAAGGCAAGAAGAGGAAGAGGGACTCTGGGCCAACAACCGACAGCAAATCCAAGGTTCCTGCAGTCAGGGCTGGGGCAGCAAGAAGGCAGTAGGCCTGTTGAGAGATAGATCATTTGGGGGTCTATCCCAATTTGAGGCATAGATCTTTTGGGGATCTATTGCAATTTGAGGCATAGATTGTTTGGGGAACTATCCCAGTTTGAGGGAGGGAGCGTGTTTATGTAGTGAAGATGTACATATTAGATGTAGTGAAGATGTAGATAGAGATGTAATGAAGAAGTAGATATTGTTGGCTATTTTCTTCTGGTTATCAGTTAAAAGGTTTTATTCCATAACTTCTCTGTGTCTGCATGGAATAAGGAGGGAGTGCAGGGTGGCACCAGGAAATGGCAACAAGCAGATCCGCCAAAGGCACCCAAAGAGCACCAAGGGCACTCAAAGGGTACCCAGGCCTGAGTCACTGCCAGAGGTGCAGGCACTCATGGAGGTCGACTCCCCCGGCACCTTGCCCAGGGAAGCAGCCCTTTGGCATGGGAGCCAGGACAGAGTAGTCCCTGCAGGACTCACACACATGGCCCTGCACCCAAAGCAGCCCTGAGCACACTCGCACACCCTGGCCACCATCCTCCCACCCTGGGCCTTTAGAAGGCTGCTCTGGCTGCTCCCACTCACCCCACCATGTTCCCACTCATCCCACTGCAGCCCCACACAGAGCTCCTCCACGCTGCCCTGGGCCACCATTGCACACAGGCAATAAGGCAAAGGGAACAATGTGCTGGGAACCATATGCAGGGCCTCACAGAAGTCCAGGGAGACAACATCCCTACATCTCTGGCAAGTAGCATTCACAATGTCTCGAGCTTTGTTCAGAAAGTTGGAGTATAGAATTATTTCCTCTCTGTTTCTTGTAAAAAGAAACAAACCAATCTCCTTTTTTTAACCTATTAGCTCACTTTTGGTCTGAAAAAATTCCCTATGGCAAATATAGGTTTATTCACTGAAATTCCAGGCAAGCTTTTAAACTTATTTCTTGGCTTTTCTTTTACCTGCTTCTTCCATTATTCAAAAAAATTTAAATGGATTTAATCTTATATTTGAAGCTCTGATTTAATTTCTTATTTACTTTTTTGGATATGGTTTTGCCACTGCCTTTGTAGAGAATCTGGTTAGCTGCCAAAGCCTCACTCCATCCCTACTCATAGATTGCAAAAAGACAGACTTC
This sequence comes from Myrmophylax atrothorax, assembly GCA_026770055.1. Taxonomy (NCBI): domain Eukaryota; kingdom Metazoa; phylum Chordata; class Aves; order Passeriformes; family Thamnophilidae; genus Myrmophylax; species Myrmophylax atrothorax. The sequence continues at coordinate 77,427,682 of JAOXXN010000395.1, forward strand.
CTCACAAAGCAACTCACCATCGCAAGTGTCTTTAAAAAGGGCTTAGCAAGAAGAAGAGAAGGTGTGAGGGAAGATATAAATATGTAGCTGTATATTAAGAAGTCATATAGGACATTAGAAACTGATTGGAAAAGGCAAGGGAGAATACAGAGAAGTACTATTTGGGTAACACATGTTGTATAGCTATTCCTCTCCTTGTTTGTATTCATGAAGCAAAGATCCAGAGAAAATACTATCTCCCTGATGAGTTGTTAACACTAGCCTGTATTACCAGTGAATAGATAACAGCTTTCCACTAACGCTAGGGGTGAATTAAGTTTCAGTGTGTGATAGAATGTATATGTATTCCTGAGTATATATGTATATTCATATTGGTTCATGTATTAGTGTTAGTAAAGCATAACATAATCTATAATACTAGTATAGTATATATGTGTTAATATGCATATATGTACACATATACATGCATACACACATATATACATACCCATGTGTATATACTGACATCTATACATAATATTACATTTATACTCGTAACATGTCTTTACATATATGTAAAGAAATAGATACATTTTTACCTCTGAAAGTATAGCTAGCAACAGAGTTATTTGAAATTGTCAAATACCAGAATGACTGAGGCCATTGCCTGTCTGACTAAAACTCCATGATTTGCCTCTGGTACACCAGCAGCTTTTGCTGAAATAGAATTGACTAAGTCTAAGTGTAGAAGGGGAGGGAAAAGCGGAACAACCTTAACTATTCCTTTTCCCCAAGTCCTAAATAGTCTTTTCACTACCAGTTGAGAGATCTTCATTTGCTTTATCTGATTTCTCGGTGTGAAAATTAAAGTTTTTAATGCTCATTATTCAGAATTTAGGGATTATGCAGATACCCAGGAGACTATATAGACAAGGATAGCTGTTAGTTGAAGTAGGAGTGAAATATTTTGTATGCCTAATTTTCAAAATTGGTATTTGGACTTACTCATTCTTCTGTAGCCGGCTGAATTTTCTAGAACAGCATTTAGTCAAATGATTCCTGCCAAACATTTAAAAATTTATTTGTCTTGAATAAGAAATGGACTTAAACATTGGGAGGTTCTTCAAGTGAAGGCACACTACAAACTTCCCTGCCACAGCTCCTACATGTGAATTCACACATAAGCACAAAGATAGGGATTTCTGAATTAAAAATAACTCCTCACTCAAAAAAAGTTGAAAACCAGGACTTTCACTTTTATAAAGGTCTCTCATTTCTGCTAGGAAAGTCCTTAACACACTAAGATCTTTTTTATCCAGGCTGCTGGCCACTACCCTGCCTCCTTGAGCTCCTTCAATCACTTCTCGGAAATAAGGGATAAAGGAAAGAAAAGCCTGTGGAGGGATACACAAGGACCTGTGCAGGGCAGGCTAGAAGAGTATGTGGGCTTGAAAGAAGAAAAAGTGGAATTTCATACTGCTCCCTGCAGTCAGGCAGTGGTACCACAAGGAGCTGGCCACAAAAAGTGAAAGTCAGACTTTTATGTGGGATGGGAATCAGTTGAATTTGGAGTGGAATAAGGGTTGAATGGCACTTTTGAAGTGCTTAATAATACTATGCAGTTGTAGAGAAAAAGGTAATGGACAACTCTTCTTCTGGGGAGAAATTGTCCAGCAGTCAGAGCAGTATTGGCTGGAGGGAGAACTTAATATAGCTATTGAATTATTTAACCTTCCCCTCTCCCTGCAAGACAAGTTGAAAGACTCAAACAAAACCTTGACTGAAAAAATGCTGACAAAATAACAAAGGAGTCTTTGCCACTTAATACATACTTAGAAAGATAGGACTTTCAAATAAAGTTGTTTCTTTCTCTCAATTTGGATATGTGCAGGTCTGTTAGGTGCATACTAGGGATTGTGTAAGTGTGCAGGCAATTTTATAGAAGTATGTGAACCTGTGGAACACACAAAAGTAATCTGAATAACACATGTGAGGCTTTCAGAGACATGAACAGAGACTGTCTCCCTGTTTCTCAACTACTTTGTAGCTTAGAGCAGAAGTAAGATACTCTTTCTTTTGAGTTTATAAATGACATGAGTTTTAACCATCTGTAAAACCAGAATTGCTGGTACAGAACCTGTTAAGTTTTTGAGGAATGACACCCTGGGGTGCCATTTAAAAGAAACCTGGAATGTCACAGAATAATCAAACATCATGATGGAGCATGCTGCAGTTGCTCTTTTTCAGAAGAAAATGCTTTCAACTGAACTTCCAGCATGAATTCCTTACACATCCTATGTGCTTTCTTGTGTCTCTGATTCAATATGCTTTCTCCAGTACAGTTCAGACTGGGAAGGCTTGGAGCTGACGTGATTACAGTGATGTGGTTGTTGCATATGAAGGTTTACAGTATTTCAGTCTTGTTTAAATAAAATCTAATTTCATGGAAGAAGGAAATGATCGGGATTTACAGGGGAAATTGGGAAGGCAGAGGAGGAAGAGGAATAAGAATAGATTTACTTGTAACTGTCAAGCTTTGAAGATCTCACAAGTCATCTGCACATTCTGTACTTCAAATGCAAAGAAAGGTTTTACAAATCTACTAATTTAATTTAGGATTTATTGGGATGATTTGTAAATTACTCATAGAATTATATATAGAACATAGGATTTATAAGCCTAGGGGAGGATTATGAAGTGTGATGTAGGATTAGTAATTATACTGTATGTATATAAATCTATTTCCAGGTGTCTAAAGCTATTACATACACTGGTTAAATCACATTTTAAAATTAATGATGTCTAAATGAAAACTGAGTAAAATACTTCTTTTTTAACCTAGTGGCAGCATAAGACAAGTTGATACAAAGTCTAAAAATGGTGCATAAATGCATACAGCTTGTAGAACAGAGTCAATACAGACTTAAATGTAAATGTAAATTTAAATGTATGTTAAGAAGAAGAAGGGGATATACTGAAATAGAGACTTTCCCTAACTGGATTTAATTTTTAGAAACCTGCCCAGCTGGAACAAAGCAGCAGTCTGAAACAATCTCTTCAGTGATCATATACACGATGGTGAGGGGAAGTCAAGAGAGTGTAAATGAATAAAACTAGGGAGTGTGCTTCCATCATGTTAAGTCAATTAGAATAGACAAATTCAGTGACAGTGCACTGATTAGAAACAACAGGGAAGTTACACTAGAAGTCTGAAAAAAATCTGACCACAATAACTCTGAGATCTCTTCCCATTTTCCTTCTCTTTAAATCCTATGTTGAGGAAAGACTGGTTTGGTGAGCAACTGGCACAGGACCATTTAAGTCTAAAGGACTGATTCCATCTTTCAGATGGGGCAAACAATTTGTAATGACAGCATGAGTGGGTTAAGATTATTAGAAGCACAGCTTTCTAGAACAAAAGCCAAACATAAAGACAAAAATGAAAGCCTTCTAGTAACCTGCAGTCATTCAGCAGAAGGTACCACAAAGTGGCAGTTACACACAGACTTAAAATACAAAATAAAAACAACTGGCAGTGTTATCTGAAAAATCTTAGGAATTTGACTCACACTGTGAAAACATTCAAAAATTTCCTTGACTAGCACTCAGATTGTATTTGCCAACTTGGAGCAAGTCGCTCAGATTTGCTTTGTATTTGTGAACACCCTGCAGTATTTATTTTTATTCCATCAAAAAAAAAATCTATTTTTTTCTGTTTCTAGATAACCACAATATATGAGAAAGAAAGAAAGGTCAAAGCAAAACTGAGGCAAAGACCTTTAAAGGAAGAAGATGAATGAGAAAGAGGCCTTCACTATATAGAAAGCTTACAGGGAGAAAACTCATAATTATCTGTAATTATATGAAAAGGATTGCCCATCTAGGCTCCTACATGCAAACAAGTTTCATCAAAATTTTAGCTTAGGTCTTTGTATGTATGGATGTATGGCCAGATTTCATGAACAAAGATTTGGGCAGGGCTCTCCCCATGTGCGTGTGCCCTTCCAGCCTGCCCAGTGGATTTTTTAGGTGAGGCACAGCG
>JAOXXN010000395.1:77466364-77476728 GCA_026770055.1 Myrmophylax atrothorax
CCAGGTTTTGCTTAAATAAAAGGAAACCTCAGGGTTTAGGGCAATTTTATGGGAAAGATAAATGGCTTTCCTGGGAATCTGTAGCACACAGAAATGAATCAAAGCTTGAAAACAGCATGCTGAGGAAAGGAGGCCACAACAGAGAAGAAAAAGTATTTGTTTATATCCCTGCTTGACTTGGAAAAGTTCAGGGATTTTTTTGAACTAAACCATGATTTTTAGCTATAGACACATTAAAGGATACACCCAACTGCCAGAAGAATTTATTGAAGTAATACATAAAATTAAGAGTAGAAAATCTGCAAGACTGATTGGTATTTATCTTTACACTCTAGGGAGACTTGGAGATGAAACAAAAACATCTCAAACCTCTCCCTCAGAAACAGTGTGGAGGCAGAGGACTGACACACATGACATCAATTATTTCAGAAAGCTGCAAGGGAATCCAAGGACTGACCAGCAGCTCAATGCATCCAGCAGGTTAATTAGCTGAAACTGCCTGAAAAATAGAATTAATGTGCATCTGATTAAATATGAACCATTATGATTCATAAAGATGAACAATTAGGGAAGAGCAATACAGCTTTTCCAGAGGAATAACAGTTTTCACAAACATACAGTTCTCTGAATCAATCAGCAAGCCTGACTGGAGTTAGCAGCTGATAAAGTGTACCTGGAGCTTGAAAAGGTGTTGAACAAGGTCTTCTAGTAGACTCTTAAAGAGATGAAGATAACTGTGCAAAAGGGACTACAATTAATAAATAGATTACCTATTAAGAGATAGAAAACAAGGGGCAAAAATAGTTAGATCTCACAAGGGAGAAAGATTACCAAAAGGATCCCTTAGAGATCTGCACTTGACTCCATAATTCTTAATTTAGTCATTAATGATCTTGAAAAGACTCTGAGCAGTGAGGTGGAAAGTCTGTCAATGTTAATAAGTTATTTGCTACAATATATATGAGCAATGGCTGTGAAAAACGCAAAAGCACTTCCCAGTAGTGACTGACTAGCTGACCACATAGTGAATGCATGTACGGGAGAAAGCAGAATCCCAGTTTAATACCTTAAGTGTGCTTTAATTAATCTTCTGATAAATGAAATTTACAGATGGTCAATACAAACTTAAAGGCATCAACCCACTTCAGAAACAATATGGAAGCCTTAGAAACTCACCAAAACACTGCTTTGGTTAAAAATGAGTATGTAAAAATTGCCTCATTAAGTCCACAGATGTTCTTCCCTGGATTTTCTGGTTTCAGACAGAATGGAAGAGAGTGAAAAATTTGATTTATATTCTATAGAATAAAATCTATCTATGAAAACTTCTGATGTAATATTATAGTTTAATTTTTATTTTACAGACAGAGAAACCATTTGATATGTGTTTCCAATGTAAAGATCCAGAAATAATGTGTCAGTTACCATTAGCTACCATAACTTTTAATGATCTTTTAAAATAAACATATTGTAACTGTTTTATGATGCCAGACCAACAGAGTACCTAATACATATCAACAGAGTACCTAATACATATCATAAAATAATGAATAGATAAAATAAAATAATGAATACTACCCAAAAAAAAAAAAAAACTAAATTCCTAAAACTACATTGTACAAATTTCTTCCTCAAAGGGCATTTCAATCGACATGAGTTCATAGCAAATGTTTATGCATATTTTTCTTTATATTGTTTTGCTTTTTCGGGACTGATAGAAGTAATAGATCCTTTCCTTATATGGAGATATTGTGAATTTCCTTTTTTATTACATCCTTTCAATGTTGTCTGCAGGATATATATGACTAGTTGAAGGTGGTTTTGCTATTTTAAGCAGCAAAGTAGCTGCGGTAGAAAGGGGGTTTTTGTCTCTCTCAGGTTTCTTCTCTAAACTTTCCTGCCTCTCTCTTCAGTGATGCAGGTAAAATTGAAACAATTGTTAATTGAGTCCTCATTCAATTTTTCTCAATATAAGACTATACTCTGATTCTTCACTTTTAGCAGAGATATACAGTACTTTCACATAGTTCAAAATGATGAGCACTAAAATCAACAAGATTTATAGAATCATAGATCTGTTTAGATTGGAAGAGACCTTTAAATCTTTGAGTCCAACCATATGTGAAGGAATCAATTCTGTAGCCCTTGGTGAAAAAAAAAAAAAAGAAAGGAAGGGATAAAAAAAGTGAATCCTCATTAAAAAAAGTGGCAATTTTAAGAAAATTTAGCAATGGCACTGAATTCAGTATCTTGAGGTTTTGACAATTTTAGTGTGATTGATGGTGCAATTTATTGCTTCTCTTGAAGATTTCTGGGACCCTAACAGTGTCTGACTATCCTGTCAGTGCTCTAGATATACTATCAAGCTTCTCTCACCAAATGTTAAGGTATTGTAATTTAAAAACTGATTGGTTGCCTTGCATTTGATATGTTGAAATGTTAGTACTTCAGCTTTTTATTTATTTTATCAATTTGAATGATTTTGTTTGAAGTCTTTATAAAATACATAATTATAAAAGATGATACTTGAGAAGTTGATTTGAGATGATAAAATAAATATATGCTATAAATAAACTGAAAATAATTTTATCTCAGTTATCTCTTCATCTCTCTGTCTTCTTCTTTACTGAAAAATACATCAGTTATAGTTTGACAAAACTCGAATTAAATTATCAATATATAATTTAGAGATATTTCATGAAACGTAGTGGAAAAATACTAGAGGCCACCAGGTTTTATTATTCCCAGCATAACCTGCTTATTTTTAAAAAGTTTTTTTCAGTTTGGTGAGTTTGTCAATTCCATGAACAATACTTTTTCAACTCAGTCTATCTGTCAAATTCAGCAGAAACCATGAAAAAAAGCCTGAGCTAGGGAAAATACTGGAAATTCAAAAAGAGGAGTTGAAACTATAGAACAGCAATATTATTCTGTAAGTCATCGAATTTCATTTTCTCCAAATAAGTTAGCAGATATTGGACAACTTTTTGATGGGTCTCAGATATTAAAGAAAATTATTAAGTTCCTTGATGGCTTTAGAAATAAAGCATGCACTAGTACTTTTGCTAATTTAAAATGTCAATGTCAAATAGTAATTCTTCTAATATATATGTACTGTTAGTTTAGTCGATTACTGTTATTGCCAAAATCTTCTGAGTATATGTTTATTTAAGCTGTTCAGAGCTTCTAGAAGTATATTTTCGTATCATTCTCCTGATTACTTTAGGTACTTTAAGTAATGAACACATCTGAGTATAGCTGAACTAATAAGAGAGGTCAAGAGCGGTGTCAGGCATATCCGCACTGATCATGCCCTGATGGAATTTCCAGTGTCAAAGTATATGGGCCAGGTGAAAAGTAGAGTCAAGACCATGAATTTTAGGAGAACAAACTTTCAATTTAAGAAGTTAGTGGATGTGGCCCCCCAGGAATAAAGACAGAGTTTAAAGAACACTTTTCTTACAGCACAGGAGCTCAGAGAATACTTTTCTTACAGTACAAGAGCTCTCAATTTCCCTGTGCAAGAAATCAGGAAAGGAAGGAAGGAAATCAGCATTGCTGAGTAAGGACCTCCTGAGCTAACTAAAGTGTAAGAAGAAATGTACAGGCAGTGGAATGGATTACAGGTTTCCTGATTATAATGTAGGGAAATTGCCTCCATGTGTAGGAATGGGATCATGGAAGGTATGGTTCAGTTGGAGCTGAATTTGACAAATAATAAGGACTTCTGCATGTACATTGGCCAGAAAGGGAAGATTAAAGAAAACATGCAAGTCCTGATAAATAAGACTGAAGAACAGGTGACAACTAACATAAAGACAACTCAGGTTCTCAAAAATATTTCTTGCTTCAATTTTAATTGTAATCTCTCTTCTCATATCTCTCAAGTCCCTATAGCTCAAGGCAGAGACTGAGGTAGTCTCCCATCATAGGAGATCAGGTTCATGACCGCCTGAGAAACCTGAACATACATAAGTCTATATGGCCTGATGAGATGCCTCCCAAGGCCTTGAGGGAATTAGCTGAATAACGTAGTGGCCTTTTATGATGGAGTGACTGCATCAGTTGACAAGGGAGATGTCATCTCCCTGGACTTCTGTAAGGCCTTTGCTACGGTCCCCCAAAATGTTCTTGTTGCTAAATTGGAGATATGCATGTTTGATGGGTGCATTTTTACATGGATAAGGAGTTGGCTGGATAACTATGTCCAAAGAGTCACAGTCATCAGCTAAATAGACAAGTAGAAACTAGTAATGAGTGGTGTGACTCAAGAGTCCATACTGGGACCAATACTATTTGGTATCTTCATCAATTACATAGACAGTGGGATTGAGCACATTCTCAACAAGTTACCAACATCACCAAGCTCAGCAGTGCAGCTGATATGGTTCAGGGAAGGGATGTCAACCACAGGGACCTCAACAGGCTTGAGAAATGGGCCCATGTAAACCTCTTGAAGTTTGCAAAGACCAAAAATAAAATGCAAAAGATTCATTTGAGGAGGAAAAAGAAATTTGCCCCAAGGAAATTTTCTCTACTGGGAAAACTATGCCTAGGAAAAATGCAGTGTGGGGGAAAATTCTTTCCCACAAATGGCACTACCTGTCCTTCTGTGTGCTTGATTTGAGAAGTTAACTCCCCTGTTGCAAGAAGAGATAAAAGTTCTCACAGACATGCTTGAGGCCCCTGCTGGGAGAGAGGGAGACCATAAAAAGCACAGGTGAGAACACAGCCTTGAAGTTATGCACACATGAAAAGCATTGTTATAGAAGCACCAAAACAGGTTTCCTGGGCTGCTCTTTCAGTCACTGCATAGCAGTGGATTTAGGGGTTTCAAAATCAAAATAAACTTTTTCTTAATACTCTAACCGTGGTTTGGTCATCTGGGGTTACCTGTGTGCATATCAATTCTCACAGTGTTCCAAAAGGCCGAGTCCAAGGTCCTGCACCTGTGTGAGGGCAGTCCTAAGCACGAATGCAGGCTAGGGGGAAAACGGACAGCAGCCCTGTGGAGAAGCACTTTGGAATACTGGTTGAGTGTGAGCCAGCAGTGTGCACTTGTAGCCCAGAAATACAATTGTATCCAAGGCTGCACCAAAGGAAACATGCCCAGCAGGCTCAGGGAGGTGATTCTACCCCTCTACTCTGCTCTGGTGAGACCCCACCTGGAGTACTGCATCCAGCTTGGGGGTTCCTAGTTCAGCAAAGACATGAAGCTGGTCCACAGGAGGGCCACAGAAATGACCAGAGGGCTGGAGCAGCTCTCCTATGAAGAAAGGCCAAGAGAGATGGAGTTGTTCAGGTTGGAGAAAGGAAGGCTAAAGGCAGACCTAACTACAGCCTTTTAGTATGTAAAATGCAGCTTAGAAGAAAGATGGAGGGTGACTTTTTATGAGGACCTGCAGTAATAGGAAAAATGGCAATTGTTTTATATTGAAGGAGAACATAAGGAAGAAATTCTTTCCAATGTGATGAAAGACTGGAAGAGTTTGTCCAAGGAAGCTGTGTGTGTTCCATCTCTGAAAGTGTTCAAGGACAGGTTGGATGGGGCTTTGAGCAACCTCATCTAACAGAAGATGTCCCAGCCCATGGCAGGGTATTTGGACTAGATGGTCTGTACAGGTCCCTTCCAAATCAAAATATTCCATTATTCTATTATTTTATGATCAGTAAAGTGATGATTACAGTATTTAGTAATGCAACAAATTTTGATTCCTTAAGATGAAACACATATTGTAAATAATGAGATTTTCCAAAATGTTCACTTTTCTATAATCTTCCTCATATTTGACAATGACTAACTTACATCGAACATTTCTAAAAATTTGTATATCGTGTTTTATTGCAGCTAAAAATGAGGAAAAATAAGGTAGTTAAAGGCAGAGTAAACAAGAAGAGGACAACTAGATTAAGCAAAAAAAACCAGCACTAGCTAGAAAGTTCTCCTTTGAAATAATATGAATGTTAAAAATAGTTTTATATTTTAAAGACAATGCATATTATCTAACAAACGTATATAGTATTGACACTTTCTAATCTGGAACCTGTACATTCTACCGTGTAAATGACTCATACGTTTCTTCTCGCTCTTCTTAATTTGATGTTCTCTCAGCTAAAACAATTTTGCTAATAAATGCTTGAAAAGTAGACGAATTTACACCAATCATCTGCAGAATGTAATTGCCATCTAGTAATCCAGGCAGCTTTGCCCATATATGGGGAGAAAGAAGTAGATAAGGGGGAAACATAAAAGACAAACAGTGAGCAAGGAGTGGAATTATAGACTGCTGAGAAGAAGAACTGCTGCTATCAGTCCTGCCAGTTCACTAGAAACTGATCTGCAATTCATGAAAGTGACAAAACACATTCTCCTTACAAAATAATAAAACACAGAGGAGGCAGATAAATAGACAGAGTGAAAGGTTCCCTGCCCAGCTGCAGAGTGGGGAATAGTATTTTCACTTAGGTAGATCTTTTGTGTGTTTACAAAACACGGGCAGGAAGAATGCAGAATTAAGAAAAGAAAAATCACATTTTTACAACTGAAAAAATTAAGTCCACAGAAATGAAGAGGTAAATGAAAAATTTTGAACAGATGTATAATCTTCTGATTCACAGGGGAATCCTCAAAGCCTTGTCTTTGACAAGCTATGAGAAAAACTGTTTACTTTTTTCTTGTAATTTACGTTCCTTTTTAGCTGATAGAAGTTTTCTATGTGTTGTTTTGCTTTTTTGCCATAAGAGTAGAGCTCCTGCAACCCTTTTTCTATGGCTACTTTTTTGCCTGATTACTGCAAAGCAACCACGTCTCTTTTCCATCTTCATACTCCCATGTCTTTAAATGCACTGCATGGGAAATAACTTTTTCGTCTGTCTGTTGGAAAAACAGGGCTGTTGTTTTGCTTCTGGAAGCAAATAAAGGAGACTTCATAGATCAGAATGATTACAGTTTTTGTTATTCTAGGCATTTTAGGATCAGGTCAAATGATACATGCTATTGATTACTCATTCAAAAGCAAACGTAGTACTCTTAATGCTACTTTCAGATTTACCAATTTTGGTCTTTAAGCCTTTCACTGTATTTACATTCCTCTTCTTCCACGAGATTTGTGATTCATTTTGAAACCCAGTTGTAGGATTTCTAGCCTCAGAAACATTCTGGAGTTTCAGATTAACATGAGGAAGTAGGAGAAGCTCTGATGGAAGAGGTCTTAAGTCAGATGGCAACCCCCACATGACATTGTAGAAAGCCTTATTGTCACATATATATCTATGCAATAAAATTTTTATAGAGCCTGACAGTACCACTGGTTCCAGAGTAAGAGCTGTGCATTCTTGAGCATTAATAGTTCCACCACAAGTCCTTTTCATCTTCATTTCTTCTCAACTAACAAATTCCTTCTCCTTCTTGTATCTGTATGCAGAACAAATAAGGGTAATATCTCAAGGGAATTACAGTAACAGATTAAAAGTAATGTGCAGGATCACAATTACATTGTACCCATCCAAAATTAATAAAATAGAATTAATTTCAGATTTATAATCACAAGAAATGAGGCTAATGAAAGCCACTAATTACATCTCTGTAACATGATAAGCATAAAATAAGTAAGTATGAATGATGTGTTATGATTTTGACAAAGATCAGAAGCATAAGTTTTCAGGAAAAGTTCTAGGCAATGGAGAAGAGTCTTTACCTTTAAAATTAGCAAAGATGTCTGGAATATGAGATTTCTCCTTTTCAAACCTGCATTTTATATAACTTAAATATAAATGGAAAAACTTCAATTTGTATTCAAGGCCAGGAAGAAATAAGTGCCAATCCCCATTTTTCAATGTTCTTTGGAGCATTTTTATCGGTGGTAACTTTGACTCCTTTCATATCACCCTGTGTTAGTTCTTTATGAACATTTAGCAAATTATTATTTTCTCAGGAATACCTCTAAATACTGATTTTAATTTGTGTGTCTCAACTTACTCTGGAAAAGTAAGTTTTCATTTATTCAAGTGATGTTACCAAAAAAAAAAAAAAAAAAAAATCAGGTGTCCAGAAGGACAGTAGACAAAGGTATGGAAAACTGGTTCATTTTAGAATTATAATAATGAGTACTTACAAATAATAGCAAAGGAAAGCATTTGCTTTGGGGAAATTATGTAAATCACTACCTTAATGATTAGCAAAAGGAAGAGGAAAATTAACTTGTTTTTTAACAATTATTTCTGAAACGCAATTGAATCAACTTTATATCAAATCCATAGGAGCTTGTCAGCTTGCAGTAACATTCTGTCAGTCATGCCTGAACTGCTATGTCTATTGTACCTCTACTGTTATTTGAATATCTAGTCTCAAAACTGTAGTTCCATAGTATATTGTCATACTCAGAACTCAAAAATCTCCCTGCAAAGATTATCTTCTGAGCATTGCTAATTCTAGTAACCAGTTAGTCACAATCTGACAGAGAATTCTCCAAAGAATTTTTTTATTTGTGTTACCCAGCAAGCACAGTTTATGCTACAGTGTTAAGAAGTTTTCCTCTTTTAGTGCTTAATTCATACAATAATACTGCTGAGGATCCTTACAAAAATTATTTCTGAAATAAAAAAATTATTTAACAGCCCTTCAGTATTGCAGCAAACACTCCAGTGGTTGCTATCATTTTATGTGCAGTATTCTCCTGAACTAGCAGAAGCAGAGATGAGCCAGAGGCTTTTCAGTCCTGTTTGCGTTTTTTGGTGTTTGAAACTTTGCAGGATGATGCGGAAGGGAAGCAAGAAAACCTCTATTTATGTTTCATTCTCTGTGAATCCACTGTCTCATGACCAACTTGCAGCCTATGTCAGGCATTAACCAGTCTGCAGGAATTACTGTGGGATAGCAGAACTTCACCTGAAGCTGAAAGATGAGCTGCTGTACAGTACGTCTCAGGTGAACACTTCTCAGAGTGCAAATAATGTCTCTGAGGCACATCAACATTTTTACATTTTCTGTCCAGCATTGGGCACAAACCATGTTTGTGCAGCTCCCAAAGGAAAAACAGCTTCATGGCCAGAAATGGAGAGCAGCTAAATATATTTGAATTCTCATGCAGCAAATAATAGAAGCATGGGCTTATTCTCCACACAGACCTAGCAGAGAGGCAAGGAACCATGTTTCTTGGCTCTCATCATAATGAAGCTTATACTGGAGTGATTTGTTGAACCGATGCCTCTGGATTCATTGAAAACCCACTAAGTAAATGAAAAATGTTGCATTAACATTAATAAGCTTCAGAAACTAAAATCCTATGATCTGCAGAGTATGAGCCTGATTTCACAGTAAATCGCCTCATTGCAGTTTTTGAGCTGAACAAATGTAATGAGATTAGAAGTCCCCTCTCATGGATATTTCTCATTTCACAATATAAAGAGGTATGTGTGGCCTATAGATATGTTCCTGTCTGTTACCATCATCTAGTAATTCCATTATATGTGTATTCTTCTTGTCTGATAATGCCTTGAAACTGGTTGGACTCCACTAACCATTATGACTTAGAATAGGTGACAAATTTTAGCCAGTACTCCCAAGAATAAAATAAAAAAATATGACATTTTTATTACTTCTGCACATCAAACACCTAGAATAGATTGTGACTTTCTGAATGAAGAAATTAGGAAATCTTTGTAAGGAAGTGTTGACAAGAAAAAATTCTGTTATTTCATTGATCGATGTCTTGAAAGACAAATTTGGCAGCATTTATACAATAAAGAGGCAGAGAGATTAAGAAAAATACAACTCTTGAAGGGAAACACTTCCTTTTCTGAACAGTAGAAGATCTTAGTGAGAAAGCAGATCAAGTTCTTTGGCAAATAAAAATCTCATTAAGAACTGAAAGATGACAGCAAAAGAAAGCTCTAAGCCAGGTTACACATCTTATCCATGTTGTCTGTTTAGCTGCATCAAAGGATTGGCTTGCTTTGAATAGCAAAGCAAAAAATCTATGGATGCCTGCGCTACGTCATTTTGGATTTATCCAGCAGAGGAAGAAAGCCGAGGTTGACAGAACTCCACTTCCAGCCTCACACTATACCATGTGGCAGAGACATAAGGGACAGTGCCCTAGAGGAGACAGACAAAAGGATCATTTAATTCCAAACCCCCTAAAGTATTTTTAAATTAATATGACAAAAACAAATTGGGAAAAGCACCCTACAGTTTCCAGTACTGGGCCAGCTGTGGATCTCCCTCTCCGGTTTACCTGCCATTATACCATTATTTTCCACCAGCAGAGCATTGCAGAGGTATCCCCCTGGAGCAGTAAATCTAGCCCAGCATACTTCATAATGGAAGGAACTGCAGAGACTGACATTTACATGACCTGTAAATG
>JAOXXN010000395.1:77481846-77493117 GCA_026770055.1 Myrmophylax atrothorax
TCATTTTCCTTCTTTAGATAGATACTGTGCTCCTTTAATTAATCTGGTAAACCACAGACTGGTTTTGAATAAAAATTTTGTTTCTGGAAAAAGGCTAATCTAAGTATTAAATGTTATTCCAGAGGAAGTCCTGTCATTGTCTCAAATAAGAACTCTTACAATTCTACATCCCCAATCAGATGACAGGGTTTTCTGTCCAAACTGTCTGCTCCCCTGCTTTGCCAAGTATATCTTAGAACAGTATTTCTTCTCACATATGGCTTACGATGGTGGCTCGGTTGCCTTCTGAGGATGAAGACTGAGATGAAGACCTTGGTCTTGAGTGGATTTAATTGTGGCATGGGAAAGCAAAGAGGAAAAATACCTGCAAAATAACAAGATGTGTATTGAAAATTGACAGCACAAAGTTTGAGAACTGCCGGCATGGAGAGAGATATCAGACACCTATCAACATTCGAGTTAAGCCACATGAACAGACTTTTAGCCAATTAAAAATTATATAAATGTGAGCATGGACAGGAGACAGAGACTATAAAGAGTAAAAGCTTCTGTTGAGGGGGGCTCCTTGGGCTCTTGGGCTCTTTGAGCTCTTGAGATCTTTGGGGTTTTGGGCCTCTGGGCTTGCTTGCTGCTTGTAGTTTAGTTGTTAATAAAGTTGTTACTTGCCGGCAGTTGACTACACCTTCTAATACAGGCCTCCACACCTTCTCCAGTTGACCATGTTTCTCCTCTGTTGTTTCCTTTTGGACAACAGCTCAGACTACAGCAGCTGCTCCTGCCCCCCACGGTGCCCAACTTTTTGTTGTTCAACATCCTTCTACTCCTATGTCTCCACAAGAGTGACAATATTTTCTTGTTCCCAAGATCAAATGAACCCATGCCTCTCCCTTACCTGATGGCCACTACTGCATTTATTAAACAACATCACAGTCCCAAAAATGTTGTCAAAAACTGTCCCCTCTCCTTTCTGACAATTGTTTTCCTGTTGTGTTCTTTTTTTTTTTCTAATTACCTCACAATTCATTAGAAAGCTCTGTCATCCACATCTCATTTTAAAATTGTACAGAAGACATGCAGCAGATGCTTAACCTAAATCTAGATCAGTGTCATTCTCTGGATTAGGTCCCTTCTCTGAGAAACTGGCAATACTAAAAAAATTTAATAATTAAAAAAAAGTATAATTACATTTCTTTCTCTGTCCCTTCTCACTCTTTCCTTCAAGATCTTTTCTAAGACAATGTTCAATACTGAGGTATCAAGAAGGTTGTTGGGGCATAATTTTCTACATTTTCTGGAAAAACATATTAGACAACTTCAGCAGCAAGTTCTGAAAGAGACAGTTTTACCTTCATGGGAGAAAAACAAAAAACAACCAAAACCACAACCAAGATTTGTTTTGCTTGTCTTTAATATACTTGATAAAAAGAGTTCAAGAAAACCTATTCATATCCTGAACTTATAAAAATGGTATTCATTATAGAGCAGCAATGATATAATCTGCATATTCAGGGATTAAATATTTTACTAACCCTTGGTTCCTGGTTTGTTTGGGATTTTTTATAAGCCAATTTAAAGGTTAATATTCATGCAAATATTCTTGGGAAATGCATGAAGATTCTTCCAAGCTTGTTTTGACTATATGGACTACAATTGCATAGAAAGAGTCCACTTGAACAGAAAATAAAAATGAGCTTCTCAAAAGATCTTTTCCTAAAAAGACACACATTTTTTTCTAAAATAGCTGCTGCACTGTCAAGGATATTCAGGTATCCTAAGGAAGGGGAAACAAGAGCAACTAAAAAAACTCATAGAAAATTAGTCTTGTTAGTACTTTTTCAACAAAGTTTACATTCAAAGAAAGATAAAGAGAAGTAAAAAGAAATGTTCATTGCCATTTCCACAAGCCATCATTAGTTGGCTGCAGATACTTGTATCTGCTAAAAGCAGGGGCTAAATGCATGTTTATTTAACCAAAACAGAATTTCAAAGACCCTTTGAAAAAGTCTCCCTGGATAGTTAAGGCAATTGACAAGTCTGGGCAGGAAAAAAAACAACCGAAACAAACAAACAAACAAAAAACCAACAGCAAAAAAACCCCACCAAAATCGAGAGATCTTTGATGACCTTGGTTGCACCTATCCAGTGTCAGGATCTTATGGAATACAGACACAGATACCCAAATTACTTGGAGTACTGGAACTAACACAGGCAAATCAGGGCAGCATGTTGCCTGAGATAATTTGCCCTCCATTTTCCAGTATTGACATTCAGTATCTGAGAGATCTAGATGCCACCACTCTGTTGAAGTGTGCTTTTCCTTTTCTTTCTGAAGTTCCCTACACCATCCTCATGAAACTACATCTCTTAGTCATCGCAGGGAATCTTCATTCTCAACTACTGTTTGTCTTGGAAAACCTCCCTCTCTGAAACATCCGTTAAACCAGATGCCTGCCAGTTTAGACTGAGACATCAGAAATGAAGTAATAGCTTGAAACTCACAGCATCCTCATGAAACCTGGCAATGCAGATAGCAACAGGAGACTGAAAACAGGGTGAGAACTCAGCTAACCATCTGATTTCCAAGCAGATAGTCTGTGATATGCTGCATACAGCAGGTACAAGACTGGAAAATGTATTCTTGTTCGCAGAAAGCATGTAATAGATGTGCTGAAAAGAACCCAAAGTTTTCTAAGCACTACAAGAATCCATGTTGTGCAATATCATGGATCAGCTGCAGATAAACTAGTGTACATTTTCATAGATGCTAGTGTTTCCCCTTCTTTTTTTTTTTTTAACTAATGCACTTGGCTACGCAATGAAAAATATGCCAAAAAAATCTACCAAGAATAAAAATGATTCAATGAATCAAGAAAGCAGCTTTGAAAGGCACTACTTTTTCAACACTATGCACTTTTCTAAACTTCATTGTGTGAAGATGCTTTGGGTGTTGAATGTGTCTAATATTTAAGTTTATCTCACTTGCATCAGAAATAAAACATATTGTCCCAGGTTGCCCAAACTTAAGATAGGTTCTTTGATACTTAAGAATACAGCAAATCTAGCCTAATTTCATGGCTCCCAATGAAGTCCTAAATCAGAGAACATTTAACTAGCTTAGAATTTTAATCTCTGACAGATTCATGTAGATCTAGAATGAACTAGATTCTCCTCCTGCAACAAATATAATTTATTAATTACCACGTGACTCTGAAATAAAAGATGAAGTCTCATAACAGAATACTGTTGAGAATCACTTTCTGTAGTTTACTCACTGATGTGATGATTTATAAGACATGGTATGGTCTTTAAAGGTAACAATAAATCAATAGTGCAATGTTAGGAGAAATGTAATTTATTTTTTCCTTAATTTTTTTTCATCCTGTTCTTTTCAATCCTAAAATATAAGCTAGTTTCAACCAAAATATGTCCTGGGGTCTGAAGGACTGCAAAAATATTGTGTGCTTCACCATTCTGTACCTAGAAATGATTTTTCTATACCTGAAATCCCAAAATTTGTGGAAGCAAAGATAAGTAAAAGTCCCATCTGAATGCACACATCTTCTTGACTAACCTTGAAATTTATGGAATCAGGGGAGTGTACTAACTTCTCAATGTAAGTGTGATGAATGAGTTCCTCTCCTGAATTATAAGAATTTTACTGTGGACAAGATCCATTTAAACTATTTTTCCTCATGAGTGACCTGTCGGTATAAAACAATTGTTACATAAATAATTTTACTTCAGTTGGCATTTTCAAATCCTCCTGAAATTGTAACATAAAACTTGGAACACTTTCAAGAGCATCATCATTCAGACTGTTTTGCTTTCTACTGTCAATTTAAATCAAATCTATAATTCCAATTATTCTTATCTTTAAGTTTTACTTCAAATTCTGGTTTCTACATTTTTATACATTTCCTACTGTATGCTGTGCTTAACAAATATCAACTGTTAGTTTTGAACTGGACTACAACTTTATCTTTTAGTCCTTAATATCCTGCCCTTTTCAGGCAATAGATATTTGGTAACTGAACAAAGTAGGGAGGGTTCAGAATCCATGTGAATCTGGACTAAATACAGAATGTGATTGCCTGGGGGAAGGAGGGGACATTAAAGATTATAAGCTGACAGCTAATCATGACTAACTGTCGATGGAATATCTAGCTGTACTTTACAGTAGGCAAAAATAATTTAGAAGGTCCATAAAAATCCTAGCAAACCAGTAAAATTTTCAGAATAATTATATCTATGTGGACTTTTTAAAATTTTTTTCACTAGAAAGTACAAATTCATTTAAAGTTACTAACAAAAAAAATTTAATCCTAAATAGTTTTCCTAAGAATAAGTTCCAAATTCAGTAAAATCCATATTATAATATTAATATTTTAAGGACTATAGAAATTCAGAGTACCACTTGTGGGTGAAAAATAGACATAACTTAATTTCCTGCTGAACAGTAGATGCTGTGCTTTGGTGAAGAGCTGGAATCAGTTGTACTTCTTGACAATTTGCCAGACTACATAATATGAAGCAGAATTACAAGAAATCCTAGTTATTTATGATTTAATTATTTCAGGTTGATAAAATGTAGTGCTGATTTAGCAAACCACATTTCAAGTACTTTGTAAACATTATCTAATTTGTTTATAAATATGTCTCTCTGTTTTGGGTTTTTATTTATGCCACACTTTGTTTTGGATAAATCTGTTAAATTAAAATTAGCCACCACCACAAGTGATACAGTAAAAAAAAAAAAAAAAAAGAGAGAGAAGCAGTGGAATGCAAGAGGATTCAATGTAGCACAGAGCCCATTCTAATATTAACAACTATTATGTCAAAACTCGGGTTTTGAAAGCTGCAGTACTGCAGGGCGGACTATATCATTAAGGCACATTTGTGGAGGTGGCAGAGAGGCTACTGAAAGCACTGAAAAATAGCTTTTTCCCTAAAAGAGGTGTAGCACAGACACATCTCTTAGCCAGCCACTGAAGTCAAATAGGGACACAATCAGAAAACCACACATGAGAAAACAACCAAAAAAACTAGGGCTTGAGCAATGCAAATGCTGCTGGAGTTTATAGTTGCCTGATTAGAGCAGAGCATTTTTGCATCTATCTCCACTCCAAAGACCAGGAGGTTTCTAATAATACTCAGCTTCAGTCATCTTGAAAGACTTGAAAGTTTTCATCAAGTTGGTCATTCCATGAATTCATGTCCTGGAGCAACTACAGATACGAGATTTAATGTATCCCACGTTAAAACCACAATGGAGGTCTCAGCTGACTTAAATTCTTTTAGATCTAAGAATATATCTATACATGAGGCCTGTTTTGTTTTACCAAAGTGAATGAAGTTTCTTGCCAAGTACAGTAAATTGATAATATGCTAAGTATGAGGGGGAAAAAGTGCCTATCAAATGAATTCTTCAAAGAATAGTATAATCCATATACTTTTCAGATGGTTACTTTTAATTTCTACTACTTTTCAATGAATTTTTGTCATACTTTTCTTTAAAGCATTTTTCACTAACCAGGAACAGAAATAAAATGCAAGATTTCCTTAATAAAGTCCTTGTGATGGGTCTAAATTTATTACAAGAGGCAAAAAAGGGGGGAAAAGAGGTATATCTTTGCAGCCATTTTTAAGCAATATGCTTCTTTTTCATAATGCTATTCAGATTTTAAGTTACCCTATGAGTATCTGCAACCAGGGTAGGCAGATTCTGACACCCAGGTGAACAGAGAGCCTTTGAGTAAACAAAGCTTGCTGGAGCTTTCTTTGTATTTGTTTTTAACTTGAAAGTTCTCAAAAAATACATATACCTAATCCTGTCTGGTTAAACACAGAGTTATGACTCAGGTCTTGATCTAAACAAACAAGAACTCAGAAAATAAGAAGTAGCATATAAGGCTTCTCCAGGTGTGCTTAAAAACTAGCTAGTGCTTTCAACGTGTTCAGATGCCTGGGATACTGCTGCAAGTAAAGAGGCAGCGGCTTCAGACCCTGGGTAGCATCCATATTCTCTGAAACCATTTTTTCAGTTGTTATTTTGGTGGTTTGGATCACCTTTCCATGATTCTCTACCTCTGTCTGAATGTCTATGTGTGTTGTGTATGTATGTGTATACATATATGCAGATGTACAGTCCATATATATATGTGGACACATACAAATTCTGTGCACATATGTGTTTATCCACTGAGCAGTAGAACTGCTCCTGAGGCCTGCTTGCTTAGCACACAGTCACCTGTTAGTTTTGAAGTGTTTTACAGATCTTGCCATCTCCTTCTAATGCCCTTTGAGGGCCAAGGCAGAAGCCCAGCCACCTGATACTGAGGCCCAGATGCTTAGCTGCCAAAAGAAAAAAGAAAGACAGACTGCATTTAAAATGCTTCTCTCCACCATGTATCCATGCTACAATAAGAAGTGCATTATGTCAAACTTGGCTTATGAACTCATTTTCACAAGCAGTATCACTGGGATTTGTTGAAACTACTAAAAGTGCCTTCTGGGGAAAGGAAGATGCTAAGCACAGCTATAACATATCTCATTTCATTTTTTTGAGCAAGGAAATGCATCTTTTTCATGCTGCCAGTGACAAAAAAGTCAGTCTTTATTGCTACTTAGAAAAAAAGCTTCATAAGTATCTAGTTGTCACTTGGACACATCTTTTTAAGGCTGTCAGGATCTTTAAGATAAATGTGTGACTCCTGGCAGGAAGTTACAGCAACAGTCCTTACCTACATGCATATATGAATCAGTATATTTCTATCTAGGTATATAGTAGTCATTTTATTACACATATATTGCTGGATATGTTTTTGTTATTTACTTTTCATTAATTGATCACCTATGAGAATTCAACTTTTTCTATGTTTTCTAAATTAATTAATAAATATAGCAGGTATCTATTTAAACCTATGTGTTCAATGAACAGTTCAGAGCCTTTTCAATACATTTGACAACTGCAATATAAATAGGGGTTTGAATTTTTTTTATTTATTGGTTCATGGATAGTCTAATACCTGTGACAATCAGAGAGTTTATATATTTCTTCCCTTGTTCAAAATAATGTTTCCTTTTAGAAATAAGAGTAGAGAATCATGGGAATAACCATTTGAAGTTTATCTAGACCAACCAGCACCCTAGATCTAGCAGTGGCCAATATCACATCTTGCAGATAGAAAATTTACATTTCTGCTAGGGATAATTAAATTATAGCAGGAAGATGGAGAGGATGAGTATTGCAAACATTACCTGACCATGTTTGGCCATTTCAATTGGACAGTAATGTATGCCAACTCCTGTTCGTACAGTAAAAGGCAGATCATAAAAACAACACAAGGAAAAAAACCTCTGAGTCTTCAACTATGCCAAGCAGCTGGGTGTAATTGTTTTATAAAGCAACCACATTCTATCCATACAATTTTTGGTTTTTAAAGCAAACACATTCTACATTTGAAACTGTTGTGTTTTCCCATCCCACTTCTTACCGGAACCATGGTTCAAAGTTTTATTTGTTAAAGAACTTGTTAGTTCCAGTCTAAACTTGTGCACAGCATACACCTTTTCTCTTTTTCCTGCACCAATATTTTCCTTTGGCTTTGTAAATTCCTCCACAGTTTTTGCTCTAGAGAAGTAGAGAGAGGGAAGTGAAGGTCTCTCACAGAGGGATCAAGCATGTGTCATTCAGTCTTTGTTTAGTGAGATTATTAAACCAAATTCTGTTAGTCACTGTTTGCAGAAAATTTTGCCCTTTCTCGGAGCAGTCTCTGTTCTCACTTTAATACAAATTTCATTTTCTTGAATGTGGACGATCACAATATATGTAGCACTCTTCATGATAATTTTCTTGGACTCTGCATTAATACTTCCTACTCCTCTGCCAGTTCTTCTGATATGTCTAATTATATTTCCTTTCTTTGGACCACATCACACTGATAACTTATAACCTATCTTGATGAACTCAAACTTTTCTCCTTCACTGTCATTTTCTTTTTATGAACCTTTCATTTATAGAAGAAAATTCTTTTATTAGTCCTTACTAGCAAGGCCTTCTTGTTCTTGCATTTTATACCAATTCCTATTTGCCTCTCTAGTCTTAATTGCTTTTTCTTTTACAATATATTCCAAGTTTTGCACACTGTAGAGGTCAAAGTCATCTATTTGCAGCTGCCTAGACAGCTTTTTCCTTCTGAAAAGTTACTGCTTCAGGAACTATTTTTGATGCCTTACAACATTGGACTTAAAGCAAAAAGTTACTGGAGTAACTTGCACATTTTCCTATGTTTCTGTAGTCAGAAATCTAAAAACTGGAAGCAACCCATCCCAGCAGATACTCCACTCATTAGACTGAGCAGGTACCTGAGGAGGAGGTGCTGACCAGCTTAATTTCTCCTCTCATTTCATATGTCTCAGTTTCCACTTTTGTACCATCCTTCCCATAGCTATCTCCTGCTACATATCCAGCAATGATGTTCCATTTTCTGCAAATAGAAGCAGAGTGCTGATTTAACTTAGCCACACCTGCAGTTAGTTTGACCCCTTCATTACTGATCAGAATGAGCTGGATTCTGGTTAATTATCATCTTCTCTCTTAACTTTCTGATCTTCCTGAAAAGATTCCTTGACAATCAATATTTTCTCAGGATTTCTTCATCCACGTTTCCAGTATTTTATTAATATCCTTTTTCAACTGCCTACAGTTATCCAGCTAAATCTAAAGCTCTCCTCTACAGAATTTCTCTTCTTGGCAACAAACTCCCAAGTACTGTGGATATTTTCTTCACATCATTCCAGAGCCTTTGATACAGGGATCTTTTAGGTTTGACCACTGAATTCCTTTATAAAACTCAAATCCATGATTTTGAACTAGAAAACATTATTTAGCAGCCTGTTTTTTTTATCCTTCCTTTTGATTTAAACTGAACAAGCCCTAGATACTGGATTGCTTACTTAGCACTTAACAGCCTTCTGGAATAGCTTTATTTTTTGACATTGTAACACTCTTGAATGACAAAATCTTTTAGCTTTCAGAGACAGAAATGACAGTGTTATTCTTCCTAATATTTTTTTCTGCTATCTATATCTAGAAAATTAAAAATCTGGTAAGCACATAAATATAAATACTTGTATTTGTAATATAAAAAATCACAGATTTAAATTCTTGGAATTTATAGATTTCTTTTGTTTTTGCAGTGGTGCCAATTTTTTGCAACTCTTTCCCAAAATTAATTTGACTTATATATTAATTACTTGCCTCTGCTCCTTTAAACACATAGCTCAGTCACATTTGAGCCATTTCAGTGGGACTCTTTCTTCAACAATAGGAATTACTGTATTTTTCTTTGTTTCCATCAGAATCCTTTTTTTTACCTTGCATTCACCTTTCTTATTCTGTATGGCAGACAATTAATTTTTCCATTCCCTGATTCTGCTTTGGCTTTAGGACTGTGAGTTCTTTAACAGCAATACCCACTAGAAAAAAAAAAATCAAACAGATATTCGATATTTGCAAAGGCCCTTGTATTTCCCAAGTATTTCACCTCTTACAGTCTCTGCAACATTCACCTTTTGGGGAGATCACTGCCCCTATCTGTTCCCGTTTTATTCTTCCTCTGCTCTTTCTCCTTGTCCTTGTCACTCTGTCTCTTACCTGACTCTCTTTTTCCTTCTCCAGTGCAGCTAAGCTTGTTCCTCAGGGAACAAAACAACTTGTTTATCTTGGGAATTAGCCAAGCCAGACAGCGAGGAATTGTGAGCTATTGGTTTGAGCCTGCATTCAATAGTGAAGACAGGGAAATATAGGAAGTTGCTGCTGGAGTGAGATGAAGACTACATGTGGCAGAGTCCCAAAAAGCAGCTGCTCTTTACTTCTGCTTAGCTCCTGTCAGTCAGTTCTCATTAGTAGTGTTATTTAATTAACATTTATGCAATTACAGGCCTAAGTGTGCAGGCTTTAGTCAGGCAAGTCTCCTGCTGAGTTTTCAAAGTGACTTTTCTCCAAGTTTTTTCTTTCTAGACTCCAAGATCTAGTACAAGAGAAATAAGAGCTGAGTTTCCTCTCTTTTGTATCTGGACTGATTCCCACACCATCTGTAATATGTGATTCTAAACAACTTGTTTATGCCCTGGGATTCCATACAGAAGCAAAACAATGACTGCATTACTGGGTGGGTTCTGTTTCGAAAAGAGATGAGGGTGTTACCTAGCTAAGCCTTAGCAAACTTCCAGTGTCAGACACTACTCCAGAGTTTCACCAAAGTCTTATCTCTAATTCAAGAGTTTAGTCATCAGCAAACACAGCTTACATTCATGAGCTATGATATTTAGTTTTATATTTATACAATATCACAAAGATAACAACAATCTTTCCTTTTTATGAGAAGCTTCTGTTGATCCTGCTCTGACTCTTATTCTTCTGCATAATGGAGCAAATTCATGACTAAACTTCCCAGAGCACGGATCTGTGAGCGACAGTGGAAATGACAAGGGAAACTCTGAGGTTATTCCAAAATGTCAAGCCCAGTGATGTAGCAGCAAGTGCTTTCATTTTTTTCAATTTTGCTAACTGTAGTATTGAGTCAGCTTTACACTGAGAAAATAACGGATCTATTTCTGACGACTGTAATAACTGGGGTTCAGGAGGTCTAGCCCAGCTGTGAGCTCAAGTGCTGGAAAGTCAATGAAAGTTTATAAAATGTTTCGATAACTGTTAATAACATAAACTGAGGGGGGAAAGTTACCAAAGAAAGAGAAAAGAGAGAAAAAATAATCTAAGAACAAATGATGTTTGCCTGTGGATAGGACTGTAGGAAAGGACTGTACTGAAACCATCTTTGGCCAAAAAAAGCAGCATGGAAATGAATGAACCAAAACTGGTGTGTTGGAAAAACACTCTGTTCAACATCTGTCCTAAATCACTGCCTTTTTAATGGTCTTTAAAAAGGCAGATTGAAAAGAACAGGTGGACACAGAATTCAGCCACCAGGAAGGCAAATAACTGGGATTTTTTTCACTCCAGAGACTTCAGTCTTTGATTGTGAGCCCTGAACTCACCTCCCTAAGGGTGTTTCCAGATCGGCTCATTTTTAAGTTTGCAAAATCCCCTTTCTGATTAATGTGATGTCTTCCTTCTCTGTTGTTTTCTCAGGATTCAGGGGAATGACTTCTGTGATAGAATGTACAGTGAATGAGCTCCAGCCTTGGATGTTGATAAATAAGGAAAGGAGGAAGGGAGAAAGGGAGAGAGGGGGAGAGGGGGAGAGGGGG
>JAOXXN010000395.1:77493217-77504251 GCA_026770055.1 Myrmophylax atrothorax
AAAGAGAGAAAGAGAGAAAGAAAGAAAGAAAGAAAGAAAGAAAGAAAGAAAGAAAGAAAGAAAGAAAGAAAGAAAGAGAATCATAGTTCTTCCCTGTTACCAGATATCACTTTCCCCATTTTGTGTTTGTTTTCTTTAAAAAAAAATGGGAAAATTACCATCTTTCAAAGCATAAAAAACCAGAAATTGCCTTGTCACCCCTATGAAATATGTCCCTACGCACAAATTAGACTTCAGTTGCTAGATTCTTATGTAAAAGGAAAGGTCTTTGGGGGTCTTTGGCCATACTTTTCAGTTTTGTAATCAAGATTGATGGTTTTTTTCTTCTAAATAATTATTTCTTATTTTAAGAAATATGGTATTTTCTAGATTCTCTGTAACAGTGAATAAGTACAAGTATCTCTACTTAAAACCTATATGCCATCTGACACACCTTCACAGTGTAATTGCCATTTGAATATTGATAATTCACTAGGCTTATTTAGCTTTTTGGCTAATGCCTAAATTCCTGCAAAAGGCTCACAAAACAACATCAGTGGAGATAGATAGATAGATAGATAGATAGATAGATAGATAGATAGATAGATAGATAGATAGATAGATAGCCTTTATTGAAAGCTTTCAAGGTGCACACCAAAGGTATATGCACTTGTTTTGTGAGTCTTTTGCAGGACTTTAGGCATCATGGAATTGAAGCTTAAGTATAACTGAGCAATCCAGTGTGACTCCAGATCTACTCAATCATACCATAAAACTACGTTTCACAGGCTGTGGCACAAGGGCTGAGGAGCTAGCAGAGACTTGGCTGAGGAATAAGAGGACATCAGGCCACAGAGACAAAGAACACTGTTGATACTGCAACAGCTGTTGTCCAATTCATCCATTCCTGGAAAAGATTTTGCCTTTGCTTTCCTTGCCAGAATACAGCTGCTGCTGACTAATGAATGCAGCACAGAATAAACACATTTTCCTGTAAGTGAACCACAAACACTACTCTTCCTGCAGGAGTACTGATGGAGAGTGTAACTGAAATGTAAGTTCTCTTTAAATAGCCCTGTGATAGCTTAAAATATATTTTAATTTGATGAACAGGTGGAGAGGCTTATGGACAACTATGTGTTGTATATTTGACAAAAATAGTGCAAAACACTGAGGATCTTCCTGGTCATGCCTGAACAATAAGTTCTATGGGTTAAAAATGTCCAATTTTTTCAGTTTAAAACATTATCACAGTGTATGAAAAATGCCTCTTTTCTTCCTATGTAGTGGGACTGCAGCACCAATACAATCCAAAATGAAATTATTCTGAAATCATATGATTGTGTTAATGCTTAGGTAATTTCTGCATGAATTATTTACAACTTTCTGTTCCTTAGACATGTTCCCACTGCCTACTGAATACATGATTCAGGTTATTTCACCTACCTTTTGCACTATCATGCACTTCCCACAGCCTTATTTCTTACCTCATTCAAACATTTATTATGTTTCATTTTAGACAGAATTCATTCCAGGCCATATGACTCAACTGAAGACTTTAATTATATGTCAGCAGGTAATGTTTAAGAGTTTTGAGTCAGATGCACCACTTCTTAATTTTTACATTACCCAATACAATATCACATGCTGGTTAATATTAATTCAGGATTCTTTTTATTATATGAATATATGGCTTGTCACCTCCTTAGATGACACAACTATTTAAATGCTGAATAAACAGGGATTTAAATAAAGGTATCTGCTTTATGATAGTTTGCTGTATGGTTGAAGGGAGTCCCATTGGCCGGTTGTTCAGCCATCATTCACCACAGTGAAATAGCACCAACAGTTACTGACTATTGAACCTTCCTCGAGCTGGATCTGCATTATTTCCTTACCAGCTGACACTATGATATATTTATTTACTAATACATTTTTATTCTGAAACTAATATTAAGAGGCAATTTGGTTTCATATTCCTGAAAGCATGTATTGCTATAAAATTCAAGCACTAACCAGTCATGAATGGTTAATTTTTTAATGCTTTTAAATCACTGTGAAAGTTGTTCCACTGAAATTATTTTGCTTTCCTTTTCAGCCTCTAATTCTCCAAATGCATGATATTGATTAAAGAACTAAACTCCTTATTAAATGTTTCTTATTAGTTCTGAGTTTAATATTATAAAACCGTTGTTTTGTATGTAACACTTGCAAGTTATGGCAGAGTTCAATGATCTAAGTAGACTGAAAACAAGGAAAAATCATTCCTTGCAGAATGACCAACCACTGTCATACCTGAAATTTATTGACAGCATTACCTCCTGTATATAGAATTCTACAGATTTTTTTGTTCCTAACAGTTCTTGTGAATTTAAATTTTCATTATATTCTGAAGGAAAAAAAAAAAGTTGTGCAAAGTAACCTCCAAAGACCTTTGAGGTTAACATAAATGCAAGCTAAGGTGATGTCTCAGATCAAATAAAACAACATATTGATTCTCCACAAGAATTCCGATCTTTGATTCAGCAGTGCATTCACATGATGATGCTATAGGAATGCACTCATTCATGGACAGGAAACCGCAGACTTTTATTCATCTGGCTGAAGTGAATATTATAATGGACAAAACATCATGTGTAAGAAAGAAAAGCAGTAACCAACTGATTAAACACAGAAGGGATTTACGCAGTGTTTGTAACAGTTCAGATTATGCTACAAAGGTCATCTGAATCTGAAAAAAAGTAGAGACAAATGAAAGAAACCATTCACCTAGAAAAACTCTTCTGTGATACTGGTTTTATTCTTAGTCTTTGTTTCAGTTTTACAAACAAGAAAGAGGAGATTTGCAGTTAGCGGGAGAGGGATTGTCTTTTTGCAAGTAACATTTCCATGCAAGAAATCATTCATGAAAAAAGGGACATTTTCATATTTGCTCAGGAAAATTGTTAGTGTTGTTTTCTCCACTTTCGAAAACTTCTAAGGACTGCTGTTCCCATAAGAATGGGAACTCTCCTTTCTTT
The DNA here is from genome assembly GCA_026770055.1 of Myrmophylax atrothorax. Lineage (NCBI taxonomy): Eukaryota > Metazoa > Chordata > Aves > Passeriformes > Thamnophilidae > Myrmophylax > Myrmophylax atrothorax. The sequence continues at coordinate 77,496,217 of JAOXXN010000395.1, forward strand.
AGCCATAGAACACACAGACATATGAATGCATGCACAAACACATGCACATCTGTTTTTGCTTGTCTCTTATGAGTGATTTCAGAGATAATTCAGGTAAGTCATATTCTAGGCACTTTGGGGATTGGTAGTACAAACAAGACCCTCTGACAATGCTGGAATTAGACATTACAAAAAAGTGTGAGGAAAGCATTGGAGAGGGTGTTTGCTTAGTCTGAAGAAGGCTAAGGATAAAAACCCGAGTTATCCTGTGCCATGTCAGAAAAGGCCCAGAAGGAAGAATATGGGCAAGTAGTCTTTCTTAAGAGCCATGTAATATGAGAGCCACAGTGGCGAGAAGGAAATAAATAACAGTAATGAATGGATTGGACAGATAAGTCCACTTGTGAGCCTTATTCTAAAAGACGATGGTAGAAGTAGTGACCCTTTGGTGTGTTATCACATGTATTTACTCTCACTGAAAAGCCTGTCCAGACAACACAAGGAAGTTTTCTTTTACCTCTTTTCATTTGTGAGGATTATCCAGGCAGATAATGGACAAAGTTCCATTGTCTTTTGGAGAAATGACTTTGTTACCATGAGAATTCCTTATGCCTTAATAAAAGTGCTAGCATATATTAATTAATCAACAAGAAAAACATGTAGTTTGATTATCCCCAGTGTATGTATGGAAAAAGGATGACAGCTTCAACAGCAGAATACTATCCGATGGTTTAGTACATTACCTCATTAAACACTCTAGCATATTACCTTGTTAAATAGCCTTGAATTTTGACTTTCCCCTTTCTCCATCCTGCTCCCCAGAACATACACTTTTTACATGGTAATAAAAATTGTGCACAAAACCAAGAAAACTCTGAGTTTTAACAATATTTTTGTCTGTATTATGAGAATATATGGTTTCACCTTTTCCAACCATCATTTTAATGTAAAATTTTTGTTCTAAAAGATATGGTAGAAGAGATGCAGATATAGAATTTAAAAGCAATGTAATGTAATGCAGTTTCTTAAAGAGAATGACAATAACCCAACTTCTTTTCAGTTATTGAAGTACGAAAGATTTTCAAAGATCATAAAGTAGCAGAACATGGAAACGAAATTTGACCTAGCAGAATATATGGAAACATCTCTTGAGAATGAAAGACATTTAAGTACATCCTATTTAAAAAAAAAAAGAGACAGACTGCTTTACAGAGGAAGGAGAGATCAAATACATGTGGAATATTTGGATGTTTAGGTGGCAGTGATTTCTTTGAACAACTGTTACTCTTCTCTACGTGAGTGGCAATCAATCAGAATGTCACATCTGGTCTAGAAGTCACTTTTGAACTATGTTGATATGTTAAAAGTAGACAACACTGCAGGGTCCTCAAACTAATTTTGATTCATAAGAAATGGAATACTTTATCATGCTTTTGTTTAGGTTTTTTGTCATAAATAGACATTTCAAAAATCTGCTTGAGGTCACTGAGTGATAGGTTTATGCAGTTAGGAAAGGACCTTGGGAGAATGCCTTCTCCCAATCCCCTTCTTAAAGTAGAGCCAATGTTCAGTACAGACCAGGCTTCCTAGAGCTTTGTCCAACCAGCTCTTGAAAATCTCCTTAAAAAGCTATTTGAGACATCTGTGATATGAACACCAGCAAAAGTGCTGTGAGAACTTCTTGAACATTTCCTTCTGGATTGATTCAGAAAAAGATTACCTCAGAGCTACTTCAGTAAGAAAGTTCCTTTGGAACTTTCCAAAGAACATAACTGTAAGAGAACTGCAATGACACTTTTCCAGAAATGAGAATAGGTTAACTGGCTCTACTATCTGTATTTGTTTATGAATCAGTGTTGAACATAATGGTGAATTGGGAGAAACATTTTCTTAGACACCTATGATTTTTCTTTGAGCTCTAGAGTCTTTAGCAAGGCTCCTTTTTGGAATTACAGAAATACAGCTTCTGTTTTAGCAAAACAAGCTCCTGCACTGACATTCACTCATAGTCCACTTGTAAGTATTTTGTTGTTTTGAATCTTATGCTAAAATTTTAGGGAAGCAGTTCTTCCTTCAGGAAATGAACAAAAATAAAACTGTCCGCTTGATCTTAATTTATAAATAGCAGTCAGATGATTGTTTGGGTCCTACTTGGCTTTAATGCTGTTAAGAAATGCCGTGCTACATTGTAAAAAATTCGGAAAATATGTTGATTATATGAAAAGGAATTCATAATGTGTTTATGCTACAGATAGAGTCACTTACATTATTTCTTCTCAAAATATGTTTCCCCTTACTTACATATGCTAAATTAACATCTATGAAAAATTAAAATGTTTTTGTGACATATATGCCATCACCCAAGAAAGCACAGCAAGAAACAATCATTTAAGTGACTTTTCATCTCTGTGGGACATGAGACTACATCTTTATGAAGAATAAAAGGTTAAACTAGTCTAAGGCAGTTTTAAATAGCAATACATGAAAAAGTCTTGATTACAATTTTTTTCATTGCTTTTTTTCATTTTTCAAAATAAAAGGTTGACACCATTTTTAGAAAGTGAAAGAAAATAATTACTTATATAAAATGGAAATATTACAAGGGAAGGGTTGAATCTTTTCAAGGACTTCACTAGTTTATATGAAAATTCTTGGAAAGTGTTTAATTGTAAGACTATTTCCTCACATATCAAAATGTATAGTTGTAATATTTTTTTTCTCCTGTATGCATCTTAGATCTATTTCACCTACATTAAACACCCTGAGATCATGGAACTATAGCCTAATGCTTGTGCTTACAGGAAAGCAGAAAGTATATGTGTGGAAGACAAGCAAAAACTAGAACTGAGGAAAACCTGCTCATTTTCAGCCTGTGGATTCATACTTTCTATTATCTGGGAGGTTTTGTTGTTTAGTTTTTGGAGTTTTTTTAAACCTGAGAAATTCTGATTTTACTTTTGAACTGGAGGACAGCATAATTATGAAATGTAGTTGAAGTGTCACAAGATGTAAATATAGAGACAGAACTACCAATTTAGATACTTACTTTAAGTTTTCTTTATCTAATTTATGTTAGAGAAGGTTACAGTTGTGAAAAAAGAATTCTTGTGAACAAGATCTGCAGTTCCTGTCCTTTAGCTACTGAGATGGACATTTAACAAACTGAATCAGGACAGTCTGCACTGATGCTTTATGCTTGCAACAGTAAAATGGTAATTCTATTTTAAGCTCAAGTGGAGCCTTATAACAGGATATTCTATTCAAGAGTTTATCAATCTTTTTTACTCCTACATCTTGGTATATGTAATCATACTTCCCATGACCCTACAGTCAACTCTTTCCAGCAGCTCATCCTCAGACGCAGAAGTGCTCCGAGGTATTTTCTCTGTGTTTTCAAGAGACACCAAAGTAACACCTATGATCCTAACAAAAACACTGTTCTCTGCTTTGGTCATGGGACTAAGCAACTCAGAAATTGAGATCTTCTGATCCACAAAAAAAGATTGGCAGACTAGATGAGTTAGAGGAAATGCTGAAATATTTCAAGACTTTCTCTCTTAAAAAAGCAGAGGAGAAGTGTGAAGATCAAACAGATGGAGGTTGTCAAAAGCCTTTATTAATGTTTCATTTTATGTATCACACTATATGAGGCACTTACACACTCAATCTTTTTACTGCTCCAGATATACATTAGATAGGATCTGTGTTGTCTGGAATGGCTGATAAACATAAACCACCTTTTGTAATTGCAGGAAAATAAGTAGTAAGAGTTATTACACAGGAAGATTTATAAGGCTGCCACAGGGCACATTACAAACCACCAGGAAAACAAATGAACATTAAAGGCCAGAAGATGATGACTTTATTATTCTTCAAGGTCTGCCCTCACCATATGGTCTATCTAACATTATCTATGATTGTTTTTACCTTTTGCAAATTTTTATTGTCTCTTCATGTTACACACATAAAATGTTAGGAAAATTAACCACTGGCATATTCTGATAAGATGGTTTTCAAACATAAAGCAAAAAAACTTTCAGCGTTTTTTGCCTTTGAAAACATTATAGCTTCATTTTTGTGTCTAGATTTAAAACTCTTTTTTTTTTCTAGGAGCTGCCAAATGGTGTCCAAAATGACGTGAGTGTATCCTACCACACAAAAATGTCTATTCTAATGCAATCAGAACCAAGTCTTGCCACATCGAAAATGAGCCTCCTCTTCTCCAGGCTAAACAATCCCAGCTCCCTCAGGCACTCCTTACATGACTTACTCTCAAGACCCTTCACCAGCTCCATTGCCTTCCTCTGGAGGCACCTTAATTTCCTTCTTGGAGTGAGGGCTCAGAACTGAACACAGGATTCAAGGTGCAGCCTCCCTAGTGCCAAGTACAGGGGGACGGATGATCACTGCTCTGGTACTGCTGTCTATACTATTTCTGATACAAGCCAGGATGCAACTGACCTTCTTGGCCACCTGGTCACACTGCTGGCCCATGTTAAGTGTGTTGAGATTGGGCAGCTCTAGCTCCGAAAGATGAAGGAGAAGATGTACTTACCAGGACTGTGAGGAGGCATTGAGGAACTTAACCTGACTAATTGAGGTACATTTCCTCCTTCCTCTTTCATGCACAGGTGCAAGGCAAAGGATTTCCAGGTCCCTGTCCTGCCATTGATACAATAAGAGAATGTCATTCCCCACAGTATTGAACATGTTTGCCTATGTCTTCCTTCCTGGTATTTTAGATGTAAGTGTACATGTGTGTGTGCTTGAATGGGTATGGGCATGGGGCAGGAAGAAACAATTTTACCCTCATGGTTTTAAGAGACCTTCATCACAATAGGACAGAAGAGGTCGACTGATGGATAATTTCCACCCTTCCTTGGCTCATCCTTTTCCTCTGCCTTGTGACAGTGATAGCTTCTGACAGCAGCAGATAACGTAGGTGCTACAAACAACAGCCTGGATCACCGCCTCTGCTCTGCCTCCCAAAAGCAGAGCAGTGACTAGCTAGTGAATAGCTTCCCCTGCATATTCTTTGAGCGTATAAGTAAGATAGACCAGAATCTAAACCTTGCTCATTTTCCTCTCAGTCAGTGCCTGGGAGAACATTACACTCTATAAAGCTAAGCACTGTGAATTTGAAATACATATTCAACCTTCAGAAGTATAATGGTTCTTTATGATCTCAGCATGGGAAAATTCTCATGAAGTAAAAACTGGAGTGTGATAGAGAACTGTTTTGTGCAATGGCATGTTCTCCTGAAATGGTAAGGAATTTCTCTGCTCAAGAGCAACTTTACCTCTTGAATCAGGCACATCAGAGATGAGTCCAATAGAATAGGAAAGCTATAAAAGGTCTTAAGACTAAAGATACAGAAATTGTCAGCTACAAGGTGCTGTAGTGCTGTGCACTTTCACTGTGGATCTCAGGACATGGAGGTTTGATGAGCTCTCCCTTCTTCTATGACAAAATCATAGAAGAACAGGAGGTCAGATGGACCCTCAAAGCCTTTCTTCTTGAATAAAATGTGGTAATGTTTCACAGCCTGAGGGGTGTAAGGCAGACATTCCTTAGCTAACCACTTATTGCATGGATGACAGCATGACCTTAAGATCTTTTATTTCCTTGACTATGATTTGTTAGATCATTTATTTTTGTAAACTGAGTGGTCATATTTTGTCCAGAATTAATAGAAAATATTATTAATTACAAAGGACCAAGATACTGTGTCTTGTCAGATGTCAATTATTATGTAAACACTGATGCTATTTAATGCTTTCGATATAAGGGGATCCAACCTTGTCCAGCAGTACTGAATTCTACAATATTAATTATAATAATCTTTGCAGGCTGTAGTGACAGCTTTTAACAAAGGAACAGCTGATCCGCTCTAGACGCATCAGCTGCCAGACTCTGTCAACTTTCAAGCCACAATGAGCTGATAGGTCCTGCTTATGTGCATGTGTGTGTAAGTAATCAAAACAAAAACAGTCAGAAACACTTAGAAATAGAAATGGCAGCATTGTTTGTAGCTTGAAGTTCCTGCTCATGTAGTGACTCAGTTGGTAATTTGTTAGTTGTTTCTAGGTCTTGTCAAATGCCAGCTAGTATAATTGACTACTATTAGCACTGTTTGCAAAACAGAGTTATTGAACTAGTTGTAGGGTTATAAAACAGGCTCTATAACAAACAGGTGCAAGACAAAAAAGGCATTAATGTTCTCCTAGCAAGGTTCTTGTATTCATCTCAAAATATTTAATTGATAAACTACAACAATTCTAATGACCCCACATGCTATGTAAATTAGATGTAGAGCTGACTCAGAAAATGCTAATTTGCTCTGTATTAGCTATGTATCTCCCTCCGTGAAATTTTTACCCGTTGGATCCACTTCTGTGTAGGCATCACCTGTTCGAAAGAATTTGTATTGCATGAAATTGTATTACAAGTATTGCATGAACTTTTAAGCCAGAGTAATGTTTTCTCACTATCTTATAGCACAGCGAAGTGGAAAGATAAGAAGCAATCTGTTTAACTGATGACTTCATCAGCTACTTCAAGAAAAAGAAGAATCCAGGAAGTGAAGTCAAAATCAGATTGCTAAAGATTAATACAAAATTACATAGGTAAGCATATAGAAACAAAAGACCAAGATATAAACCCCATGAAATCAATAAGACATATCACCATAACACATTCACATCATGCTAGCAGAAGAATAGAAAAAAATCCTTGTTCATTATCCAATAGAAAAGAAAAATAGTAACAGCTAAGAAGAACAATAGGTTTTGTGCCCTTCTTGAAACTTGCCTTCCCAAAATTCCCCACCTATGAGCACTGGCTTTCACAATTGATTACTTCACACCAGTGGGAAAAGAACTCAGTATAAGGCAAGGAGAAAACGGGTGTGAATACATTTTAGGCTGAAATAAATACATTCATTAGCAGTTATTTTTGAAAATTCATAGGGACAAAGGAAAACTAAATGCAGAGTAACCCTAAGAATGGTAAAAGGAAGTGAGCTGGAGGATTTCACGGGGACTTTACAGATTTTTCAGCTTTATTGTGGACCCCAAGTAACCTTGATACAAGTAAGTAGAACATTTCCAAGTAGAGAGGAGACTGAAAGATTACAGGATTAATAGCGGCTAATGCGGATTTGTAAAAAATTAAATGTGTCAAATCAATATAATTTTATTCTACGGTGGTGTAATGAAACTTCTGGATAGAATGGAAACACAGGAACATAGAAATATGTTTCGTATCACAATAAAAACTTTGAATGACGTCCTACATGATAGTCTATAACTAGGTTAGGGAGATGTTATGTAGATAAAATTTATTACAAGATGATCTGGATAAAGTCTGCTACAGTGTGGGTGTAAATCTTGTTGAAAACCTGTAATCAGAAGGGTAGCTATCAATGCATTGCCGCCCACAGTACAAGAGGACCGCTCAGAATCTGTTTTTGCTTAAATCTTGTCATTAATAATTGGATACTAAAGTAAAAACAAGCTTATTAAATGAACATGTGATGGAAAACCAGGTGAGGCTGCAAGTACGTTGAAACAAAATTAGAATTAAAAATTACTTTGAAAAATTGCAAAAATGATCCCACAAAACAAAAAAATTCAATTATGAGAAATGCAGTGTGCATTTCTGCAAGCACAAGGTTAAAAGCAACCTGTTAGAAATCAATCCTATGGAACGAAAAAGTATGTGAGCATAAAAAGGTTACTCTCAGAGGATCATTTTCAAAAGGCAGCACAGTTTTAAGCCATCCATGGGGCTACATTGTGCACCTGTAATCTAGTCCTGTTCTGCATATACCAGGAAAGGAGAAAATTTAATATCAACTATGTACATTGAATATTTCAGGTTGTGCTGATTTAGAGGTAAACTGGCAGGAGAAAGGAACTCTACACAAAAGAGACTATAAGTCAGAGTTACAATTTTAATAACAATATTACAATAAATACAATAACACAAGGAGAAATTGGCTTTAACCCACAAAGAAACCAGTATGCCCCACCACCCTGGGGTACAAACCCCACG
>JAOXXN010000395.1:77527231-77540657 GCA_026770055.1 Myrmophylax atrothorax
GTACTTGGATGGGAGACCTCCTGGGAATACCGGGGGCTGTAGGTTCTAGTCCCGAGCACTTCACTGTCACCGTCCAATCTAACTCGGCCATGGCAGATGAAGCTTAGGAGTAAAGGGTAGCGCCAGTTCTGCGCAGGCACCTAAAAAATCCACTGCACAGGCTGGAAGGACACACCCACGTGGGGAGAGCTCTTCCCAAATCTTCGTTCACAAAGCCGAGCCACGATGATGATCCCATACATTAATATATTTGCATTCAAGAAACATATAGAAGAACGGATATTCCTGAATGTGTTCTTAGCATCCAAAGCTTGCACTTCTATACGTACTCTGTGAAAGGAAAGGGTTAGAGTTGTGATTGATTTCACAATACCAGGTTTTAGATACAGAGTCTATTTCAGAGGCACAGCTATACATCTGCATTTTACAGGAACAGTCAAAGAAAGGAAGGCCAGCACAAAGCTTTTTCTTCTTTGCACATGAATAATTCTAGATCTTCTTCAAAAAGATGACTTAGCTTGCTGAATGAATTTATGGAACATTGTGTAATGTTTCTGATGTTTTAATCTTCACATTTTTAATACATGTGTAGAAGAGAAGAATAAGGGACTTGTAATTTAAGGTCTGAGCATTTATGCATCCAAAACTTTTGAAGTTTGAAGATGTATGCAGAGCTTTTAATAATGCCTAAATATGACATTCAAATATTGCCCGAAACATAACAGACATATAAAGCAGTACTTCTCTCTTCATTATTTATTTCTGTCAGGCAGGTTTTCTCTTTTGTAAAGACTTTTTATTCAGTTGTCTTGAAGCAGTCATTAGTGGCTTAAATAAAATATCATGAAAATTGCAGTGGCCTTGTGAATTACATTCTTACCTTTTTTTTTTTCCCCTAAATAATTTTAAACAGCTGGGATATTTGCTGCTGTCTGACAATGCAAGTGCTATCACTTGGTAATAGTGTGCATGTGTTGCATATTGCATCCCTCTACATTTTATGATGCTACTTTATAGCTCAATTTTATGGTGCAAAAAGATGTGGTCAAGGGGCTGAAGCTCCTGCCTCTAGATGCAGACTAGCTTATAATGGAAGCCTGTGGAAACTCCTTCAGTTGACCTCTTTGCAGCTGTTGTTTCAAACTTTCTTACCATTCTACTTACATGAAATGAAACTTCTCAGTGTTTGAGTGGACATGTATTTGCTTCTAACTGATACTGAATTTCAGTAGGCTAATTTTGTTGTGGAACTGGATCTTAGACGTAAGTTACAACAAACCTTGAAGAGAGTTGTATAGCAGTGTTTCCCACCTTGAAATACACAGTGGGCTCAACACCTCTGAGTTGATCTGTGACCCTTTACAAGTAATAGCAAACAGAACCCCAGTCCGGACTGTGCTTCAGCAGCCTGCAGTGCAGAGTGGCATAGAACCAGTTCCCTCCCTGGGTGCCTTCAGAAAATTGCCCGCTGTAGATTCATTAACTGTACCATATATGAAAGACCATATGCAAGAATGCAGATGGAGGAACAGACTGGAATAATCTAAGCAATCAAACATAGTGGTGACTCTTTATATCGTACTAAATCAGTGTTTTGACAGCCGTACTTAGATCACAACCCTGTTGAACCTGTGCTCTCCAAAACATACTCACAGATGGTCCTTGTGCTGAAAAGTTCAAAAACCTAACTAACGGAACTGCTGAAGGGAAAACAAGTCAAGAGAGGTTGAAAACAGGTTAGGAACAAACATGAAAATAGGATCCTTGTTGTGCATGTTGTGTATGTACCCTGTCTCCTAGAACATGTAGCCCTTTCCTGTCTCTTGCTGCACTGTTCTCAGTGCACAGGTGGCAAAAAACTTTTCTTTAACTTCATCTGACATTGTCCTAAGTTGTTAACATGTTTTTTGTGATGTAAGAGGCTTTTTTTCCAAAACAGAATATAATTACTGAGTTCTTGTCACATATTTAAGAAAATGAAAATAAATAAAAAGAGTGTAATTTGGAGGGGTATAAAGAGGTGGGGGGGAGGAAGGTAAATGGTGTACTAGGTCCCTTCTCTGTGAGAATTTTAAACAAAACCAGAACTTGCTTTGCCGAGAATAATGAAGTCGTACAAAACAACAGTGAATACTCTGCTGCTGGTCCCTTAATACACCATTAATTCTACTCTCTTTGAACATAGAGTGTGTGAGGAATAATATTAAACTCATTTATAAGTAAGATATTGCTGCTATTTTTTCATCATGTACTAACAGAGCGTAGACAACTTCTGTTCAAGCCTTGTGGTACTGATTCCCTTTCAATCCTTTTTTTTTTCAAGCAAAATGAAGCAGTCTCAGAGCAGGAAGATGAGGTACAAATGTTTGAAGTTCCTATAGGTTCCATAGGTCTTCTTCAAATAAGGGTCAAATTGATGTTGAAGTAATTAAAGATTCTTTTAGCAAAGTAGTTAGCATGGGTGAGCCCTAGAATATTTGGACAATCTCTCAGCAATTTTGTCTCACTTTCACAAAACATTAATACTATTCTAATATTTGTTTGTCTAAAAATATCTCAGAGCTTTTAAGATGATTTCTCACAAGGGGTCTTTTCTTGCATAGCTTTTCTTGACATTCATTTTGTAAGGAGAAATAAACAAACGAAAGACAAAAGAAACAAAAAGGAAACAGAAGGGGAAGGGGCCAAGGTGGCTAAGCTTTGGCTCAGTGGATCAGTAGGTAACTGTAGACTTTTCTTTGCACTTGGTTTATTAGGCTAAAGTTTATCACCTTATGTTTTTAAAATAAGGTCAAATATCTCAACAAATACAGGTAATGACTTTGCTGACAAGAATGCATAATGCTGTTGGGCATGTCATAGATTGTGTTTATTATTCTGGAATAGTTTACAGGTAGCTTGGAGAAATCTACCTGTAATCGTGCACAACTCTGATCCATTCATATACTTGTAGTCAGCCTTGATAGTATGGTCTACTGAAATTCACAGTGAATTTTAAAACATCTACCTTCTAATTATTCTACATATCACTATCCTAAAAGGATGTACATAAGGCAATGCTTTTATACATTTCTGTTCTAGGAGGTGCTCAAAGCATGTCTTTGTTTTTCTTATCCATTGGTCCTCTAGATTGTCAGATTACAGTCAACAAAGTTTGTGAAGTTAACAAACCACTTACCTCAAAAGGGTAAATACAGTGTGAATGACAGTGGTATTTCCCACAGATATAATCTGAAGAGAAAGATTCAGTTTTAACCCCATAGTTTCTAGGAGATTAATTTGTTTACCAGTATGTCTGAATGTAGCAGAGTACATTAACTCCTTTATCCGTATTACAGTAATTTTTTATGTACTCTTATGGTTAGACTTTGAATATTTTTTTCTCCTTCTTCCAATAGACTATTCCACAGTTTACCACCCTTCCCCAACATCACTGTCTCCTCTCACAAGCTTTGCTCTAGGCTTTATTACCTGAGTTTACCTTGTTTTTTGGATACCGCTTTTTGCTGAGTTAGGGCACAGTCTGTTGTTAGTAGCAGAGAACCTGATCTCCCCCCACATGACAGTGGAAACATGCATTTTTGTGGCATGTCATTATCAGTTTGTGACTGTCAAGCTGTCTCAGAATAGTTCCAGTAGAGCTTTTCCTTTTATTCTGGTGTGGACTGTGTTACAGGTGCAAGAATGTATCTGATCAAATGCTAATAAAGATTTGATTTGAGTTTCAGAATTAGCTTCTAGACAACAATGTATTTGCTCGCTGAAGTGTGGAGAAGTTTATACTGGTCCTCTCTATCATGGCATCTGCCCATATCATCTGCATTAAAAGTTCTACTTACTTACTAGTTGTAGGAGATTTAAAGTTTCTAATAATTATCTTTGAAAGGTATGGCGATCAACAGAGGTTGCTGAGGACTGGAGGAAAGCAAGCATCATTCCTGCCTTCAGGAAGGATAATCTGGGGAACTACAGGCAAGTCAGCCTCACCTCAGTCCTTGGGAAGATGGTGGAGCAAATTGTCCTGGAAACACTTTCCAAATATATGAAGGACAAGAAGGTTACTGGGAGTAGTCGTAATCGATTTATGAAGGAGAAGACATACTTTACCAGCCTGATAATCTTCTAGGGTGAGATGTGATGACCATGGTGGGTGAAGGAAGAGCAACAAGTGTCATTTAATGTGACTTTATGGGACACTTTTGACATTGTTGAACATCTTCGTTCCTTATCTCAGTAATGGAACACTGATTTACACTCAGCAAGTTTGCAGATGATACAAAACTTGGAGGAGTAGCTGATACACCAGAGGATTGTGTTGCCATTCAGAAACATGTTACCAGTTTGGAGAAAAGAGCTGACAGGAAACTTGTGAAGTTTGGTGAAGGCAAAATGCCAAGTTTTGCACATGGGTTGGTTGTACCTTTTGCACCAGTATATGCTGGAGCCAACAGGGTAGAAAGCTGCTTTGCAGAGAAGGTTCTGAAGTTCCTGGTGGACAAGCTGAACATGAGGCAGCAGTGTGTTCTCATGGCAGAGAAGTCCCAACAGCTTCCTGGGATGCAGAGGAAAGTGACTCTTCCATTCTCTGCAGTACTGATGAAGGTATCTCTGGACAACTGTGCACAGTTATGCTACATTTCTAGATAATTCCCAGCTGTTCCCTGAGAAGGGACCAGGGAAGAGTTTTGGGTGTGGGCCTGATGTGTTTCCACTGGCTTTTAACACAGTAGACGACTGGTTTCTCTGTGAATGGGAGTCTGTGTGTGGTCGTCAGATTGTACATTGAATGGGGCTGTCATCCCAAGGATGTTGCTTGCATTAGTTACCGTGGCTCTTCTACCATGCAGGAGAAGTTTCTTGGCAGGCAGATGGCAAAGGAATACTCTGATGTTTCCTGAAAACTGGGACATCACAGGATGTAAAGGAGCTTTGCATGATTTCTAGTGCAGCTCAAATACCTGCAGTAAGGGTGACTGTGCAGCACCATTCAGTCTTGCCTGAGACTGCCTCTTCTACATCCAAGAGCTCGCCTCCTGAAATTCAGGATTCACAGTAGCTAGAGCAGGATCCCTGCGGAGCCATCATCAGGATATTTCAAGAGTCTTATTACAGTTTTCACTGATTTTGGTAGCAATTGGTCTTTGTTTCATTTCACCAGTCACTGAACAGAAGTCTAATTCAAATAAAGTGATGTGGATGTCTCAAATTACTCTGATCCTGAAACTGGAGGAAGTATATATATGGAAGCATAGAGTATGCTGAGTTGGAAGAGACCCATCAGGACGTGCAGTCCAACACCTGGCCCTGCACAGAACACGCCCAGAATCACACCATGTGCCTGAGAGCATTGTCCAAACTTTTCTTGAACTCACAACAGGTTTGGTGCTGTGACCACTTCCCTGGCGAGCCTGTGCCCAACCACCCTTGGGATGAAGAACCTTTCCCTCCTATCCATCGTAAACCTATTGTGGCTCAGCCTCATGCCACTCTCGAGTCCTGTCACTGGCCGTGAGAGAGAAGAGGTCAGTGTGTGCCCCTCCACTTCCCTCGTGATGATGTTGAAGACTGTGATGAGGTCTCCCTCAGTCTCCCCTTCTCCAGGCTGAACAGACCAAGTGACTTCAGCTGCTCCTCATTTGGCTTCCCCTCCAGACCTTTCACCATCCTTGTGCCCCTCCTTTGGACACTCTCTAATGGCTTCATGTCTTTCTTACATTGTGGTGCCCAAAACTGCACAAAATATTCAAGCTGAGGCTGCCCCAGTGCAGAGCAGAGTGGGACAATCCCCTCCCTCAACCAGCTGGCTATGCTGTGCCTGATGTCCCCCAGGACATGGTTGGCCTCTTGACTGCCAGAGCGCTGCTGACTCATATTCAGCTTGCCATCTACCAGGACCCCCAGGTCCCTTTCCACAGCATTGCTCTACAGCCTCTTATTCCCCAGTCTACTCCCAACCAGGGTTACCCAATCCTAGATGTAGCACTTCTGCTTCTCAAACTTCATACAATCGGTAATTGCTCATCTCTCTAATTTGCTGAGGTCTCTCTGCAGGGCCTCTTTGCCCTCAAGGGAATTGACAGCTCCTCCCAATTTAGTGTTGTCAGCAAACTTAGTATTCCTTTGAGTCCTGCATACAAGTCATTAATGAAGACATTGAAGAGAACTGGACCAATGAAATAGCATACCTCCTTTTTTCTGTTACTGCTGCGATACCCTTGGCACTCTGTGTTTTTTATTTTTATATGCTTTCTCAAGAAAACCAAGGCAGGATGTTTGTAGCAAAAAACCCAATGGTCTGTGTGTTGGAAAGCTGTGGATTAATAGCTTGCAATTTCAAACTATTCTAAAAATAAACACTTCACAGTTAGAATTTACATTTCTGTGATATACTTGATGATAGGAAATGCCTCTTTAATATTCAAATTGCAGAATTTTTTTTTCTTTAATAACGAAGCATCTGAAATGTGTTATTGATTTCTGCTTTATTTTGAGGAAGTTGTGTAAATCTGCTGGAAATACCCTGTATTTTAGACATGGAGTGAAGATAGCAGAAAATGAATATTTCGTTTCTGAGCACATTTGTATTGCACCTGAAGAGCATGATCTACTGAGATATACACTGGTAGTTTCTCATTATATAGTGTAAGAATTGGCATCCTAACACCAACTTGATCAAAAAGTCAGAAGGCAGTTTTGTAATACAAAGTCCTTTTCCCTTCATATTTTGTATGGACTGGGTTTTGTGGGAAGGGAAAAGTCTCTGGAAAAATGATGGCAAATTCTATGATTACACTGCTTTTATTTAGCAAACATAACAAAATTTGATTTCCATTTTATAAAAATGTATCCATGTGACAGTAAGGGTTTGGAATATTATTTTGCCCTGTTCTATAGATGGGTGATCTATTATTTTGCTAGTTGTCTTTGGGTTTGGCTTATTTTCTCGTAAACTAAATGTAAAGGATTGCATTTTATAAAGCTTTAGTTATATGGTGATGCCCTGTCTTTCAACAGCGGAGTACTAACTGTGATCTGTTTCTCCAGTTGTTCCTATAGACCCAGAGGTTCTCGGCAAATGGCATGAGATGAGAAATTTGATCACAAAGAATGAAACCAAAATTGATTCTCTAATGTATTAACTTTGCATTCTTGCTTAAGCCTTTTTGTAATGGGCTGTACTCGTTACAGGCTTGAGTTCTGGGTCATAAGATCTTCCAAATTTCATGATAATTGTAAGTACCTATCTTTTGAATTGTTTCTCTGTGGGAGCAAAACCTCTAGAGGGTGCCCCAAACTGGTTTTGGTTAAAGAAGCAGTTGGATCCTGTGCTACTAATGTCAGAAGTGGAGAAGTACAGGTCACAGATTAGGCAGTGAAAGCTCTTCCTGTTCCCAGTAATTCAAGTACCTTAAAAATCCCTGCCCTTTGATTTTATTTCTGAAATCTTTCTACTCTGTGACAATAGTCTCTTTTTTTTTTGTCAGTTGTTTTTTTATACTATGCACTAACTGTATGATTGACAGGATTGAGTTTGGAACCCCTTTTTTTTTTGTAAAAACTTAGTTAATCTTTATTTATAATTTCTCAAAATGGGAAGAGTATATGATGTTTCAAATGTCACACAGAGCATACACTAAGATAAATACTGTTTCTTTAAGCAAGGCTTCTTATACCACCAGGCTCTTGATGTCTACAAATTGTAATTTTCCCATTCCTTTGTAGCTCTTAATCTTGCCCAACATTGTGCCCTTCACCTTTGCCAGGTTTTGAAAAGGCCCAGCTATCATTAAGCGCACACTGCATTTAAAAGGAAAGCAAAACAAAAACACCCCTCCCAACCCCCCCGAAAATAAAATAAAAAAACCCACGAAGGGTGGGAAGGGAGAAGTTCAGTAGTGGAGGTTGGTGCAGGGTAGAAGCTCCAGGAACAGGTTCACTTAGTGGTTACTCCTAATTGACCTCTTGTCATGTAGCCACATTTTAAGAGTAACTGCATCAGATTTTCTTTAGGAAACACTGTTTTATAGCAGGTAAACATGTACAACATGACAAAATATTACCAACCAGACTATGTATCAAGCCATGTCACTGCCAATCATCTGCAGCAAGTGGTGATGAGGACACAATCAGAATCAGCAAGCTGGTAATTGCTCCTGCAGCACCTTGTAAGAGATATGAAATGTGCTTTGTTTCTTGTCGCTCTCCATATAGGTGTGCCAAAAATACCTGGAGATGTTCATGTATTTTAGATCAAAATATTCCTAGGAATTCTTGACTGCAGCCCTGCAGACAACCTCAACAGACTTAAAGTGGTTGTAGACAGTAATGATGTATGCCTTGAAAAAGAAAGTGGCATATCAAAATTACAGTCATCAACACAGATTAAAAATTGGGGATGAAGGTTCTCGGAGGTTTAGCAGGAATTTGGAAGTTTCTGCTATAAGGTATGATTGTGTCCCTGCCCCTTAAGGTATGGGAAAATCTTTGTATTCTGGTCAAAACAGTAAAATGCTGTTCATAATTACTATCAAAATTCTGTTGACATAGTTGGACTCATTGCATCAGTTGAACCAGTGAGATTTGCCCCAAATGGCATCATCTCCTGAGGAATTTGATTATATATATATATATATATATATTCAGAGCATTCATGGTCAAGAATTCATGAGAGTTCACGATCAAGATCAATATTTAGTCTATAGAAATTGTACTGCATATAAATTAATTCCATGATCTGCCTAGAGAGGACCTTAAGGATATTGCAGACTTAAGAGCCTGAAAAAAAATTCTCTTTAAAAAAACCCAAGCTAGCATATATTCTTCAGTGGAGATGCACATTTTGATGCTCATTTTGAATAGAGTGCTGAGGAACAATGGTGAAAATAGTCAGAGAAGATCAGTTAAAGGAAAAAGGTTGTCCTAGTAAAATATTGACTTGTTAAAATTGCAAGGCTAATGGGTACAATTAATGAAATCAATTAGTTTTACCCAAAAGTTTTATCTATGAAGGTAGTTATGCAAGTGCAGAGAAAATACAATGTCATTTCTAGGAAAGAGCAGGGAGGAGGGATGTGTCTGTTCCAAACAAAATCACATAGTGTGCATTGGATTAAAAATTGGGTGAGTATTCTCCAAAAAAAAAAGAGTTTAAGGATCCTTACTCTTCAATGCAATCAGCTAAGATGCTGCAGGTGTATTGAGAAGGGTCTTACTGGAGTGAATTATGGTCTAGAAAACACACCTGTGGAAGACTGTAAAGAAGCTCCAGCTGTCTTCCTTTGCCAGGTGAAGCAGACTGATTGCAGACTGCTAGTACCTCATAGGAAAGTGGTTTCTGTTGGAGACCTTTTTAATTTTGTAGCAAGTAAAACAGTGAGAGTTGGAGGCTAATACTGAACAAATTGATTTTAGAAATGAGTTTAGACTTTTAATACCGGTTGTAGTGCATTATGGAAATAAAACTGTTGAATTACAGTAGTCAATGTATTTCTTGAATGCTATTTAGAAATTTAAAATACATAAACAGTCTAATTGGTAAACTATTCTATTGTGGACATAAGATCAAATGATAGTATAGACTGGCCTTACTAGTGAATTCATTACTTAACTAATGCCTTTCAGAAGTCATTATTTAAATTGTTCTCAGTTGCTCACTAGTGTTTAGTGTGCTGGTTGCATATTCTGACCTTCCTTTTGAAAAAAACCAAAACTTGAAAGGTCATTTATTTCTACTTAAATTACCAAAGTTAATACACTGGTTACATTTCTTATGTTATTGCTTCTATTACCACTAGTTCTGGGATGATTCCAAGAGAACCATACATATATAGATACAATAAACGCAGGTTTAATTTGTTTTTGTTTCATGATGATGGAAAGTAAGAATCATATCAAATTTAAAATCATGAACAAAATCTCGTGTTCTAAGAACTTGGTTCTTTCTCCATCTGAAATTCATAAAGTATTGGATTTTCATCTTTCTATTGAAATATTCCTCAAAACTAGCACCAGAAGGCAGGTCATAGCATTTGATTGCCTTTACTTACTGTTTCTACATTTTTACTGCTGTCTACTTCTCAAAAGTATAAGAGAGACTTTGTTTCAAATAGGACCCTTGTTAATACACAGTAAAAGGTACTGGAAGTAGGCTATTGATGATTCTGTGTTTTGGTCTTTTGTTTGTCTGACCGTTTGGTTTGAAATCTCCTAGAACAACAATGGTCCTAAATGTTCTAAATTTTGACTAATTCACTTACTGAATAGTGAATGTGGTAAGAGGTTTTTTTAGAAAGAAAACTAAACAAGTGTAACCGGTAAAAAAAAAAATTGCTGAAGGTGGGGTTGGCTTTGTCTGTGTTACAGTCGTTTACTAAGCTACAGAGTTGAACTTCTTTGTAGTGTGTGTATGGTATCATCAAATAAGACTGAGGAACCCAGGAAGACAGAGTTTGGTGTCAAATTCTCTAGGGTTCTTTTTGTAATAAATGTTTGTGATGACTTTCTAAAACAAACTACTTTGGTGAGGTAGCCTTAAAAAGATGACATTCTCTTCAGATCCTGACATAAGGACCTCTGCATCTTAGCATAGGGATTGCTCTGTATAATGCATTTCTGCTACTGAGTTGTAAAATCTTCAAGTTGGAAAAGACCTTTAAGATCATTGAGTCCAGCTGTTAGCCCAGCACTGTCAAGCTCACTACTAAACCACATCCTCATTGGGTGGCAGCACACATACATGTCTTAAATACCTCCAGGGATGGTGACTCCACCACTTTTCTGGGCAGGCTGTTCTGATGCTTGACAAGCCTTTCAGTGAAGGTTTTTTTTCTCTAATATCCAGTCTAAAAGTCACCT
Source organism: Myrmophylax atrothorax (assembly GCA_026770055.1). Classification (NCBI taxonomy): domain Eukaryota; kingdom Metazoa; phylum Chordata; class Aves; order Passeriformes; family Thamnophilidae; genus Myrmophylax; species Myrmophylax atrothorax. The sequence continues at coordinate 77,538,086 of JAOXXN010000395.1, forward strand.
GCCCTAACTTGAAGCTATTTGCTCTTGTCCTGTCTTTTGTTATCTGGCAGAAGAGCCCAGTCCACACCTGTCTACAGCCTTCTTTCAGGCAGTTCTAGAGAGTGGCAAGTTTGCCCCTCAGCCTCCTTTTCTCCAGGCTAAACACCCGCAGCTCCCACGGCTGCTCCTCATGGGACCCTTCACAAACTCTGTTGCCCTTCTCTGTTGCTGGACATGCTCCAGCACCTCAATGTTTTTCTTGTAGTGAGACACCAAGAACTAGACAAGGATTCAAAGTGTGGCCTCACCAGTACTGAGTAAAGGAGTCATACTTGTTCCTAAACCTGATCCTACAATCAAGACAGGCTTAGTGAGTATTTTGGTACTTGGCAATACCTGCATATCCAAATACTTAAAAATGGAAATGCCACTTGGATTCTTAAGAATAATATAAATAACTAGAGTTATGAGACTTAAGCCCATCCATGTATGTAGGACTCAAGTTTCCAGCACCCTTGAAGTGTGATAGTGCTTGGTTTTGCAATTTAAGAGTGACTCTCCTGCAGCTACAACTGGTTATCTGACTGGCACTTCTGAAGATTAGTGTAGGCTTCTCAGGTGTGCTAATTGAACTTTATTAATTTAAAATGTCTTAACTATATTATGAAGAGCAAGAGAGTGTTTCTTTATGTTTGAAGGGGGGGGAAGGGATTGATATTTCTAGCTTGTTCTTCTCCAAATCTGTTACTGAAGAAATAAAGGTCACTTCCTAAGATTGCAGTAAAAACCACAGACAACCTTTATAAAACCCAGCTGATACAGACTAGTGAATATCTTTTGGGTTTTAATCACCTAGGCACCTACAAGTTCAGCTTTCAGTCTTCAGTTTTAAGGTTTCTCTTTTTTGAGCCTTGATGTGTTACATAGTATACCACTGCTTTTTTAGTTCTTGAGGACGGAGAATTATCTTTAGGATAATTTATATCAATTTTGACTCACAGAAATACATTAATTAGCAAGAGAAGGCGATAGCTCTGTCTCATGCATTTCTGCCATATTGGTCTACTGCTACATCCATATATTCTGGCACGTATCCTGGGGTATATCCTGGCACTCTACTCATTAGTGCTGGTTAATATGTAATATTTTGTGTCTATCTTCTATTTTATTTCCCAGTGTTTATATCCAGCTGTGATTGTTTTGTTGCTTCTTAAGTGTGAGTCTTTTTACTTTTGTAGGCATTTAGTAAAATTTCAGTTGTTAGAAGAGTTTGTTGGGAAATTGTAGTACCTGTTAGGAATAATGGAGTTTGTCAAACAATTTTTGTAACCTATTACATTTTATTGCTTCCTGAATAAAGGAAATATGTGGGCCTTATGGGTGCCTCTGTCCAGCTCATTCCATGACAACATATATCAATCTTTTAATTCCTGATTTCCCTCAAAATGCAATGGCAATTTTTGATTGTGATTTCTCTGAAAAGTGGTGACCAATGTAACCTAAGCACTTTTAAATGACTTATAAATGATTTGTTATATGATGATACGTAGTTTAGAACAAGGTAATTCTTTTAAGAGTTTAATGACCAAAACTGTCACTTTTTTCTTTTTTTTTAATCATTTACACTTATAAATTGAAATGGATCAGATAATAGTGAGGCTTCAGTATCTTTTCCCCCTCAATTATAGTAGTAACCGCTCTTCAGTGAACTAGGAGTTCAGAAATAGAGCACCTCATAACTAATTGAGAGAGAAATGCACTTGCAAGTAGAAAATGATTTTTGTGCTTAATTTTATACGCAGTGTTTTAACAGCTGCATATTTCAATTATGTGTGGCTAATTAGAAGCCTGGCTTAAAGGCACTAGTGCTCTGGGGTTTGAAAAAGTATATTGGGCTATTTATCACAAAAATGAAGTTTTGAGTCTATTTTCACTCTGGACTACCTCTTCCATGCTGCAAACCATGTTTTGGTGCATGAGTGCTTCATATTTGCCTGGAGAGATGAGGCATTGCCTTCAGTTGTATTTTGGTTACTCCAGTGCTCTTTGTTCAAAGGATCCTTTTTTCAAAGGATTCTAACACAGCCCTGTAATCACTCTATTTGGATTACCAGACTGTTGGCCTGTTAAATCCCTCAGATAAAGACTGGTGGGGTGTTTTTATGGTATTAATATTTGTTTCAGAGAATTTGGAAAAAATGATTATTGTGGTCTCCTGCCGGCTTCATGCACAAGTGAAGTCTCAAAGTCTTCTGTAATTACCACTGTTAACTGGTGGACCTTGAGCAGCTGCCTGCTAGTCAGTCAATAAGTCAAACTCTTGTTCTCTCTGTTGCCTCTTGCACTGTTCTCTGAGGGCTTTGGCTAAAGCATCAAAGCTTCTCTCTTAAGCAGTGGATAAATCACAAAGTCTGTTAAATGGTGTTTAGCTTTCCATGAGCCAGTCTGGGCTTTGCTGAGAGAGCTGTGGGTTTCATGCTGCTACTGGGCTGCGTGGTCTGAATGAGTTGAGTCTTTGGACAGCTGCAAGGGCCAGTTTACACCATGGTCTGAGTCTAGAACTGTCACTCTGAAGTGGGGAGTGGAACTGCTG